>CM034147.1:893781926-894981926 GCA_019776745.2 Taxus chinensis | reverse complement strand
GTCTCTTCAAAGGGATTCAAACTCTCTCGGTCTTCTTCAGATATATCGACCAGTGGTGCCTTGCCCTCTACTATCTGTGAGTCTTTGCTGTTATGAGACCAGACTCTTCATCCCACCTCCAAAAGTCAATCCCCATGAGACGGATTACACCCTTATTTCCGGTTCTACCCACTGTGTGGAGGTACTAAACAACAAAGCCTTTCTGACCCAGATTACAGTGCATAGATCAGTTCGTTCCCTGGTTGGACCTTCACATCTTCTCTCAATCACCGCCAGCAGACTCGGCATGCACACACGTACTTAGATAGCAGTCTAGCTCCATTCGTCTCCCTGGTCAGTCGCGTCTAGTCTCAGATCTCAGTAGGGAAGGAGGTTTTTACCCCCCTCGTCGAGGTTGCCAGTCCATTAGGAGCTTCTTTTCGTCGGCCTCAAATGTTAGGAGGGGTGTGGACTACCATTCCTAATTGGACCATGGGCCCTCGTTATCAGCCCCCACCTTCTTTCCCTTCTTTGCTTCCACTTGTTTTTCTCTCCCGCTCTGTCTCCATTGCCCCCGTCATGTGGGGGTATTGGCTTCTTGGGTTTCCTTTCTACTATATTCTTCTCTTATTCTCTCTTCTATTTTTGGAAACTCGCTTTGAGTCTGTCCACACTCGCACTTTGTATATTGTTTGGGCTTCAGTCCCATTGACCTACATTCTGTGGTAATTCGTTGGACATTAATATATTTATCTTATCTTATGCTCCTATGGATGATTCAAAACAACAAGATAAAAATAAGACACACTCTTAAATAAGGTAAGGATACTTTCTGATGTCGCACAATACGTAATGGATATTTTGAGGCTTTTTCTACGAGAAGATAAATATATTAATGTCGCAACAAATTGCAAACTCCGCAAAACACAGATTTTCGAAGGGATTGCAGACGGAACAACGAGCATTCCAATACAAAGCGGCTGAGAACACAAAGAGTTCCCAAGAAAGACGGAATACAAAAGCCAGAACAGGTGGCCACGACTTTCTAGAAGGAGAAATCACACGCTAAGTCCTTAAATGGAGGTGTCGAAATACAAGTGAGAGTGCTAGAAAGGAGGAACAGTACGACCTAAGGATAAGAAAAGAGGAAAGCCTAGTCAAGATTGATTATGGTAGATCAATCATCTCCTTAACATCTGAGAATAGACTGGAACAGAGCTGAGGATATTGAAGGATCTCTTAGAGAGCCATGCCTACTATGCCGCTGTTTGGACATTAATACTATCCTTAATCTAGACTTAGCTCTGGTGCTTCTAGTACCATGTACTCCTGCAGGCTTAGAAATCTATGTACGGGTTTGCTCAGGGAATAATGGACATGGGCTTCCCTGGGCCCATACACCAATAATGTGAGTGTAAATTAGGCTCAGGGTCTAGATCTCACAAGGGCGCTTAGTGCCTCTCTCCGAAGGTAACATTGTTGAAGAAGGAAGTGATAGCCGCTGGAATAGAGTCCGGTCTAGGAAGTGATCCTAATCTGGGCTAATGAGAAGAGTGCGCTCATGAAGCTTAAAAGCCTTATGTAAGTATAAAGATAGGCACCTCTGATCCTCAAACATTAAGAAGTTACATTAATGGGACATGCTTGCCTTAGCAAGCCAAAGGTAGCTTTTGAACCGTTATTTAGTAGTAGGTTCTTCATCTTCATCCAAAATTAAAGATGTACCTCCTCTCTAAAGAAAGGAAGAGAGTTAGGACCATAGAGTTAGATCATTTGTGCTCATAGTGTGTTGTAAATCTTGATGTTATTGTATTCCATACTTAAGTAATTTTTATCTTGTAGTGTTTGATCTTTAGAAAGTTTTGTCCTTGATGAACATTATGTTGTGTAGAATTGTAACTTCCACTAGAACTAGCTTAATTGCACTAGGATGCGCAATGGCCATAAACACACATAAGGATGCAAAGGGAAATGTTCCAGCATATTTATAGCATGTTTCTTTTCTCAAGTGCATAAAAGGATCACTGCTATGCAAGTACTCCTAAGGGGTAGTTAAAAATTAATACATGTGTATGAATGAAATGCCTGATTTGTTATGCATGGCTCAACACAGGTTTCCATCAGTCATCATATATGCCTCAGTTACAACCATATAAATTAGATTGCAAGAATAAAATTTTTAGCGTGGTTATAACCAAATCATTTCTTAAGTGTAATCATTATTCTTAAAAGTAAAGGAAAGCTATAAAATAAGAAATCACACTTAGTATTTCACACTGACCCATCAATAATGTTCTAGCATTGTTGACAAACAACTCAAAGTCCCATTTTATAAAAATAGGTGAAATCCCCTAACTTCCAAATGATAAGCTATTAAAAATATTTGCACCACAACAAGATGCACAATATCAGAGTATTGATTGGGAAAAAACTGAATCAAGTATCCACTCTTCAATTTCTGAAAAACGTATGTTGTAATGCCACATTGTAACCAAGTATATTTTCAAGATTCTTGCAAAACTGGAATGAAAGAAATACATGTATTGAAATATTTTGAAACAGAGGACCTGAAATATGGTAAAAAGAACAGTTCACCAAATAAAAACAATAAAAACAGAATTAAATACAATAACTTGTATTTTTCAAAATGTAACATTTTTAATAATTTAGAGTTCTTTGAATGAACTACATTTATAGAGTTTGCAATAGGAAACCTGTTCAGAGCATCCTGTTAAACAATTCAGAGACAATGCTATTTAACAGTTGTATCTGATGTTTTTTTTTCAATGAGATCATTTTGTCAAACAATTCATAGATAATTTTTATGGAAACTATATTTGAGACCTCTGTTTTGATCGACTAGAATTTTGTGTGACTTTTACCAGCAATGCACCTCCTTAATCCTGTCTCCTCTTTCCAGACACTACTTATCTAAAGATACTCTGAGCAATCTTTCCTCTCCCTCACTGGTGACTATTCAAAGTCATCATGAAAAATAGTTGCTCTCAATTTCAGGGTGATGTTTCATATTTCCCTATTTCCTTCTTTTTGAGGTCACATCATACCACATGCATAATGAAAAGAAGAGTTTCCCCTACCTACATAGGACCAGGCACTAAATCAAGGGTAACACAATGGAAAAATTGTGGAATAATGCAAAAATAATTTGTTTTTACATAACGTAATGTCACTGTACGTGGTTAAACAAATGACTTCTAAAAGAAGGCATTCAACTTCGAATTGTGGAAATCACATGTAGATGTGTAATTGATTTAATGTATAAAAGATCTTCTTTCTCAATGCACATAGGGAATAGGTAACTGATATAATCTCCTTGAATTTCTTTACTTTTCATTTTTCAGCATGAGGCTTTATGACCTTTGGTCTTCTCTTGCGAGCTTGTCTCAAATTTGAGGGACAGATCAGTGTTAGAAGCATCCTCAACTGTCCTTCGAAGTTCTCTGATCAATTGAGTTCTACCACACTTACCATCAACCTAGCTTGACACCGAGCTACAGAGCATTTACAGCATGTTTGTATTTGCAGGTAAACTTTGACAATTTATAAGTGATCAACAAGGGTTTAGTGAAACACTAATCGCTGATAAGTTTCTAAGACAGTTAAAGCTACAGGCTTTGGATGACACTCCAATAATTCTCGAGCTCAACGATTCATAAGAGATCATCTCTAACAATCTTAAACAACTTCTTTCAGAAGATTGGACATTTAAAAAATATGGTATTCCGAATAGTAAAATTGAGTTGCACAATTCTAGTTTGATGTTTAAAAAAAGCTTCCAATAGCAAACTTGAGTTTACACGCTTGGAAACGTACCCACAGGGGACAGGGTATGGTCCGGGTACGGAAAAACCATACCCGGACCATACCCTGTCCTCTGTGGGTACAAGCGTACCCACAACGTACTGTACCCCGTACTACCTGTTTCTTCTTTCCCCTAAAATCAGCACAAACTACATTTTATTCCATATGATAAAATCCTGGACTTTTAACCCATTGGCTAAAATGATAGAAATACTGGGCTTTAACACTATATTTTTGTTATTACGAGTTTAAATATTCTCCAGAATTGCTGGGCAAGACATTCATCCACATATAAGCATATACTATGAATCAATGAAAACTTAAAATAAAGACATGCCACAAATTTATAGTTTCAGGTAGCATTAATCCCATATTCAAAATTCATAAATAAACATAGTCATTACAAGAATGATTTACTCCCCACTAGAGATTTACAGAGGAAGGATCCCAAGAAGGGGTAAAACCCACAAATTTATTTCCACGTGTATTTATTGCCAAAAAAGCTACAACAAAAAGAACCCCCCTTTTCAACCAAAGATAAAAATAATTAGCAAGGGTCCTAATTAACAGAGGCATATACTTCCCAATTGAGTCAACGGAAAGCAAAAACATCAAGGACATATAGAGAAAACCCAAGATAAAAAACAGCGATGGTCAAAAGCAGAGGCATATACTTCCCAATTGAGTCAACTTTGACAATAAAAAACATAGGATAAATAGAGAAAAAAGAGGGCATGAACAGGATAATGACTGCACGAGATGTGTATGTTCCACAAAATTAAAAAAAATGCACAAATCTATGCAATAATGACTGAAGGGAGACAACGAGCATACACTATTTCTGTGCACCTGAAATGGACAGCTCACAAGCTCAGGGAACTCTCTTCCAAAACAACCATGTTTGCTATGATTCAGCATCTCCAGATCATGCAGTATTATATTTTGTGAGTGCATCATTGCCATTCATTTCATATCCCTCGGATCATTCGTATCTCTCGGATCCATTCCCCATGGTTCAGGTGGGCCCCTATCTATGGTACAGTGGAATGGGGATGACTATTGCCCCTATCTATATATGGCATGGTGGAATGCGAGGAAAGAAGACGGATGATTATTGCATTCACCACGACGGGACTACTTCTATATATAGATCTATATAGGCTCCTTGTCCCTGGTCAGACCAATGTATCATGTATCATCAAATCTAGCAGTATATCTTGCATCTAGACAATGGTCGTCCCCTGACCAGATGCGTCACTGGCCATCAATCTGCTCTGTCAGGTGAGGCCACTCCACTTATAACTTCCTATCAGCATAAATATGGCACTATGTTGTTAACTAAGCTTTCTCTATTTAAGAGCCCTGAATTTTCATGTATTCTCATCTTTCACTATTCAGCCAAGTTCTGTCTCATCTATCTGCAACAAGGAATATTCTTTTAGTTCTAATCTCACTGCTCAGATCATACCATTTCCTCTTTTCCATGAGCTATAATGCTTCTACAAACTACAATACAAACACATCAATAATCAAAGAAACAGAATGCACCTTTAAAAATATGCATTTACGTTTGGGTACACTCCTATCTGAGGTCCAAAAAACCGTTGTATTATAATCAAACTAAGTTCCAACTCTATAATAGATGAGTTGCCCTTCTACAACTCACATAATTTCAATGTTCCACCTAACATGTGATATAGCAGTTGATAGCTGTGGCATGTATCCAGTTGAAGAGAGATGGCAGCCCATGTCCCCACTTCGAATTCCCACCAAACAGCTTAAGAAGTAAGTTGTGCATTTAATGTCTCAGCAGCTCTTTGTCACTGTAAAATCGGTGGCTAATGCACTGGCATTTCATCGATGGTTGGCAGGCATCCAATGGTCGTCCCTGACTAGACAGAATGCACCTTTAAAATATGCATTTACGTTGGGTACACTCCTATCTGAGGTCCAAAAAACCGTGTATTATAATCAAAACTAAGTTCCAAACTCTATAATAGATGAGTTGCCCTTCTACAACTCACATAATTTCAATGTTCCACCTAAATGTGATATAGCAGTTGATAGCTGTGGCATGTATCCAGTTGAAGAGAGATGGGCAGCCCATGTCCCCACTTCGAATTCCCACCAAACAGCTTAAGAAGTAAGTTGTGCATTTAATGTCTCAGCAGCTCTTTGTCACTGTAAAATCGGTGGCTAATGCACTGCATTTCATCGATGGTTGGCAGGCATCCAATGGTCGTCCCCTGACTAGATGCGTCACTGGCCATCAATCTGCTCTGTCAGGTGAGGCCACTCCACTTATAACTGCCTATCAGCATAAATATGGCACTATGTTTTTAACTAAGCTCTCTACAAGATAAAAAGTAATGGACACTCCTTTGAAGCTCTTACATAAAATATCATATGTTAAAGGCCAAAACCAGACTGAACCATTAACAGGTAAACACGTCTAACCTAGTTGCAATGATTGGCAATTTTAATACAAAAAATTATAACTACATTTCAAAAGAGAATCCCTGTCCATGTTTGAGGAGAATTAATTGATGATAATCATCCATTATTCATTACAGAGCATTATACAATGTTTTTCTAAGAAGCTCCCGACATAATGTCTGACAACTTAGTGAGAGGTCCTCCAGCAGCAACAGGTGATTGGAGTCAAAAAATTTGAAAGATCCCTAGAGGGATCCTTCTTACACTATACTGATTTTTAGTTAAATAAAAACAGCAAATACAGATTTCTGTGTATTTTATGTCAAATCCCTAGTACAGATCTGGAAAGTGCGACTAGGGTTTATGAGAGATAACAATGTAAATCACACAAAATAAAATTACTTCTGATTTCTAATGACTGCCCAGATATTTGGGGACTGAATTACATAAAAAACTGAACTTATTACAGTCCAAAATGCCTAGAAAATCAGATCTGAAGTCTGATATTATTCAGATTGAAAATCTTCAGAATGCACTTCAGAAAATGATAAAAAAAGTACAGCAATCAGATTACAATATGATGGCAAACATTTAACAAATGTTTTTGGATAAAAATACCTTTGAATTCGCTGTTAACTTGCTTATACTGGGCCGACCCAACTGCTGGTTGGAAATCACTGAAAAACACCTTCAAATCTCCTTACACACACGGCTGAACTGAACCTGGAAATCTATTGAATAACGCTAGGAATTTCTGAGTGAAATCCCCTCCCAATCCCCTGGGGTTTTCGTCCGCAAGAGATGAATTCACAAGGGTTTTCGTCCTTGGAATTTTTGATAAAAACTCAGAGCTCTTAGCAATGCACAAGATGATAATAAAAATCTGGATACCCTCATGCAAGTCGACCTGTTTATTTAAAGGGAACTCAGCCCAACTACCACCTCCAAGTCGCCCAATCAATTTGTTTCATTCCCCTATGCTGGTCGCATTTTCCTTCTTTGGGCCAAATGGTGCGTTTTCCAAAAAATGCCTCCTAAGGCAAGTCGCACTCCTTTCTAATACAATGATTTGTATTTTAATTTATTAATAAACTTTATTATTTATTATATGTGCTTTTCATAATATTATTATTTTTAGAAATAATAGCACAATATAATAAAACAATAAAGTTATGTCACCCTAAAGGTTCCCCGTTGGCCGTCGGGTAGACATAAAGGGCCAAAGGTCCTCGTCCAAGCTTAGGCGGAAAGAGGGGACATTACAAAATTGTACTCTTACTTTGTTGACAATAGGAGGCCATATAATACAATAGATGCTTATTAACACTAAACACAATTTGCTATCAACACAGTTGTTCTAACCCATAAGAGGCAAATTTCTTACACAGATAGAACATAGATGAAGCGTATGCAACAGAACACTGTTTGATTTGATTTGTTATACAATTGGGAATTAATACATTTCTCGTTCTTTTTTGAGAAAGCAAAGAAGAAAAAATATAATTAATATTGTTAAAATGCATGAATATTTGCACATCCCTTTCAAACTAGAAGCATTTCATGCTTCGGAAAAACAAGCTTATTATTTCTCATGGATAAAAAGAACATCCCATTCTGTAATGTCCCTCTTTTCGAATGGATCTCATTGAAGACCTTTGGTCCTTTTTGTCTGCCCGACAGCCAAAGAATGTGTCAAGGGTGACTAAGTTTTATTATTTTATTATATTGTGCAAATATTAAAATAAAATATTATAAGTTGCACATATAATAAATAATAAGCTTATTAATAAAATAAAAGAGTCAAATGTAAAAATACAATTATTTTTAATTGTATTTACCATAGGGAGGTACGACTTGTCCATGTAATGGAAAAATAGGGAAATGTGACATTAGCTTCCTTAGAAAAATGCGACTTGGACAAAGGAGGAAGAATGGAGTTTTGAAAGAATATAAATTATTACTCCTCCCAAGAAAATGCGACCTAGTCTAAGGAAAATTTGGGGCACATGTCTAGAAGAAATCACTTGTGATTGGTTGAGTTGGAGGTCCCTTTGGGCCAATTTTCCCTGTAAAAGGAAGGGTCGACTTAGAGGAGGGACAACATATGATCATTTTATCAATCCAGATTTTTATTATCAGATTTTGCATTGTTAAGAGCTCTTGCTTTTATCAGAAATTCCAGGGACGAAAACCCTTGTGAATTCTACCTCTTGTGGACGAAAACCCCAAGGGATTGAGAGGTGATTTCACTCAGAAATTTCCAACGTTGTTAATCAAATTTCCAAGTTCATTTCAGCAATGTTTGTGAAGATTTTTTGAAGGTATTTTTAGTGGTTTTTGAGCAGCAATTGGATCGATCTGTTGTGGGCAGTTGTGGCAGCAATTTCAGAGGTATTTCCCTCAAAAATATTTGTCAAATATTCTCCATAATATGGTAAACCAAATCGCTGTATTTTCATCATTTTCTGAAGTATATTTTGAAGGTTTTCAGACAGAATATTAAGTAGACTTCAGATCTGATTTCTGGGTTGTTTGGCTGCAATAAATTCAGTTTTTTTCATGATTCAGTTTCTAAATATTTGGGTAATCATCTGAAATCGAAAATATAACTTTTGGGTGTCATTTGCATTAAGATCTATCTTAAACCCTAGCCGCATTTTCTCAAATAAATCCAGATCTACATTAGGGTAATTGCCATAATTATCATAGATCAGTATTTGGTGTTTTTTATTGACCTAGAGTTGTTGGAAAACAAGTGAGACCCATTTAGGGATATTTCACATTCAGGCCTTCCAAAAGTTTTATAAAACTAGTACGGATATCTTAAATACGTCTATCTGAAAAACACTGATAGATATCAATTTCAAAGCTCTTATCTTAGATTTTTCATATATCATATTGATTAACAATTCTATTTTCTTCTCCAAAAAAAATCCTACTGACAGGTGGAAAATGGAATCAATCTAGCTACACCAATGTGTCAAGCTCGAAAAAAACCTTATCGGGACAAAAAAAAATGGGTTCAAAACACCACCTTGTGGCCAAGATATTACAATTTTTCAATTCACTTCTCAAAGCCAAATGAAAAACCTTCTAAGTGATGTTCAAATGGACGTCAAAATTTAAAGTTGAAAGTACCATGTGACGGTCAAATGGACGTCGAATTCAATGTTGAATTACCTTGTGATGGCCAAATGAACGTCAAATTTAAAGTCCTCGTTAATTTTTTATATGCGGACATTACAGCCCCCACCACCACCTCCAGCTGTCATTGTAGGATGCCTATCAGCATAACTAGAACATGAAAAGCTAATACTGAGTTTGTTTGTTAACATATTATTTGACCGAGACAACGAATGCAAGCAGCAGAGTCCAACTTAAATGAATGTTTGACACAAATAAAGTGCTAAGAACACATATCTCTTTTACGTTCTCAAAAGACCCTACAATATTTGTGGGACAGTTTAAATTACAATATAATTTAGAGAAGATTTCTGCAGTTTATATGCCATTTACATCGTTTATGTAAGCAGCTTAGCTGCCATTTACATCAGATCTATCTACAAGACACATGTAAAGTTACTATCATTCCCATTTTTCTATGCTCTAAAACATTTGTGATATATATAGCCACCTTTATAGTTAGTAGGCAAAACTATTATGATCGTCTTGCTTTATGTGTGCATTTGTCTTATTTTGTCCTTCTTCGTCTTGTTCTTGTTTTTTTCCCTTAACAGTATATTTTTCCATCTCCATATTTCAGTTACAAGATGAGGAAAGCTTGATCAGAACTGACATAGTGTACCAATCTTATGCATGGATATTTCTTCTTGGGAATATTAGTGTTCTCATAGTTGCATATTATTCCCAAGTGGACCGATACTCACACGTTTAGACTCTACTTTCCAAAAAACAGAGTAGACTTAACTCTTTGCAAAGTTATTGCTGAATTTCCTATTCCTCCTTGGCTTGTTGAATTAGTATTGGAATCCAAGTCTCATAACTGTTTATTCTAATTTATTTTTTTATTTTTTCAATTGTTGAGTTTTTACAGAGTAAGGGGCAGTTTTATGTGATCTAACTTAACTTTACATATATTTTTTTAGCTCTACAGTGTTAGATCTTCAGCATTAGCTTCCCTAATGCAGCAAAGTTTTAAGCGTTAATAGTAGTCAACTTGGAATAGAGAAAAAGACTAGTTACATTTAGAGGCCATGTTGTTCGAGTTTGGCACCAATCTTCTAATTATATTCTAGGGTTCTATCTTTGCTGATATTCATTTTGCTTTTTCAGCTGACCTGCTTCAGTAAAAGAAATGGAGGTCCTAATCTTGAATCAATTTGCTCAAATAGCTTATTTTTCACCAAAAAATTTATACTCGATCACCACACCTTTGATAATTTATCATCAATGTTCACTTCCAACAATGGAAAATTAAACCATAGGGATCACGAACAGAGAAATAAAAAGTTAAAAAGTTATCTGGCACAAATCTTATTTCATTTTGGTTTTCCTGGTGATTTTCTTATATATACTTAGTGTCAATTTGAATTTACTCAAATAAACTATTTTTACAGAATATTACATACTTGAACACCATGAATTTGAGATTTCAACCATCACGCTAGGGACTCCAGACAGTTTATAAGTTTGTTCCCCCAAGACTGGAAAAACTATAAAAGAACACTAAATTCAGAATGATTAAAATAAATCCAAGGTAGAATTGGAAGAGCTCAAGTGGGTAGTATCAGGGCAATCACGATGGAGCCCCATGTTCAATTCCAAGGAAAGTTGAAACATGATAAAGTGTTGAAATCGAGTAAAATACCACATTTGAACTCGCTGGGTCTTTTAAACCCCCAACAAACAAGGCCGGATGCACATCTCCAATAAATTTTACATAAGTGATATCCCTCATTCATGGGATCTAAACCAACAGTTATCAAATACAAATCCTAGTAATTTGACTAATGAGATACTGATCGTCGCATCTAAATCAAATGTTGCTAGATGCAAGTCCCGTGTGAATTTGATGGAAAAAATATCCTTGATACTGTTGTTCCTTGGAAGTGAACTACTTAACTTTATGTAAGTAATTTAGGCCTTCACGAGCAATTTAATTAGATTATTAATTTGTTAGATTTTAACTCGTGTGTTTAATCATCTCGGGATGACTTCCATAAGTAGTCAGTACCTTATGACATATTTCCTTGTGTAATTCTGGTAATATGATAATCTATATTCTCTCTCGATCTGTCAATCGAAATCCTCCCCTCCTCCGTCGGGGGAGACCCTTTCCCCTGCCCCCCCCCCCCCACCCCCTTCCTACATCGAGGAAGACTCTTTCTCTCGTCCTCCCTTCCAAATAGAGATAGAGATGGGGCGGGGGGGACGGCAAGGGCTCAAACAACAAGAGAGCATTCTACCGGGCCTTTATGCTCTCAAGTTAGGGTAGGGAAGAGGGCTTAACCAATACAAAGCACTCGACCAACTAAAGGAGGTATGAGAAAACATGTCATTAAAGTAATGAGTACTCATGAAGGTCAGCTTGGGATGATATAAACACGTACAAGTAAAATCCCGCGAAAATTACTAATCTACTATACTTTATTTACAAGGTTTTTTGCCATTCCACATTGTCATTCACAATTCAAGATCTTTATCATTAGCTTCCCTAATGGACTATTGTTTTAGTCATTATTAGAGTTGCCCAACAAAACCTTATCAAATAATATGCTCAGCTCTATCTTCTACCTGGTAGTTTAGGGTTATTCTTGATTTCACTTTTCCAGCTAATTTGCATCTCTGCATGAAGTAGAGGTGCTAAATTTACACCAATTTGCTCAAATAATTTATTTATCACCGAACATTCCCTTGAAAAATATGGATTTGATAACTTCAACATCAATGCTCGCCTCCAATACTGCGAAATAAACCCTAGAGTTTCCAGACAGATTACAAGCTCGATCCTCAACACTAGGCACCATAATATTTTAAAACTAGAAAAAGCTGACCAAATTTTAAAATAAAGAAAGCAAATCCAAGGTCAAATGGGACAAGTTCAAATCGTAAAAACTAAGGAGCTATCATAATGGAACCCCGGGTTCAAATCTCAGGGGACAATATAGTAATGAAATTGAGTAAATTATGGAATCAAACTGGCTGAAGATTATGTTCATCTGTGAACAAGTCTGGGTGCAAGTTACTGAAGAGATACCCCTCGGTTGTGTCATGTAAGCAGAAGACTACCAATACCATAAGGAAAAATTATCTAATTAATAAAAATGTAAATCCAAGAAACATGAAAGACATATGCAACTAACCTGATCAGGCCGTCCGGATCCGAGGGAAACCATGTTTCCCTCAATGCTTTCCGGCGATTGAAAGATGTAAATCCGGTCTGAATTCCGACGACGCCCAAAACCTTGTGTCGAGTCTCGCCGTCTAATTCTACTCCTCCGGCCTGCTGGGATAAGCCCCCTGGCCAGCCCAAATACCTGGCGTTCGCCCCTCCAAGATGAACACTTCTCAGCGTATCCTCCGGTTGGCCGCATCTAAAGCTATACACAGGTTTCCCTCTAATGAGAGTAAATACGCCAAACAATGTGCCTATAATCCCCACACACAGACAGAAAACTGAGAAGAGCGGTCCCCATGCTTTCTGCTGCTGCCGTGATTTGTGCTTTCCGTTTTGCCAGAGGGGAAGAAACTTTGACGCCATTTTCAGTGACGGGGCCTGATTTTTCTCGCCTTCATTTCTCCGTCGATTTGGGGATTCCAACGATCCTGATTTATTGTTTATTTTTTATGCAATTAGTTTGGTGAGAGGGGTGGATGAAATTGGAGTGGAGGTTTGATTCGGATTGAAGCTTCCTTCGCAGTAGATCTCAATTTTCGGAGGGACATAAATTTGGCGTCTGACGCAATTGGATTTGTTTGCTTACGTAGGTTGTCTGTTGATAGTTTAACATGCAGATAAAACAACAATAAACTGCACAACGTAGGTATTTCACGAGCGCCTAGATTTTTGGGGATTTTTTTTTTGGTTGAAGATGTTGCATTTCTTTTAAAATTTAACCATAAAGAAGTACAAGTATAATTTGAGAGTATGTAAACTAGCAATTGCACATGAGTTGCAAATTACAGTGAATGAAAATAAAAAAATATTTATGCCGAAAGAGTGTTGCTGGAATTACGTCGCCGGAAAAGAGCCTGCCGGAATTTGACGTTTTTCAGCAGGGCTCTCTTCAAAGGAGACACCTCCGGTGTAAAAATAAGGAAATTAATGTTTTTGTTTGAGGTTATAGTTGATCTTAGTAATAATCATAATTATGTTGTGTTGAGGTGTTTTAATTGTAAAGAAATATAATAAAGATGAACGTGTTGAATGGTTAAGTTAAAACCATTTCAAATGTACAATTGGTTGCAATGGTTTTTTCAAATTTGGAAAAAAGTATAATAGCTTGTGATTTTGGTTTAAAATTTAGAGAATATTTCACATAAGAATATTTCATTGTATTCAGCGTAACACTTTTATAAATATATAGAAGTTTAAACCCTATAAATGAGGAGTACATCTTATCACCAAATAGCTCATATTCTCGTTTAATCTAATGTTAGTGAGTTGTTAGAACAACTTACGTAACTACATTATCCTCTTACATAATAATAATATTCTCTCACATATATATAACTATTATTAATAATGTGAGTACTAATTCAATTTTCCTACCACAGCGAAGCAATATTCCAGATGACTAAGAGAGGGGAGAGGAAAAGACGACCAAGGAGGGTTTTCTTTGCTGAAATCAATGGAAAATTGATGGGGAAGTGAGAAATAAAGAGCAATCACAACTAAGAAAAGGAAGGGTAGTGCCTGAAAAGATGTGGAGCAGTATCAAGAGTGGTGTTGAATAGGCATTTACTTGTAGCAACTTAATTTTGGATAATATGTGACCAACATGCAACTTCATATGAAGTATACACACCATCCCAATAATTAACATTTGGCTTCAATAGGGGACTTCCAACTATTACAAGCCATGCATTTCTAGTGAGAGTTAGGGAATGACATCAAGGCCATTTAAGAGTAAGAAAATTTTCCAAAAGAAGTGAAGGTTTTATGAGCTAATACAAATGTCTTGGTGTTACGGAAGTTATATGACCAACTCGTTTGGCCATCACCAATCTTTCCATGGGGATGTAAGATTGGCGGTAATCTTTATAGTGACTTCAAGAGTAATAAGTTTAATCAACAAAGCATAAGTTTGCTTGAGGGTAGCAAGTAGTATAAATACACCGTACAGTGGATTATAAGGAAGTTATAAGCACCTTGATCTCATACATCCTTGTATGAGATGATAACCTTGTTACAAACAATAGTCTATGTATTCAGGTTGAATAGCAAGAGGAAGATTTTGAGCTTGAATAACATGATTCTGCCATGTGATAGAGTTGGGTATGCTCATTTTATATTAAAGAGAATGACGATACCATTGTAAAAGGGAGTCATTTCTTGCCAAACCACCTAGTTATATCATAGAGGAAGAGATCCTGAAATATTAAAAAATGATCTCTAAGAATTATATCCTCTTAAGGGGTGAATGCCCGTGAGACTTTATGAATGGAAAGTCTAACATATTCTCATACAAGGATCTTTCATGGTTTGGTATCTTAAGTCACTCTTGCAAACCACTTGACAGCAAGACATTTCACTTACTCTAAAGGACTAATAATGTCATGAATCCCTACACATTTAGAATGTGTATAGAGATCTTAAACAATGGAAACCATTATTTTTTTACCTGTATTGTTGGTTTAAACAAAGTTATAAACCACTCGAATGAGTTCATAGTGAACTACCTTAGATGAAAACTAACAAAACGAGTAATAAACATGACTAGATAAAAAATATGATTGATAAAAATATGGAAACTTACAAGGCCATTTTCTACTTCTTGTTGAATTTTATCAAACACCCAATCCCATATTTCACAAGGTGAGAAGTGGATGTCAAAGGCGATTCTGAGGTAAGGAGTATTTTTCTCACGAGGGATGATGTGACAAGTTGGGGGTATCCACGCAAGCTTAGAAGAACCTTTGATGAGTATAAATTTAGTTTTGTGTTCGTGCATCACACAACTTGGACTTCAAAGCTTCGCAATAAACATCGAGAGTTTCTTGAGTACTAACAATCTCTTGTTCAAAATTATGTAAAAATAACATAGAATTATCTGTAAAATGAGGATTTAATAGCATAGGTACCTTGTGGAAGGGGATAAATCTGGTAATTTAACGCTTAATGATGTCAGTATTGCCTGAATCCCTGAATCATGAATTATGCACACATTTTGAGCTTGAATTCTTATCCTTGTCCTCGTTACATGATTGTCTCTCTTCCTTTGCATTGTCTAATCACTCACAAAACTGATTACATTAGTCTAAAACAATCTATCACCCCCAAGTGTCATGTTCATAACTTTGCAGGACCTCACTCCCTGCCCATATGGAACTGTCAAATAGGGACCAAATCGTCCAATGGTTTGGTCCAAAACCAACAGTTTCATCCCAAGCCACCTGATTTAATTTAAATTGTGTTAAATCTAATTTCAAAGTAACTAATGTAGAAATGATATACACGTAATACAATACAGTAATGGATAAACAAATAAGCATGCAATAATATGAAACCTTAAGCAAGTGAGAGAGATAAATGACTTAGCTTATTTTGTGCAATCTGGAGATGATTTGAGTTGGGAAACTATTGAAACAATCTTGAATCAGTGTCGTTAGGACTCACTGGAGGTTCTAGAACTCAGAGATGTGTAAGAAAGAAGTGCCCACGAGAGGATAGGAGTGCTTGGGCACTAGTGACTGATTTGGGAACTAATGTCCACTCAAGTGTTCAGGTTTTGATCTTTTTTGGGTTAGAAGAGCTTCGGTGTTGGTCCTCTTTTTTCACTCTAGTTTTTCTCCAATGTCATCAGTTGTACCTGTAACCTGTAAAATGAATAGTTAGTTGCACATACTTGCAAACCACATCAAACCTAATAAATAATATGAACAATGGGGAGTCGGACTGACCCCAATAATCACCCAAAGAGTGATCTTATGACCGAGCATTGTACTACATATTAGAATCCATGCAGTTTTGTGTAAATGTGTGTGTAATGATGCCCTGGGTTTCCCTTGTGCAAGTTACACTGTGATAGCGGGCTAGATCTAGATTGCTCCAAATATGTAGGTGTGTGTGATGGAATAAAATGAACTTCCCATCCTATGTTGTGTATACTTTGGAGTGATGCATCCCTTGTCCCTTGTATGGATAAGGTAAGAGATAAAGTAAAAAGGCCAAAAGTAGTTATCAATCACTAACTTTCTCGCTTATGAATCATGTATTTATTAGTATGTTTTAGGACCTAGAAATGTACCCAAGTGCATAGATTTTTTGTCTACAATTTCCTCCACTTTATGTTGTTGAGTGAATACTTGATAGCATAAAGTAGATAGAAGATACGTACCTTGTAATCTTGTAGAGAAGAATGTTGTCGATAGCTTACGGAGTGGCTAAGAGAAGCGTGAAGTGATCTAAACATGAAGCCTGAAGATTAGGAGAGGGAAGTAGACCCTAGGGTGAAGTGTATGTGTAGTAGTATGTTGTTGGAGCTTGTGCTTGTTGATGTGAGTTGCTTCTTAATGTGTATTAAGGACAAACCTACAAAAGAAGAGCAAGAGAGTAGTCAATGTTTTGTATATGAAAAATACGAGTAATATGTGTATAAGTATGTGAAAAGTGTATAAAGGAAAGAGTGCACCTAATGTGTAAGAGAGTACATGTTGTTGGAGCTTGTGATTTTTGATGTGATTTGCTTCTTGTTGCGTATTAAGGATGAACCTACAAAAGAAGAGCAAGAGAGTAGTCAATGTTCTGTAAATGAAAAAAATGAGTAATATGTGTATAAGTATGTGAAAAGTGTATAGAGAAAAGAGTGCACCTGATGTGTAAGAGAGTATGAGATAGAAAATTGTCTTGTTTACTTAGTATTGTTGGATTTGAATGATGATGGTGAGGTATTTGGGTGATATCACGCCAAGAGCGAGTTTGTTGAGCGATCTCATGACTAGAGTGAGTTTTTTGGGCGATCTCATGCCAAAAGAAGAGTGTTGGGAAGAGAGGTCTAGTTTTTCTCTCCTTCCATGACTCTACCCAAATAATTTCCACTACAGATGACATGTCTTGATTTGTTCCTATTGTAACCTTTTGTAACTAAAATGTAATTGATAGACTAAATTCTGTAATTGGAGGCAACTGCCTGCTACTGGAGAATTGTGTTGTTGACTGTCAGAGATTGTGTTGAACTAAGAAGTTGACTTTTTTCCCATAACACAAGCACCCAGGGGGACATAAACACCCACTGCTATTAATCTAGGACTGGGCGCTAGTTTTTACTATATGTTTTTGGTCCAAGTCAAATTCTAGACCATTATGTGATTGTGTTCCTGTTATCCAATTTTGCCCTCGAGAAAAATTGGACAAATAAGAACTTACACGCAACGAAAATGGAGGAGTTGATTCAGTCATGAAGGCTTGCATTTTGGAGTTGGGTGAATAAAGTTAAAACGGGCTGAGCAAATTGTAGATAATTTCAGGAAAAGAAGAAGCTTCGAAGTCCAAAAATTTTGGACTTCGGAGGTGGAGCGTTTCGGCATTTCAGAGATTTCGTTGGGTGAAAAGGGATCAGCAAAGTCCAAAAGTTTCGAAACCCGAAACTTCAAAAATCTAAAATTCAGACTTTAAAGTTTTAGGGTTTCGGAGATCTAATGAGCGTGAAGGTGGAAAAAGGGAAAAAAGTTCTGAAACCTGAAACTTTGAAAGCCTGAAATTTCAGACTTTTGGGTTTCAAGGTTTTAGAGATCTTGGCAAGGAAAAGAATCCTAAAATTCTAAATTTTTGGACTTTCAGGTTTCTGACTTTCATAACTCTTAAGGTGCTCAAACGGATGAACAGTGTCATCGGCCCAAATTCAAGATGTCCAAAATTCTGAATTCTGAAAGTCTGAAATTTCAAACTTTCAGGTTTTGGAGTTTCGAAACTCTCAAGAAAAGTTGGTGGATGAACATTGTTTCAATCTCCAAAATGGAAATGTCTGAAAGTCTGAATTTCAGGATTTCGGAGGTTGCATGCATTTCAGACTCCGAAGAAGGAAGATCAACAGTTCACCATTTTTGTAGAATGACACCTCGACCTTCAGATGGCCATAACTTTTGACTAGGAGCTCGGATTTGCACAAAAAAAGACTTTTTGGAAATCTCTCTGCATCTACTACACAACTACATCTGGATATATTAAAATTAGTGAGACTAAGTTATTAAAAATGAAGAAATACATTCTGTCATTTTTTAGGGTGTTAGACTTCTCACCTACTACAATAATGAAGGTACGGGTTTCCTTTCTTGCCCTACAAAGAAGAGTATATGGAGGCATGGGTTTTCCAATGGAACCCATCATTTTGGAAGGTGAATTCAATGCATTTTTGGGTGGTGGAAGTAAGAATTCGAATTCCTCTCTCCCCTTTCTCTCATATTCTTCCTATATATTGTAAGGAGGGGCATTTTTCTACAGGTTGGACAATTTGGCTTTGCACCCTCCCTTCTTCTCTTATCTGTAAGTGGATTTGTGGATTTAAAACCTCACATCAAAACTATAATGCAAATCTTGCCTCTTGGCTATTATAGTGTATTGTATCAAGTTTGTGGAGCAATAATACATGTCTATGGATGATTTTCAACCCTCTCTTGTTTTCATTGCACCTCTCTGATCTCTCATTGCAATCTTGGTTATCTATGTATGGTGGTTGTATTACATTTCAATGGTTTGTGTTTAATAGAAAAGCCATTGTTCAACATTCCTTTGGTGCATCACCTTTGTTAGTTTAGGTTTATTTTCTTGCATCTTCTTAACCCTGTCTCCTTAGTAAGTTAGAGTAGATTTTAGAGCAGACCCTCTACAATTTTATGTGTGCATCATAATAGAGGAATATGAACCAACCTTCATCTGGAGAGCTTTCCCGATTGTAAAGTCCCACACTTTGGGAAAAGATCCATGTTATGCAATCACACTGAGAGTTTCAACCCATCGGGTTGCAAACATTCAGGGGTGTTGTAATTACACATCAATAGTTCCTTAGTTGATTCTATATTGTATTGTGTTGTTCTAAAGCTTCGAGCTGTTGTAGGGTGATTTGTTCACCCAATAGATTCCCCCCTCATTTGGGGTGCATGCGACGATTATAGGAGACTGTGGTCCAAAGGAGAGGACCCAATACTTATTTGAAGTGGATACCTATAGGGGGTAGGGGATGGTAGGGGATATACATGGTAGAAACTAAGGCACATGCAAAAAATATGGACTAGTGAACAAGTGTTAGTGAAAATGAGTTAACATGCAATAGAAGATAATGTAACAAGAAACTATGAAGACAATATGGACTGCAAAAAGTGGGTTTTGTACATGAGACATCACTCACAATGTCACAAGAAAATTAGGGCTGAAGCAACCAAAAGCATACAATGATCAAACAAGACATAGGGCATAGCTTGCAAACAATAGGAAGTAATAAGTAACATATAGCCATGGTTGTATTGATCCTGTAAGAAAAATATTACACATGAAGTAACCATTAGTATGTTAGAAAGATAAGTAGTATGTCAAAGCATGTATAAATTAGTGAAAAGTATAGTGATAGTGACTAGAAATAGTAAGTATCGAAGTGGTAGAACCAATGATGTATAGAGTATGATAGTAGAAAAAGTTAGATGCCCCTAGGAGGCTAGGTGGGACTTGTAAAGAGTTGTGTCGAGCATCATGCAATGTGTATGAATTTGTGAAAGTTCTTGCATTCACTTCAAGATACCAAGTGAACACACATGTATATATATAGAAATATAATGACATACTAAATATTTGACTAGCATAGGAAAAAAAGTGTAACATGTAAGTATAATAAGATAACATGAGTAAATGCAACCAAGATATGTAAATGTTGTGTGGGTGTGATGGTGTGATGTGATGTGTAAGATTTGAAGAGAGGAGGGGCAACGTTTCCCCCCAACAGATGTATATGAGATGAGGTTCATTTAGAAATGCCCCCTCAATAGTCAAGAATGTATTTTGTGAGAGTATATGCTAGAACAAGATTTTGTCATCACGTAATGAATGTATTTTGTGAGAGTATACATTAGAAAAGATATATCATGAAGCAATAAAGCATGAATTGTAGATGATGTGAGGTTCATTCAAGCATTGGACCTTCAACAGTCAAGTATGAACCGTGGAACTAGGGTGCATCATTAGGTAATGAAAATAAAGTATGTGAGCCAACGATGTGGTGATGCTCGTAAAGATAATCATGAAACATGAAGTGAGAGAGAGTAGTGGAAGCTCGGAAAGATGTATTGTGAAGCATTGAGCGAGAAGTGCAACAAAAATAGAGAATGTGAGGTTCATTGATGAAGTGTGCCCTCAATAGTCAAGTGTGAACAATAGCACTGGAGTGCGTCATTTAGTAACAATGGTACAATGTGTGTACCAGAGATGTGAAAATGATTGAAAAGATTATACATGAAGCACAGAGCGTGAAATGTAGTAGCAAACATTATAGACAATTGATAGTGATAGAGGGTGGAGGAAGTGTAATGCCCCCTGAATGTGTGTATATCAAGAGTTTCTAGCAAATAGATGTGATCATTGTGAATAAGAGTAATCAGAGTAGGTATAGTACATGAAAGGATGTATACCATCTATAGAAAGTAGTATGTGTATCATGAGTAGACGAATCCATAAGTAAGCATGAGTATATAAAAACATGTATGGAGTAGCATAAGAGCGTATAGAGATGTAGCAAAGTGTACCCATAATGTAGATAAGAGAAAGTGTTACTTAGAAAGATTGACATTAATTGCAAAGCAATAGTAATGTATAGATGTGTATGTGAATAGTATGGATAGGCAATGGCTGATTAGAACATGCGACTATAGGGGGAAGTTGGATGCCCCTAAGTGTGCGACTAATTGAGATATATGTGATAATGTGAGAGATCACTTGCCGTGGTGGCAGAGTTTGAAATGTGTCTTGGCCATCAATATAAGCATTAACTTAAGCAAAAGGAGGTTGGATCTCAGTTTGTGTCGAGTGAATTGGTTGTGCTTCCAAAGATGGTGGTTGTTTATTTGGGATTGGTAACATTGTATATGACTTGACAGGAAGAGGTAATGAAGTAAGTATTTTTAAATGTGGTATGGTACTAGGTTGGATATGTGGTTTCTCATGTGGAATTGGTAACCTTGTAGATGACTTGATAGGAGGAGGTAATGGGGTAAGTATTTTTAAAGGTGGTATGGTATTGGGTCGAATAGGTGGAGCTTGGCTTACCAGAGAAGAAACATTAGAAATTATGGCATGATGCTCATTAGACATAGAGGGAGAAAATTTGGGAGCCCAGTGGGATTTAGCAATTGGAAATGAGCATGTAGTAGAATTTTGTGTAGCAAATGAAATAAAATATTGATGCTTAAGGTACCCAATTCTTCGTTTTAAAGCATACCAATCATTTTCATGATGTCCATTAATTATGTGATAATTAGAAAATGGGTGACCTATGTACTTTCTAAGACGATAATGAGGATGGTAATGAGTAGATGGCAAGGTGATGAACTTGTGATTAAGGAGATCGGGAAGAATATCATGTTACTTAGATTTTTTATCAAACTTGAGAGGTGGTGGTTGTGGTAAGACCTTAACCCCGCTTGTATGAACACATGTAGTAGACATAGGATCGGGATGAGGTGTAGAAGGAGAACTAGCATGGACCTAAGAAGTGTCCTTGAGATGTTGGATTTCAGTAGTGATGGATGTGATCATGGTTTCCATAACTTGAAATTTATCTTGAAATAAGAGATGTAAATCTTTAATTAAATTGAAGATGGATTGATTAGGTGTGGTATCATGATTAATAGGGTAGTCGGAGAGACGATCGAAAATGGCACTTACTTGTGCAAGCTACATTTTGCGGGGGAGTTACATAGTGTCTAGGGATTTTTGGAGAATATCTTTGCAAGATGGGTGCATTTTAAGTAATTAATACAATGAGACCTGATGAACTATAGGGGTCATGTTACAACTAGGGTTTGCAAAATAAGGATCTGAGTGTTCAATCAAGAGTTGGGATTTACCAAATGATTTAATATAAATTGAATTAAATATCATTTCATAGTAACTATTGTAATGAATGATATATAAATACTAATATACAGTAGATGGACAAGAAACAAGTACGTAATAATATAAAACCCTAAGTAAGAGAAGGAGATAGGGTGACTTAGCTGATTTTGCATGATCTGGAGATGATTTATGAAAAGGAACTTTTAGAACAGATTGTAAGCAAAGTTGTCAGGGTTCACTAGAGGATCTGGAACTCATAAACATGTAGGACAAAAGTGCTCATGGGAGGAAAAGAGTGTCAGGGCACTAGTGATTAATTTGGGCGCTAGTGTCTAGTCAGATACTTAGGTTTTGTCCTTTGTTATGCAGGAGAAGTTTCATTGTTGATATTTTTTTCCACTTTGGTTTCTCTCCTAGATCATCGCTTGTACCTATAGCCTGCAAAACAATTGTCTACCTGCACATGTCCATAAACACATCAAATCTAATAAAAAAGATGTAGAATGTGAATTCAGATTGACCCCGATGGTCACCCAAAGAGTGAACTTAGTACCAAGTGCTACATTACATTTCATATTCTATGTAGTTTTGTGTTTGTGTGTGTGTGTTGATGCCCTAGATTTCCCTTATGCGAGTTGCACTATGATAGCGAGCTAGATCTATAATGCTCCAAGTATGTAAATGTGTGCAATGGAATATAATAGACTTCCCATCCTATGTTGTGTACGCAGAGTGATGCAACCCTTATCCCTTGAGTGAGTCTACTAGATGGATGCTTTGTAACGCTCTTGTGCCTTTATGTAAGCTTAGGTGATAGTAATTAATGTTAGTGTTTGGCCCTTGATTTTGGAGAAGTAACTAAGTATATATGATTCTCTTATTTGAATTTCATAATTTATAACTAGAATGCTGACCTAAAGTATTAAAAGATGTTCAAGAAGTAAAAGAGACCCAAAAGGGTGAGAAAAGAATAGGGAAGGTCAGGAGCCCCCATTAGGGATAGGAATGCCTAGGTGCTTCTGTCGTAACTGGGCGCTAGTGTCTGAGGCCATAAAAGATAAATAAATTAAGTTCCGCAAGGGCTGTAAGATGTGTGAGACCAAAGATAAGGCAAGAGATAAAACAAAAAGTTAAAAAGTAGTTCTCAACCACAAGTTTTCTTGCTTAGGAATCATGTATTTATTAGTATGCTCTAGGGCCAAGAAATGTACCCAAGTGCATAGATTTTGTGTCTACACATATATATATACTTAGTTACTTCTTCTAAATTAAGGGCCAAACACTAAACATTATCTACTATCACCTAAGCTTGCATCCAAAGGCACAAAGAGCATTACAAAGCATTCATCTAGCACATCCATACAAGGGACAAGGGCTACATCACTTTGCATACACAACATAGGAGGGGAAGTTCATTATATTCCATTGCACACATTTGCATACTTGGAGCATTCTAGATCTAGCCTGCTATCATAGTGCAACTTGCACAAGCACCGCCTAGAGCATCATTACACACACATACACAAAGAACTAATGGATTCTGAGATGTAGTTCAACGCTCGGTCGTAAGTTCACTCTTCTAGTGACCGTCGGGGTCAGTCCGACTCCATATTCTACATCATTTTTATTATATTTGATGTGGTTTATGGACATGTGTAGGTAGAAAAGTGTTTTGCACAATACAAGTACAATCGACGATCTAAGAGAAAAACTAGAGTGATAAAAGGAGATAAACAACGAAGCTCCTCCAACCTAAAAAGACCATAACTTGACCATCTAAGTAGACGTTGGCACCCAGATCAGTCACTAGTGCCTGGGCGCTCCTGTCCTCTTGTGGGTGCTTCTATCCTACACATTTTTGAGTTCCAGAACATCCAGTGAGCCTTGACGACACTGTCTCCAGATTGTTCCAACAGATGCTTAGTCTAGATCATCTCCAGGTTGCATAAAATCAGCTAATCACCATCTCTCTCTCTCTTTTGCTCAGGGTTTCACATTTTTACATGCGTGTTGCTTGTCCATTACTATATTATATTACTTATATGTTGTTAGTTACAATAGTTACTCTGAAATAAGATTTAATTCAATTAAGATTAAATCACCATTTTATCATTCACATGTTACAAGATCTTGGATTTTGATCCTACTTCATTCATATTTTTAACATGTTTTTTTGAAAGTGTAGGATCATGTATTACTATTAGTCTTGTCTAATCCTCCAAATTTAGTATTTCCAGATCCATTCGGAAAAGGGTTACCTTTGACTTCATCTCTATAGGTTTGTTATCCTGTAAAATTGACAAGGGCAATTTGCAGATAACCATACCAAAATTTTGTTTTGGTTCCCCGTTGAGGTCCCTTAACATTTGGAATGACATAAAATCCCTTTCTGGAAAATCTAGTTTTTCGAACTTAGTCATTTGGTCCTTTTTTGGTTGGGCACAGTTTTTATTCATGCAACATCAAATGAATTTGCGCCCCTTTCTATTCCTTTGGCGCATCCTTTAGAGTGTCGACATTCCAAATGTTGTGCCTTCCCATGATGCACCTTTCAAGCCTGCGCCGAGGAGCATGCGCCATCTTGTCGACATTAAAAATGTTGTGCCCCTGAATGGTGCGCCAAAGCGCTAAAAAAGTAATGTCGACAGCCCCAAATCCGCGCCAAGGGTGCAAATATTTTCATGTTGGCGTCTACCTGGGTGTGCCGTGTAAAAATTTGGTGGCGCATTTATTACACCTTTTACGATAAATAGGTGCATCTGACCTGTCATTTTCACAATTGAAAAAATGTGGAAAAAGGTTATTCCTCTGCATTTTTCAACACTCCTGTCAGCCCCGTGTGTTACTTTTCATCGTATTCGTGGACCCCACGTTGTTTCTTCCAGCTTATATATTCCTGGTAAGTGGCCCTTTCTCTTCTTGTGTTGTTGTTGTGGGATTTTTGTGTTGTTTTTGAGAGGTTGTTATTAAAAACAAATAAAATGAACCTAAGAAATAATACAACCCCTGCCCATTTTTGCAAATCAATCTACGTCCAAACCGGTTTTACCCTCCTTCTAGATCTGCTGGTCTGGAGGGCCTTGTCTCAAAATGAATCCCTGACCCTCTTTTCTCTATTCCCCTCACTGAAAGATCTTAGTTGAAAGAGGCAAAAGACCCCAAACCTGTTCGAAAAGGGTGAAAAAT
Organism: Taxus chinensis; assembly: GCA_019776745.2. Lineage (NCBI taxonomy): Eukaryota > Viridiplantae > Streptophyta > Pinopsida > Cupressales > Taxaceae > Taxus > Taxus chinensis. The sequence continues at coordinate 894,956,284 of CM034147.1, read as the reverse complement.
CCAAAGTCATTACAATCCAGAAACCACAGTTTTTCTTTGGCGCAAATGCCATTGCTGTTACACTAAACACAGTCGCGCCAAAGAGGCACACTGTCTCCGCCTGCAACATGAATCTTTCCTGCGCATTATAAAAATTCCCAAAACCTAACACAGGCGCAAGCGCAGCTCCGCCTACACCAACATCTAAATGTCGTGCAAACCTTTCCCACGCCGTGCCAAAAGCTAAAACATTGGTGCACATTACCTCAATGATGCATCCTTTAAACTTGTGCCCTTTGGCGCATCATAATGTTCTGCAACATGTATCACATCTACGCTAATGACGCATCCTGAAGCCTTGCAACACCAAAATAATTTGTGCCCAGTTAAAACCCTTCATATGGCGCAAGCGCACATACATTGACATCAACATCTGAGTGTTTTGTGTAATCTTTCTGCACCCTACCTTTTTGCATTGTTTTCTTTCATGCAACACTCTCCAGCAGTGCGCCTTGCTTTTCTGACCTTGCAGCTTGCAATAGAATTGCATCTTACACCCAAAGGCTTGTAAATTGATAAATTTTCATTCTGTAAAGCTTTGATGGATGATTTAACAGCTAACATGACTCTTTTGCGATGGACTTCCTTGCTTCTTCTTGCAGATCAATAGTTGAACTCATATTCACACATGTCTTCATCAAGTAAGAAGCCAACCAAGTCTAAGGGTAAGGCCAAACTCACAGAAGAAGAAATGAAGTACAAATACCAAAGGGTCAGGATGCTTGAATCCCTTGCCGAGTGTGACCTAGACATTAGGGATTCAGAACTTGGTCATATTGATATGGAGGACTTCTGGGCCCGAACCAGGAAGGTCACAGGTAATCCATGGATGGACAAATTGGTCGGCAGTGGTTTACATTTCGCTACAGGAATACCCATGAGCGTAGTAAACAACGAGTTCATGATGGTGGTGGGCCGCTGTTACAATAAGGACACAAAATGTGTCGAGAATGAGAAGGGCGAGGTAATAATCAACTTCACTGCTCGACACTTCGAGATTATGTTGGGTATCCCCCACCACTGACATTTTGTGGCAATAAGCCAAGAAGACTGCATAAAGGCATGGGATGAAAATGAAGACAAATGCATGTAGTTGATGAATGAAGTATACCTGAAAAACAAGAAAGTGATAACCAGGTGGCCGTAAATTATTCATCACAGTGACTTCTCAGAGGAGCTAAGGGACACCATCACCTTCCTGAGTAGGGTCTTTGAGCTTCCTGATGCCCATTACTTTCATAAATGGATGCTCAGATACTTGGAAACAATGAGCCAAAACGTTCCTGATCAACATTTTGAATGGGCAGAGATCATCAACAGCACTATCTCCGAGCAGCTTCAACAACTCTCAACAACGGGGAGGTTCTACATGAACTCCTACATGGTATACGCTGCTACCTCTGAAAGAGACTACCCAGCACTAAGTTGATGTGGGGTGTGGTCCCAAGTAAAAATATATGAGTATTATCCAGAGTTGAGACTGGAAAACAACATCCCTCAATTCAGCAAAATCAATGATGCCTTCTTCTACGACATCATCTACCTCTTGAGGCCCAATATGACTCATGATCGGATGACCAAGAGTGTGGTTACTACCATAGAGAAGTGGGGGGCGTTATTTACGCAATTCCCCACTTTCACCTATCTCAGGGCCGCCAACTTCTTGGGGGAGCCCACCAAGTTACCGAGGTATGCGGGACCCAAGTTGATCCTATTGGAGCTGTCTAGACAGCTTATCACATACCACGAGAAGTCCCTGAAAAGAAAGAAGGGCGGGACTCCATTCCCCCTCACAGTGGGCAGGTACACCTGCACTTCTCACACCAAATCCCAGGAAATGTTTGCGGAGCTGGAATTGCTCAACTTAAAACACAATTTCCCGGCAAGGCCATCCTTCGATCCTCGCAATTTCCTTCCAAGAGAAAAGCTCGATCCAATTCACATCCCATAGATCGAGGATGTCTATATCAATCTATACCACGAGGTCGAGGTCAGAAGAAAGGATCACTCTCGCCTGGACCTGGAAAAGATCATCCAATATGGTGTGGCCATTGTCACGAAAGGTTTCCAAGCGACTGATCAAGAAGTTGATCAGGTCTATCTAGACACGGACGGGGACAATTGGCCGTTTGCCGAGATTGACAGAACAAAGGCACCTCAAATTATTGAGGAAAGGGTTAAAGGCACTCTGCAGCGCATAAAGCATTAGTGCAGGAAGAATGGCCTCATCTACCTTGGGGTAGACTTCACCATGTCTCCTTTGGGCAATGCACCTGCTAAGCTAAAGCACTTAACCAAAGGGTAAAGGGAAAGACAAAGAGGGAGAATCGAGCACCGCTCAGGAGGAATCTCCTAAGAGTCCTCCTTCCGCCGCCCAAGAGCAAGTAGTAAGCCTGGTCTCCCCAGAAGAAGAAGAAGTGGTAAGTGTTCCAATAGGCACATCCACTCAGGATGTTGCCACTACTGTAACTATTGAAGTTCCCACCGTCCCCTTTTCTGCTCCTCCTTCCCCTCCTCATGTCTCTCAAGCAACCACTCCTTTGATTGTGTCTTCTCCCCCTTCTTCTACCGTTCCCCCTTCCTCTTCCTCCATCTTCTCTTCCCTCGTGGATCTATCCCCAACATTTCTTCCCTCATCTCTCAGATCCCTTCCACCCCCACGATTTCCTCTCCTACAGTGACTCCTACCCCTGTGAGCGTTAGATGATCGACTTCTTTAACAATGCCGCCACCGAGCGTCTTGACACATTTCCCTGAGTTCACTGTAGTTGCTCCTTCTTCCACCTTCGTTCCCTCTTCTCCCTCTAGTCACACTCCCTTAAGTCTAGAATGGATCTCCAAGCACTTGAGCCAGCACAAGAGGAAAGTCCCCATTGCACCTATGGACTTCTCCGTCATTCCAACAAAAGGAGCTAAGAGCAAAAGCCAATAACTCGCTTCTCTCAGAGCGCTTCAGGTGAAAGGGTTATGGAGATCGCATACCCTGATCCCACAAAGGATAAGAAAGATCTGTCCCCTACAGATTATATAGTGACACAGGTCACAATGGGAACATCCTCAGAGAGCCTGCAAGGAGAGGCCCTATCTGTAGTGGATGCCCTTTGCAAAAAGCTTCAGGAAGTAAAGGAAGAGAAGAGGACACTGAAAGAATAGAACAAACATCTTCTCTAAGCCCTGCAGAAAATGGGCAGTGCACCTCCTGTAGCTATCATCGAAACTCCTGAGGCCCTTAGTCAAGAAAAGATAAATGAATACACCAAGATTGGTGAACAAGGTATGGCAGTATCCGCCTGGAGAGACCATATCCTCAAGGATAGTGAGGAAGTAATTGTAAATTTCACAGAGCTGTATCAGAATGTTGATCAGGCTAATAAGGAACTCCAAGCGATTGCAAGACCTATCTCTGAAGAGTTAGACCATGCTAGGTTACAACATGAGACTTTCCAGAAGATGCTCGAATACCCAGTCGATGACTTAGTAAAATTCAGCGTCTTCGATCACCCAAGAGCACCCAACAAAGTCCTTGCTGCTTTGGACTATCGAGTTGACCAGATGGAATTCGTCTTGGAGAAAATTGATAAAATCAAGGAGGAAGCCTTGGATGTAATGCATAAAATGGAGAAGATCGTCCTAAGGATGTCTCTGGGCTTGCTCACCCCATCACACACCTTGAAGAAGGCAGACGAAACTATTTGGCTCTTCAAGGAGATCACGTCGCAAGGTTTAGGGTCAGAAGCCACTTTTGATGCTGAATCTATCAACAACCTTCTGGCCTACCGTGATTTTGTTGGATACCTGATGGAGGCAGGTAATGAATACTTCAAACTCCCAGAGAGACTTAGAGATGAATGGGAGACTTGCAAGGTCATTGGCGATCACACCAAGGGTCCTGCTTAGGATCAACTTCAACCAATGATTAGCAAGTTCATGGAGTATCGCACTCAATTTCACATTTCCTCTCATGAGCAGAAGCAGGATACTCCTTTCCAGCCACGAGATGATGACGAATAGACTCCTTCCTCTTGGGATTGTTCCCATTTTTGTAAAGTATTTAAAAGTATGTTGGCACAAATGATGACATCATCCATGTTGCACCATGAGATGTTGTCATCCACCAAATTGCCCCAAAGTCAACAGTTGACTTTTAGATATTTTTGTAGATATTTTGTAAATAGTTGTTGTTTCTTTTTCTTCTTCTTTCTCCTTCTGCTTCTATATATAATGGGATACTTGTGGTATTCAAAGAGGAACATTTTTTAGATGAAAAATAGAAGTGAGAAGAAAAAAGGCTTTGCACTTTTTGTAACAAAAAATATTAATACAGAAATTAAGACTTTGTGCTCAATGGATGTGTTATGTGTATTATATCTTTCTTAAGTTAGATCTATGTTGCTTTTCTATCAGATCTATCTCTACTTTTTTGTCATTTGTTCATCAGTATTACTTTGTTCATTTATGCAAGTAGGTTTGGCTCTGTTTACTACCATCCCCAAAACATAAACCCTCTGACCTTTCTGCTTTGGAATTCATTTCTTTTCTCCCTTCGGATCTATCCCATCTCCATCCTTCTCTTCATTCCTTTCTATTCACATTCAGAAATACCCCTATTGGGATGAAATCCCAAACCCCTGAAGGCAGAATACTGTAGGACTTGCGCAGATTCCTGTTGGTAGAATAGCAATAAACCAGTTTTGCTTTGCTGTCTCAAAGAGGGGCTATGCCCTGCACACTGTTGGCTCGTCTATCCATAGATATGCCCTCATGACAGATTTTCGGACCAACAAGGTTTTAGCTTCTAAAGGCTTCAATTGCTTGTTCGCTGACTACACATCTCGAGAATTTTTCAAAGGAATCTATTTACCTAATTTTAGGTATCAATTAAGAAATGGTCACTTTGTTGATGACTCCTTTCTCACTTTGCTCAAAGAAGAGAATTTTATGAATAATGCTATGGAATGCCTCAACATTATTTACCTTACCTCTAGCTTGGTTATTCAATGGAGAAAAATTAGTACTATAGGTAGTCTGTTATGCCCATTCCTAACTGGATTTCTCATTTTCAATGGAAATGGATTCAACTAGGGGGCTCAAAGTGGATAGTTACAATACCCTATTAATACATATGTCAAGTTAGAGTACCAACAAGGCCTAAATATCAAAGTGATATTGACACAATCTCTCCATGAGATATACTAAGACCAATTTCAATGCCAATGAAGCCTAAGATTTTTGAAACATGGAAGCTACAAATGCAGGTAGTGTAACAACACTATATTGACATGTTAACCTAGAATGCAAGGTATTAGTGATTCATAGGGATCTAGAAAAACACACGACTTCATCAATTCCATCACCACAAAAAAGGAGAAACAAGAAAAATGAATAAAATGAGGTAAACAGAGGTTCTGGAAGGAACTACCACTCTGTGTAGAGAGGTGGTTTTAGAACCATCGTCCTATAAGGGAAGCAGTCCTAAAACTACCGCCTAGCTAGGGTAGTGGTCCTGAGACCTCCGGTCTTCTCAAGGCGGTAGTCATGACACTTTCAAATAGAAAAGAAGAATGAAATGTGAATAGACACAAATTTGAAGCGCCCAACCATGTCTCTTCCCCTTCCATGCCCTTTCACATCCTTCAGTGCATGGGAAGACATGGGAAGGTCTATAAATGCATAAAGGGAGCAAGAGAATGATTCATTCGAAGATCCAGAGAGATCGAGAAACATAGTTTAATGAGAGCAGTGAGTAAGATCTTCAGTGCTGAAATGGAATTGTAGGACCAAGGTGTAGAAACAGAGAAAACACATAATTGAAGAGAAGGTTTATATTGTTGCTTCTTTTCATACTTATTGTAATGTTTAATTGTCTATATTAGATAAATAAAAGTGGAAAGAAAGAGTAGTTTCTCTTTCTGACTGATTTTCCTCCATTGGAGGTTTCCAGGATAAAATTGTTGGTGTTGAAGTTTTGAATTAATTCCTTCTTTGTAATTTCCTTTCTATAGCACTAGATAATCAGTCATGAAGCTCTAATTGTTCAAGAAAATCTGTTATTTTTCAAAGTTGAAAGTAGAACAACATAGAAGTGTGATTCGTAGAGTTCTAAAGTAGAAGTTTACGGATCATTTTTGGTATCATAGCTGATTATATATACAAGATTATAGTATTCAAATATTTCTTGTGATTTTGTATGATAGTGACAAGGTCCAAAGGAAAATAATTTTTACCTTGTTAGCCAGATATTTCTACGAAGAAGTGGAAACAGAGAATTCGAGCTCAAATGGAGGAAGAGAACCTGGTCCATAGAGTCGAGATGCTAGAGACCATGATGGATAGATTGCATAGAAAACAAGAAGAGATTTCAAATCTGTAAAAGAAGGCTTCGGTTAAGAAAGATTCCATGGAATCGGTGATTCGAGCAACATCTGCAAAAATTTGGTATCAGAAAGAGCCACGAAGAGGAAGGATGGGAAGAGCATGAAGAGACACCAATTGTAAGTGAGAAGGTAAAATCTGCACATACACCTTTTAAAGTTGAGAAAAAAGTGGAAATAAAGGATTATGAAGGACAAGTAGATGTAGAATTACTCGATAAATGGTTAAAATAGTTAGAAGTCTAATTTAGTGTTCATAATGTCACTGAGGCACAAAGGGTCACCTTTGCACGTCTCAAAATGGAAGGTCATGCTCTGGTTTGGTGGGAAACCCATCTAGCCACTTGTGATAAGAAGAAACATCCTATTGTCAGTACTTAAAAAGGTTTTACAGAATTGATAAGAGCTAACTTCTATCCTATTGGCCATAAGAAGGACATAACAATTAAGTGGCAGTACTTTAGACATGGCAGCAATCAAAGCGTGTAAGACTACACTACGAAATTTTAGAGACAAGGCATGTTGCTTAATATGGACTTGGAGAATGAGGACATTTTGACCAAATATTTGGGAGGAATTCATACTCACCTTCAAAGGAGGGTAATCTCCATGAAGCCCAAGGATCTCAATGAATCTTGTGTACAAGCATACTACACTGATGATGAGAAGAATCAAGGAGAAATAGAGCCAAGGGGAGACCAGTCAATAGAAAAACAAGACAAAGAACAAGGGAAGACAAGTAGTAGAGGTGAATGGAAAGGTAAGCATGCCACTATTGCTTTGCATACTTGTAAAGATCCTAAGGATTTCTATAAGAATTGTGATGTAAATAGACATACTGATGCCATATGTTGGAAGTTACATCTGGAATTGCACTCAAAACACAGAACCAAGGATTCCAAGAAATACATGGCCACTATGAAGACAGAGAGAGAGAGGTGGAGATTGAGGATGATTAGGATGTAGAAAAGAGGCTAAGATGCATGACCACTAACATGTACAGGGAAGCAGCAGAAGAAGAGACAAGTAAGCTCTTTTAAATCAGAATCCAAATCAAGAAGACTAAGGTAAACACTTTAGTAGATTCTGGTTCTCAATCAAATTTGATTTCTGATGCAGTTGTAAAACATCTTGGTCTAGAGACTTACACACATCCACATCCATACCCACTGGGATGGGTGAAGAAGCGTGTAGAAATACAAGTTGCAAAGAAGTGTAAGTTTCAGTTTGGCATAAATACCCAATACATAGATGTATTAGAGGCTGATATTATTCCAATTGATGCATTTGATGTTGTCTTCAGAAGTCCCTACTTGTATACTAGGGATGTTGTGTTCACAAGGATGGAGAACCGGTATAGATAGGTCAAGGATGGGGTCAATTTTGACATCCGGGCAGGCCAGAGCAAATTAGAGAAGGCTATGGTAAGTGCTAACCAAGAACCAAGACTTCTTCTGAAAAATCATCAGTTCTATTTTTTTTCATTGAAAGAAAAGAAAAATGGACATGAAAGCACAAATATTTCTGACCAAAGGATGGAGAATTTGGATATCACTTGTCAGTTTTTACAGAATAAGCCACCACATGAACTATTCATTCAAGGAGTAAAACAAACTTCCATTATGCAGTCACCATACCTACCTACAAATTCACTGGACCTAACCGTGGGGCAACAAGAAGAAGAGGAGATATAAGGAACAATGGTGACTATAATAGTAATGTACTTGGGGAGGATTTGGCCAATCCATATCAAGAGACAAAGACAGGCAAGGACTAAACAACTATAGTATGGGAACTTTGCCATACTTGAGCAGGTTGGAGAATAAACCTTTAAGCCATACTTCATGCAGATGCACATGATAGTAAGTTACAAGAACTTGCATCCACTAATGCCATCTATGCATGACAAAGAAGGAAAGATACAAAAGTTACCTTCCAAAGAGTTTTGTACTGGAGGAAACTTGGAGGAGGATGTAGCACTACAACAAAAAACTAAAGATCCATAGGAGTCTTGGTAGGTTGGACGAGAGAAGACACCAGGGTAGACCCAACGGTACTCAAATGAGGATGAGAGGGAGTTAATTCCTCTACCGCTCCTCGACTAAGCTTTCGTGGGACAAAAATCCTCCTAAGTAGGGGAGGTATTATCCATAGGGATCCAGAAAAATACACCACTTCATCAGTTCCATCAGCACCAAGAAGGAGAAACAAGAAAAATGAATAAAATGAGGTAAATGGAGGTTCTGGAAGGAACCGCCACTCTATGCAGAGTGATGGTTTTAGAACCACTGCCCTTATAGGGCGGCAGTTCTAAAACTTTTGCCCAGCTAGTGCACCAGTCCTGAGACCACTGGTCTTCTCAGGGTGGTTGTCCTGACACTTTCAAACATAAAGAAGAATGGAATGCGAATGGATGTGAATTCTAAGCACCCAGCCATGCCTCTTCCCCTTCCATTCCCTTTCACAGCCTCTAGTGCATGGGAAGACATGGGAAGGTCTATAAATGTATGAAGTGAGTAAGAGAATGATTCATTCGAAGATCCAGAGAGATCAAGAAGAAGGGTTTAATGAGAGCAGTGAGCAAGATCTTCAGTTCTGGAATGGAATTGTAGGAGCAAGGTGTAGAAATAGAGAAAACAAGTAATTAGAGAGAAGGTTTACATTATTGCTTCTTTTCATACTTATTGTAATCTGTAATTGTCTATATTAGACCAATAAAAGTGGGAAGAAAGAGTAGTTGCCCTTCTTGACTAGTTATCCTCCATTGGAGGTTTCCAGGATAAAATTGTTGGTGTTGAAGTTTTGAATTATTTCTTTCTTTGCACTAGATAATCAGTCACGAAGCTCTAATTTTTCAAGCAAATATGTCATTTTCCAAAGTTGAAAGTAGAACAACATAGTTATGTGATTCGTAGAGATCCAAAGTAGAAGTTTACAGATCAATTAGTATTAATATGATGTTATTATAGTATATACAAGGAAATATTGACACTCTGAAAAGACTCAAATGACGTTGGAACTGAAACTAAGTATAAGTATAGCAATAAGTTCTTTAGTTGTGTGAGAAACATAACCATATAAAAAAGGTAATTATACCAAGTTATCATAAAATTGAAAACACAATGTAAGTACCGAATTTGTATGGCTAGAATGTGAGAAAAAATAACAAGTTAAGGAGAAATAATGATGAACCAAAATCGTAACAATGAAGATGATCTTGAAATCAAGATCAAAGGGCTATTAAAGACACAAATAACATACTGACACACTTTAGACGTTTAACAACCCAACTACAAACATGGATGGGTGCAAACAAAAAAAAAGTGGTGAATACTATCCTTGATAAGACTCACAGGTTATGCTTCCTCCCCACCCGAAATGGGCAACAAGAATCTAAGGGTATAGACTAGAAGAATATAAGAATCTACTTCGCTGGAGTTTCACCTCGTCTGAAGACAAGAAAGAAACCAAGGTCAGTGATATGTCATTTAATTTCGTGATGAAAGACACTTAGATATAACTTAAGTGTACTCTTTTCTTTATTTGAAAAACAAGGTTCAGACTCCAAGTAAGTCGTCACTTCATGATGGCTCGATAAGACACGATAATGGACTAGTAAAGCGGGCTCTAAGACAAAATGGATTTCCTAATAATATCACTCCACTAGGTGTCAAAAGTTTTTCTAAATGTGAGATTGATTTACCCAAAGGTTTGCACTGACTTATTTGGGAGTATCTCGGATTTACTTTACCCCGTTCTGTTATAATGAGTAACTAGTGTGTTTAGCTATATTGTCACTGGGGTTGCGATATGGACAACTTTGACTTTGAATTTGGAATGTAAAATCTATTCAAGTGGGTGAGCGGAGCACTTCCTATTTCATCCACAAGATTACTCAGTGGTGGATTACATTAGGGTTCCTAGAACCAACCCCATTGTTATAGGTTAAGGAATTATGCCAAAGGGGTTATGTTCTAGTTTTGTGGATAGGGCCGTACAATTTTTTGAAACTTGCAATACAATGTGATGTATGTGATCTATTTTTTATCCACCTTATCTTAATGTGGTTTTAAGTAGCACACTATTTAGCAACCTGTATGAAAACATGAATTTAGAGGCTTTCATTTTTGTAACTCTTTTCTGTGAAAAGTGTTAGGCCATACATGGAGAGAGTTAGTAATTTCCTTCATAATATAATGATATCAAGAAAGATATTTTTTCGTGTTGATTTTGATTCCTAATATCACCAAAAAGGCATGAAGAAAGAGCATACAAAATGTAGAAACCCAACTAAAAAATGTTTATGTAAAATACTTTAAGTTTTTTACAAAAGTTAAAGTTATTTTTAACCAATTTTGAAAGATCAATTCATTAGGAAGCGTAAAGTAATTTTTTTGAAAGAAATAAGAAGGTGTGAGGGAAGAGCATACACACTTTGAAAAAACCCTTTCTAACCTAGAAATATGAAACACTTAAACAAATTTAAAAAGGAACCTACAATCACTTGTTAGAACCTGCAAACATCCAAACAACTCAAAAAAATTAATCTTACGGCTCGAAGAGAAATTCTAATTTTTAACTTAGACACCTGCTCACCGAGAATGACACATGCACATCCCAGCTAGTGGATACGCACCCAGAACAATGTGTGTTCATGGAAACAATTTATGACATTAATGTCAAAAACCTACGTGGGATGAGAAACATGTACAATAGGGTTTCAATAGAGACGCCTCCTTCCCGATGCATACGCTTGTAAGCCCAAAGATGAATCAACACAATATGCCAAAAATACACCTATGTGTCCAGAGGCATGAGTATTCCTGATAGTGAATGGATACGCCAAATATTTGATAGGTATGTGGCCCTTTGTAAATGACATTTTAGTGAAAAATATGACCAAACATGTGTGTTTCCAATTCGACAGGTGTGCTAGGGTTTGGATGGATATGCTTCCCTAAAATACACATATGCGTACCCCCTGTAAAACCTGTAAAAGTCACAGAAATGAAAAATTTCAAATCAAAACATGTTAATTGTTAATCAAAGAAACCTATTTCTAGTTTAGAACCACAAAATATGCATGAACAAGGATGATTTAGCTTACTTAAAAAAATGAGATCAAGTGAATAACAATATATTTCTCCTAAAGAACATGAAAGTGAACTTGAAAAGCTTGGAAAAGGATCCTAAAGGACAATGGTAGGTTTCCTAATGGGTGAGCCAAATGTGTGAAAATAAGATTTTGAAAAAGATATGAAAATGGGGGTAAGAACATCTAAAGAAATCCCAAAAGCTTTGGAACAAACAACTCAAATGACCATCAAATTAGAGATAAGAAAGAGCTACCTACTTGCATGCATATATAAATCTTGAAACAAACAATCAACCTCTAAAAATGACTATATTAGTTATGTACTCCATGAAATCTATCTATAAGTGAACCTATAAAAGCTCTAGCAATCAGTTTCATGTTTATTGATGTTTCAAAAACTTAAGAATGGAAGCTCACCATTAATGGCTTCTCCCATTTACCTAAAACTTTGAAGGGATTAGCAAATAACAAGTAAATAGATCAAATAAACTATGAAATGACTGTAAAAGACTTAAGCATGACCTAAATTAGATATGAGAGAGAGAGAGAAAGAGAGAGTTCTTAGGGAAAGAGTTGAGGGGTATCCCCTTATTTATAGTTTTTGGATTTGAGAAAATGATGTTTTGGATGCATATGGGACTAAAAAGGAGTCAAAAAGATAACTTTTAGAAAAACCTATCTGGAGGTCTGAACAAGATTTTAGGAAGCTAAGTGACTATTTGGAAAGATAAGATATTTATTTAGAAAGTCAAATCCTCTTTAGAAAGTCAATAAGAGGGTTAATTAACCTTAACAAGGTTAATTAAAGGGAAACACAGTTATAGAAGTTAGATAGAGAGGAATTAACATGGTTTAGATGGTTTAGAAGAGGTTAGTAAGGGTATTTTACTAGCGTAGTGTAGTAAATGAACATGCGACTAGGATAGCTAGTATGATCTTAGTAATAAGATCATGTAGACCAAATTATAGGTTTCTACACCAAGAACAGTCTTATTGCTTCCATTCTTTCCACTGGTGTAAATGTCTCATCAAAATCAATTCCTTTCATTTGTGCATATCCTTTCCACACTAGCCTGTCCTTGTTCTGCGTCACTTCTACTTTCAAATTCAATTTATTTCTAAAAACCCACTTGGTTCCAATTACTTTCTTGTTCAGTAGTCTAGGTACCGACTCCCATGTCTCATTCTTTTCAATTTGATCCAATTCTTCCTTCATTTTGTCTACCCAATTCTGATTTTTGCTTGCCCCTGCAATGTTCTTGGGTTCTATCATAGACAAGAGATTTATGTCTTTATGGTTTTACTGATATGTTAGTCTTCTTCTTGTGAGAATTGTGCCATCTTTGTTTCCAATGATTTGATTAGTTGGATGGTCCCATTTGAATTTCCTGTAGAGTTCCTTCATGTCTGTTCTTTCTTCCTCTTCATCTGCTTCTTCACATGGAATTTCCAATTCTTCATCGTCTTCTTTTTCTTCATGGCTCCCATTTAGATGAGTGCTAGTTTTGGCATGATGTGTCTCATCTAGCTTCACATTAGTGCTCTCAAAAATATTTTGTAGCCACTTATTATAACACCTGTAAGCCACGCTAACTACTTATTAACCAAGGAATATCCCTTCATCACATCTTGAGTCAAATTTTCCAAGTTTTCCTCATCTATTTTGATATAGCACTTGATACCAAAGACTCTTATGTGCTTCACATTTTCTGGTCTTTTCTTCCATAGTTCATAAGGAGTCCTATTACTGTTGATTCTCAATTGAGCTATGCTCAAAAGGTATACTGTAGTATAAATTGCTTCACTCCAATACCTATCTAAGATTTTGGATTCATTTAGAATGATTCTTTCCATCTCTTAAACAATTCTATTTTTTCTTTCAACAACACCATTTTGTTGAGTTGTCCTCATGGCTGAAAATTGTCTCCTATTTCCATTTTCTTTAAAGAATTATTCTTTCCATCTCCTATACATATTATTCATTGTCCTCTTAGCCTTTTCAACCTTCTTCCATTTTTTGTAGTTTATAATATCACAACCTTTGTCATGGAATATAACATTATATCTCCTTTTACACATTTGACTCACACTCAGAAAATTTTGTTTGAGAACTTCAAGATATAAGATAGTCTTTGTGATGGTTTTTCCATTACCCAGACTCAGAGTTCCCTTTCGAACTATATTTTTGAATAGTTATCACCAAATCTCGCAACACAGAATGCATTATTAGACAAAGTAATGAATTTAATTTTGTCACCTATCATGTGGCTTGAGCATCCGTTGTCCAAATACTAAATTTAATCTTCATTTTGTACATGAAATGTAGTTTGTGTCAAGGGATAACAATGTTGCATCTGGGAAATCATCATCATCATAATGTGAACCTAAACTATCATAGGCTCGAGAGAGTGCATCTACATTGACATTTTTTTTCCTGGCCTATCTATAATATCAAATTCAAATTCTTGGAGCAAAATTATCCATCTTGCTATCCTCCCTGATGGGTTAGGCTTATTTACAATATATTTTAGAGCCTGATGATCTGTTACAACTATAAATTTCTGCCCTAGCAACTAATTTCTAAACTTCTTTACAGCAAAAATGATAGCTAGATCCTCTTTTTTAGTTACAGTATAATTTACCTCATCACTGCTCATTTGCTTGCTCCCAAAGTAAACTAGATGATCATTCTCATTTTCATCCTTTTGGCTCAGAGTACTTCCTAATGCTGCATTTGAGGTATTAGTATACACAATGAATGGCTTGCTCCAATCTAGATTCTTTAAAACAAATGAAGACACCAAGGCTTCCTTCAGTTGTTCAAAAGCTTCATGCGCTTTATTTCCTAGTCCATAAGTAACATCTTTTTTCAAGAAATAGGTTAGTGGATGTGTAATCTTTGAGAAATTCTTAATGAACCTTCTATAGTAACCCACATGGCCTAAAAATGATTTCAACTAACTTCTATTCATAGGAAACGGTAACTCTTTGATTTTTAAAACTTTATCAGGATCAGTACCAATACCATCTCTGGATACAACATGCCCTAACAAAATTCATTTAGAACATCCAAAGACACACTTTGTAGGGTTTAGTGAGGCTTGTGCTTAATCTAACCTTTGAAATGTTGTCTCCATCTAGTGTAGGTGGTCCATATTGCTCCCATAGATGCAAAAATCATCCAGAAATACTATGATGAAGTTCCCAATGTAGGATTCAAACACCCTATTCATCAAGCACTGGAATGTTTCCGGAGCATTACACAACCCAAAAGGCATAACTCTATAAGCAAACGTTCCCCAAGGAGTGGTGAACATGGTCTTCAACTGATCTTTCTCTACTATACGAACTTGGTTATATCTGTTATATCCATCAAAAAAACTATAACACTCCTAGCCATCTACTTCATCTAAGATATGATCTGAGAATGGAAAAGGGTAATGATCCTTCTTTGTTTCCTTATTGAGCTTCCTATAATCAACACAAATGCATAGCTTCTCATTTTTTTTTATTGAGATCACAATGAGAGAAACCCATTCTGAATTATCAACAGCAAATATGAATCCTGCATCAAGCGACTTATCTATTTCTTCTTTTATAATCTTGGAAAAATTAGGATTCATTCTATATGGCATTTGCTTTATGGGCTTAGCACCATCTACCAGCTCAATAGAATGTTCTACCCAACTTACTTGACAGAGTTCCTTATAATCAAAAGTGAATATGTATATGTACTTTTGAAAGAGTTGGAGGTAGGATTCCTTCTCACTCTCCATCACAACATCACCAATCTTTATTTATTGGAGATGATCATCAATTTCTTCTTCAGATAATTTTATGGGTTCATGAGTCATTGTGACTGGAAGGATATCTATGACCAAAACATCAACTTCAATTTATTTATCTTTTGTGTCCACTTCACTGCTACTAGAGTAATCAGAGGATGTCCAATCATCAATTTTTTCACTTGAATCCACAGGTTCTATCTTATGATGCCGAGGGATCACATTTATCTTCACCCTCTCTCTACCACATCCAAGTGTCATGAATCCTTCGTTCCAGTAGTTTCTTGCATGAACTTTCCTTAGCCATGGTCTTCCCAACAACATTGGGTATGCAACAATACCATTTTTCATCAGCTGAAAGTCTACCACACATACAACACCCATAATAGATATTGCCAAAAATGAAACTACACCTTCTGGTTTAGTTTTTCCTTTATTTAATGACCTTAATATAAGTGTTGAGGTGTGATCAATTTTTAAACCCAACATATTCATTACAGACTCGGTCATTACATTAACTACAGCACGTCCATCAACTGAGACATCATGAATTGAAATACCATTACATAATACCTCAGCTTGTGGACCATAGGGATCCGCCTCTGTCTCCAAAACAGGGGCCTCAACCTCCTTCCTTCGTCAAGCATTGATTCCACTTCACAGCTCCTGCCTCTTCTCAGAAGACAGCCAAGAGCTGACCATATGTGATATTTGTAAGCCTTTTAGACAGATCTTCTAAGATGGAGTATGGTCCTTGTCCCTGTTAAATAAGAAAATCCTGCACACCCAACTTTCTTCTCCTATATTTCTTTCTAGTTTCTCATTTCATCTTCTTAGGATCATTTCCATCTTGGTTATCTTTTTCTTTCCTTTTTTTTGTTACAAACACATATACTTCATTATTTATGCTCTTATCTACTACATCAAAAGAATTTATAGGTGCTTTTACTTTATCATTATCTCTTGTACTGGATGTAGAAGCTCTATCTGGAAAATTATACTTATAATGACCTGGTGTCACCCAGATTTCACCCTGAAATCTATGACTACCCTATCCAAAAAAAATTCGTACTTTTAAAATAATGGTTCATTTTGTGTTTTTATTGCCTAAAAGTTCTTGTATTGTGTCAAGATAATCCCAAAGAGCCATATTAGCCTTTTTCGCCAAATACCTAGATGCCCAAAGTTGTTATATTCTATCGTCAGGATTTATCTGCGGGAAATTTGTATTTAATTATTTTGAGCCCCATATGAGGCTATTTGCGCTTTGTTTTAACTCTGTTATGATTGAATATATCATTAATCCCTTGTAACAGAAGGATTTTAACAAGGAATGAATTTTGGGCTTTATTTGTGACTTTTGGCAATTTTTTGTGTTTTTGTGTTATCCTGTTTCGTTTTCTGTGAAATTTCTCTAGAACAATTCCTTTGTTGGGTAAGCCCAATTTTTGGCTTGGAGTAGCTGGAAAACATATACGCACATTATACCTTGAGGAAGTCACCATCGAAGGTTTGGATCACTGGGAAAAAGTAAAGTCATGCATGGAAAAGCCCCTGTAGAGATGGGCGCATTTTTGGAAAACAAAGGATTTAAGCTGCAATGGGAAAAATGGAAGCTGCATGCATGGTGGGAATTTTGTACCTGCTTAGCAGGGTACTGTTTCCCATGATATAAAATTCACTTAAGTTACAGTGGGAAAGTTAGAGGCTGCAAGCAGGCAGGAATTTATTGCTTGCCTTGCAAGGTAAAAATTCCCATGATAAAATAAAAGGAAAGTGAATTAAGTGAAATCATGAGATTTTAGTGCCTGCCTTGCAGGGTAAATAATCCCATTGTCAAAATCAAATCACTTAAGTGGATCATGGGATTTTAGTGCCTACCTTACAGGGTAAAAATTTCCATTGTCATAAATTCTTAAAAATAGAATTCTATTATTCCAAAAAGTGTGACCCACCTTGGGTGAATAATAATGCATTAAATAAATATTTGTTAATATTTATTCACCCAATTTTGGCACCCAGGCTTGTGGAAAAGTCAACAAAGGGAAGTGGACATAAGGAATTTAAAAATAGAATTCCAAAATTAAATAAATTTAATTTATTTAATACATCCCATTTTGAGAAGGAATTAATACTTTTTAAAGTATTAAATGATTATATTAATTCCTATTTTCAGTGGCTATGGTCAAGGCACACTATGAGGCTTAAGTGAAGTGATGTGTGAAGGATTAAATTGGATTAATTTAATTTATTGGATGGATGTCCTTAAACATGCTATTTTTAAAAGAGAAGAGCATGATTTTTAATTAATTAATTGCCTTTAATTGTTAGGGCAATTATTATTTATAGAATTGTGAAGGTTATATAAGCATGGGCAGCCATATGGGTGAAATATTTGATTCACAGGTAAAGAATTGCAGCCAAGAGGAAAAGTGTGCCCCCATTTGAAGAAGGATTTTTCTTAGGCAAGGTGGCAACAAGGCTAAAAGCTTCTAGATTTGGCACATGCTTTGAAGGAAGTTGATCTTTGTCTACATAATTATTTGCACAGGTGTTACATGAGCTCAGGTGTTGTTGAAAGGATTCATGCTCTCTTTATGTGTAAATTAAACACCAATTTTTGGGGCTGTGGGCTTGAAAAGTGAATATTTTTACAATTAAAATTCACTATTCATGCTCCGATGGCCATTTTTGTCTGAATAAATTACAGGAATTCATTACAAGTGCTTTACAAAGGAAAATGAGCTTGTATCAATGTCCAATACATTACATATATCCTCTGAATCTGAAGAATTGTCCAAATCTGCATCAGTATTGAAAAAAACCAGCCAAGTAAGAAGAAAAAGAATTATTTGAACAAAGATAGATAAAGCTATGGCGAAGAGAGATGAAAAAGAAATAATGATGGAGTCATGCATTGCTTCCAAACTTGTAGACATACGAGACACAGATCTAGGCCTAGAACCTCTTACCGATTTTCTTGATAGATCTAGAGTGAGAAAGACTTGAATCATGCATGTGGTTAAAAGTAGTGGAATTATCCGAGCTGCAGCTTTTCCATGTGTAGCCCAATTGCCAGAGTTTGTGATGGAGTGTGCTAGATATTATCATCCTTCATCTAAATCACTGCGTGATGCTACGGGAAAGACAATAATTCATTTGGACGCAGAGTTCATCAATATTGTTTGAAGATTCCAGTGCGAAAGGTGGTGACTTCCATTAGCATTTAGGATGCTGACAGTAGATGGGAGAAGCATAGAGTTGATTACATGAGCATAATGAGTAGCTGATACATGAAGAAGCCTAAATCTCCTTCAAAGTTCCCAAGAACTCTTCCACAGTCCAATTTGGTGTAGGATGTAGATGATGTCATCAAATTGCTATGCAGGATGAATGGCGAAGCGAATGCCTACACTTTCCATACATGGATGTATGCTTTCATCAGAACCATTGAAATCAACAAGGTTGATTCTATAATCAATTGGTCGGAAATTATTAGCAACAACATTGGTGAGCAACTCCGGAATGTGAAGCGTACTTTAAGCTTCAAGATGACTTCATAGTTGGTGTTTACTACACCTTCACAAGGCGTCTTTTCCAAGTTGAATAGATGTGGTGTTCTTTCTAAGGACCCCATTTTAGAGTGCTACCCGCAGCTTACTGTACCTACGTGTGAGAAAGATTTCAAAGTGGTCAATGATGAATTCTTCTATCATTTCATCTGCTGGCTAGACAAAGAATTAAAGGCCAACAGGGAAAGTAAGGAAGCGTGGGTAGTTGTGTCTAAGATTGGCAGTCTATTCATTCAATTTACAGATTTCACATACCTCAGGGTTACGGGCTTTTTTGGAGAACCAATAAAGATGCCCAGGTATCCGAATGATATATTGATCACCATGGAGCTGAGCAGGTAACTTATGGACTTACACGATCTTCAGTCAAAGCGGCATAAGTCTACGGGCTTCTTCCCAATCATTGTGGGATATTACAGTTGCATTAGAATTCATAGTGCTTGGGGAATGGAGGCACAAATGTTATCCGAGTATAAGCAAGAGTTCTTCCCAGGAGTACGCACACGTGTCTTCATTAGAGGGTTTCTGAATGAAGTGCAAAAGTGAGTAGGAGGTTAGAAAGAGAGATTTCAGCAGGCTATTAGCAAAGTAAGTGTTTGACTTTGGACTAGCGTGGATACCTGCGGATCTTAAAGATGATGGGAATGTGGTACTTAACACTTACCATCAAATGGTAGGAGATATATTCATACTGTAGAATAACATAGGAGGCTGCAACACAATTGAAGAAAGGTCAAGTGCTGTGTTGGTGAATACTTCAAACTGGTTGCTGACGAAGGGTTATTGCCTTGATGAAGCATTGATGAATCAAGTCACGGGTAACTTCAGCATAGGAGATTCCCTCAAGTGAAAGCACAGAGGAGAAAGTAGCAGGACAGTCAAAAAGTTGAAAGTGCATAGAAGATCTCAATCTAAAGAGAGGATCACTTCTACGACCATGACTTTAACTTCAGTTTCTCCAGTACCCAGTACTTCACCAACTATTGCACCGTAGCATCAGGACGTTTCCATGCCTCCACTGAATCTAGCGACATTCATCTTCTCCCCTCAACCACTTCGTTCAGCACCTGTTCAAGAGGATACGTTGAAGCTGTAGATGGTGGAATTTGAAAGGGCTTTGTCCTTAGATGACTCAGAAGATGACAGTTACAACACTATGGCACTTTCTGACGTAGAGGATGTTAAGCAAAAGATGGTAGTGCACTCAGTGAATTTAGCAACTTCTCATTCTTTGAGAAGTAATTTCTCAGAATTATTGGCTTCGCAGTTGGTTCCAGAAGTGAGAATGGGGATGAACTTAGAGGAGAACGACTTACAGCTACTTCAGAATTTGAGAGGAAGAGGCAGAAGGCCTAAAGTTGCCAAAGAAACTTCTAGGTTGATCATTAAAGATTCGGGAGAGAAGTTTGCTGAGATATCAATTCAGGTAGAAGGAAAGATAGAGGAGGAGCTCACGGCAGAGGATGTGACAGTAACCAAAGTACCCCTTGGTCAAGGTACCACTGAAGGATTGAAGCAGGACATGCAGACATTGATGGATGTTTTATTCCTTAGGCTTGACAGTGAAAAGGCGGAGAAAGAAGAGCTGCAGAAGAAAGTATCTCAATTATGTGAGATCATAGCCAAGGTTGTTAAACCTTCCATTCAGCCCATTTTAGAGTAGGTGAGTGATCATCTTATGTAGGAAATGAAGAACGTAAGCAATCAAGTAAAGGCTATTGACGAATGGAAGGATTTGATTATTCGTCAAGCTTCTGTATAACTTGAAGAAGTGCCAGCCCGCCTAAAGGTTATAGATGATGGAGAAAATCAACTAAAACAACTGATAGCAAACATAGAAGGCATGAATACAATTACAGAGAGTAACCTGAGTATTTTGGCTGAGATTAACAAACTACCGAGAGATGTATAAATTGCGGAACATATCATACCAGACGGATCAGTCGAGAAGGGGAAGTAGCTAGAGTTTGCAGTATCTTTCCGTTTGGAAATCTACAGAGTTTTTCTGAAGAGGATGCATGCACTTGAGAGTAGGACATCAGATTTACCAGATAGTGTCATTTCTTTCACTGAGGAGAGAGTGGATGAGAATGTCACTTCATACGTGCAGATCATCTCAACTAAGATGCCTAATTCCTTGGAAGGATCTCTTCTGATGATACAAAAGAGAATTGATAAAGATACCAAGCCTTTCACGATGAATTCTATCAGTAGATTGGTGGCACTACAGGTAGACATTGCAAGGTTTGGGCCAAGTTTGGAAGATGTGGAAGCATTCATTAAAGTGTTGAATGAAGGGTTGTTGTAGTTCAGGATAGAGAAAGAATCAGTGGCTAAAACAGATGGAAAGATGATGAATTACATGTTCGACAAGTTATCTAATATCAGAACAAGAAAAAGACATAAACATTACAGCTGACATGACTTCTTCTATTCTTTCTTCTTCTATTTTCTATGTTCCCAGATGAAATTGTAAAACTTCTAAGTTATTGGTTTTACAACCATTACTTAGAGTCATGTGGAACCATTCTATTAGTTAAGTGATACATGTGTCACTTAAGGAGAAGCTAGTTGAGGATAATTGCCAAATGTCATCTTTACTTATTGTTTATGTTTCATTTTAGTTTGAGTTTTCCATTTGTACTTTTACTCCTACATTCTATAAGTAGGAGAAGAAGCTCTGAATTAATGATCGATCATAATTTGTGAGAAGCGATCTTGTGTTCTAGACTTTGTGCTGAACCCTTGAGAGCAACTGGGAGCAAAGGAATACAAAGGAGCAGGTTTCTAGAGAACTTTGTGTCACGGTGTACTGTGTTTCTTGCTTTTAATCTTAGATCTCTTTATAGATTTTGTGTTATTTTAGATCTGGATCTAGAGCTACCTTTGTTTTATAATTTTGTGTGTTCATATCTATTAAGTTTCTTCTATGTGCATGCAATTAGCTCTGTTATCTACTAATTGGGATGCACATCTTCCCCATTTCTTCTCTGTATTTCCTTTACTTCCTTCTTCTATAAAATACTTTCTTTCTTGAACAGTTGCTTACTTGCTGCAGAACTTCTTAGTTATGGTTCATGAACTAAGTGGTTAAAGTAAAACCCCTGATAGATAATAACACATTTTTGACAAATCTAACATGGGAGCTTCACAGGTTAAATGATGGAGATTTATCTCATGACTGCCTAGGTTTGATGCTATGCAGAAAATCTAGCCAACAATTTTTGGTGACTCCACTAGGGAAACAACTATCTTTGCAGATCAAGGTTTATCTATTGAAGATCAGAGTGTTTTTCATACAAATCTCAACCTCGTTGAACGTCCATTCACCCGATCTATGAAGGCACAAGGAAGAACTAATCATTTCTTCTGACTACAGGAGCAATTCAATTTCAATCATCCTCCTCAAGTTAGAAGCTGCAGATCTAGTCTCTCACCAGGAAGAAGAGTGCACATCCATCCAGATCTGGATCATATTTGGCATAATCTAGTGGCTGGAATTATCCATCAAGTCTGTACAAGGAGGAGACGTGCTCAATTCAACATGGGGCATCAACTAGTACCTGTTCCATGGGGAGCAGCTTTTGGACCTCTGAACTTGGCTCCACCTATGCACGAGATGCCAAAGGGATCCAGAAAGATTTTTCTAAAATTCTTTGGAGATGGAAAGAAAAACCTGGATGATCATTTGTCAGCCTTCTTTATCTCTTGTGGTGTGCTTTTCGTGGTGCATGAAGATGTCTCAGTTAGGCTCTTCATTAAGACTCTACATGACTTGGCTAGAGAATGGTTCTATTGGCTAGCTCCTGGCACCATAGCCAACTAGGCGACTATGAGTGAGAAATTCCTGAAAAGATTCAAGCCTATAAGGGATGCTAGCACGTTGATCACCCAACTGACGCAATTGAAGAAAGAGCCAAGCAAGAATATGCGAGACTTTATTACAAGGTTCCAAAGGATTTTGTATAAAATCCCCACTTCTACCGCATTGAGCAAGGAAAATCAAAAGATGTTTTTTATAAACGATCTATTGCCTAAAGTTGAATATCAGCTAAGAAGGGCAAGACCTATAAATATTCTTGAAGCACAAAATGCTACCGTGGAGGTTGAGGATGACTTGATCATGGCTGGAAAACTCAAATAACCATCTCACAAAGGTGATGGTGCTTCTTCTAGTACTTTAGATCCTTTGTTGCAGAAATTGGCTAATGACATGCTGCAAATCAAGAAGCAGATCTCTCAAGCAGGGAGTGCAACCCCCTCAAGAATAGTTCCTACCCGGACCTTCAATGGTCAAAATCAAAATCAAAACTGAAACAGACTTTCTTCTGCACTGCAACGGTTGGCAATAGAAACTGCTCTAAGGAATAACTTAGAAACTAGTGAAGAGGATCTCGGCATTGATGAATCATTCGATGACGAAGACTTTATAGATCCTACTGGTGACTCCAATAATGGTTACTTGGACTACGAATCTGATGATGGCTATTATGAATCTTTTGAAGATTCTAATGATCACACTTTTGCGGTGTTTACAAGGTCTCAGACGCACCAAAATGCCGAATCATCCACAAGCGGCCGAAGAGAAAAAGAAGATCATGTCCTGGATGTTACTATCTTGAAAAGAGGTAGCATTCTTCCTTCTTCATTAGTGCCTAAGGATAAATATTCAAATTCTTTCAATTCGCAGCAAAGAGCCAATGCACATCTTGCTGAAGCAAGTCAAGCTTTTGACATAATTGATCACATCAAGAGGAACAAGGTAAAAATGTCAGAAGCTGAGTATTTGAGAGCATTTCCTGATCAGTTGAATATATTGGTCAAATATGTGCAAAGTAACGGTCCCAACCCAAAAAATAATACTTCACGGGGTATCTTGTCAAGCTCAAAGAATACTCCCCCTTCAAATAATGCGGCTGCAAGTTCTTCTCCTACTACATTAGAAAGGATCAAGCCATTCTATGTATCTTTGCTCATCAACAGAAATAAATTGAGAAATTGCATTTTGGATTCTGGAGCTTCTGATAATGTCATGCCTACCAAAGTTGCTGATGCCTTGTGTCTCACATTGACAAAAACCATCGGAAGATGTTAATCAATGGAAAGGAAAGTCCCTCTTGTAAGGTAAATCAAAGATGCGCAGGCAGTACTTGCTTCTTTTCCAGATAAAAGACTAAAAATGACTATCCTTGTAGCAGACATTCTAGTCTCTTATGGCATGTTGTTGAGTAGAAATTTCTTCAAAGAGCTAGGTGGAGAGGTCAAGATGGATTGGTCTTGTGCACACATACCAATCAAAGGAGTAAATCAAAAGCTGGAACCTGAGAAGAAATCTAAGTACACAGTATCAAATTCTGAGGATCCTAGATCTCATATCTTGTTTCAGGAATCAGATCATGGAGTCTATTATTTAGAAATGGATAAAAAATATGTTCAACCAGTGATTCAAGAACCGCATCAACTTAACAACAAGATTTGGACTCTGGAATTTGATGGCAGTTATTGTTCATTTAGATCCAACGCAGGCGTTGTTCTTATCTCTCTTGAAGGGAAGGTGAATGCACACTCCTTCAAATTGATGTTTGAAAATACTAATAATACAGCTGAGTATGAAGCATTGTTGTTAGGCATGGAGTAGGCAAGAACAATGGGAATCAAGTTATTACACACAAAGGGAGATGTTGAGTTGATCATTAAATAGATAAGAGGTCTCTACTGAGTCAAAAAGGACAAACTGCGACACTATAGAGATTGGGTCTACTCTGCTATCCTGGATTTTTTAGCTTTCTCGTTATCTTACATTCCGAGAGAACAAAATTCAAGAGTTGATTCACTTGTAGTGACTGCAGCCTTGTTGAATCCAGATCAGCCTCCCACATTTTTTAAACAGGGAGACTACAAGGTGGAGATGATCTTTCACCCAAAGGTTCCTGACAACATCCAACAATGGCAGGTTTTCAACGATGACACGCAAATTGTTGCGTTTCTCCAACAAAAGGACAACTTTGAAGAAATCTACTATGAGGGAAGCAATTCACCTCGTAGGTAGACTACAGTTGGAGAAATGGATGTGGACGTCTCAGGAAGTCAGGAGTTTATCCAGCAAAAGGGAAATAAAATTCCCAAAGGCTTGGTATCTCTTGAGGAAATGTTTGATAAGCATGATCAGATGCTTAAGAAAAATGAAGAAAGTGGGGAAGGTTCTTCCTCTGACACACAATTATTAAATTTGGGAGCTGGCAATGATCCCAAACTAGTAAATCTGGGTAAGCGTTGCTCAAAGGCCAAAAGAGAAGCTGTTACTAAGCTTCTTAAGAAATATATGGATATTTTTGCCTGGTCTTACCAGGATCTAAAAACATATCAATGTGCGAAAGTTCAACACTGCATCCCACTTAAACTAGAACAGAAGTATTTCAAGCAGAAGTTGCGGTAGCACAACCCTACCATTTCGGGAACCATCTTTGCAGAAATTTGGAAGCTGTTAGACACAAAGATTATTTATCCCATACATCATTCGGAATGGTTGGCCAACATAGTCCCTGTAAGAAAGAAGAGCGGCGAGATTAGGTTATGCGTGGATTTCCGCAACCTTAATCAAGCTTTAGTGAAAGATATTACCCCATCCCTATCATGGATCACACTCTACAGGTGGTCAATGGATCTGATATGTTCTCCATGCTTGATGGCTTCTCAGGCTACAATCAAGTTAAGGTGGCCGAGGAAGATCAATAAAAAACGACATTCATCACACCTTGGGGAAATTTCATGTACCATAAAATGTCATTTGACCTGATTAATGTTGGTGCTACATTTCAAAGAGCTATGGATTTAGCTCTTTCTCATCTCAAGGATGTAAGCATAGTTGTGTACCTGGATGATCTGATAGTCTTTTCCAAAGATAGAAGTGCACACATTTCAAACTTGGAAGAGGTTTTCATACAGTGCCGCAAGCATGGTATTTCTTTGAATCCTAAGAAATCCATCTTCGCTGTAATAGAAGGGAAACTACTAGGGCACATTGTTTCCAAAGAAGGAACAAAGATAGATCTAGAGCATGTCAAATCCATTCAGACATTTCCTTTTCCCACATCCAAAAAAGGAGTTCACTCTTTCTTTGGAAAAGTTAATTTTCTCAGGAGATTCATTCCTGACTTTGCCGAGCTAACCCGTCATATTTCAAATATGATGAAGAAGACACAAGATTTTAAATGGAGTAGCGAAGGGAAGGAAGCTTTTGAGAAAATTAAAGAGGCCCTATCGAAAGCTCCAGTCTTGGTTTCACCTGACTTAAGTAAAGAATTTATTCTTTAATGTTATTCCTCTAAACACACCATGCTAGCAATACTGATGCAGAAAAATCAAGAGGACGCAGAAGCTCCTATTGCTTTCATGAGTACACCTCTTAAAGCCTATGAGTTGAAATACACTCCCATGGAAAATCACACATATACAATGGTGAAGGTGTGCGAAGAATTCAGGTATTATATTCTTTCCTCACACACTGTGGTTTTGGTTCCAGATACTGCATTTGAATCCATCCTTACTCAGCAAGAGTTAGGATTATTGAGAGGCACATGGGTGACAAAGGTTCAAGAATATGACCTAGACATTAAACCAACAAAGCTGGTTCGAGGAAGAGGTATGTGTGAATTAATGATGGAGATGAAAACATCAGTGCCTGAAGCTGATCAAGATGAGATTGATGAAGATTTACCTGCAGTACTTTTTATAGATCTAGTAGAGGAGTGGTATAGTAACATTGCTTACTTTCTGACGTATGGAGAATGCCCAGATCAAATTTCTAGAAAAGAGAAATGAACCATCAAACTGAAATCCAAAGATTTTGTTCTTTGGGATAATGGTTTGTACAAGAGGGGAATTGATGGCATATTTCTTAGATACATCGATAAAGCTCAACAGGATTAGCTACTTCAATAGTTTCATGACATGGCTTGCAGTGGTCATTTCTCAGCTTGAGTCACTGCACACAAGATCCTCAGAGCAAGGTATTACTGGCCAAACCTTTTTCAAGATACTGCAGAATGGGTAGCTAAGTGTCAAGCATGCCAACATTTTGTTGGGCGTGTGAAATTGTCTGCATTACCTCTAAAAACCATTGTGATTGAAGAACCTTTCCAACAATGGGGAATGGATTTTATTGGAATGATCAACCTGGCTTCCAGTGTTGGTCACCATTATATTCTAACCGCTACTGATTATTTCAGTAAGTGGCTAGAAGCTATTCCTGTGAAGAATGCCACTTCCGCCGAGGTGTGCAGTTTTATAAAAGAAAACATTATTGTCAGGTTTGACGTGCCTAGCAAAATTGTAGCAGACAACACTCTGAATCTTTCTTCTGAGGAGCTGGTGGAATTCTGCTACACTTATGGGATCGAGATGGTTCATTCCTCAAAATACTATCCACAAGGGAATGGTCAAGCTGAATCCAGTAATAAAAACTTGGTAACTATCGTGCGCAAGCTAGTAACAAAAAATTAGAGGACTTGGTATACAAAGTTGTTTGATTCATTATGGGCTGATAGAATCACACCAAAGAGGGCAATAGGCATGTCCCTATTTCAGCTGTTGTATGGTAGAGACACAGAGCTACCTCTTACCTTGGAACTGCTTGCCCTGTAACTTTCTAAGGCCCTGGAAGATTCCACTTTCATGGATGCTCTTGATAAAAGAATTATGTACCTAACTGAATTAAGGAAAGTACAAACTCAAGTTACAGATAGATTGACAGGGCATAAAAGGAAGGTGAAAGTCATCTTCGAAAGGCATGCATGGAAAGTTTGATTCACTATGGAAAGGGCCTTTTGTGATTAAGAGAATCATCAGAGCGGATAGCTTCATTCTTGCTCATCAGGATGGAGTTGAATTTCCATTGCCTTTCAATGGGAAACAATTGAAGCTGTTCTAGACATGAGAAGCAGGGTAAAACCTGTATGTACATAAATAAAACTTTGTTTGTCTTTCCTTATCTTGTTTTTGTTTTTGTGTTGTGTTTGTTTGCCTGACCCCGCGCCCAAAGGACAAGATATGAAACTAGAGATGCTGGGATCTCATCTTTTCCCTTTGTCATTCTGACAGAGAAAAAGATGTCCACAAACGGAGCCGACTGGTGTCACCTAGATCTCACCCTGAAATCTGTGACTACCCTATCTGAAATTTTTTCATACTTTTAAAATAATGGGTCGTTTTGTGTTTCTATTGCCTAAATTTCTTGTATTGCGTCAAGATAATCCCAAAGAGCCATATTAGCCTTTTTCACCAAATACCTAGATGCCCAAAGTTGTTATATTCTGTCGTTGGGATTTGTTTGTGGGAAATTTGTATTTAATTATTTTGAGCCCCGTATGAGGCTATTTGCACTCCATTTTAACTCTGTTATGATCGAACATATCATTATTCCTTTGTACCAGAAGTATTTTAACAAGGAATGAGTTTTGGGCTTTATTTGTGACTTTTGACAATTTTTCGTGTTTTTGTGTTGTCCCGTTTCGTTTTCTGTGAAATTTCTCTAGAACAACTCCTTTGTTGGGTAAGCCCGATTTTTGGCTTGGAGCAGCTGGAAAACATATACGCACATTATGCCAGGAGAAAGTCACCATCGGAGGTCTAGATCACTGGGAAAAAACAAAGTCGTGCATGGAAAAGCCCCTGCAGGGATGGGTGCATTTTTGGAAAACAAAGGATTTAAGTTGCAATGGGAAAAATAGAAGCCGCAGGCATGGTGAGAATTTTGTACCTGCTTAGCAAGGTACTTTTTCCCATGATATAAAATTCACTTAAGTTACAGTGGGAATGTTAGAGGCTGCAGGCATGCGGGAATTTATTGCCTGCCTTGCAGGGTAAAAATTCCCATGATAAAATAAAAGGAAAGTGACTTAAGTGAAATCATGAGATTTTAGTGCCTGCCTTGCAGGGTAAATAATCCCATTATCAAAATCAAATTACTTAAGTGGATCATGGCATTTTAGTACCTGCCTTGCAGGGTAAAAGTTTCCATTGTCATAAATTTTTAAAAATAGAATTCTATTATTCCAAAAAGTGCGACCCACCTTGGGTGAATAATAATGCATTGAATAAATATTTTTTTATATTTATTCACCCAATTTTGGCACCCAGGCTTGTGGAAAAGTCAACAAAGGGAAGTGGACATAAGGAATTTAAAGTTTTTTCCAAAATTAAATAAATTTAATTTATTTAATATAGCCCATTTTGAGAAGGAATTAATACTTTTTAAAGTATTAAATGATTATATTAATTCCTATTTTCAGTGGCTATGGTCAAGGCACACTGTGAAGCTTAAGTGAAGTGATGTGTGAAGGATTAAATTGGATTAATTTAATTTATTGGATGGATGTCCTTAAACATGCTATTTTTAAAAGAGAAGAGCATGATTTTTAATTAATTAATTGCCTTTAATTGTTAGGGAAATTATTAATTATAGAATTGTGAAGGTTATATAAGCATGGGCAGCCATATGGGTGAATTATTTGATTCACAGGTAAAGAATTGTAGCCAAGAGGAAAAGTGTGCCCCCATTTAAAGAAGGATTTTGCTCAGGCAAGGTATCAATAAGGCTAAAAGCTTCTAGATTTGGCGCATGCTTTGAAGGAGTTTGATCTTTGTCTACATAATTATTTACACAGGTGTTACAGGAGCTCAGGTGTTGTTGAAAGGATTCATGCTTTCTTTATGTGTAAATTAAACACCAATTTTTGGGGCAGCGGGCTTGAAAAGTGCAGATTTTTACAATTAAAATTCACTACTCATGCTCCTGTGGCCATTTTTGTCTGAATAAATTATAGGAATTCATTACAAGTGCTTTACAAAGGAAAAGGAGATTTTATCAATGTCTAATACATTGCATATATCCTCCAAATTTGAAGAATTGTCCAGATCTGCACCAGTATTGAAGAAATCCGGAAAAGTAAGAAGAAAAAGAATTATTCAGACGAAGAGAGATAAAGCTATGGTGAAGAGAGATGAAAAAGAAAGCACGATGGAGTCATGCATTGCTTCCAAACTTGTAGACATAGGAGACATAGATCTAGGCCTGGAACCTCTTGCCGATTTGATTGATAGATCTAGAGCGAGAAAGACATCACTCATGCGTGCGGTTAAAAGTAGTGGAATTATCTGAGCTGCAGATTTTCCATGTGCAGCCCAATTGCCAGAGTTTGTGATGGAGTGTGCTAGATATTATCATCCTTCATCTAGATCAGTGTGTGATGCTACATGAAAGACAATAATTCATTTGGACGCAGAGTTCATCAATATTGTTTGAAGATTCCAGTGCGAAAGGTGGTGATTTCCATAAGCATTCAGGATGCTGACAGTAGATGGGAGAAGCATAGTGCTGATTACATGAGAATAATGAATATCCAATACATGAAGAAGCTAGGATCTCCTTCAAAATTCCCGAGAAATCTTCCACAGTCTAATTTGGTGTAGGAGGTAGATGATGTCGTCAAATTGCTATGTAGGATGAATAGAAAAGTGAATGCCTACACTTTCCATACATGGATGTATGCTTTCATTAGGACCATTGAAATCAGCAAGGTTGATTCTATAATCAATTGGTCAGAAATTATTAGCAAAAACATTTGTGAGCAACTCCAGAACATGAAGTGTACTTTCAGCTTCAAGATGACTTCATACTTGGTGTATGCTACAGCTTCACAAGGCTTCTTTTCCAAGTTGGATAGATGTGGTGTTCTTTGACCCCATTTTCGAGTGCTACCCGCAGCTTACTATACCTACATGCGAGAAAGATTTCAAAGTGGTCAACGATGAATTCTTCTATGATTTCATCTGTAGGCTAGACAAAGACTTGAAGGCCAACAGGGCAAGTAAGGAAGCGTGGGCAGCTGTGTCCAAGATTGGCAGTCTATTCATTCAATTTACAGATTTCACATACCTCAGGGTTACGAGCTTTTCTGGAGAACCAATAAAGATGCCCAGGTATCTGAATGATAGATTGATCACCATGGAGCTAAGCAGGAAACTTGTGGAGTTACACGACCTTCAGTCAAAGTGGCACAAGTCTACGGGTTTCTTCGCAATCACTGTGGGATATTACAGCTGCATTAACATTCATAGAGCTCAAGGAATGGAGGAGCAAATGTTATCCGAGTATGAGTAAGAGTTCTTCCTTGCACGACTGAACTTTGATCCATTTGAAGTAGCTAGGAAGACAATCTCCTAGGAGTATGCACATGTGCCTTCATTAGAAGATATCTGGATGAAGTGCAAAAGTGAGTACGAGGTTAAAAAGAGAGATTTTAGTAGGCTATCAGCAAAGTAAGTGTTTGACTTTGGACTAGCATGGATACATGCGGATCTTAAAGATAACGGGAATGTGGTACTTGACACTTACCATCAAATGGGAGGAGATAAAACCATATTGCAGAATAACATGTAGGAGGCTGTAACACAATTGAAGAAAGGTTGGGTGCTGTGTTGGTGAATACTTGAAACTGGTTGCTGACAAAGGGTTATTTCCTTGATGAAGCATTGATGAATCAAGTCATGGGAAACTTTGGCGCAGGAGATTCCCTCAAGTGAAAAAACGGAGGAGAAAGCAACACGAAAGTCGAGAAGTTGAAATTGCATAGAAGATCTCAATCTAAGGAGAGGATCACTTCTACGACCATGACTTTAACTCTGGTTTCTCCAGTACCCAGTACTTTACTAACTATTGCACTGCAGCAGCAAGACATTTCCATGCCTCCACTGAATCCAGTGACATTCATCTTCTCCCCTCAGCCACTTCATTTAGCGCGTGTTCAAGAGGATACGTTGAAGCTGCAGATGGTAGAATTCGAATGGGCTTTGTCCTTAGATGAATCAGAAGATGGCAGCCACAACACTGTGGCACTTTCTAATGGAGACGATGCAGAGAGGAAGATGGTAGTGCACTCAGCGAATTCAACGACTTCTCATTCTCCGAGAAGTAATTTCTTGGAATGGTTGACTTCGCAGTTGGTTCCAGAAGCAAGAATGGAGATGAACTTAGAGGAGAACAACTTGCAGCTACTCCAGAATCTGAGCGGAAGAGACAGAAGGCCTACAGTTGCCTAAGTAACTTCTAGGTTGATCATTGAAGATTCGGGAGAGAAGTTTGCTGAGATATCAATTCAGGTAGAAGGAAAGATAGAGGAGGAGCTCACAGCAGAGGATGTGATAGTAACCAAAGTACCCCTCGGTCAAGCTACCACTGAAGGATTGAAGCAGGACACGCAGACATTGATGGATGCTTTATTCATTAGGCTTGACAGTGAAAAGGTGGAGAAAGAAGAGTTGTAGAAGCAAGTATCTCAATTATGTGAGATCATAGCCAAGGTTGCTAAACTTTCCATTTAGCCCATTTCAAAGCAGGTGAGTGATCATCTTATGCAGGAAATGGAGGACGCAAGCAATCAAGTAAAGGATATTGATGAATGGAAGGATTTGATCATTTGTCAAACTTCTGTTCAACTTAGACAAATGCCAGCCCGCCTAAAGGTTATAGATGATGCAGCAAATCAACTAAAGCAACTGATAGCAAACATAGAAGGCATGAATACAGTTACAGAGAGTAACCTGAGTATTTTGGCCAAGATTAACAAACTGTCGGGAGATGTATTGATTACAAAATAGATTGTACCAGATGGATCAGTCGAGAAGGGGAAGCAGCTAGAGTTTGTAGTATCTTTCCATTTGGAAATCTACAGAGTTTTGCTGAAGAGGATGCATGCACTTGAGAGTAGGACATCAGACTTACCAGACAGTGTCATTTCTTTCACTGAGGAGAGAGTGGACGAGAATGTCACTGTATACGTGTGGATCATCTCAACTAAGGTGCCTAATTCCTTGGAAGGATCTCTTCTGATGATATAAAAGAGAATTGATAAAGCTACCAAGCCTTTCACGATGAATTCTATCAGTAGACTGGTGGCACTACAGACAGACATTGTAAGGTTTGGGCTGAGTTTGGAAGATGTGGAAGCGTGCATCAAAATGTTGAATGATGGATTGCTGCAGTTCAGGACAGAGAAAGAAGTAGTGGCTAAAACAAATGGAAGGATGCTAAATTACATGTTCGACAAGTATATCTAATAGCAGAACAAGAAAAAGACATAAACATTACAGCTGACATGACTTCTTCTATTCTTTCTTCTTCTATTTTCTATGTTCCCAGATGAAATTGTAAAACTTCTAAGTTATTGGTTTTGCAACCATTACTTAGAGTCATGTGGAACCATTCTATTAGTTAAGTGATACATGTGTCACTTAAGGAGAAGTTAGTTGAGGATAATTGATAAATTGCATCTTTACTTATTATTTATGTTTTAGTTCAATTCAAGTTTTCCATTTATACTTTCCCTCCTACATTCTATAAGTAGGAGAAGAACCTCCGGGTTAATGATCGATCATAATTTTTGAGAAGCAATCTTGTGTTCTAGACTTTATGCTGAACCCCTGAGAGTAACTTGGAGCAAAGGAATACAAAGGAGCAAGTTTCTGGACAACTTTGTGTCATGGTGTACTGTGTTTCTTTCTTTTAATCTTAGATCTCTTAATAGACTGTGTTATTTTAGATTTGGATCTAGAGCTGCCTTTGTTTTATAATTTTGTGTGTTCATATCTATTAAGTTTCTTTTATGTGCATGCAATTAGCTCTGCTATCTACTAATTGGGATACACATCTTCCCCATTTCTTCTCTGTATTTCCTTTACTTCTTCTATAAAATACTTTCTTTCTTAAACAACTGCTTACTTGCTGCAGAACTTCTTATTTATGGTTCATGAACTAAGTGGTTAAAGTAAAACCCCTGATACATAATAACACATTTTTGACAAATCTGACACGGGAGCCTCACCGGTTAAATGAGAGAGATTTATCTCATTACTGCCTAGGTTTGATGCTATGCAGAAAATCTAGTGAACATGACCTGTTTTATAACAACCATAACATATGACTTCAGAAATATTTCTTTTTGGACCTGTATCTCCTCCCTGAGAACTAAATTATTTTCCTTGAAGAAGATTAATAGTTAACTGGCCCATCTTCTTGAGGAGATCTTCATACTCAGTTGATGTACTAGAAGAAAGATTTATGCTCACCGAGGGTGGTTGTAGATGTTGGACCAAAGGTGCTAGTGTAGGCTCTACTTTAGCAACAATTTCTTTGGGCTCCTCTTCCATGTTTTCTTCTTGCCTTCTTGCAATCTCCTTTGCTTGTTCAATGGTAGCTGGGCGATCATACTTCACTAATTGTCTGATCTTTGGCTTCATCCCAAGAATGAAGTACTTACAGAGGAGATTATCCACACCATTCATCAACCCATCCACTAATCCTTCCTTTCAGATCTGGGCATCAAGCTTCCTCCTTAGCTCTAGAACATGAGCATGATAATCCCTTATCTTCTCCTTCTCTCCTTGGGATATCTTTGTGATATCAATCATGAGATTTACATATTTCTGTTGTTCACCAAATTCTTCAAGAAAAATTTTAGTTAATAAATCCCATGAGTTTTTCACATTATCACCTAGTGTTTCAAACCACCTAACGACTGAACCATCTAAAAAGGTAGAAAAAAATTCAGTCCATTGTTCCCTTCTTATGAGGCCATTACAAATGCAAGATTGTTTAAACTCTTGAATGAAAGAGGAAGCATCTTCATTAGATTGGGCTAAAAAATAGGAATCTTCCCCATTTTAAAATGTAACCACAGTTAAATACCAACTCAAAAGTACAATTAGTAAGACCTATGTGCACAAATAATTACACTCACTACAATAGAAAGTGACTTTAAACCTTTCTACGGTAAAATAGGAATGACCATGGTAATCTTGATTTACTATGGTAAAAACTGACTTTACTATGGTAAACACTATTTATAATAAAAATGAAGTTACTGTGGTAAATACTATTCACGGTAAAAAGTAAAGTTACTGTGGTAAATACTATGCATGGTAAAAAGTGCCTTTACCATGGTAACTACTAGGGACAATAAAAACAAGGTTACCCTCCTATTGATTTATGACTAAGTGGGAATATCTCTCCAGAAAATCCACCAACGAGGAATGGTCTCGGCAATGGCACCAAAATGTCATCACCAATCCGGTACTATGATAATTATTCACAAGAACTCCTCGTGCTAAGATTGTTTACTAATGCACAACTTTTAGTTTGGTGGATGTAATCTGGAAACACAACAACAAACATAACACAATAATACCATAGACTATGATAAGAAGGAATGATGATAAATCTAAAATATCAGTGTAAATTATAATATCAACATGAAATTCTTACAATCTCACCCATGAGGTATTTCAAGTGTTACTGACTTCACTTGCCTTCCAACAATAACTATGGGAGAAATTTCACAATTACACCTCTTAATGGCTTCTTTAACACACCTTCAAAATGATGACTTCCTTTACACACTTACTCATACAATATTTCTCACTACTTCCCTCTATGATAAATGAGGGGGGTGGCCTCTTTATTTATAGGAATTCAGGCTTATCCACCCTATCTCTAAGATAGGATAGGAAATCTCTTCTGGCAAATCATATTCCATGCCTAAACTCTTGCCTTTATATGTAGACTTATCTTCTAAGATAAGATAAACCTTATCATCTCACATGGGTTCCACCCTTTTTAGACTTTTCCACAAATAAAATACACAAAATATTTATGACATCACTCTTTTTCCTTATTATAAATATAATATTTCTAATTCCTAATCATGTAGACCCTACTTCTCTTCTTATCCCAACTTTGACATTTTAACATTACCGGACCACTTACGACAAATATTTACTTTTTACAACATTCCTATTGTACTTTGACTATTTCCGTACTCTACATTATTGGTGGCACTGTACTGACGGCGTCGTTATCTTCTATTGGATGCCACTACTAATTATACTTAACAATATCCTATTCCTAATACATACATTAATAAAATAGAAATTACGGAGGAAAATTTTAATGTCGACAGACACATAGACAACCCATAAGAGGTGATTTTATTCTCTAGTAATGGGTTGCTTTAAATTACTTTGTATTCAAAAGTACTTATTTTAAATCCCTTAAAAATATTTTCTCCACATAATTTAAATGTGTAAAATAAAATCTGCATATTAAAAAATTGTGATCTATTAAATGGTATATATTTTTTAAAAATATGATTGTTAAGTGGCTCTAGCAACCTCTTACATTATGATTCACAATAACGAGCTCATTTCCTCTACTATGATATAACCTTGCCTAATTATGTGTCTATGTTTATTACAAGCCTTAACTAACGACACTTACCAGTTGCAAAGCATTTTTGTTTATATGAAAATATATGGATTACATTTTATGTAGAAAATATCAAATGAGAACTACATAAGGCGTCATCCTTCTCAAAGGTATGTATTCAAGGACTTGGCTCTAATAGGGATAGTCCAACTAATATAAAATAATTATAAACAATGAAAACAAATTTGTTGAGATTTTTTTTTGCATTGTTAAAATGGATTCCTCAACATTGTACAAGCTAACAACCACTAGCCTTCTCATTAACACATAATTGGTAAACATAAAACAAGAATTACTCTTCATGGCCTCTAAAACTACCTAAGGGAAGTCGGGAAGTATAGCGATCACCAAGAATTATCCTTTCTTTGATGTTCTAAGAAAAGAGAAGACAAAAAATATTCAATGACAAGAAATATATTTACCACTTTCCTGAATACATGTAATTAAAAATATGTACAAATTTTCTGAATACACGTAATTAATACAAGAATATTCAAAGTCTCTTATATGAAATTCCTATCCTAACATACTATCTAGATGTTGGTGGCCGCTAGGATATTTGTTGTCTTTTATACAAGACAATTAGTAAAAACTCCACTACAAACTAACTATGCTCCATTATTGTAATTAAATTTTACAAGACTAGAGACGACTAGGGAGGATGATTAAGACATTTATTTGATGTTCAAAGACAAGAGAAGACAAATAATACTCGAAGGCAAGAAAAATATTTACGTATTTTTCTGAATAGACGTGATTCAAAATGTAGATTCAACATAATATAATACACGTAGTCAAACACATAATCTCAAACCTAGTTCCTATTAGGTAGATTAGCCGTTGTAAGGATCCTAGTAGACATCAATTTTTTCCATGATTTTTTTTATTCAATCACTAATTTTAAAATAAGAAAATCCTAAGGCTTGATATCGGGAAAACGTTAATTTAAATTAATAATTGAACCTGATGGCTACTAGGAATTTTCCTTTAAAATAAGAAACTTTTATTAATGCTTTCTTTTTTTTTATAACTAAAGGAGGGTTGAAATATGTTTGGAAACCGTTATTCTATATATATTTATTTCTATTGAATTTTACTCTATAAAAATAATGACATCAAGCTACAACATCTCGTTGCTATTGAACTGTTGAGAAATAATATTTGTCCTTTCCAATTACTTATGAAATATTAATTTGTTTAATTCCTTTTTTAGGTAATATTTATTCCATTGGCTACACTCCATTCATGCAAATTCCGTTGATTGAAGTAGTAGAGGATTGGAAAAATGAAGGTGATGACTGGTTTGTAGAAATATATACCCCAAAAAATTACCACGGTGATTTGTGGTTATTTTTTGTTGATGAGGACATTGTCAGTGAAGTTGGTATGGTACTCAATTCAAAATGATTGATGAGAAATTTGTTTTATTCAGGTTGAACACATTGACGTCGTAATGAATAAGTTCCTTATTCTTCACATGAAGTTGGAAGTGTCACTGTTCAAGAAACTGGAAATGAAGGATTCTAAAATAAATATGGCATGCTCTTGTTTTAACTATGGTTGGAATTTAGGGAATTTCATACATT
Source organism: Taxus chinensis (assembly GCA_019776745.2). Taxonomy (NCBI): domain Eukaryota; kingdom Viridiplantae; phylum Streptophyta; class Pinopsida; order Cupressales; family Taxaceae; genus Taxus; species Taxus chinensis. The sequence continues at coordinate 894,918,519 of CM034147.1, read as the reverse complement.
CAGACAAAACAAGATGTGTAAATGGCCTTTGAATTTCATAATAACAAGAATTCAGTATTCATTTTTTTTTTCTAGAACTGAGGATACCTCTTCTACTTTCCATTATTTGAATATAAATTTTTTTCTTTCTCCACCGAAACATGAAAATCTATAGACAATGTTGAGGAGATATTATTTGTGTAAATTAGAGATAGATCCATCTAATTCAAATTTACAAAGGATTAAAAATAATAACAAATCAATTGTGTTGTTGAAGACAGAGACCATTATATTTGAGCAAAAAAAAACTTCAAATGTTGAACAATTAAAGGTGTTTTTGTTTAATGGTGATGTTTTTCAAATTGAAGTTTCTAGGTGCCATTTGGCTCCTCTAAAATATCAATTGCATCTTTTGCATGATGATACTTTTGATCTTCTTGTCTATTCAGTATTGATTAATGTTATTCCTACACTGACAAATGCACTTCTTATTCCCTTTATACCTTTTACAAAGGAACTTGTCAACTTGAGGATCCAAATGACCTGAAAAGGGATGAAGTAAAATTCCACATTCTTGATGGACAACATACCATTTCTGCCCAAAATAAAAATTGAATGAAAGAAAATACAATTCATTACATATGAAGATGCAGTTTGGAAATGTTCACATTTTTTCTTCACACGGTTCGGACGAAGTCATTGTAAATTTTTTTTGGATTGATATCAATTTTATTGATGTACTTTGCAAGGCTTGAATGAGTTTGAGATCCCTAGGATGTCCTCAGAGGCCCAAAGAAGGAAAATCAAAGTCAGACGATTTCCTCTTTCAATGTAGTGTTTCAATATGCAATGTATTACTATTTTCAAAGTGGCTAAGGATGAGAACCTTTATGAACAAATGTCATTTCTAGTTTTACCTGAGGACATATGGAAAAAATTGAAAACAACCATTGAGTTATTTAAATCGGGTGGGTTGGCTTGTTCTCCTTATAAGATTAACCATCCTAACTTTGAACCAAATTCATTGGAAAGGTTCATGATGAATTACTTTAGGCATGCAAGAAGAATGACCGATGAGGAGATATCAATTCTACTAGATAAAGTGCAAACAAAGAAAGTATGGCTAACTTGCTCTATTGAAGTAGGCATCATAGTGAAGAATTTAGATACTTACTACCATAAAGTAAAAGATGATAGAAGGATGAGAGAAAAATATCTAAAATATATGAAAAGTAAATATTCAGGTAATAGTGTATTGGAAAAATGCACTCAAAAGAATATTGTTAAAAAATTAGGTTTGCATAATTCTCACTACCTCCAGTTGTGTGTACTCTTGGGAGAAGAGAATAAAGGAAAAATAAATGTTGATTCTGGAGGAAGTGCAAAATTAGCAAAAAGAAAAGATGATGCTGAAGTGGAAAAGGTTCTCCCAGTGACAGCTAAAACAATTGTAGAAAACTACATGATTGTAATGGAAGACACCAAAGACTTTACCTGTCAATGTGCATATCTCTTCTTGCTCCAGTCAATAATATCTTCTATTCCTTCAACTAATCGATTAAATGTAGAATGTGTGATTGCAAATTTCTTTAATTTTTTAGTTTACTTACATCCAATGAAATAATGGACTTGCTTACAGTTGTCAGATCTATTCTGCTAAATTGTGTAATTATTGTGCTCTTACCTATTTCTTCTTCAAAAATGTTAAGAGAGAAAAAAAAATACACACAAAAGGTCAAAGACAAGGGGGAATTAGTTGTGAAAGGATGTTACCTATTTTATGATAGCTAAGGAAAATTTAAGAGATTGTGCCTTATGTACACAATAACTAATGTGCACAATTGTGATGTTGACGATGGGGATATAGAAGAAATCACCATGGATTGGATGGATTGACATCCACAAAAAATTTTGATGGCAAGATAAATCAGCCTACGAGGAAAGACACATCCTTTTATTTACGAGAGATCTTATGGGTTTTGGTCTCATATGTTCACTCGACTCGCTTTCTATAATTTTGCGTTTATAGTGTTGTATGGAAGTAGTGTTGCAGTGCATGCTTTGGTTGAATTACATCTATCTGCAGTCTTTATTGTTGCATTACATGATCAAGAAATGTTTTTACAAAATTACTAGTGTCATTTGAAAAAAGGTACATTGATTATAACCACTTTAAACAATTCTATTAGTTTAATGCATTTGAACTGATACATACAATATTTGTGTAGACAACCAAACAATAGAGGAAGACACATTCTCTTCCTCTTAACATACAAATAGAGGTGACAATGTCAATCTTAATGTGTCATAACCAATTTAAATTGTTTCCCCAGATGTTCCTAACTATCTATCTAATGAATCTATAAAAGGTGAGTGGGAAATACTCGTTTTAAAAATTTATCACTACAAGATGTTTTCGATTGTCATTTTTTACATATTTTAATAAAAACTTCAATTTTTTCAGATTTGGTGTGAAATGGAGAGGTTGTTGGCACGTCACGCATGACCTTGAATATGGAGAATGGTATGATAGTCATATGTACAATTATTAAGAAAACCATTTGATAAGACCCCCATAATTGAAGGAACCTATAATAAAGTAGTTTATTTGTAATATGTATTACACTAGCGGTCGTTAACATACATCTTTTAATTAGATATATTTTTAATTGAGTAAATTTTTGGTTTATTGATTAATATTAACTTGTGGATAATTGAAAAAAAATACTTCTACACAATTGGCTATTAGCAGTCGCTAAACGTATCATAGACTATCAACCCAAACATAGCCCAGGCATTAATGGCTTACGCCTTTTGGTTGCTAATATATAACTACATCTATGTAATATTGTATAAAATCAAGTTGTATCACGTATTTTTTTACATCAACTTAAAATTTATTTTGAATTGGATATTTTTTTTTTAAAAGAATGAGCATCACAAGAAATTTCAGAGGGGGAGTGTGAGGGAATCCAAGACAGAGTCTCAATCAAAAAGTGTTAACTTACTAAAATTTTGATTATTTAAATTGGTTAATATCAAATTGTGGAAAATTGAGAAAATATTACTTCTATATAGTTGGCCAAAAGGATTATTTAACTATTTTAGATTTGGAAGGTTTTCTCTATGAGAAAAACCAATGCTACAAAGAGTCAAAAATAAATTTCAGTAAGGAGACTCTTAACTTGCGAGGTGGGATCAAGGAATTTTTAAAGATACTGACAACAAAATGTTAAGTGGGATTTTGGTCTAGCTATCTCTCTTGCACCAAAGTTGAAAAGACGATTAAGGCTTGGAAAAAAATTTAACATTTGAATTCAAACCATTTAGTATTTTGGGTAAAGAGCATTTTTGTGTAGAAGATGAAATTTTAGTAGAAGATCTCCAAAGTATTTGGAGTAGAGATGGTATTGTTTTCGTCCTTACACACACATTTTTTATTACAATGAGCCCAAAGCGAAACCCTTCAGAAAATTTTATGAGGGGGAAAAAATCCAATGAAGAAAATTGTTTCAAAGATAAGTTGTTGATGACCAATCTGTATAGAAACATAATACATATATTATGTCAGGGTTTAAGTGTTGCAAAGGGAAACAAAAAATATATAACTATTAAATATTTCAAAATGTTTTTTTACAATGATATTCATTCGTATAGTCATATGGTCACTCTTTATTTTATATGTTTAGATTACAAATTTAAAATTTGGCAGTATTTATATCTTCACTGTGATTGAGATGATATTATAGTTTTATAGGTTGTTTTTGAGTTGTGATTAAATAGTTTGATGCATTTTTTTAATCACTTTTGGAAGCTTACATTAAACATGAGTTGGTTTTATAGATCCTATTGGGACACCTTGGAAATTACTAGTTTTGGGAGTTAAAGATTTTCTGTTTGGAATTTTTGGTATTGGCGACAAAATACCTCGTAATATGGTTCCAAATTTTAGATCGAGGAATACTGACTAATTTTAATAATATTTTAGTGTTGACTTGATAAGTAATGCATCACAATATTTTTACACTACCTTATGGTATTCATTAATGGATTCAACAACTGTGAAGTACATGTTCATCAAAAAATTTAGTTAGCTACAAGAAACCCACTTAAGGTTCATTTGGGGATGCCAACAAGGTAGGTTAAAAACAAATACAAGCCAACATATAGTAGACATTTATGGTAATGTCTATGGTGAAAACAATATACTTTTGATCAATGATGTAATGTTCTTATCGCACGAGGTCAAAGAACAAATTACTCTCAAAACCCCAACATATCGGAGATTTGATGGAAACTATAAGATTGATTCGAAAATTTACACTGAATTATGTACATGGTTAAAACATGCAAGAGAACACAAAAACATGTATAGATCATTGAAAATGTTCAAACACACCATTGGATTTTGAATTATATATTTTTCTTCCAAATCCAATAATGTATTGTGCATTTTTATGGAACAAAATAACTAACTTAAGGTTCTTAAAGATTCGAAGTGCGCAATCATTTTTTTAATTCTTTTTTGGGAAAGATTTTTTTTTTCAAACTTGGGTGAAGAGACAATCATGGATCATGGACCAATAAAAGAATGAGTTTTCCCAGATCTACATAGTTTAAATTTTAACATATTGGTAAAACTATTATTTCTAATAAAAAATTAAGCCTAGTGGCCACTGACAAGTAAAAAATGAAAACATATAATGTTTATCATTTCACACATCAATGTTGGCTTATCTGAAATAAAAAAACATTTCTTTCCCTAGTTATGTTTGGTTTGATCTTAAAGACATTTTGAAATTTATAGGAACCTTATTCAAACGAAAAAAATAATCCTAATGGCCACTAGACCATATAAAATAGAAACAAGTTATGCTTATTGATTTACAGATCAATGGAGGCTTCCCTAAATTCATAAAATGATTTTTTACTAGATATTCATATGTTAATCTTAATGAAACTTTGAAAATGATAAAACCTTTTTCCAAATAAAAAATAAAGCCTAGCAGTAGCAAACACATATAGAACTGAAATTTTTTTTGTTTATTGTTTTGCAGATCATTATTTTAAAGATTTAATGTTTATTTTTGTGTGGAAGATTGCATCATGATCATACTTGAAGATTACATTGTGACCAATGAATTATTTATTGATGATACATGATTAAAAATAGACATCTCAAAAATCTTAGCAAGGTTAAGAGAAAGTGTAATGCATATAACAATTGTAAATATACACCTATTACTGGATGAATTGTGGCTTATAATGTAGATTACAATTCTAATTGATAGATAAATTGTGGCCTATATTACAAATATTGAAGGATGTAGAAGACTATGTGGATACGTCCATGATGTTATTAAATCAATAACCCAATTATGATTATGTAATTTGTCCTTAAATTTAATTGATAATACCTTTCTGTATAATGTGTGTGACTATATTTAGTTATGTTATTTTCTATAATGTATGTTTATCAATCAACAGAATCCTTTATTCATAATCTATCCAATGCATGGGAAAATATTGATGACATCATCCAATTTTTATTCCACCAACTACCCTAACACAAGTCGAGGGACTACTTAATTTTTTTTTACTTTCACCTGCCCTCACTCGTTTTCTGACATTTCTCTCACTTGTTTTCCCCTTACCTCTCGTGGTATATACCTATGTTCTTTTCATCCTCTTACGCAACAAGAAGATGAAAATTGATTTCCTCTCTCCTGTGTCTTCCACTTGTCTTGGAAATGTCTTCCGCGTAGGCTCCACAACTATTCTAAATGTCATTAAGAAATTCTTGGGTGTCGATTACATCTAGAGCACCGAGAACGCTTGTGTGAACTCAAATATTATAGGCGTCTTTACGTTCTATTTCCTGGTGTCATGTGTAGATAAGTAAGTGGTCATGGTGGTTACATCCCATATAATTTACCTAGGTCATCATGTGGGTTTTGCTAAAGATCTGACAGAATTATGCCTTCCTATCCTATTTTCCAATCTACATCTTTGCTTGTATCCTTTCTGGGTTGACAATAGGATTTTTGATGCCTTGGAGTTTAAAATTTGGGCCCTCCTTCAATTTTTCGAGTTTATTCAAAGCATATGTCAATTCGATGCGGTGTCTATCTCTAATGTGCCATCCCTAGACCTAGTCGTGCTCACAAAACCTGCCCCACCCCTTCCTGATCGCATGGTATAGTTGAATATTGTTTCTAGCTCATCCTTTTCCTTTTTAAAGAAGATTTCCATGCTTGCCTTAGTGGACCAAGTAGAGGTGGAACCCTATGGTTTCTCTATCATTCATGTTACATTTTGGCCTCATTATTTACAATCTTCCCTACTAGTTTTTTATTTTTTTATGGATCCCTTCATCAATAAAATATTTTGATACTTGTAGGGTGGGGACCCATCAACCCTCCGGTTTATAGCTCCGAGAAATAGTATTTAACTATCTAAAACATAAAATTATGTAATTTGTCCCTAACGTTATTTGAGAACAAGTTTCTATATAATGTGTGTGACTATCGTAATAATGTTAATATGTATAAATTGGGTGACTATATTTACTAATTTTATAATACAATTAAGTATTTAAATGATAATAGGTATGTTAATATATACAAAAAATAAACATAAGATTTTTATTTATGGTGAATTCTTATTTGATTAATCTTAATTTAACTAGATAAGCTACACTGACATTACCTAGGGAGCATTAAGTTTTAACTCTCTTGTATATTTTAAAGTCATACTATCCTCTCGACTTCAAACTATCTGCTGTTAAAATTGTTCACATCAGTTTAAGGAATAAAGGAATGGAAAAATTCTCAGCCACTTCAAATATCAATGTATTCATATATATCATGAATTTTTTTAAATTTTCTATGATTTATTATGTGAATATGGATTCCAACATAATGAATAGTTTTTAAATAAAATTCAAATAATTATTCAAATGATTTACCATAATTCTACCTTTAAAAAATACAAATGGAGTTTTAATTTATTTCACATCTATATTTAATTACAAAAATATATCCTCCTGACAAGGGGAGTAAGGACGCTTTTTATTGTCATTTAAAGTGTCAAGAATGGGGTGAACATTTCCGTAGTGATTTCATGTCCCTTGTTTCGAGGAACACAAGGATGGTGGAAGATGATGCGGGGGGTTAATGGTGAATGTCTTCACGCATTTATAACTATTAAGGGGATGCTAATGTTTTGGTAATTCAGGTTTATAACTATTAAGGGGGTGTTGATGCACATTTATTTCTCTCTTGTAATCAAATTTCTTGCCTTTTCCTGTACAAGTGTAGTATTGAGCATCACGAATTGTGCAAGTTCTACTTTGCTACTAACAAGGAACCCTACTGTAGCGACCCCGCCCACCGGGATCTAAGGTCGATGATAAATAGTCCAGCAAAGATGTGTTGTCCAACCTCTCTCACTCTAAGGGAAGTACGTTACTCATACTATATCGTATCTGTAATAAGAAGGGAAATAAATGCACATCAAAATTACGTTGAAAAAGATCTCATCACCAATAGTGCCATAAACACCTTAATACGGGATAGGGTCATCGAGGGCCTCACATCTAGCAGAAGCATTATTCGTGGGGCTAGTGCTATATCTGCTGCTAGGTACCTCCCACTCTTAGGGAGATGTGGACCACTTTGGTGATATCATGTGTCACAGAAAAAATGAAAATTCTATTTGATTTATCAATCTTTCCAAGGACCATGAGGGATGTCAATCTGCTAGATATTTTCAAATCACTTGGACACATCATGCATGTCTACGTGGCCATGGATAAGAAGAGGGATTCGAAGGGGATTTGGTTTTGCTAATTTTGTGAACAGGGATGATGCTCAAAGAGGTATCAACTAGCAGTTGCTTCTAATGATGCAAGTGTACACAGCGAACCAATATATTACATAGAAAAAGTGAAAAAGAGGAGGAATTAATACTCATGTGATAACACCCATTGAACTCCTAGATAGCCCAAAAAATTTACACCAATCTCCATACAAATTCATCGAGTAGGGCCATAAGTTGGTTCACACCACTACCATGCATAGCAGAAGACGGATTACATTTTATTATATTATCATAGTTTGGATCGTCACCCTCTACTAGTTTCTTCAGAATATATTAAGAAATTCTCTAGCTATAGAGATATTCAATCACATCATAGTAAATTAAACTTAAAAGTGTCTCACATCTATTGAAATTCATTAGCCTAGTGACAACCAACCCTTATTAAATAGAAACAATCTATGTTTATTGTATTCAAGATCAATGTTGGAATCCTTGAAATCATTAAACAATCTTTCCAATGATTGCATAGATTAATCTTAAGGAAATTTAAAAATTGATAAGAAACTTATTCCCAAACAAACATTAAGCATAACAATCACTAGCCCATATAAAAAGGAAACTTGATCGTTTATTGATTTGCGGAAAAAAGTAGACCTCCCTGAAATCAATAAATTATTTTCCCATGATCTGCATGGTTTAATCTTAATGACACTTGAAAACTGTTAAACACCTTGTTCCAAAGAAATAAATAAATTCTAACGGTTGCTAGCAAGTATAAAACAGAAACAGTGTTGGCATTGGACAAAGTGAGATGGGGGGAGCTTAAATAAAAGGATAATGAAGACTTGGATTTTCATCTTCCACCACCAAATATCATTGGTCTAGACAAAAATGACATGAAGAATATCATAGAATATAAGTTCAACAAGATAGACCAGAAGTTGGTTCACACCAATACCACGTGCATCCGTAAAGTGGCCAAAGTACACCTTAACAATCACACTCTTTGAAAGGAATGATAACTAGATCGTACCAAGCCAAGAACACAGATGCTAATCAAACACCACGATCAGTAAGATGAAAGAAATTTGCCATAATAACTTTACACAGAACCTTTGCAAACAAATGAGCAACAATATCATATATTATTATGGAACTCAATGCAATACATTGAGAATGGGCCTTGCTTAAATAGACAAGGAATAACAATCTAAGAACCAGTCAAGGTCATAGATCAAGCCATAAATCAAGGAAATAACTAGTCATCAAAGAACTAGTCAAGACCATAGATTTAGGAGAGAACTAGACATCAAGGATATAGTCAATACCATAGATCAAGGAAAGAACTATACCTAACAACTAGATAATATCTCCTAATATCTAAATAAGATAAAAGAAATATCCACACACATAAGTGAGTGAGGATAAATACAATGAAGGTAAATAAAGTACCTAGGTGAACATGAGCTAAGGTAAATACCTACTCTAACAACCCCCCTCAACTGAAGATAGGGGCCAAAATAGAAGTGGCATGTCCACAGTATGAGTCCCAGCAACTAGGCCTGATGAGGTACTCATGTACAATGACTGGGAAAAAACAGACACTGCAAGGTACCCAAAACCAGTAACAACAAAGTAAAGAGAGTAAAGATCCGCTCCAAGGCATCCCAAGAAGCTCAGCTCAAAAAACTCGTACACTGCTGAAGAAGTTTGGTGTGCACTGTGGTCTGAATCCATTGTTCTATCACAAAACTCAAAAACAACTGACACTGGGCTCGACCAGAATAGCTCCATACAAGGAGACTATCAACAGAGTGATGTTGAAAGTTCAAAAAAACACCAAAAATAATTCTATCAAATGCTGCAAATAGGTGTGCCACGATCCAAGAACAATAAGCAAAGTAACAAGGCAAGGACATAAACTCAAGAGTGTCATGATCCAAGAAAAGCCAAGGTAACAAGGCAAGGACACAAAACCTGAAAAAGCAAGATCAACATAACACCCTCCCATACTGCTGAATGGGTGGATTGACGCTATAAATATGTTTGAGTTGTCAAAACAACTGCTCAAACAATAACAAACTAACATTGGGCTCCACCAAAATAGCTTCCCCATAAGAGAGACTATCAACATGCCAAAAGTGTTGAAAATATAGATACAAAATCTCTCAACAAATAAGAGAGATACTCTACACCTACTAAAGAAAAATGCTCAAAACAAGAAGCATCACAATGCAGAAGGTATAGAAAGTGGAGCAAGAGGCTGAATGGTGGAGGAGCCATGCTTGTAGAGTCCTCTCAATGAATGCCTATGTCGTCTCCATGAGTGATCAGATATCCACCCCAAATCAACACAGATGGATGAAGAAGATGCCTGCATATTACTTTGTGCAAAATGCACAATGGGTGCATGTAAAAGAGCATCAGAATGTGTGTCAGGTTGATCATGTTTGATAGCTGAAATCTTACGTTTCTCAAGCCTGAGTGAAAATGTAGAACTCATGTGTTTCTCAGGATCTCCACCATGAGTTCGAGATTTTGGTGTGACGGAAAGTCATGTAGCTCTGATATCATCCAGTTAAGCGCACTGCCCCAAGAGTAGTTTTGGGATGGGTGACCTCCTGTGAAATTTCCGGTGTCACTTTCTCTTAATATATCCGTGGCCCTGATTGGGTGTATACCCGGCTCGATCGTGCATTAGGGTATTAGCGTAGCAAATGTTTAACATGATGAGATCCCTCTCTACTGAAATTTTGAGCTTTTGGTGTGACGGCAAGTCATGTAGCTCTGATACCATGAAAGGAACAATAACTAGATCGTACCAAGCCAAGAACACAGATGCTAATCAAACACCAGGATCAATAATATGAAAGAAATTCGCCATAATAACTTTACACAAAACCTTTGCAAACAAATGAGCAACAATATCATATATTATTATGGAACTCAATGCAATACATTGAGAATGGGCCTTGCTTAAATAGGCAAGGAATAACAATCTAAGAACTAGTCAAGGTCATAGGTCAAGCCATAAATCAAGGAAATAACTAGTTATCAAAGAACTAGTCAAGACCATAGATTTAGGAGAGAACTAGACATCAAGGATATAGTCAATACCATAGATCAAGGAAAGAACTATACCTAACAACTAGATAATATCTCCTAATATCTAAATAAGATAAAAGAAATATCCACACACATAAGTGAGTGAGGATAAATACAATGAAGGTAAATAAAGTACCTAGGTGAACATGAGCTAAGGTAAATACCTACTCTAACAATAATTACAATAAAGGTAGATAAAGTACCTAGGTGGAACCGGTATAGGTCACCAAATAGGTGACCGATACCAGTTAGGGGGTGACTGGGGTCGATAAGGGTGAACCAGTATTGTTCATCAAACAAGTGACCGGTGCCAGTTAAAGGGTGACTGAGGTCGGTTAGGCTGAATTGGTACTGGTTAGATTACGGGGAAAAAAGGTCCAAAAGTGGTGTGGGCTAGGTAGGTGAGATGGGTGGGCTGAAAATACGGTATATGGAAATGATAATGGTTGAAGATAGATTGATATATGTAAATTAATGTCATGCTTGTATTGGATGTAGGGGAGAGTTCAGTTACATATGCGGGATAGGGTTCCGCCTATATTGGTGATAGTGTATGGTGCAACAACCTCGGAGGAGATGTAGCATATGGAGGTAGTGGGCTTGAGTGGGGTTCATCACTATAGACATGTAGTTCGACAGCCCAGTTTGATGGTCATGCTCATCGATAGATGGGACTCCGCAACCAACACGTTCCACCTGTCGACAGGTGAGATGACTATCACCCTGGAGGACTTGTTCTAGATTCTTCAGTTACCCATATTAGGTTCCCAAGTTTATTCTAACTCATCTGATGCCTTAGTGGAGCTGATTGTGTGTATTTTTGGAGAGGGGATGGCCGATCTAAGATTTCATAGTGCCAATTTGAGCTAGCGAGAGATGTTCCTAGCCCATCTGGAGGAGACAAGGCTAGTGGTTTTACTGATGGAGGCAGTGTGCTGCTATGCATTGCCAAATGCAGAGGGTGGATTCTCTCCCCAATCACTAATGGGGGTACTCCATGACATGATGGTGCATGAGATCCACTTTACCTAGGCACCAACATTCCTTGTGTAGTTGTATTGTGAGTTGTGGGCATATGGGTGGCTGCGCAGGTTTAGCCTATGTTGTACATTTATACTGCACTGCTAGGCATACGAGCACATAGTTTGTGTACGTCCTATAGGGATGCCTTGAGTATATGCATTCCCAGCATGATTCGTGCAAGTGGGATACAGGAGATCGGTGTCAGTGATAGGAGAGCAAAGATCTGATAGACTGACACATGATGTGGCCCATTTTTGGTAGTTATTAGAGGGGTTGTCTAGAGTGGACATTATATGGAGGCCATATGTGGGATTCCCCTAATATAGGCATATGCATGAGGAGATAGCTTAGCTCTACCTAGAGAGATGGATACAGGGTTGCTATTCTAGGGAGGACAATATGATCTTGGTAGACATAGTCTGACGGTAGTTCAAGCTAGTATAGGATATTCTTCAACCCTTCTCAAAGTACCGGGGAGATGATGTGGAGAGGACCTTACCTCTACCACAACCTATAGTGCCCACAGGGTAGGAGGAATAGCCAGTGGACTGGTAGATAGATGATGCCAGATTTAAAGACAGGTACAGGCAGTGGTGGGTGACTCAGTTACGAGCCATACCACCTAGACCGAGGCAACCAGATCTAGCTAGCATTATAGTGTAGAGATACGCCCTACATGGGCAGGTAGTTATGCTTATTACCTAGTTGGGTATATTGTAGACACAGCTAGATGGCTCAGAGGTGGAGGTAGCAGAGCTACGCATACAGGTGGCCAGTCTATAAGCCCAGATGGTTGGTGGAGGAGATGGAGATGGAGAGGAGGGGGATGGTCAGGTGGCAGCCTTATAGGCTCAGTTGGCCACAACCCAGGAATAAATTGGGGTTTTACAAGACTAGATACAGACACAAGGGTAGGGGGCACCACCACAGGCATCGAGAGAAGGTCCAAGTTCACAAGAAAGAGTAGGGCAGGGTCTCGCAGGATAGGTACATGGGCCGAGACCTATGGGACCACCACAGACTGTACCTATATCCAAGCTATGGGATGCCCTAGGTGAGGCTAGGTACTATCAAGACCAGTTGATGGTGGCTAGGATAGAATTTATATCCTATGTGGAGTACAGGGGACAACAGGCGTCCAGTGAGAGGGCAAGATTATGTACTCACAGTGTCGAGAGGACAGGGGGTCAACAAGCTCTGAGGCTCGATCAGGTAGAGGCTACTAGCATACAGAGGCCAACTCCAATTGAGGTTCCAACAGGGGCCTAAGAGGCCGAGGGTATAGGTGATACTGAGATGGAGGACATCCACTGAGATGCTTAATATGGCATTTGGTTTCTAACATATGATAGTTTTTGTGTGATATATACTAGCCTATGTGTCAAGATATATTTATAGTTTTGGTCACATACTAGCCTGCGTGCCGATGAAAATGAGGATGTATGAGAGATTGTTATATATTTTGAGCATATACCGGCCTGCACACCGAAGAGATTTTGTATTAATCATTATTTTATTGTATACATGAGACCGACCTGCATGCCAATGACATTTTGTATTGTATATCAGCCTACGTGCCAATGATTTTGAGATGATGGACATGATGAGATAGCCATGTATAGTTGAGATACAGATTGAGTTATTTATATGATGAGATACATGGTATTTTTGTTGATTTGTTGATGTGTTTATGAGATTATGAATTTTTTGCATTGATATGGATGGAAATTAGGTGAGTTAGGCATGATGGAGTTAGGTTGGTATAGGCATGAATCAAGTCAGGTTAGTTTAGGCATGGATTGAGTCAATTTGGTATAGGCATGGATCGAGTTAGGTTGGTTTAGGCATGGTTGATTCGAAAGTAGATGAAGTGGTGATTCATTATTTTATGCAATGAATGATACTATGGGTCATATGTGAGATGTGGTATAATCTATGCATAGTGATGATAGAGAAATGGTAGGCGTAATACATGTATGTTGTGATCATGTTTAAAATATGAAACAATTTGTTATATATGTGGTTTAATTTCATATTTTGGGTATAAAATGGAAAAAACGTCAGGTGTGATGTATTCTGAGGCACATGGAAGATGAATTGTTGAGGATAGAGGATGGCTGAGCTAACCTCCAAGGGCCCCATGCCCTCAGAGTTCTGCCTACATAGTCCCAGTGAAAAGGAACCTCAGGCTAGTGTAGTTCTCCCATAAGCTAAGGAAGAATATGAGGAGATATGAAAATGAGTTGGCAGGGTTTTGGGCATGTTGTAGGTTTAGGTTTGTTAGGTGTGGGTAGATTATAGGTAAAATTATGTAGGTAAGGGTGATTGTAGAAAAAGAAGAAGATTACCCCAAAAGTAAGTGTCGAGGACCAAGTCCTATATAAGGTGATCAAAACGTAAACAAAGGTGGTTAAAAGAAAAGAGGGGGCAATAATGCCACCTGATTGGGTAGAATCATACCAAGTAGTTCATACCTTGGCAGAGGTGATGAATGTGAGACCCTAAAGACATTGCATGATGGATTGTTTTATGGTGAAAAATAGTCACATGATCACCAAATGTCTAAGTTCCCCAAATTCCGTTAAGGCAGTAGGAAGTGAGAGTGGGCACGGTTTGAAGGTTGAAAAGTGGGTAATTTCACATATGGTATAGGTGGCTTGTGTTTTGACCAAGAGAATCTAGATCCCAATCGGTAAGTCCATGACAAAAAGGTTGACTTAGAGTTTGAGATAGAATGATCGATATGAGAAGTCTATATGGGAAAAATTGAACTCCTTGAGGTCTCTGTGAAGCTGATCGATGTAGGAAGCTTTGGCTGCTCTTGTTTTTGTGTTTTTTTTAAGAGATTTACATATCTGTCCTTCGAGGGAGCAGTCTCTTTATAACAACAGTTGTCGAGAGGAAGATGTCCTTTTTTAGGGAGTCATATTTTTATTAGAAGTTTGACTCAAGGAGTTTGGTCCCATGTGAGGTATTTGAAGTCATGGACAAGATCAAGGTGGAGAATAGGGCTCTTATTCAAAAGGAAAGGTGAAACAACCATGGTATCTCATAGAAAGGTAGAAAAAAAGTATCCATGAGAATCATGCTATGTGCAGCGCCATGGTGCACGTATTCAAGAGAAGGTAACAAGTGATGGGAACTCACATTATTCTTGTTTAATTGTTGGTGAGGTGTATGAATTGAATAACACTCAAGGGACGATCATGGAAAGAGACAAAAGTGAGGTAGTAATACAAGTCAACAATAGAATGGTTGAAGATGTAAGGCATTAAGGGGCTCAGGTTCAGGTTTACCACTGAGTGAATATAAACAATAAGCACCTGATCCATAGGTATGAGTCACGATGTATGGTCTAAGCTAATTAGGAGAAAATTTGCCCCATTTTATTTTTTCTGCTTTAGTTACATGGTGATTTTCTTTCAAGAAAAGGTCACTGACTTGGAAGGTTCATGTATGGACACGTTTGTCATAGGCATGTTTTATAAATTTTTGGTAAACTTGAAGGTGATCCAGAGTGTTAAGATGACATTCATCTAATAACTCTAGCTATGCTAAACAGTCCTAACGAAAGTCATCATCATTGAGCATGTCATGGAGAGAAATGTGGAGTGAGGGGATCTAGACTTCGAGAGATAGGACTACCTCTATACTGTAGACCAGAGAAAAAGGTGTGGCCACAAAAGAAGTGTAAATACTAGTGTGGTATGCCCATAGGGAAAAAGGAATGTGCATATGCCAATCCTTCCTAGTATTGTCAACCACTTTCATAAGAATTTTGTTGAGGGTTTTGTTAGTGGATTCAGCTTGGCCATTGGTTTGGGGGTAATAAGGTGATGAGAAACTAAGCTGAATGCCGAAGGCATCACAAATGTTTTTCAATGTTTTGTTTTTCAATTATTTTCCATTGTCAATGATGAGATGATGAGGAACACTAAAGCAACAAATGATGTGCTAGTTAATGAACTCACATATTTTCTTAGCTTTTGCGGAATTCAGTGGTACGGCTTCCACCCATTTTGTATAGTATTCGGTAGTAGTTATGATCCATTGATGACACTGGGAAGAATGAGGATTGCTTTCTCTGACAAGATCCAAACCCCATTGAGTGAAGGGTAAAATGTCTTAAGCAACTTGTAAGGCATGACTAGGTGTATGATGAAGATTGGAATGTTGTTGGCATTTTACACAACGTTTGACATAGTCACAACAATCATGGTTAAGGTTCGGACAGTAATAGCCTAGATGAAGAATACACTTAGTAAACAGTAAGGCCACTGAAGTGACCTCCACATATGCCATCATGAACTTCTGTAATGGTATAAGGAATTTTAGAACTTGTGAGGCATCGTAAGAGAATACTATCAAGGCCAAACTTATAGAGGAGGCCCCCCAAAACGACGTAATGACATACCTTTTTAAGGAAGGTGTGTTGTCCATTACGGGTGAGATCAGGAGGTAAGATGGAGAGAGAAAGGTAGTCAGAGTATTGTTTATACCAAATGTCACTCAGGTCAGGGGTAGCAGTTCTGATCGAGTAAACATTGTGAGGTAAATAAGAAGGTGATTAGAGTCATTGTATGGTGACAAAGATTTTAGAATTGGTGGGTGAAGCAGGTATTTGGGAAGCTAAGAAGGCCATGGTATCTGTAAATTTGTTGGTTAAACATGGGATAGTTTAAAGAGTGTAACGATCAAAGGTGGTCAAAATTATGTCTACATGATGTTTATACTTTTGAAGTATCTTGTTATGATATTGGTACATACCATTGACTTTGTTTACGACTAATTGAGAATCACCAAAGCTGTTGATTGATTTGAAATCTACGGTGTAGGAAGCTTGGAGACCTAGTATGAGCACTTCGTATTCGGTGATGTTGTTGGTACATTCAAAATTTAATTTGAACTAAAAAGGAATTGGTTCACAATCAAGAGGAATAAGGATAATACCAATACCACCCCCACACTAACACTTGGAACTATCAAAGAAGTGTGTCATTTGGTAAGGAGGTTCATCCAGGGAGAGGGTAGCAATTGACTCATTGGGAAATCCAAAATTAGAGGGTTGATCCCCAAAAATAAGTGTGTCGGCATACTGGTCAGTGATAACTTGGCCCTTGATGGACTTTTGATGAATAAATTATAGGTCAAGATCAGCTAAAAGCATAATCCATCATGCATCACGTTGATTTTGATAAGGTTTGGTGTACATGAAGTGTAAGGGGTTGGTGTTGGTCACAACATAGGTTTTGTGGTTGAGAAGGTAATTATGGAGTTTGGTGGAAAAACAAAAGGCTAAGTAGAGTTTTTTGGGATGGGTGTATCAGGTTTCGTAGTCCAAAAGAGTATGTCTTATGTAATAAACTGCCCGCTCCCTGTGTTGTTCATCATGATGAGCGAGCATGGCTCCCAAGGAGTGATCAGTAGTGGATACGTATAGGTAGAAAGGCTGATCATATTTAGGTGAAATGCATACGAGCATTTGAAGAAGGTATTATTTTAGGGCCACAAAAGCTTTGTGGCAGTCATCATCCCATTTAAAGGAGACTTCCTTTTTTAGCAGATGATGAAATGATTGGCACCGATCCGATAATTGTGAAATGAAACAACGAATAGACTACAACTTACCTTGCAGGATACGAAGTTGTTTAAGGTTAGTAGGCAGAGGAATTTAAAGAATGGCCTTGAATTTAGTAGGGTCAACTTCTATACCATGGAGGGAAATGATAAATCCCAGGATCTTTCCTGAGAGAACTGTAAAGACGCACTTCTTTGGTTGAAGATGGATGTAATATTTAATGAGATGGTCAAAGATGGTTTTGAGGATGGCATGGTGATCAAAGCAGTGTTTAGATTTGGCCAAGAGATCATCCACGTAATCTTCCAATATGCGATGCATGATGTCATGGAAGATGTAAGTCATAGCCCGCTGATATGTGGTAGTAGCGTTTTTAAGGCTAAAAGGCATGAATCGATAGTAGAAGGTCCCCCAAGGGGTGATGAATGAGGTTTTGTGTTGATCTTCTGGGGAAAGAAAAACTTGGTTATAACCCGAGAAGCCATCCATGAGTGATAGCATCTCATGGCAAGCGGTAAGGTCAACCAGCTGGTCAATACTAGTTGATGGAAAGTCATCTTTTGGACCTGCTAGGTTAGGGTCATAGAATTCCATGTAAATACGGAGTTCACTTGTCACCTTAGTGATAGGAACACTGTTAGAAATCCAACGAGGATAATCAATGGGTAAGATGAAGGAAACGGAAAGAAGGCACTGAAGTTCCTCTTTGACGAGAAGGGTAATGCGAGGGTGCATTTTCCTCAACTTTTGTTTAATGGGTTTGGCATTAAGAATGGTGATGATATTGTGGACCACTATGGTGGGATTGATACCAGGAATTTCTGCGTATGACCAAGCGAAAGTGTGGTTATGATCTATGAGAAAAGAAGTGATGGATTCCTATTCAGCAGCATCTAAAGATTATCTGATCTTTAGGATGTGTGGGTCATCCTGATTATGAATGTTGATCTCGATAGTCGATTCATTCAACATGGTTTGCATGTCATAAGGTAACGACTGATGAATATATGAGTCTTCTGCACCAAGGTAGGTGAGTATGGATTCATCATGCTGACATTGAACGATGTTAATTAAAGGTGTATTATCATCGATCACTTCAGGATATGTGAAGGGAAGAGTAGAAAGGGCCTCGCCCTCACGTTGATAAGTCAGAGGCCCCAAGTAAATGGTGTTTATGAAAAAAAAAAAAAAAATTTAAGAGGGATAGATCTAGGAT
Organism: Taxus chinensis; assembly: GCA_019776745.2. Lineage (NCBI taxonomy): Eukaryota > Viridiplantae > Streptophyta > Pinopsida > Cupressales > Taxaceae > Taxus > Taxus chinensis. The sequence goes on along the minus strand of CM034147.1, from coordinate 894,899,797 downwards.
CCATCGACTCCGTTCGTGAAGGTGGTGATGAAGGTGGAGTGGGTGAGGAAGGTGGAGAAGGGTTAGTTTCTTTAATGTGTTCAATGTGGGATTGTTTGGTAGGTTGTTCATGAAAGCCAATACCACTATGGTCATTATGTTTGTGGGTGGTACATGGAATAATGGTATGTCAGCCTTGCTTGTAATATCCAAAACCAAAACCCTTCCATGCACATCAATGCAAGAAGGTGTGGGCTAAACAAGGATTGGTAAGTGATTTGAAGTCAGCAGAAATGGGGTGAGTTTTTGATTGTGGTTCAGGTGTGTAAGTGGTAGTATCAATTCCCCCATTGGTGAGACTAGTACGAAGGTGAGGAGGACCATAGAGGAGGTGTGATCCTATGTAGTGATCATAGTGAGGGTGTTGGTGAAGGCTTCCATACTCTTGTGGAGTAAGGAATGTGTTGACACTATATAGGTGGTACTCCCCTAGAGTGAGGCATTAAAAAACACCTTCCAAGGGATCAGTGGTTGGTATGTAGATAGATGGAATGGATGATGTGTCAGAGGTCAATGCAAAGGTGGAGTTAATGGATTGGGAAGCTGCTGGGTCAGCCGTGGAGGAGTTATGTGTGGTAGAAGTAGCGGTTATACTGGTAAGTGGATGTGTAGGTAAAGAAGAAACGGTTACGGAGGTAGGCGGCTTAATAGGTATGAGCACATCGTTGGGTTGGTAAAGCATGTTGCATGTTTCAAAAGGTGATGGGTTACTGGAATGGTATAAGTGTGTCCTTTGTGTTAAAACTTTACACAATGATGCAAAGTGGAAGGAACGTAACCCATGACACGAATCTAGGGTCTGTCAAGTAATAGGCTATATTGGAATTCCCCCTCCAAGACATAAAATAATTCTGATATAGTGTGAGGGCCAACGCGAATGTGGAAGATGATGGTACCTAGTGTAGAGGTGATAGTGTCATTAAATGAATGCAACATGACCGGATGTTTATGTATGTAATTTTTAGGTATGTGCATTTGAGCGAATGCATGGGATGAATTGATGTTAATGCTAGCGCCCCCATCAATCATCACATGGTGTACCCATATGTCATCGATGTGGACAAAGATGAAGAGGGCTGGGTCTAGGTCATCGTTTTGGTGTGGCGCGATCTCTTCCTCTGAGAAGCTAAGGGAGGCTACTTGGTGAATAGGGTGGGGTGAAGATGAAGGTGGTTATTTGGTGAGAGAGGCTACATGATCGGGTGTGATAATGGAGGCCACAGGTGTAGGGTCATTGGGTAAAACCTCAATAGATTGAAGAACCTCCATGAAATCATGATGATGGGATTCTGAGGTTTGGATTAGGTCATATATGGACATTTTGAGGGGAGATTGGTGTAATATTTTGAGCATGGTGCGATGTGTGATGCCATTAGAAATGGGGTACGTAGGGCCGTGAATAGTGATTTTAGGTATGGGTGTAGATGGTATGTTGGGTATAGGATTGGTTGGTGGGTCAGTTATCGTTTCTTTGCCCTTATCCTTCTAAGCACGTGTAGTGATGTGTATCATGTTGGTCTGAGGGTAGATGGAAAATGGAGAAGGTGTAGGGTGAGTGGTATAATGACATGACCGACAAAAACCTACCGGAGGAGAAAAACCATATGAGATGATTTAGGCGCAACAACATTTGGGTGGTGGCGTGGAAAGTTCTCTAATGCAAACTATGTTAATTTCAAATTTTGGTGGTGCCTCTAGGAGCTGTGAAGGTGGATTTTTCGGTTTTTGAGTGGGCAGTGTGGGAATGGGTGTTGGTGAACTAGGATCCTCATTGAGAAGGTCATCGTTGTCAAAGTTGGCTTCTGGGGGACACAACTGGATAAGGACGGTTTTCAAGGCCTTGCAGTTTTCCACATTGTACCCTGGTGCACGATGGTAAGTGCAAATTTTAGTATCATCAAACCCTTTTGGCTTGGGTTTGAGGGGGTCGTAAGTTCTGAGTGGAGGTAATGTTATGATAGAGGTCTTGTGGTTGGTTAAAATTTTGGCATATGACCCTACTAGTGGATCACAATATGAAGTGAATGTTGGTTTGGGTGTAGGTGTAGTTGATTGTTGAGGAACGGTATTTGGAAGAGGAGGAGTTGGTTGAGAAATGGGTTTGGGTGTTGGCATGGTTATGGGTGTTGGTTGTGTTTTTTTAGGTATGGGTATAGTAAATGGATGGGTAGGAGGGTGTGTGGTTGTTTTAACTACCTTACTGTGGGGTAGTGGAGTTTTGTTTTTGGGTTGCACCTTCTTGGGTAAAGGTGATATGGGTGTATGAGGTCTAGAAGGAAAAAAAGAAGGGGGAGGAGGATGAGTTACCCATGGGGATAACGAAGGTGTTGTGAAGGTAGATGACATGGTTTGTGCTTGGGGTGTGAGAGACAACGACTGAAGTGTAGTGGGAGGTGAAGCAATAACTGAGGGTATTAGAGGTATTGGTGGTAAAGATGTTGCAGGTGTGGCTATAAGTTATGTTGGGTATCTGGGTAGGTTAGAGTTTTGTGAGGAAGGAATGGGTTGTGTTTTTGGTTTATTGGTGGGTAGAGGTTTCTTGACCATGTGGGGAAGCTAAGATCCTATGACACACGAGATAGGTGCAGGTGTGATTGGTACAACCAGGGTATGAGTTCTATGGTATTGGTGCTTTTTATTTGGTGTTGGAGTAGGTGTGGTGTTGACTTTGGAGGATGCGGCTAAATCCATTTTGATAGGTGGATGAATAAGGCTAGTAGTTGGGGTGACCCCTAAATTGGTAATAGGTTTAGTCGAGGATGATGTCATAGGTGTGGGATTCGGTTTAGATGTATTTTGGGTTAGGGGTAAGGGTGTATGTGAAGTTATGATAGGTGTCATGCAAGGATTTGTGCTAGAGGTGGTTGTGTTTAGTTCTATTTATCAAAATACTTTTGGGTAGGTAGTGGAGGTATCAACAAGTGACCTCTGCATTTGCATTAAGACAAGAAGCAAAAGGCGTCCCCATAGTAAGGCTCTATCCACATAATCTAAGTGATTGGCCAAATGCGAGAAAGGAACGTTTTTAGGTGGATTTGATGAGGAACTAATGGCAATTCTCGTAAAATGTGTCTTAGAGATGGGAAATTTGCTAGCTTCAGCTTCCATGGGTAAGAGAGCTGAAAGTAGGTTTGCAGGATTTTGGGTAGCAGATGGTGAATGCTCACCAAGAGGTAATGGTATCTCAACTGGGTCTATGATAGGTAGATGAGATGATGGGTGCTCCTCTATGGGTGGAGGAGGTAATGGATGCTCCTTTATGGCTGGAGGAGGTCTATGGGTAAAGGTTTTCTAAGTGGGGAAGCCAAGGGTGAGATGGTCTTGATGTTAGTGGGGGACTCCTCCATAGGTGATGAAGGAGATGAAAGATGTTCCTTTGTGGGTGAAGGAATGGGGAAGGTTGGTTCTGATGTGGAAGGATAATTTTGGGCTAGGATTTCCTCTATGGAAGGAATGTGAGGTAATTAGGAGGTGACAGGTATATCATTAAAGATAGCGTGGACCTCGCAGGTATGGGTATCATGAGTTGAGGTCTCACCAATTTGATCAAGGGGCATGGTTGGGAAATGGTTTCTTGAAGATGTGTAGGCTTTAGTTGGTAGGTGCATTAGGATTATCCATGGTTAATTCACCTTTCTCAAGCATTTCTTGGACAATATTTTTGAAAGTGATGCAATTACCATCACTATGACCCTTTACTCGATGATAGTTACAAAAGTCATGTTCTTTATACCATGTGGGCATGGGGCGAGAAGGGTCAAAACAAGTGTGTGGTTTTATGGGTGGAAGGGTAATGGCCCTAACTTTGATAAGATTTTCTAAGAAAAAAGAGTAAGGTTCCCCAATTGTGGTGTATTTCTGCTGCTCTCGTCTAAATTGAAAATTTTGGACGGGATAGAGATTAAATGAGGGGGTAGCCTGATTTGATGGATGAGTTAGGCCAGCCTTGAGTACCACTACGTTAGCGGTGCCCTTAGATTTTGAGTAATTGATTTTTGGTTTGGAAGAATAAGAGGTATCGTTCGACTTGAATGTCGAATTCTTATTATGTAATTGGATTTTCTTCTCTTTGATGGCCCGAATCTCTAAATTTCATGCCATAGTGAATGCTTCATCAAATGTTCGGAAGGTTTGGACTTGCAAGGTCAATGACATATGTCTAGCACAAGCCCACGTGAAGAGCTCAATGAGTTCTATTTATGGCATTTGGAAGGTGAGTTGGTTGATCAAGCTATGCCAGCGAGTGACAAAATCTATGATAGATTCATCCTCATATTGACGCGTGGAGTATAGGTCTATCATGGTAACCTTTTTGACGATATCGATAGAGAAATGATCCAAGAAGGATTGGGCTACCTGATTGAATGAGAATTTGGAGTGTCTAGGTAACCCATTATACCAATCTAATGTAGGTCCAGTCAGAGACATGGGAAAAGTTCTCAAGAGCAAGGCATCATCATGAGTGATTACATAACATCTATGTTTGCACGACTGCAAATGCTGTTGCGGGTCTTCTTTGCTATTGAAATGATTGAATTTAGGAATTTCCCAATGCATGGGGTATGGGAAAATAGAAATGGATGGGTGGATGGGCTTGTTGCAAATCTTTTCATAGGTGAGAGTGTTGCGGAATCCGAAAACTAATGCCTCTAATGTCTGCATCTTGTCTAATATCAATTTGATTAGGTCGTTGGTAGGTTGTGATGATTGGGTGCCTCCTGTAGTGTGAGAGGGTTGGTTTAGGGCATATAATGGGGGTGGAACTCCAGTGTATGGTGCTGCCATATAGGTTGATTGGGAAGAAGGCATTGAATCAAGAGTCACGTACCTTGAGTGAATAATGGATGAAATGGGAGGTGGCTGATAGTATGGATATCAAGGTTGAAGGGTCGTGGTAACCCTAGTGGAAATGAGAGTTAATGATTGTGGAATGAAAAGGGCCACATTCTTAAAAGGAGTAGGGGTCACACACATGGGAGGTGGTAGTGTAGCTAGGGGTATGTGTGAGACATTAGGGGTGGATGAGGTTACGTTTTGGGTAGTTGTTGAGGGTATGCAGGATCTAGCGGGGGGTAACGGAGTCGCCAGATGCGGCAGTCATAGCGGGTATAGGACCTAGTTGTGAAATGACCAGGGGTAGGGTATATCTAGGAAACACAAAACTTGATGGAGCCGATACAGGAGTGGTAGCGAGAGTCTGGGGGATAGATACAGGCATGTCGTATATCTATTGACCTAAGGAATCTTGAGTGGACGAGTCGGAAAGGTAAAATGGGAAGGCGACAGGGTTTTGGTCAAGGATTCGTGCAAACTCTTCATCTTCGGTAGTGATAGTGATAGGTTGGATGGGATCCATGTCTGGTGATAAAATTTAAGGTTGTGAAGGACTAGGTGAGAGTGGTTAACAACTAACGTGAAACACAAGTGTGCTTGCTTGTCTTCGGGTCAACACCATGTGAAATAGTACTGATCAGGTAGGGTTGTTTCTCTATAAATGACATAGAAAATAGTAGGAATAGGTGAATCTAATGGTAAAAAGTGGATTAGGTAAAAAATGGTGGTTGGAAAGTGAAATAGGCTAACCGATGCTGATTAAGGAAAATCGATGCTGGTTAGGGGTAACTACTGCCAGTCACTGTAGAAAATGGTTAGTGAGTGAAAAACCAGGGAGAAGGTAAAATCTAATAGGTATGTCAAATCTGATGGTGAACAATGACAGTGATAAGGACTGTGAAAAGTGCAAGAAAATGAATAAAATGTCCTTTTGGGTAGGTTAATAAAGGGACCTGGAACTGATGTCGGTTGGGTATAACTGATGATGGTCAGAGGGTAACCGATGATGGTTACTATGAAATTGAAACAATGCTGAAAGAAAAGTGGTTGTGAATTAAAATATGATGTAGAATCAGACCTAGAATTATGGGAATGATGATGATATGGCCCAGGCACACTTAGGTGAAGCTGAAATACACCATCTATGATGTAGAGTGTACAAGGATGAACAATAAAAATTAAGAACGTGATCTCTCACCTCAAAACGTAAGCCAAGCAGAAACACTAAGAAAAATGTGACCCTAGGATTTCCCTTTTTATTATGTTTGTTTAGCTTATGCTATTTAAGGAATGACACATGAATTGTGAAATAGAGTTTTTGGTGAGGATGGTTTTGTTAGTGTGAGTTATCCTATGTGTCATCCTCTCATGTTGGAGGGTCATCTCACATGGGTTAGGTTTAGGATTTCATGTGTGTCATGCACTAGGGTTACTCAACACCCTATATGTACCCTTTTAATTTTCATTTATGAGCATGCCAAGACACTCCACTGTCTTTCCTCTATGCAAGCTTTGTTTCTGTTAAGCAAGTTCTTCCATTACTGATCAATTTTTCCTTGCTATCACTGGAGCTATCACGATTTCGTTGGAGTGCAACTACTTCATGGTGCCTCGTTTCTGATTCGATGCTCGTAAACTCTTTTCATGGTATCAGAGTTGATATCAGGTAAACATGCACTCATTATTTTTTAGTTGCGATTACTCTTTCTTGGTTTCATTTTTTTTACTCTGCATGCAAGTTTTTCGATCACTATTTTCTGGAATTGTTTTGCTAATCTCTCCAACAAGCTTTCTCGAAAAGTTGTATCAGTTTTTGTGCCTATTTTCTGTACTTGTGTAGGAATTCCTGCAAGTTTCAGGGTATTTACATTCACATTTAGCTATCTACAGCTAAATCTAGCTTTTCAGCCAAAATAGATATTACTTCTTTTTTTAATAAATTTTTTCAAATAGAAGTGAATTTTTTTTAAGATCTCTATTTTTTTGCAGTTCCCATTTATTTTGGGTTCTCTGTGTTTTTTTTGTTTTTTTACATCATTCAGGTTTAAAATATTATGCCATGGTTTCTCGTGGAGGATCTTTGCATTTTTTTTCATGTGGACGCGTGGAAGATCTTTTCACATGGCCCCTCTAACTGTTGTTTTGTTGATTCCCAAGGGACTGTGCAAACTATTTTACGTGTTGTAGGTCAAAATTTGTGTTGCAGGTTCACGTCAAAAAACACACTCTACTTACACAAACTCCCTTTCATGCTCACGGCTGCCCTAACAATACAATCCTCTACACACAAGTGACCACTGCCTTTTCCTGCACACTGCCCCTCCACTCAAAACCCCTGCCATTTTTTTCAGGCCATGGACTGGTAAGTCATGTTTTTTGGTAAGTATTTCAAATTTCATTCAAATACATTCTTTTTTAAAAGATCAACCAAAAAGCTTTTTATTTGGTAAGTAAGATTTATGGTTTTTTTGGTAAGTTCTAATCAACGCATGTGTTTTTTCATTGTGGACAGTTTTCATTTCAGTATGTTTTTAAAAAACAAGCCTTTTAAAATATATGCCTTTTACAAAGCAAGCTCACAAAATACTTTCCATTTTTTAAACCATTCGTGGTAAACCATACGTGGTTTTTGGATTTTTTAAAGTTTTAAAAAGATCTTCCTTTTTTGAAAAGTTTTTAAAAGCTTTTACCTTTTAAAACCGTATGCTTTTTAATAATAGAATTTTTTTCTTCTTTTATTAATCAAAACTTATAGTAAGTTTTTTTAAATACATCATTTTCTTTAAATAGATCTAAATTAAATTACATTTAATAGATCTTATTTAAATATTTAATTACTTTTTTGTAGCTCTTAATTAGATCTAATTTTTTATTTTTATTTTCAATCTTAATTTTTTTTGTAATTAATTAGATTTAATTTAATTAAATCCTTTTTATTAATTACAAATTATCGGCATCTAAACATATCTTTTTGTCATTTAAAAAAAAAAATCTCTAATAGCTCTAAAATAGTAACATTGGGTGATTCTAAACGCTAAAATTTAGGCGTTATTGGCGTTTTTTTTCCTCTAATCGTGCACTCAAGTGTGCAGTGCCACTTCGTGAACCTCCTTGCCTTCCAAGCTCTTTTCCGGCATTTTCGAAGGCTATCTGAACTCCTTGAGTTCCCAAACCTTGTATTTCACCCTTATTATTACTTGTGACTAGTGAGTGTATCTGCCACAGTCTGCAACAAGGAGGTTTCCATTTTCGACGTGAGACACTTTTTCTCACAACCAAGGTTAGATTTCGCCTACTTTAAATTTTTTGCTTGTGCTTGTTTATGGTGTTCTTTTTTTGTTGCGCTCCACGAAACACTGTTGTGGTCTCCTCTCTTACACATTATTATGCTAATTGCAAGATGAGTTACCAAGTGTTTCAAACTACACGCACGGACCTGATTGTAATCAACGCACTAAACTATAAAGTGATGAAAGCAGGGGGGTTGTTATTGTCTTGGGTGGTTGTGTTTCTTTTTTGCATTTCTTTCTCTCTCACTATGGATGCAATTTCAATTCCTTTGCTTACACCATTCAACTTTTTTGAATGGAGATCGAAAATAATAATGAAACTAAGGTGTAAAGGGTCATTCCGCATCACGACGAGAATTGAGACTGAACCAAATGATGAACCTGAGAAATCTAAGTGGTTAAACCATAGTGATGAAGCTTTAGGTCTTCTTTGCATGTCCATTTCTCCTGACTTGCTCTTCCACATTGAGGCATCTGAAACACCTAAATCTACATGGAAAACATTGGATGCGATGTTTGGACATCTAGATGACATGAGAGCGCATGAGTTAGAAAATGAACCACTAGGGTTAAATCCTAGTGACTTTGAAAACCTATAAGCTTTCTTCTCAAAATTTATCCACATTAGATTATTGTTAAAAGGATGTCAAGTAGAAAAGAAAGATTCTCAACTGATCTTGTCGATTCTCTCTAAGCTAGGTCCCGAATATTCTATCTTCGTGTCAACTTTCTACGCTACAAATTCTTTTTTTGGTGATACTTGGACTATGCCTTCCTTTGACTATTTGTCATCCCAACTCATTCAAGAACAGGACAAACTCATTCAAATGGGGTCTCTCAAGTCCAAGTCACATGCCCTTGTAGCAAGTACTAGCAAAGAAAAGAAGAATGAGAAGAAGAAAGAAACAAAGGATCAACCTATGAAAGAAACTAGGACCAAACCTAAAAATGACACAAACACTTCGACTTCTGAGCCTAAGACACAGAAAAGCAAGTATTTGTGTTCCTATTGCAAGAGGTCTGGTCATGACGAGCAACACTGTTTTAAGAGATAGATTGATCACTTATCTCATTTACTTGAGAAGAATAAAATAAGTGTTCCTGAATCCATAAAACAAAGTTCTCCGAAGACCGCATCTTCTACTGCAAAAGGTGCTAAAAATGATAAGAAGAAGGGAAAGGCCTTTGTAGCTAGAGTTGCTCCTTCATCGACATGGATTATAGATTCCGGTGCCTCACACCACATGGGTTCTTTGCATGTTGAGTTTTCCAACATTGAACCTTGTGGAATGTCCCAAATCATGATGCATAATGATATGACAGTGTTGGTTTATGGTAGTGGATCGGTTGAGATGGATGGGGGAACATTTAACCAAGTGTTGAGTGTTCCTGACCTCTCTACCAATATCCTATTGGTTTACCAAATTACTCATCTTAGTAAAGGAATGCGAGTGGAACTTGGTCCTAATTCGTGATTATTTGTGAGCTTAACAATGATACTACAGTGGCTGAGGGAAAGGTAGATCACCATTCATGGTTGTACACCTTCTCCCACTTTACTTCAAATTCTATGCCCACTGCCTTGCTCACTCATGCAAATGAGGTTAGTAAGCTATGTCATGAGCATTTTGGACATCTAAATTATCGCTACCTTGAACAATTGAGTCAAAATGAAATGGTCAATGGGTTGCCTCGCGTCAATTTTTCTAAGGGTCTTTATGAGGGTTGTACCCTTGGAAAGCATCGTGAAAATAAATTTGACAAAGGAAAAGCCTAGAGAGCCACTCGTCCTTTATATCTTGTTCACAGCGATGTTTCTAGTCCATTTCCTTCTCCTTCGTTTACTAGAGCTCTTTATGTGCTAACCTTCATTCATGACTATTTGCGATATACTTGGGTATATTTTGTTAAGCTTAAGGATGAAGTCTTTGAACATTTTCATGACTTTAAGGCTCTTGCTAAGAAACAGGTGGAATGGTCTATCAAGGTTCTTCAAACTGATAATGGAGGTGAATATGTAAATAATAGGTTCATGGATTTCTGTAATTCTGAAGGAATCTCTTTGTAGCATATAGTTGCTTGTAGCCCTTCATAGAATAGAGTCACAAAAAGAAATAGATGGCCACTTGTATGATTCACTCAAAGTATCTTCCTCCACAGTATTGGGTTGAAGCAGTGAATTATGCAAATTACATTCAGAACCATGTTCCACACAAGGTAGTAAGAGGGATGACACACTTTGAAGCTTGGTTTGGACACAAGCCTGATGTTGAGAACTTTCAAGTCTTCAGATCTAAGGCTATGGATTGGATTTCCAAGAAGAAACGCAAGGCCTTGGAACCATAATCCAAACCTTGTATCTTTATAGGGTATCTTTATGTCATGAAAGGATAATGATTGATGAATCATAGTTCTCATGAGCTGTATATTGAGAGAAGTGTTAAGTTTGATGAGTCTTCTTCGAATTCTACTTCTCCACCTATTGAGGTTCTTCAGCTCATTGATTCAGATTCTGACTCATCAGATGATGATACTATTGAGCGTGCTCCTCTTCCAGATCCTCCCAACCATCAGACCTTTGATTCTTTTGATTCTGATAGTAGTGATGATGAGGACAATGTCCCTTCTCACTCAAGTGAAGAATCTTCTGACTCTAAGCCTGATCCTCCTAGTCTCCTTTGGGCCAGGAAAACTTTACAAAGTGCTAGAGATTTAGCTAGAGATACTTCGGATATGAGACATACTCACTCAGATTTTGTTGGACCCCACTCTTTCTTCACCTCTGCTTATGACCCATATTCTTTTCGGGAGGCTTTTGGTATTCCTAAGTGGGATTTTGCCATGGGTGAGGAGTTTTCCTCTCTCATGAAGAATGATACTTGGGATCTCACCACTCTTCCGAAAGGAAGAAAAATTGTTCAGTGTAAGTGGGTGTCTCGAACAAAGTATGGAGTAGATGGAGACGTTGAAAAGTTTAAAGCACAATTAGTAGCTAAGGGTTTCTCTCAGATAGCTGGGGTTGATTATACAGAAACCTTTGCTTCGGTTATGAAGATGACTTCTATTCGACCGATCCTAGCCATTGCCGCAACGAACAGATGGAAAGTCCATCAAATGGACATTAAGAGTGCCTTCCTTCATGGTGACCTAGAGGAAGATATCTATATGGAACAACCTCTGGGTTATGTCCAAGATTCCTCCCTTGTTTATAAGTTAAAGAAGTCTCTTTATGGCCTTAAACAAGCCCCTCGGGATTGGTATGCCAAGATGGACTCCTTCTTACTCACATCAGGGTTTACTAGGTGTCACTTTGATCCAAATGTTTATATTTTATGGCAAGATGACTCCATACTCATTCTTGTTCTATATGTTGATGACTTGTTGATCATAGGCAGCTCTTCCTCTATTATTGATTATGTGAAGATCACCTTAGCCAACAAGTTTTCCATGATTGACTTAGGTCTACTTCATTACTTCCTTGGGATCTAAATTTCACAATCTGACTCAGGAATCTTGATTTCACAACCTAAGTATGCTCTTGATTTTCTAGCTCATTTTTAGATGTTCGATTACAAGTCTTCTCCTACTCCTTTTCTTTCCGAGGTGAAGTTGGTTTCAGATTGCTCTACTCCCTTGGTCGATGGTACTCTTTATCGACAGTTGGTGGGGAGCTTGATTTACTTGACTCACACTTGACCGGATTTATCGTATGATGTTGGGATCGTGTCTAGATTCATGTAGGAGCCACATGAGCTACATTGAAAAGTAGCTAAATGGATCCTTCATTATGTTCGTGGCACTTATGCTAATGGTGATCACTATCATGGAGGGGTTGATATTGACTTGATTGGATTCACAGATTCTGATTGGGTTGGTGACTTAGATCATCGAAAATCTACTTCTGGCTATAGTTTCTCTCTTTGTTCAGGTCCTATTAGTTGGTCTAGTAAGAAGTAGAATGTAATTGCAATATCATCTACAAAGGCAGTATATAGAGGAGTAGTTAACGCTGCCATAGAAGCTATTTTGGCTACAGGGTATTCTGAAAGAGTTTGGCATCCACTTTCGGTAGCCTACCATTATCTACTGTGATAACATGAGCACAATCTCTATCTATAGAAATCTAGTTCATCATTAGTGGACGAAGCACATTGAGATCCATATGCACTTCATACATGAGCTTATTCATGATGGTATCATTGACATTCAATACATTCAGACAGTTGATCAGATTGTAGATTTATTCACCAAGCCCTTCACTGAGATGAAGTTTCTTCACTTACGGTCTCTTCTTGGGGTGAGGTCTTCTATAGCTTCCCATCTTCTTTGGGCTATGTAGTCCTTTTCTTCTTCCTCTTCTAGGAAGATTGTGTTTGTATATGGGCACCTTATTAGGCCTTTAGTTGCCGAGCCCCATTGGCACATCTTTCTTAGTTCTTTCGGAGTGTCTTCCTCTTCCATCTGACTCATCACAGCCATTACCCTAGCTTCGATAAAGGGGGGGTGTTAGTGTGAGTTATCTTATGTGTCCTCCTCTCATGTTGGATGGTCATCTCACATGGGTTAGGTTTAGGGTTTCATGTGTGTCATGCACTAGGGTTACTCAGCACCCTATATGTACACTTTTACTTTTCATTTATGAGCATGTCAAGACACTCCGTTGTCTTTCCTCTATGCAAGATTTGTTTCTGTTGAGCAAGTTCTTCCATTACTGATCAATTTTTTCTTGCTATTGCTAGAGCTATCACGATTCCATTGGAGTGCAACTATTTTGTGGTGCCTCGTTTCTGATTTGATTCTCACAAACTCTTTTTAGGCTTCCTATGAAAAAGGAGATCTAAAATGTGAGGTTTTAGGTATGTTATGGTGAGGGCAGGCTTCATTCTGAAGTATGACTCGATAGAGCAATGAGTTGGGTGCTTACTGTGACATCATCGTGTGATCACCGACAACTTCTTCTAGGTAAGATGTTATTTAAGAATGTGTGTATTTTTTATTTTTTTGAGGTTTGGTAAGACTTAGAGAGAGAGAAAGAGAAATAAAGTGCTTTCTATGGTTTGTTTGTCAACCATGAGTTGGTCATGACTTCAAGCGTATAGGCTACCCTCGATTAGTGTGAGCTAATGTAATAAATCAGGATGTAATGCACTTATTTTTAAGCCCAAATTAAAGTGTGAAGTTGGATGACACAATAAGATGAAAAGTAAGAGGGATTCTCTTTCACTACAATGTAAAAAACACGAAGAAATGGTTCTTTTTAATTACACCAAAAGAAAGGTTTCCTTTAAAGAAAATAGAAAGAAAAGGTGGGTTACCAAGGAAGAAGATTAATGTGTATGCTTTTCAGAAGGGAAAAAAACACACAAATTTTCCTAGGAATGAATGAAATGCAAGGAACCCTGGATGGGTCCCACCGGGTGTGCCAAAATGTTTCACCTGATTCTAGATCATTTCTTTGAAGTATTGACGAAACAAATAGGGTAACGGGCGTAGGAGGAATACCTATTCAAGTGTTGGTTAATGGGTTGTTACACGCATATGACTTCTGAATCCAGAACTGATTATGAGAGCTTCCTTTTCGTTAGGAAGAACTACTTGTAATACAAAGCAAGACCACCAGAAAATGTTAAACAATATATGCAGTGAACTACCTAGCATATGCTAGATCCGGGAAGTGTGATACTTCATATATGGCTATCAGTCCACTGTTTTAAACAATTTAATGTGGTCAATAAAGTAAATCCTATTGTAGTTCAAAATTATTTAGGTATCTCACTTAAAACACAATAAGAAAGATCTAATCTAACAGGATAGGTTAGAATAGTGTCTTAAGGTCACATAACTAGTTCTGGGTCTTTGCAGATCTAGCAGAGGTCTCAGGTAGATCACAGGTGAATGAGGGTGAAAGGGAATTAGGTGGATAGGTCACTATTTTAGGTGGTATAGGAAAATAAAGTAACCGATGTCAGTTAAGGGTGACCAACAATGGTTGGGTGTAACTGGTTCTGATTACTGTGGAGTTCTGGGAATGCCACAGAACGAGATTTAGGTCTCCTTTGTGATTGAACAATGGACTTTGGTTGGTTGGGATGAGGTATTGGGTGATTTCGGTAGGATTTGGTGGGGTTTTAATGGGTATATGGAGGGGTGAGTGTTGGGGGAGGTCAATGGGTGGCTAGGTAAACAAAATATGATAATATAATGATGAAATGGAATAAACAAGAGAATTATAACATTTACTTACTTGGATTCTGGTCTTGGATGCCTATGAGTGAGGGATGGAGGTGCTAATGAGATATTTTGAAGGCTACAGGTGATCACTAACTGAAGGAAAGCTTCTACATGGGCTACATGTACATTCCTCTTTGCTTGGTTAGATCAGATCATTGTTGGAATGGCTATGCAGGAAAGGATGCTTGCTCTCCTTCCTTGCATGCGTGTTCTCACTAGAATTCACTAAGGTTCACCAAATTTTCCAATCATTTTCCAACCTTCAGGAAACCTTAAGAATAAGGTTATTTTGGGGTTAAAAGGGTAACCGACGGAGGTTTTGGCTTAACTGGTGACGGTTAGGGGTAATCGGCATCGGTCAAGGTGGGATTTCCTAGGTTTACTAAACTAGGGAGATCCTCTTGATTTCCTTAGATCTCATGTCGTTAACCCATGGATTAGACTGAGAGCTTCTTGTAAGCACGCAGGAATTTGGTTAGAGGGAGTGTAGGCATTGATTTTTAGGGTTTGGGTAAGCCTTAGTTAGTTATGACAACTTACTAAGAATAGGTCTTAGGTTGAGTTGGCTTGATGAGGTGTCTAAGTGAGGTGTATGTGTGGATATTATATAAATTAAGATATTTAAATAATAAATATAGAATCTAAAACTAGTAATTTCATATTCTAATATTGGAGGTTTTTTTATAGATTGGACTAGAATAAGACCTGATTTAGTGAAATAAGCGTTAATACTTTAATTTTCCAATTTCTAAATTGATTCACACTACTTAATTAAACCATTTTGGGTGTTTTGATCCCCAATTTTAAATTTCCCTCTTAATGATCAATTTCCTTTTTAAAATCCAAGTTTCATGATTTAATTGAATCTAATATGAATCCATTAAAATTATTCACCAGATGGATTAATAGATGCACACAATCTAATTTAGAATCCCAAAATTGACTTGTGTATTCATTTTTGTAGGTTGTGGATATTGGATTGTCAATTTTCACTTAAATCAAATTTAATCATTTAATTTCTTGCATCATCAATTTAATCAATTTATTAATACTGATTTTTATCTGATCAAAATCTTCAAAAATTGAAAATAAAGTCCACAAAATAAATTGATAATGGAGTTCACCCCTAGGCTACCTCTCTGGATTCATGAAATTTTTAATCGATCAATTTAATCCAATGAAGTAACATGTATTACCTTCAATAATTATGAATATATCTTTATACCTACGCTTTTAGAGCTTATACATAATTGCAGACTCTGATTTCTAGTCAGATATCATCCATAATTTCACCTGTGGCTTTACAGGTTTTCCAAAGTACCTTTTCCATGAAACTGCGATAAAAAATCACCTAAACCTAAAAATTTTAAAAAATTCATTGAAAAATAATAACACCACCATCTTCGTATAAAAATTTTAAACAAGTTTTCTTTTTACAATGAATTCCATTTTTTACTCTAAATGCTCCAAAAATGGAGTTTTCTACAAGTTGCATAATTCTTCCTCTACACAGTCTCAGCCAAAACCTTTTATAAATAGGTGTGAGATGACTTTATATCTCATCGATCTATCTATCCTAACTAAAATTTTTCATGTTTTGTGAGGTTTAGGTCACAGGTTTGACCACACATCCTATTCTTTTTCCGACAATTGGAGTTTATGTGGGGGGTATATCCCACATTCCCCAAGAAGATGGAGGTTGGGTTGTTTATTAATAGAAGGGTTCACTTTTTAGTATGTGCCTACAACCACACCAATTTACCTTTTGTTCAAATTACCAATGGTTTGGCCAAGTTATAGAGTGCCACGTGGTGACACTACTGTGTAATTGGAATGACCAATGTGTTGGCCCCATGGTATAAGGTGCCATGTAGATTTTTTTATTGTGGCTTGTGTTGGCTATGCTAGTAGTTATGTGTACTGGTCGTGGATAGTATAGATAAGCTCAAGTTTTTTAGCTAATAGGCTCACCACGTTTTAAGGTGTTAAGCCCGTATGATAAGGCATTTTTTGGGGAGTTGATTTCCCCATGAAAACATGTGGAGAGATAAGGTCAACTTGTTGAGTTGAGAAATAGCTCCGTCAAGCTATACCCTACACAGTAAAATCCTTCAGTACAAAATGATTACCCAATAATAAAAAAATTGCACATGTTGCAGATAGAAGAATAATGGGGCATATAAATGAAATATCAATGCCATGATATAATGAGTAGGAGGCCAAGGAACCTTTCCATTAAAAGAGTTTCCCGAACTGAGGGCACCTAGCCAAAAAATAGTGGGGCTCACCAATTTTTCAATCATGTGTTCAATACCAGATGCTAAAACACAATTTTACTCTTTTTCCCATTTTTTGACTTCTGTCACGTGAATTTGGGCATTACTTTGGAAAAGTTGTCTGTTGGGTTGATATTGTTACTTTAGGGGCTGGCAAGGATGATTATATTGGGACTGTTGTGTTTTAAGGGAAACCAACTTATTTCAAAAACTATGAAGAAGTGATATAACCTCATAGTGGTCAATTAAAGATGAAGGAACACATTAATTATGTTGCTTAAACACTTGAGGTAGAGGATAAATGGATAGATGATTAGTGGAAAATTTAGGATATAGAGGCATTTTTGGCCATAGTACTGTCTTCCCATCCCGAATCAACCAATTTTTCAGCTCGTATGGCAATATCATAAGTAGCTGGCAGTGTTCTTTCACCCATCGATTGGATCATAACCATAACATAATTGTTCAAGGCTTACAAGTAGTTGAAGAAGGTGTTGTTTGGGGAAGACTTGATCAATGGTGGGATTCTATTTGATTTCTTTTGGAACCAGAAATTGAAATCTCAAATAAACTCTTGAGGAACCTTCTTAATAGTGGTCAACTTATCCATTAGAGAAATATGGTCACTCTTATCTTCGAATTGTTTACAAATTTTCTCTCTAAGCTCATCCCAGTTGTGTATGGTGTTGGGTTCCAAAAAAAGTAACCACTATAAAGCCTTCTCTTTGAGAAAAGTTGTGAGAATCCTAACCTCTATATTATATACCATGATATTGTGGACTGAGAAGATGTTAGCAACATCCTAGATAATTTTCAATAGAGTGATGCTAGTTTCACTAGTGAAGAATGGAAAACTTTTCAAAGCTGATACGGGCATAGTGTTATGTTGAGAAAGCATTGGAGAACTTTTGGTATTGAAGGTGGGAAAATCATGATTCCTTATCACCATGATAATGAGTGGTTGATCTCTCCTTGGTGTATGGAATCTTCCGAATGGAGGTTTTTAATGTTCTCTAAAAGAATATGATGAAGCTTCACCTTTTCTTCTTCTTGGAGGAGAAAAAGATAGTTAAATATTATGTTTGTTTCCTTTCTTTGAATACAATCTTATCTAAATCCTTTGCATAAGAATGTGTAAGAGATCCAAAAACCTAGAGGTATGGAGTCTCCATATACCTTTAATTAATACAAGTCCTAAGAGGAGTACCAAATCTTACCATGTGCTATTGGGCACGCTAAAACTTGTTGTCACTTGCATCATGAACATGCTGAATCATTAGATAATCTAGTGCAACATGACATTTCCAAGGTATGGGACCACGGCTCCTTGGGATGAACTTATGGAGAAGGATGACTTCCTTCTAAATGAAGTTCATCTAATATAACATTAGTTTGCAAAATATAGAGTGATAGAAAAATAAACTAAACTATCTAATTCTTCAGAGAAAAAGGAAGGGAAAAAAATGAAAATACTTGGAAAATGTTATGCACCAATATTTTAATGAACAAGAAGATATTATTTGAAAGAATAAAATAATAGATGACATGCACAACTTCCTATTTCATTTCTTCAGCAAAGAACTTTACGAAGATAAAAACAAAAAATAAAAGAAGGGATTTTATCTATTCCACAATTGAGACAAGTAAGTTCCATGATAAAAAAATTACAATTTAACTAAAGAAAGATAATTAGTGTGAAGAAAACATAGATCATCGCACAATGAAATAATAAAATTCAAAAGTATAGAATGAGATAATGAAATACGCAACAAAGTAGACAAAGGAAAAATATTGTTTTTGTATATAGTATTGAGGCTAAAGCATGCATATGAGTATTCAATATAATATAGCCTCCTTACATAAAGATTAAAAAGTGTGTATTACATAATTGTATTCCTCTATTTAAAGATTCGTAAGGCTGAGTAATTATCACTACTCCTCTTAATCATTCCATACTTAAAATATAATGCATTTACACTTGAGAAATACTCTCCAAGAAAAATAGCCAAGTGGTTGTGCAAGTTTGACTGGGTCAAACATGGAACTTGAAAGGTGACTATGGCTTGGAGACTATACAACAATGGTATCCAAGTTCAGCTATAGCTGGCACCACCCTTCTCCCGATATGTATACGTTTCATTTTCTTCCTCACCAGCTAATTTGTGCCTGTAGTCAAGAAACCATTTGATGATTTCTTGAAAATATTTATCATAAGGTCTGCGAACATAACGAGTTAGGACCTTAGTGGATTGAACTGTTACAGTCAATATACTAGGTAACTTCTTGGTCTGATTTATGAATTTATTGAGCTAGCTCAATAAATTATTGTATATTACAGACTTATGAAAGGACTTGAGACAGAAATCCCTTGTTACCTCAATATATTCATTAACTAGGATTTTGAACTTAGCAATAATTTGTTCCATTGGAATTGCATCAATATTTTCATCAAGGAACCTGCAATGAATGATGTCATTAAATCCATCAAATACCTCGATTTGTACCTCATTCAAATTAGACATAGATTCTTGCAACATTCGGATACAGAAGTCCATGCCATCATTATATTCAAACAATTTTGAGGAATCATTAACCATCCCTTCTCCTAAGAGTACATCAAACTCAATGCTCCAAACCTCCTTCCAATATTCCATTGTGAGCTCTAAATTGTCACATTATTCTATGAGAATACCATACATTTTGGTAACGATGTCCTTTTAAGATTTAAGCTCATTATACAAATAGATAACATCCTTTATTACCGATCTCCTTCCTAAATTTGGATTTCAATCCAAGCCCTGACTTCCCAAGCTTGTTGTCTAATTTTCTCAACCATGGAGAAATAAGAGTCATGAAACGTTACAGACACAACAAGAGCAGTTGTATGAACAGGTTGTGTGAACTTATGCAGTATGGTGGTAAAATGTTCTACTTTTCCTTTGAGTTAGTCCTGTGTGACCTTGTCCTTGTCAAATTTTTCCAGAAGGTTGTTGAGTACAACCTACACATCATGTTTCATATATTCAAGTGTTTCCTTACCAATCGAAAAATTTAAAATTTAATAGTATGTTGCAGTTATGTTCTCTTTTGATTTGTCAACATCCGGACTTGCTATATTTCAATGAGTCTTTCCCCCATTTGATCGACCAAAAGCTAAGATATAACCCTTGGCCTTTTTTTCTTTTCTTTAGGGATTTTGATCCAAGATGTTCATATCAAGGATATCTTGAATAGGATATTTTTATTCTAATTCGGATTTTGTCTTCTTATCCATGTAGGAGTGCAAGAAGAATACATCTGCTCAGTGGATGTCATGGGTACTATCATCACAATAGTAAACTAAATGGGTGATACAATGGAACTTGTTACAGTGATCTTGGATGGAAATGAAGAGATGAAAAATGGGGATGGAGTGTAAAGGTGGTGAATGAAATGAGGAAAATGATGTGAGAATAAGTGAGGAGTGACTCTTGAGGAAGGGGAGTTCCTAGAGGAGAACCTAGAGCTAAAACATCCTCAGATGAGAGAGAGGGAAGGGAATAAAAGACTTGGGTCATGATAGGGAATGAGCTTAAGGGAATGGGAGAAATGAGAGGAGAGGAAATGGAAGATGTGGATAAAGATAGAGTGAGAGGTAGAGGAGACACAAGAGATGAAAATTGGGAGGAAGAGAGAGGTGGTGAAGAATGTGACTACAATACATGACTTATATGTGGTGGTGAAGTAGTAATATTACTAATGTTTGAAGATATAACTTTAGGAGGAAATTTTTTAGAGGGAAACCTAGAATAAGAACCTGAAACTATGCAAAAAATGGTGTTCTTATGAGGATTTAGAATGCAATTTGAAGGGTAACTACTTCCTTTTTAAGAGGTGGGGTGGCCCATCTAAAGTTGTACTTATGCTAGTGTAATAGGAAGATGATCTGACTACTTTGGTGTAATGCCCAATGATGTCAGTGATTGGTGGGTCTGATTAAGGATATGAGTTACACATTCTTTTGAGTTGATGCACTCCTTTAATGACGAATTGATCGATGGTAATGGATGATCCTTCGCATTATTTTGATCATAAATGGGGTCCAAAACTTATCCATCATCTTGAAGGCCCTCAAGAACATCTACAATTACGTACTTGACCAATTATTGGAGATTTAACCTTTTAAATTCCCTTTCCCATACCACAACTTCATCTCTGTAATTAAATTTGATGACCTCCAACTATGGTATGTGAATACCATTAGTACCGTGTCCAAAAAGCTTGCCCAAATAATTAAAACTGACTTGTGGGTGATAGGTTTTCAAAGTCATCTGTTACTTTTATCCTTTAATGTTATTTTCTTTCTATCTAGATACACAAGTATATCTCCCCAAAACTATGGGTAATTGAACCCATTTCTTATTGATGTCATGCTAGATTTTGTGAAAGTGTAGCAGTTGTCAAAATATTTCCGTCAAGAACTATTTGTTCGTGGGACACCTTGGTAACTTATAAGGAGCACCTGAGAATCCTTTCATCCTTGGATATATGAATGTTGGAAATTTTAGGTAATTTCCTCCACAGATCCTAGCCATATGTGAAGCAATATCTAAAATTGTTTCTTTGTCGAGTTCCTTATCGAAAGCACATAGGATAGAAATGAAGAAAACATAATTATTCCTGCTGAAATGCTTTGCCCTTTCCTTCATTATGAGCTAAGGATTAAATTCATAAATCTTTGATAAATTCATTGATTCTACAGGTGTTAAATGTGGATATTTCCTCATCCTCACAGTTGTATACACGAGATAAAAAGTCATGTAGAAATTACGCAAAGTTAGAATATCCAACAATTGAATATTATTGGTGTTGTTGACATGCTTTGCCAATCAAATAAGGTCAACATTCTCTCAGATAGTTGAAAACTATAGATACATCCACTCTTGGAAATATTTAGAAAATAGGAGTCATGTAACTCTTCTCAGTAATGTGATGATATCATTCACCACTTAAATGAAGTGTTAGCGTGGGATGGTCTTTGGGACTCTAGCCATTGAAGGCATATATTTTATTAGGTATCTCTCAATGAGGACCCTAGTACAAGTTTATGAATTTATTTCTCATTTCTCAAGATCAGAATCAAAAGAAATTGAGGGATACCCTTTGACATTGGGAAGATTCATAAAATCCTCAAAATAATCAGTGCCCAATTTGATCACAATTGTCCTGTCATCATCTCTAACCATTATGGACATCAACCAACATGGGATATTACTAAGGAGCGGAGGAGTATTATATTCGTAGAAACTTTTCCAAGATGCCACAATAGTAGGCACAAATGAATTTATTTGGGGTAAGCATGCAAAGGAGACTTGCATTTTTATTTATCTAAACCGGCACAGGGGAGGAGAGGGGAAGGCCGAGAAAGTAACATATTCATCCCGCAACCAATCAACCATTATGTTAGTAAGGGGGACTACTTCCATGGTAGTTCTGTCAACACCAATCCGACAATATGATAATTCTTCATCGGGAACTCCTCGTGCTATGATTATTAACTAATGCACAGCCTCTTAGTTTGGTGGATGTAATCTGGAAACACAACAACAAACATAACACAAGAATACCATAGACTATGATAAGAAGGAATAATGATAAATCTAAAATATAAGTGTAAATTATAATATCAACATGAAATTGTTACAATCTCACCCATGAGGTTCTTCAAGTGTTATTAACTTCACTTGCCTTCAAACAATAACTATGAGAGAAACTTCACAATTACACCTCTTAATGGCTTCGTTAACACACCTTCAAAACGATGGCTTCCTTTACACACTTACTCATACAATATTTCTCACTACTTCTCTCTATGTTAAATGAGGGGGGGGTGGCCTCTTTATTTATAGGAATTCAAAATTATCCACCTTATCTCTAAGATAGGATAGGAAATCTCTTCCGGCCAATCATATCCCATGCCTAAACTCTTGCCTTTACATGCAGGCTTATCTTCTAAGATAAGATAAACCTTATCATCTCACATGGGTTCCACCTTTTTAGACTTTTCCACAAATAAAATATACAAAATATTTATGACATCACTCCTTGTCCTTATTACAAATATAATATTTTTAATTCCTAATCATGTAGACCCTACTTCTCTACTTATCCCAACTTTGACATTTTAACATTACTGGACCACTTACGACAAATATTTACTTTTTACAACATTCCTATTGTAATTTGACTGTTACCGTACTCTACATTATTGGCGGCACTGTACTAACAGTGTCATTATCTTCTATTGGACGCCACTAGTAATTATACTTAATAACATTCTATTCCTAATACATACATTAATTAGATAGAAATTATAGAGGAAAATTTTAATGTCGACATTTTCCCCCTTCCTAACTTCTACTCTGTCCTCAGAGTAGACTCTTATGGACATTCTGAAGCTAGGTGCTTGGAAAATCTCTAACTTGTCATGGTTTGACCCATTTTGTAATGGGAGTACCATCCAATTCCTCTAGTCGATATGTACCATTTTCATGGACAACTGCTATTTTGTAGGGCCCCATCCATTTTGGAAGAATTTTTCTCTATCTTCTTTATTTGTATCTAGAATCATATATTAGAACCAAGTCATTCACATGAAATGGAGACCAATGGATCTTTTGATCAAAGTATTCCTTCTGCTTCATTTTCTTCTTATAGCTTGTATCATTCGCTATTTCCCTCATTTCCTCTAGCAAATGCAGATGTACCAACCTTTCTTTTACTGAATCACTTTCATCTATCCTTTCATTTTTCATAACTCTCACAGTGGGAATATCAAAATCAATAGGAAGAACTAGATCAATGCCATCAGCCAACTGAAATGGGGAGTATCTTGTTACTGACTTTGATGTTGCCCTATATGCCCACAATGCTGCATGAATCCTTTTATCCCACTTATGTGCCTGCAAGGCTGCATCTTTTGCTAGAATTTGACACAACACAAAATTTGTTCGTTCCACCTGCCCATTTGTGCTTGGCTTGTGTGTTGTTGTCTTCCTATGATTAATAGAAAACTTGTTGACTACGGCTTTTACCACCTCATTAATGAAGTGGCTTCCTTGATCTGTTACAATTTCTATTGGGCAGCCAAATTTGGTGAGAATGTGTTCATATATGAACCTTGCCATTTCATCCATGGAATCTATTTTCGATGGCCTAGCTTCAACCCACGTGGTTAAATAATCTATGGCAACTAAAATATACTTATTTTGGTGTGGGGTAGTTGGAAGTGGACCTACAATGTCTATTCCCCACTTTTCAAAGAGACCAAATAGAAAAATAGGGCATAATGGAGCTGATGAAGTCTTACAGTTACCATGTGTTTGAAAAATATCACATGTCTTACAATAATTATAACAATCTCTAAAAAGAGTGGGCAATTGATAACCCACGTCCAAGATTTTTTTTGCTGTAAGTTATCCAGAGAAGTGTCCTCCACATGTATCATTGTGGAATTCTTCTATAAGTTCTTTCCCTTAATCACGTCCAACTGCCCTCTTGTACTATCCATTAGGTCTTACTCGAAGTAATACTCCATGCAGAATAGAATATGGACGATTGGCTTGAGTAAGCTTTCTCTTAGTCTTTGCATTGGCACCATAAGGAAACTTGAATTCATTTAGATAATTCCAAATATCTATGTATTCACTAGGGATTGTGTCAAGAGATAATAATGTTGCATCTGGGAAATCATCATCATCACAAGGCGAATCTAAACCATCATAGGCTTGAGAGAGTGCATTTGCATTGACATACTTTTTTCCTGGCCTATCTATAATATCAAATTCAAATTCTTGTAACAAAATTATCCATTTTGCTATCCTCCTTGATGGATTAGGCTTATTTACAATATATTTTAGAGCCTGATGATCTGTTATAACTATAAATTTCTGCTCTAGCAGGTAATTTCTAAACTTCTTTACAACAAAAATAATAGCTAGAGCCTCTTTTTCAGTTACAGTATAATTTACCTCAGCACTGCTCATTTGTCTACTCCTAAAGTAAATTGGATGATCATTCCCATTTTCATCCTTTTGGCTTAGAGTACTTCCTAGTGCTACATCTGAGGCATCAATATACACAATGAATGGCTTGCTCCAATCTGGATTCTTTAAAACAGGTGAAGACACCAAAGCTTACTTCAGTTGTTCAAAAGCTTCATGTGCCTTATTTCCTGGTTCATAAGTAACATCCTTCTTCAAGAACTGGGTTAGTGGATGTGCAATCTTTGAGAAATTCTTGATGAACATTCTATAGTAAGCCACATGGCCTAAAAATGATTTCAACTTACTTCTATTCATAGGAAATGATAACTCTTTGATTTTTGAAACTTTATTAGGATCAATACCAATACCATCTCTGGATATAACATGCCCTAAAAAAACACCTTTAGAACATCCAAAGACACACTTTGTAGGGTTTAGTGAGGGTTGTGCTTCATCTAACCTTTGAAATTTTGTCTCCATCTGGTGCAAGTGGTCCATCTTACTCCCATAGATGCAAAAATCATCCAGAAATACTCTGATGAAGTTCCCAATGTAGGGTTCAAACACTCTATTCATCAAGCACTGAAATGTTGCTGGAGCATTACACAACCCAAAAGGCATAACTCTATAAGAAAATTTTCCCCAAGGATTGGTGAATGTGGTATTTAGCTGATCTTTCTCTACTATACGAGCTTGGTTGTATCCGTTATATCCATCAGCAAAACTATAGCACTCCTGACCATCTACTTTGTCCAAGATTTGATCTGAGAATGAAAGAGGGTAATGATCCTTCCTTGTTGCCTTGTTGAGCTTCCTATAATCAACACAAATGCATAGTTTCCCATTCTTTTTTATTGAGATCACAATTGGAGAAACCCATTCTGAATTCTCTATAGAAAATATGAATCCTGCATCAAGCAACTTATCTATTTCTTATTTTATAGTCTTGAAAAAATTAGGATTCATTCTATATGGCATTTGCTTTATGGGTTTAGCATCATCTACCAGCTTAATGGAATGTTCTACCCAACTTACTTGACAGAGTTCCTTGTAATCAAAAGTGAATAGGTGTATGTACCTTCGAAAGAGAAAGAGGTAGCATTCCTTCTCACTCTCCATTACAACATCACCAATCTTTATTTGTTGGAGATGATCATCAATTTCTTATTTAGATAATCTTATGGGTTCATGAGTCGATGTGACTAGAAGGATATCCATGACCGAAACATCAACCTCACTTTCTTCATCTTCTGTGTCCACTTCACTGGTACTAGAGTAATCAGAGGATGTCCAATCATCAGTTTATTCACTTGAATCCATAGGTTCTATCTTATGATGTCGAGCGATCACCTTTATCTTCACCCTCTCTCTACCACATCCAAGTGTAATGAAGCCTTCGTTCCAGTAGTTTCTTACATGAACTCTCCTTAGCCATGGTCTTCCCAACAACATTGGGTATGCAATAGTACCATTTTTCATCAGTTGAAAGTCTACCACACATACAACACACATAACAGATATTGCCACATTTGAAACTACACCTTCTAGTTTAGTTTTTCCCTTATTTAATGACCTTAACATAAGTGTTGAGGGGAGATCAATTTTTAGACCCGACATATTCATTACAAACTCGGTCATTACATTAACTGCAACACCTCCATCAACTAAGACATCATGAATTAGAATACCATTACATAATACCTCAGCTTGTGGAGCGTAGGGATCTGCCTCCGCCTCCAAAATAGGGACCTCAACCTCCTTCCTTCATTGAGTATTGAGTCCACTTCGTAGCTCCCGCCTCTACTCAGAAGACATAGCCAAGAGTTGACCATATGTAATATTTGCACACCTTTTGGACAAATCTTCTAAGATGGAGTATGGTCCTTATCCCCGTGAAATCAAAAAATCCTACACACCCAACTTTCTTCTCCTAGGTTTCTTTCTAGTTTCTCCTTTCATCTTCTTAGGATCATTTCCATCTTGGTTATCTTTTTCTTTCTTTATTTTTGTTACGAACACATCTACTTCATTATTTATGCTCTTATCTACTACATCAAAAGAATTCACAGGTGCTTTTCCTTTATCATTATCTCTTCTACCAGATGTAGAAGCTCTATCTGGACAATTATACTTATAATGACCCTTTTTATAACAACCATAACATACGACTTCAGAAATATTTCTTTTTTGACCTCTATCTCCTCCTTGAGAACTAAATTATTTTCCTTGAAGAAGATTAATAGTTAACTGGTCCATCTTCCTGAGTAGATCTTCATACTCAATAGATGTACTAGGAGAAAGATTTGTGCTCGCCAAGAGTGGTTGTGGATATTACACGAAAGGTGCTGGTGTAGGCTCTACTTTAGCAATAATTTCTTTGGGCTCCTCTTCCATGCTTTCTGATTTCCTTCTTGCAATCTCCTTTGCTTGTTCAATGGTAGCTGGGTGGTCATACTTCACTCATTGTTTGATCTTTGGCTTCATCCCAAGAATGAAGTGCTTACAGAGGAGTTTATCCACGTCGTTCATCAACCCATCTGTTAGTCCTTCCTTCCAGATTTGGGCATCGAGCTTCCTCCTTAGCTCTAGAACACGAGCATGATAATCCCTTATCTTTTCCTTCTCTCTTTGGGATAGCTTTGTGATAGCGATCATGAGATATACATATTTCTGTTGTTCACCAAATTCTTCAAGAAAACTTTCAGTTAATAAATCCCATGATTTTTTCACATTATCACCTAGTGTTTCAAACCACCTAAGGGCTAAATCATCCAAAAAGGTAGGAAAAAATTTAGTCCATTGTTCCCTTCTTATGAGGCCATTACAAATGCAAGATCGTTTAAACTCTTGAATGAAAGAGGAAGCATCTTCATTAGATTGGGCTGAAAAAATAGGAATCTTCCCCATTTTTAAATGTAACCACAGTGAAATACCAACTCACAAGTACAATCAGTAAGAATTATGTGCACAAATAATTGGACTCACTACAATAGAAAGTGACTTTAAATCTTTCTACAGTAAAATAGGAATGACCATGGTAATCTTAACTTACTACGGTAAAAACTGACTTTACTGTGGTAAACACTATTTACGGTAAAAATGAAGTTACTGTGGTAAATAATATTCATTGTAAAAATTAAAGTTACTGTGGTAAATACTGTGCATGGTAAAAATTGACTTTACCATGGTAACTACTAGGCACAATAAAAACAAGATTACCCTCCGATTGATTTATGACTAAGTGGGAATATCTCTCCAGAAAATCCACCAACGAGGAATGGTCCTGGCAATGAAACCAAAATGTTATCACCAATCCGACACTATGATAATTCTTCACCGAGAACTCCTCTTGCTATGATTATTTACTAATGCACAACTTTTAGTTTAGTGGATGTAATCTGGAAACACAACAACAAACATAACACAAGAATACCATAGACTATGATAAGAAGGAATGATGATAAATCTGAAATATTAGTGTAAATTATAATATCAACATGAAATTGTTACAATCTGACCCATGAGGTACTTCAAGTGTTACTGACTTTACTTACCTTCCAACAATAACTATGAGAGAAAATTCACAATTACACCTCTTAATGGCTTCTTTAACACACCTTCAAAATGATGGCTTCCTTTACACACTTACTCATACAATATTTCTCACTACTTCCATCTATGCTAAATGAGGGGGGTGGCCTCTTTATTTATAGGAATTCAGGCTTATCCACCCTATCTCTAAGATAAGATAGGAAATCTTTTCTGGCCAATTATATTCCATGCCTAAACTCTTGCCTTTACATGTAGGCTTATCTTCTAAGATAAGATAAACCTTATCATCTCACATGGGTTCCACCCTTTTTAGACTTTTCCACAAATAAAATACACAAAATATTTATGACATCACTCTTTGTCCTTATTACAAATATAATATTTCTAATTCCTAATCATGTACACCCTACTTCTCTACTTATCCAAACTTTTACATTTTAACATTACCAGGCCACTTACGATAAATATTTACTTTTTACAACATTCCTATTGTACTTTGATTATTACCATACTGACAGTGCCATTATCTTCTATTGGATGCCACTACTAATTATACTTAACAACATCCTATTCCTAATACATACATTAATAAAATAGAAATTACGGAGGAAAATTTTAATGTCAACAGATCCAAACATCTCCCCTTGTAATAATCCCTAAAAAACCTTTCTAAAACAAAAAGTGGAAATTTAACCCTTCACTACAGTCCTTCACTTCCTCACTATGCTTCCACACTGCAAGGTTCTTGTCAACCTCCTACTTTTGATAGCATAAGTTATAGTATATTTTTTATTGTTGGAGCTCTGACTTGATCCACAATGGGAATGGATACTATTTTATGGATCAATACCTATGAAACGGTCTTCCAATGCTAACTTCTCATTCAATTCTCAAGAAAAATTTATTTTGAAGCCTAATATTTAAAAACAACAAAAACATTTAAGGAGGGAGATACATGGAAAAGTTAATCCCAAAACAAAAGGAGGAAACCCCAAAAATTGACACAAAAATTAAGATGCGAAGGAAACCCGTAATGATAAATAAAAGAAAGGCAAGAAAACCCTAGAAATGAAGCATGAAAAAATTACAAAAATATTAAAATGCTAAAAATTTACTTAAATACCTAGTGGGTTGATGAAAAAAATGCAATAATTACCCAAAATCCAGGAAAGATATACAGTCAGAAGTAGGTGAGGCATCAACAAGTCAGTGAACAAAGTGTCAGGTGGAAAAGACAAGAAACAAATATCCCTTGAATAGAAAAGGGAAAATTAATTACTACATAGGTGACACGTGTGGGTAGGTGGCATTAAATGCTCTGACCTAATGTCAAGTGTCGGGTTTCAGGATCTAACTTGTAGTTTGCGAGTAAACTGTATTTCAGTTTCCAAAACCTAAAAATGACCAAAATCTCTAACATATTGGAAGTCAGAATCTGACATGCAGTGTGCATGCAAACTACACTACAGGATCGTAAATTTGAAATGGCCTTGAGTGGTTAGAAGTTAGGTTTTGAAAGTTGAATTATAATTTACATGAAAACAACACTTGAGGTTCTAAAACTTTAAATGGTCATGGGGAGGTTTGAATTCATAAGTTAAGTTGATGTTTGTATGTAAACTAAATTTTGGGTTATGAATTCTGATTTACACTAGCTGCCTATGTATTTTAGGTTTCAAGTTTTTTAATTCAATCAACAGTTTGAATGCAAACTACAAATGGAGTTTCGAAATCTGAAATACATAAGAAAAATTAGTACTTAGGTGATTTCCTCAAATAATTTTAATGAAAACTAGCAATTGATACAAGGTAAAATTTTGCAATAAATTTTTCAAAAGCTCTCTTGTACGGTAATGTGGAAAGTTAACATTTCTAAGTTAGGCGTTAGTGTCTGAGGCCATAGAAAGCTAAAATAGTAAAATTTTGGCAAGAGTGTAAGATGTATAATGCCATCGAATATGCAGAAGAACGAGTAAAAAGGATAAATGGAGTTGTCAATTACTAGTTTTATTTCTTAGGAATTATATAAATGCGAGCATGCTTTTAGGACCTAGAAATGTACCCAAGTGCATAGATTTTCTGTCTACAGTGGGATTTAAATTATAAATCAAGTGGTAGAAGGTGTACAATCGAGATTGAAGATCCAGATTTCCCTCAGCTACTTGATTCATAGGTCAATTCAATGGAAAAAATTTCCCTAAATCTTCTGGAATAATTATAGTATGGTATAGGACTTTGGGAGATTTACGTCACCTATATAAACATAAAACACAAAGTCTGTTTGAGCAAGATTCCATCTGCATAAGTTCCTATTTGGAGTAACAAAAATAGGTGCAAAATACCAATCAAATTGCGACACGTTACAAGTGCAAAAATAAGAAAAAATGATAAAAGGGTTTTTCTGGTTTTTGCCTCTAATATTTTAAAAGTTTTATTTCAAATAAATTTTCCCCACTATTTTCTAGGTAGGGGCCCTCAGGCAGGTTCAATACACTCTTTTTTTGGAGGGGTGCCTTTTCCTCCATATATTCATATTACAATTGTCACAATTTTATATTTAAATGCCCTAGATTTCCATTGTATGGTATAAGTGGGATTAATGCAAATGTTTTTTAAACTAGTTACCATGAAATTTTTACCATGCACTGACCTGCCAAGTTCGGGTTCTAACTCGACCACTTATATTGAGCCATCTCACCACATCTCAAACAACTCCCCACCGACTCGCATAAAAATCGTTAATGCCTCCCCACCGACCAAGCCAACTGAACAACGTTAATATGTTTGCTACATCATGTACCATGGAGAAAAGTACAAAAAAAGTGACAGAGGGATGCATTGCCCAAACCATGGGAGATAAAGATAGTCAAGGATTATTAAATCCTTTATCAAACTTCCGTCCTACCAGTGTGGAATATCACATCTCAATGAAATTAAAAACAAGTTGTGGGTAGTTTGGGTTGTTCGAACCCCCAACCACATCCCTCCAATTTTAATAATTGATCGTTGTGCCACAAAACTAAATAAAGCATATATTTAAGGGTAATGATGTGACTTTTTGTTGGATAACATGGTATTTTTTATAAAACTGAAATTTCGAACAACTTAGGGGAATGTTGATAACTTGGTGTAAACTAGAAAGTTTTCCAAAATTACAAGATGCTTGTGGTGCATATAACATTTTTCCATTTTGTAGTTCTTTTAATGTCATTTTAAGGTGTGAAATTTGCATGTTGATAGAGAATGAAGGGAAGAGATTCTACAAGTTCTTCATGAAAGTGGAGAACAAACACTAAGCTTTGTCAGAGTCTCCCAATGGTGTGAGAGCATAAAATTGTAGGTTGTGGATATATTATTGTTTATTATAAGTTTGATTATACTTATAGTTACGAATGTTTCAATAGATAATTTTAAATGAACCTCAAGACGTAGACATTTTCCAAACTCATTATTCAATTTTTATGTTGTCTTATATGATTTTCTTGGATTCTAATTTATTATAATTTACCAAAATTTAATAAATTGGATTTAATTTAGATAAGAATATATATAATCAGATAATGAAATTTATGAGAATTCAAGTAAAATGAAGTCTAAATGGTTTTGATCAAAATGATGAATAAATCCATGTTTTGATCATAAATTCAGTTTTGGATCAGTTTGTAAACATTTAAAATTAAGATTTTGTTCAATTTTAGACTCATTTCAAATCATGAAGGATGATAAGTTTAATTTATCATGTTGTAAACAATCAACACATTAGGGGGTCTATTTTTGTTTACAAGTCAATTTTTGGTATCAGATATGGTTACATTTTTGGTTTTCTTTCAGTTTACATTTTATATCAGTTTGGTTTTCTAACTCTTCCATATTTGTAGACATTATTGTCTTGATCTTCCATTTAAAGTGTGCATAGCTTCTGAAGTACAAGATATTTACATGCAACTGTGGGGAAAACCTTGAAAAGGGAGAGTTTGGAAGATCTTGAAAGCATCAACAAAGAAATTTAGGAAGAGAATGATTTCTTGAGATGAAAGCTCTACTCTCTTGAAGAGAATATTAAATGATGCAAATTAGAGTTAGAATCCAAGGATGAGATCTTGATCATAATGTAATGTGGTTAGCAGAAGAAGGATTTACCTTCCACTTTAGATGTAGAAACAGTGACAGATGATTACACTATAAGTTTTTCAGCATTTTTTTCTCCCTCCCATTCAGATTTAGATTCATGTAATTATTGTTGAGATTTTTAAAAACATACTAAGGGTACTGGATCTAAATTAATTCTTCAAATGGTATTTTATAGAAGAGGCCTTGGTAAGAATGTCCAAGGTATTTTTAACTCAATACAGGTATTAGATCGTCTTTGTTTTGCATGTTTGTATTATTCTAGTGTAGGAAAGGAAATTCGAGAGTCCTCCAAGAACCCTAAAGGGATACAATCTCCTAAAAGCCAAGTGAATACTCCACCATACCTATAGGAATTAGAGGAAATTGTTTATTCATTATCACATGATGAAATGTGTGAGAAATAAAAAATATGAGGTAATGAAATACCACTTCTTTCTTCTCACATAGCTTTGAGCACTAAAAATGGAAAGTTTTGTAAAACTTCTTATGATCCACTCTTTAAGTTTAAGAAATATGGTTTTGATATACAAAAACTGATGTATGATTTTCTGTGTAGGTTTTGTGCGTTAAGTACTCATTTTTGTTTCCTTTTTTTGGAAGAGAAATACTTTTTTGCAGAAGTAGTTTCCTCATGATGTTAGTAAGATCAATTTCTTCATTCATAGGTGAGAAATAACACACAGTTTTCCTCTCCCATAAAGAGGAAGTATTTCACTCATTGTTGCATGACTAGAAACCAAGTTGGAAAATGTTTGAGATTTCATCCATCATGCCATAATAGTCATGGTAATAGAAAAACTGTTTAAATTCCTATTTAGAGGATAAGAATAAATGAATTTGTTAGAACAAAAACT
This sequence comes from Taxus chinensis, assembly GCA_019776745.2. NCBI lineage: Eukaryota > Viridiplantae > Streptophyta > Pinopsida > Cupressales > Taxaceae > Taxus > Taxus chinensis. The sequence continues at coordinate 894,866,567 of CM034147.1, read as the reverse complement.
ATGCTGTTAACACTTGGGATCAATTAACTGAGGAAATCAAACCAACTGGAAAGGAAAATACATTAAAATGGGATTGTAAACAATTGCTTAGTTTTATGTTTACATAGTCGATGATTGTGAATAGCAAGCAAATTATTAAAATATTTTGATTATATGGTATTCATGTAGTATGTTGAAAGGAAATATTTTCCCATGTTATATTATCTTTGATTTTGGAGTTCAGATTCATGACAGGAACTACAAGGTAGGTTCATCATGCTCAATGATCTTGATATATTTAAAAATTTGAAACAAATTCCATTTGAATCTCTTGTTTAACATTTTGAGTTCCGGATATAGTTTGGGTACAAGGAATTAAACTCATATTTTTAGCTTTGGAGATTTTTTATAACAGTTTACGCAAGTTGTTACAAACATCAAGGTAGTGTTTATTTTTACATATTTGTATTTCACAGTAACTACTATTTTGGGAATGCATTTATTTTTGGAATGTATATGTTGGATGTATTTTAAAGACCCATATTTTTCACAATGTTTATAATTATGCTCACAATTAAAAATCTCATTCTTGCCATACTTTTAAATCACATGTTTGGTAAGACCCTTGTGGGAAATAAATATGATCTTGAAATATGGTAACAAAGTTAGAATGCATTTTATTACACCTAAAAACATACTTGCAGTTCCAGTAATCTATAAATTTCATGGGTTCTATAGATATTAGTATATTTGTTGGCATTTTTGTGTCAATTTATAATTGATCTATTTTTGGGTGAGATTGTATTTGTAGAGATTGGCCATGTCAGATGAAATCAGTTTGATATTTGGCCCTCTTTCAGAATTTGATTGTATATTTTGAAGTTGATCAATTTGGTGATGGCAGTTGCAGTCACTATGTATGCAAGTTCTAAAGGGATTCAGTTACACATTCACCTCTTATTGGCATTTATTTGTCTTTTTAAACTGGTTTATGTTATTTACAGATGTTGGCATATTTACAAGAAAATCACTTAGACACTATCATCTAATTCACATGTAGATTGTCCATTTTCAACCGATCAATTTTGTGATATGATTTTTAATAATTTGAATAAAAATTTATCCTCCAATGTTATTTTTGTGGGTCCTATTTGTTTGTGAGATGGAAGAAGATGATTAGAATTTTCACTGTGTGAACTTTTTTTTTGTGGAACAAAACCCTTCTTAGTGGGGAGGTATGATCCGTAGGTCAATTCAATGGAAAAATTTCACTAAATATCCCAGAATAATTATAGTACATTAGAGGACATTAAGAGATTTTTGTCAACTATATGAACACAAAACATGAAACTTGTTTCATCAAGATACTATCCGCAGACGTTAAGAGTTGGAGAATAAAAAATAGGGGTATAAGACCAATGAAATTACAACACGTAACAAGTGAAAAAATAATAAAGAATGGTAAAAGGGTGTTTTTAGTTTTCACCTCTAGTATTCAACACTTGAGTTCAGACAAGTGGGCCCTATTATTTTCTTATTGGCGGCCCTTATCCTAGGTCGAAAAAATCTTTTTGCGGAGGGGTGCCTTTGCCTCCATATCTTCATATTACCATTGTAAATGTTCTCTATTTAAGTGCCACAAATTGTCTTTATATGGTGCATGTAGGATTAATCCCAATGTTTTGTAAAATATTTACCATGCACTGACCTCCAAAGTTTGGATTCCAACTTGGACACTTATAATGAGAAATCTCACCACATCTAAAACAATTCCCCACAAAATGAATAGCTAGCTTGACAATGACTCTTACACAACTTTCCAACTCTTCCCCACCAACTGATCCAACTGACCAAGCTTCGTATGATTGCTACACCACATCATACAAGGACCATTCTAACAAAAGGAAACATGGGGATTCATGGCCAAAGCCATGACAAATACATGAGGTCAACGATTATTAAAGCCTTTATCAAACTTACATGCCACCAATGTGGGATATCACATCCCAAACAATGTAAAAACAAAGTGGTGGGTGGTTGGGGTGGTTAAAAGCCTCAACAACATCCCTCAAAATTAATTCATGGTCATTGAGCCACAACACTTTCTCAATCATGTGTGTGTGTGTGTGTGGGTGGTGTGTGAGTTGAGTTTTATTGAAGGATATTTTTGTGACTGTGCTTTTAAATAATTAGTAATTTTTAGAAAATAGAATGTTTGAAACACTTAGGAGCATTTCACATCTTGGTGAAAACTGGAAATTTCTCTAGGATTCCTAGATGATCGTGGTGCACATATCATTTTCCCATTTTGGTGTTCTTTTGATGTTGTTTTGAGGCAAGAAATTTACTTTTTGATAGAGAACAAAGGGAAGATATTTTACAAGTCCTTCGGGAAAGTATAGGATGAACATTGATCCTTTTCAGAGTCTTCCAAAGGTCTAAAAGAGAGAAATTATAGGTTTTGGATCTATTATTGTTTATTGTAAGTTTCATTGTACTTGTAGTTGGGACATATTTAAGAGATTTGTTTGAATGAACTCGGAGACGTGGGCATTTTCCAAACCTCGTAAACAATTTTTGTGTCATCTTATATGATTTTATTGCATTATAATTTCTGATAATTTTTTGTATTTTAATCAATTTGATTTAATTAATATAAGTATATTTATAATAAGTTAATGAAATTTATGGAAAATAAGGTAAAATAAAGTCTGAATGGTTTTGATCAAACTGATGAATAAGTTTATTTTTCATCATAAATTCAGTTCTCGATAAGTTTATAAGAATTTATAATTTATACTTTGATAAATTTTAGATTCATTTCAAATCATGAAAGCTAATAATTTTAACTGATCATGTTGTAAACAATCAAAACAGTAGGGGGTCTATTTTTGTTTATAGATCACTATGATAGACACACCATGAATCTCACAATTAATCACTGAGTTAGGATTAAATTCCAGTCGCATTCCTTCACCAAGATGATTGATTTGGTAAAACGATAAGATATTGGATGAGAGATAAGGAACATTTAACACTTGGTTAAATGTTTCACCTTCTACTCCTACCAATTGACTAGTGGAAGCTGAAACTTCAATATCATCACCCAAAGTTATTTGGGACATGTCATGGCTCAATATTGTAAAACTTAACATGCGAAGAGCCCATGTGGTGCAAGCAACAAAAATAAATGATCCTTGTCGATGAACGAGAAATTTTAGCTATAAGGGAAAGTCCTTTCTTCTTCTCATACTTAGAATCCTTTATTTGGGAAAAATCAAACTTCAGAGCATTTTGTTTGATAGACTCAGGAACACCTATATTTTCCATCTCAAGTAAATAACTTATATGATATTTATTTTCTCATATACTCATGCTCCTCATGTATAGTCTTCTTGGAATAGGAACATTTAAAATTTTACTTCTTCTCTTTGAGCTCATAAGTAGAAGATTTCATTGTACATTTGGTTTGGGTTTGGTTAGACTTTGTTTCCTTCTAATATTAGTCTTTTTTATCTTTCTTATTTTCCTATTTCTTATCATTTTCCTTACAAGTACTTGTTATAGGGGTATGTGACTTGGATTTTAGTTCTCCCATTTGAATCAACTTATCTTGATATTGAATGAGATGGGATGAGAAAACTTCAAACGAGCGAATTTTCCAAGTACTCCCTAGATCTTCTTTCATGGCGTGGAAGGTAGAAAGGAAGATGAAATATTCAGTAATAATCTTAGAAATAATCGACACGATCCACTAGGCATCCTTTTTTTCAACTTTACATTCCTTTAAGAGAAATATAGTGTGGAATTTTTTTGACAATAAGGCATTTAGGTTATAGAAGTTATGAGGAGTTAATCTTAGTAGTTAATTTTCCAACTCAAGTAGTCTCATGTCATCTTGTTTTCTAGACATACCATCTAAAGTTTTCCATGCTTCATCATGTGTATCAAAAGACTCAATGTGGAAGAACAAGTCATGAAAAAAACATAAATATAAGACCTAAGGCTTTGACACATCGGTTTAACCTCTTTTTTTTTTTATGATCATCATTAGGTAAAGTCTCAACTCTTACAATGATGAAAAATAAACCATTACCCCTTAGTTTAATTATCATCTTGTATTTCTATTCAAAGAAGTTAAACGACGTAAGAAAATGTACATCACTAGCATCTATCATGAAGGGAGAGAGAAAAAAGAATGAAAAAATGAAAGGAAGCACATACACACCCAAAAATAATATTTTACCCCTATTTATGGAACTTTATAGTTTAGTTTTTTATTATAATTAGATGTGAATGTGCATTGTAAAATAGTTTGCCACTCACCTCGCAATAAACATAGAAATGAGCAAGTGTGGAGACAACAATCAATTTTAAAGTGATTTCAACAGTTCAACACTGTAAGAAAGCATGAAATGAGTAGAAATAAGAAGAGGGGAGTGAATAATAGTTCTGTGTGAGAAATAATCTGTCACATTGCAAGAAAACTCCCTTACTGCAAGGATTTGGCGGACACAATCACTAGCTCGTAAACAATAACGAGAGTTGATTACAAGCAAGAAATTACTCAAAAAAGAGTCAGAAGGCCTCCAAAAAATCGAAAAATCCCCCATAAAGAAAAAAAGTTGCTCCTACATAGTCATGTTTAAAATTTTTCGAATAACACTAGATTTGTGATTAATTTTCCCAATTAATTTAATTATTAAAAAAATTTTAAAAATTAAAAGGGATTTTTAATCACAAATAATCTACCTCTTAATTTAATTAATGGCCTACGTCAAACTATTAAAGATCTACCTTTAATATTCCCTCCCTTAAATAAATTAAAATTTCTCTAGTTTTAAATTTATTAATATAAGAATAAAACACATGCAAATCTAATAAAACTATTTTACCTATGTTTTAAAATAAGGCTTATATTAACAATTAACATAGGCACAAAAAAATGAAAAAGGGAGGAAAGCACGATCAAGGAAGTCAAAGAGGGTGCAAAGGAGGTCATATATAACATAGATAGGTGGCTTGAAGACATCTCGAGAGGCGAGGCTTGACTGTTACAGCCTAGGTAGGGGTGAAATGAAAACGTGGATCATTAACCACATGTAAGAAGAGTTTTTTGATTAGTCTGTAATAATTAGTAATGATAAGTTCTAGGCTCGATCAGGGGACCAAGGGTCGGTGAGAACTAGGTACAACAAGCAATATATAGGTTGACTGACAATGCGGGGGATCCTTGAGGCGAGGGGGAGGACGAGAAGGGTTGACCAATGGAGAAGTGAGGAAGTAACCTAGGATTCAAGGAAGAGATAGGGATGAGAGAACATGTTATGAGTCAAATTGGGTGAGCAAGTTAATACAAAATGGCCGAGTTGGAAAATTGTACTTGAGAGATAAGGAGAAAAGCTCGAGGGTTGAACCAAGGATTCAAATCAAGAGAAAAAAAAATTAGGCACAGGTTTACACCAACCAAAAGACCCAGTTCAACAGATACCTCACCGAGCCAAGAAAGTAGTTTGTCAAGCTAGAGAAGGAGCTCGTCGAGCCAGTAAACAGCTCAACTGAGTTGGTAAGGAAAAGAGCTCAGAGGGAGCTATGTGAAGATGAAGGAAGAGCTAAGGACTAAGCATATGAAGAGGAGGATGGAGTAGAGAGTGGAAAACATGAAATCATTAAAAACCTAAAATTAATAAAATAATTTCCAACAAAACTAGCAAACCATCAATACCTCCAACTAATTATTTTTTTGCCAAAATTAGTTGCAGCTAGCCAAGTTTAGGTGGAAAACCCCTAAATATAAACATACAAAAACACTCAAATAACACAAAAATCCAAAATAAGAGATGTTAATCAAGATTATCAGGATAAAAAAAATGATTAAAAATTGTACGATAAATGATAAAAATGAAATCAGAAGTATTTAACAACTGGTAAATGTGAGTACATGTTTACCAAATCACATCTCTAATACTATGTGATATTTTTCAGTGAGGATCAAAAGTAAACCCTTATAGCTCAACAAATTTTCACTCCAACGGAACTCAGCAAGCTCCGAGTAATCGAAAAGTGAATAATCAAATAACAAAATTCATGCATAGAAATAATGTCTATTCATACTCATAGATCAAAATAAGAGGGTGTATATGGGAGTGATGTGTAACTCCCATTCTTGGAAAATATTTCCCTAAAATTAGGGAGAAAAAAATTATAACTCCTAAGATGAAATGTAACTCTTATGATGCCTATCACGCATATGAAAATTCCAAATTCCATGATGGAATATGTCATATGTCTTATAACTCTTAAATACATATGACCTCACCTAAGTGAGATGACTCGCCATATGAGGTGGACAATGCCCAGAGTGACAAAACAAGTACCTCACACCAACACCAAAGACCTTATATATGAAATCATAGTAGTAGGTTTACACAATAATAATAATATTGTATTCATACCATTTTCAAGAATAATTCAAAGCTTATTATATATCCATAGATATAGAAAACCAACCTCCTACAAAATAGGAAATCAAATAACCAAATAACATGTTAATATTTTTACGAGTTCAACTAAAATATACGAATATATTGTTGTTGAAACAATATATAATACAAAATAACAATATAATCTAAATATTCACCATATGGTAAATATTAAATATGTCACCACTAGACATAGTTCTAACATTCCTTCTAGTGTGAACATGGGATAAAAAGAATCGCACTTCTTCTGCATCTTATTGCCCCTGCATGCTCATGATCTTGGCTCAACGATGGTTTTATAAAGGCTGACCAACAACCTTGTTATGAACCCTTCTTCATCTGATATATACTACTATTCATCAAATATGGACGAATGTCCAGGGTATGAACCCCTCTTCATCCTCTTCAAGTATCTTGATGCTACTTTTTCTTTTTCTTTCCTCTTTCCACTATATTTTCACGTTAAGAAAGTATATATGAATCTTCTCATGTTATTACAATAGGAACATACTATAAAATGAATATGAAGAATGACTGTAATTAAAAGAAAAAATACTGAAACAAAATGTTAAATGGAAAAAGCACGTCACAACCTCACTTTGTGGCCCCTTTGCTCGCAGATGGCAAGAGGACGCTTCTTGTCCTTCATCCCCTCTTTCCTCCATTGAATGATATTACTTACTCAACAAATATGATCATGTCTCTCAATTATTTCCACATTGTAATTATTCCTTTCCCCTCCCCCTCAATGTGAAACACATATTTTAATAGGATGTCGGGTAACACCAAAATGTGTCTTTGATGCAAATTAATTTTTTTTTTTACATTTTTTGACTCCACAACTATACTTGAACAATATGATAATATAACTAAGACTATTGAAACATGACACTTTTGATAACTTTTGATAATGAATCAATTTTTTGACTTGAACAAACACACATAATTTTCATATATAATGGACTAAATGACATAAATGACTTTCAAAATTTCAAAACTTAGATGAATCAAAGTACAATGATAATAACACTTATTTTAACTTACATGTAATTATTATAAACTAAAATACTTTGAATTACTTTTTTACAAGATATTAATGATGACGAGGATTAAAAATGGGACTTGACCAAGGGGATAACAAATAAGCATCGCTATGTGTAATTGTTATAATGACCCACTAGCCTCTAGACCCAAAAATAATTGGACTTGTTAAAAATAACTATACATTATATAATCATAAATTTAACAAATTTCATGACCGTACGAAATACCACACTAGTTTGTTTGCATGGAAGCAAAATTGCAATGTGGAGGGAAGACTCACGCATTAGAAAATGCATCTGCGGATAAGATGTAATATTTTGTGTAACATAGTTTGATACAGAAGGTGTCCAATGGAAAGGAAAAACAAATTATTTGACACTCAATGCAATACCAATGTTTGCATCACTGATACGTTACAGGCCAATGAAAATAAGAGAAGTGAACATGAGATCTGGAATACTCTCTATTTCGAGATCCACAACGTCGAGCCGTAACAACATCATAGATCTTCGTGAGACATTTGTATGGGAATTGGAAAATCTTGATCAAACACATGGAGACCATCAATGAGCGTAGGAGAAATCACAGGCTTTTTGGCTTGCTGAATCTTCAACGTAGATAACGTTTTTGGTGATTTTAAATGCATGAATTTATCAAAACAAAAATCAAATAAACTTAAATATCATCTGTGCCAGATGCAAAAATGTCATCTGAGGATTACAACAGACTCAATGGAGAAATCAGACTGAGTTTAATGTGAATCAAATTGAGGAAAGGAAAAAATTCCGTCTGTAACTAATAACTGTGAATTTCTTTCCTTTAGATTCGATGTACTGTTAGAGTAGACAATGTGTAGTTTTATAATAGCATTTAGTATTAACGCATAAGATATCTCCGTTGGCGAACTCGTTTATGAGTGCATCTTAGAACTCGCTGCAATAATTTAAGCACACAACATTCTTATGAAAATTTCTACAGATTGGATCTGAATCCTATTATGAATTTAATCTATTGTAAATTCTCACAAAACTAAACTTTGATACTCCTCACAATCACATCCATCACTACAACCGAACACCATGTTTCCCCATACATAAAACAACGAGATCTTCTCCATGCACAAAACCAAAATCTACTCTGATGGCAAATGAAATGGTAACAGAAGGTTTACACAATAATGATAATATTGTATTCTGATCATTTAGGAGAATAATACAAAGGTTAATATACAGCCATAGAAATAGAAAACCAACCTCCCACAAAATTATACAAAGTCAAACAACCCAATAACCTTTAATATTTTTGTGGGTGCAACTAAAATATATCAATAGATCATTGCTGAAACAATATATGATACAAAATAACAATATAACCGAAAATTTTATCGTATGGTAAACATTAAATATGTGAGCACTAGACATATTCCTAGCAATATCTCATTTCCTCCTCCTTGCCAAGGTTTTTTAAACTTTTTAGTTTCTTTAGCAAGGATGGGAGATGGTTTCTAAACCATATGGAATTCCATCTCCCACTTCAATCAAATGCCAAACATTTAGTAAGAATCCAAATAAGACTTCCCTTCAAGTCTTGTGGGAGAAATATGGATTCTTCCCTCTTCCCCAACACTCCACATTCCACTTCTCAAAGGATGTGGATGGAAAAAAGCAAAAAGAAAAAAACATCCGAACAACATGACCAATATTTCTTCAACACCAAAACACAACCAAGATAACAATCCAAATTTCAATTCTATATTAATTATAAGGCGGAAGGTGTTAAGCCTTCCTCACAAACAATAAAACCCGACACCAATTTACATGTCTAACTTCGACTCTTCTCCTCCCAAAGGCTCCAAAATCCCCAAGGAAAAAATATGATCCAATAATCCCCTCCACGCTCCGAAATCAAGGGTTAAATAAGATAAAATTCTCTAAACACCACAAACCAATGATATGGATACATATGTCACCCATTCCCTCCCAAAAAAAAGTCACCCAAAAGTCGTGGCTAAGAAAAAGACAATGATAATAAATGAAAATGAATTAAAAAAATTCAAATCAAAACAATCATGTATCCCGAAATCCCAAGCATCACTCAAGATCAAAAACATAAATTTTGATGGGAAAAGAGAGGGGTCACAAAGGAGGGAAAAAACGTTTTGATACTTGCCTCCCTACCCATAATTATGGTCTATAGTACTCATTCTAAGGCATAAGTGATTCCTAATTTTCCAAACACCATTCAGAATTTCTACCTTTTCCTAAATTCAAGATTTGGGAAAAGTGGCTCATTAAAAAGAGGTTTTGGGCCATCCTAGTCTATGAATAGGTTTCCCAAAACCATATTAAAAAAGGATAAACCTATTTAAACATTTTAAAAAAAGTGTGAGACAATTAAGTCATACAAATTGACTTAAACAAGAAATTTGGAGTGATAAGACTAAATTAATTTAAATGGAGAAAAACGAGCCACAAATAACCAAGAAAATAATTTAATACACATGAAAAGATGATGAATTCCCTACTTCTATCCTTAGTTAACAACATACTAAACAAGGCCAACCAAACAAGGGAAATAGATTCTTCCCGAACAACCTATTGTGCAACTTCAAGGTGTGACCTATGAATCCCACATTCTCTTGTGGCGTAACTTGTTGCCTACACACTCAATTTCAAATATCATACCTTCTTGATAAAATATGATAAATAAACCAATCACATGCATCTGAAGTTATCAAGCCACAAATTTGCAACTAACCAAATAGTTACGCAAACATTCATCCATTAACGAGATACATATAAATTATGAAAATTATCACTGATATATTGAAAATGTAATCTATTTAAATCTCAAGTCAATAATATCCATAAATTCACATCTAAATTAGGTAATAACGATATAATCAATGAATTGGCTTTGTATGCCACATATAACATCCTACAAAGGAAAGTTAGCATCTAAATGCTCATATGACGACAAAATCTAATTATTTACATCAAAGAGCCACGACAATATTAATTCCTATGTCACAATCATGAATAGTGTAATGAGTCAATGTGATCAAAATAGGGAGAGAAACTAGTGGGAACTACAACAGGCTACAATCAACCAGGGAAAATTTTAGTGGTGAATATTTGTTAATTCACGAATATTCCGGTTTTTGAAATTTGAAATTGGAAATGTTTTTAGGGTACCAACTAGGACCAATTCACCAAAATTTTAAGGGTGCAAGTCAATTTTAGCGGTCAATTTTCCTAAGACAAGTAAAGGTCTCTTTATTCATTTTTCTTTTATTATCTGTGTAATGATCATGCTCAAACATTGTAGGAGAGATCTCTCTCTGTATGTGACTTCCATTGAAAGGTTTTTCATTCCTTTGATAAGCATGTTTGAAGAACTTTACTTGATCATTTGGGGTTTTTCATGACACTTCAAGGAAAAGTGAAGAGTGCAACATGGTGTTTTTGGTCACATAGTGTGTATTTTTAGGTTTGAAGAGGTCGATGGCATGGCTAAAAGACTGAAAATTGATGATTGGGCTTAAGTATTATGTTTTCATCTCATGCTAAGAGTTATGAGATAGAGTATTTGGTTCCCAGTTAAGGATTATGATGTCAAATCATGCTTGGTGGAATAGTTTCTTGGAATAAGGAAATGGAGCTATAGTCAAAAAGTTGAGATAGATGGAAAAGTGTTCAGAACTGAGAATATGGGAATGGATGCTTTGAGACAAGGAAGTGAATGACATAACACAATTCTACATGTCTGGATGAAGGCTATAATCTTAGGGGGAGCCTCTAAGATTGTTTCATTAAAATAACAAGGTACAAGAAACGTGAATTTCTATCCAAGAACGTTATGAAGAAATGTTTGAAATAAGGACCATTCAAATATTTTAAGAAGCAAGTGGTAGATTCTTTGTAGAATATAGTGGTGATAGTGTTCAAGGGATGTAAGGTTCGTATATGAACAAGGGGAGTCAGTGTTCTCTTCCATTGGATAAATATGATACTCTAGAAGTGTGAAAAGGAATATTTGGAGATTTTTTGATATGAAACACAAGAAAAATGATCAAGTAAGTATAATACTACTCAAAAGAGGATAAAAATACTGAATATATGGTTTAGGGACTATGATGAAGTGATGATGTAGCTCTATGACTTGATTTCAAAGTAAGGAGACAAAAAAATTACATTTCTTTCTAGAGAAGGGTAGTACAAACCCAAGGGGAGCTACTAGGAGACATATCATGATTATTTTGGGATTCTAGACCTTGGAAAAGATTGTCTAAAAAGTACTAAAGGTGATGTTTAGAGACATGATGTTCGTAAGCTAGCCAAGATAGAGATGAAGGCAAATTTTGTGATCTTAAGCACGTTTTATCTCAAGACGTTTTATCTCTTAAGAATGATGAATAACATGAATGAAGCCTAATTGGAGGTGTGTCAACTAATTGGGATACTTTTTGAGGTTCATTCCATGTTCAGAGGATCTTTTTATGTTGTTAAAGGAGTCAAAGTGAAAAAAAGTTAGTACCAGGGGGAGCTTTTTGAGAATTTAAGTCAATTTTTACATTGTTGTCCATGTTTCTAGCCTTGTGTTGTCATTTTTCCATGTTGTAGTAGCATTGTATTTTTTTTCATAGATTTCAAAGGGGGAGAGAGATATTAGAAACATGGAGTTGAGTCATGTAGGTGTGTTTTTCATACGGTTGCCATCAATGTTTCTGGATCATGGTTGCCATAAATGACAAGGGGGAGATTGTTGGCCATTTTGTGATTGTGTTGTCATTAATGCCAACCCCCATTGATGGAAAAGTATGTAAGAGTGATTTATGAGTCTCCCTGTGATGTTATTCAGTTGTCATGCCTGTTAATCAAGTGGTTTGTTGAGTTCAGAAGTGTCCTAATGCATGGTATAATGGGTTGAGTCACAACATGAGGTATCCCAAGCTAGTAAGAGTGTGTTATGAAGTAAAATATGGTCCATATGATGTTTCATGAGTGTTCATGGGTCTACATTGTGTCAACATGGTCTATTTATAGTTAAGTCAGTTCATTCTAGGCTTGTTTCTAGCCTTGGAACATACAAAATGATAAGTAGGTGTGTGATTTTGGCTTAATCAGTCATGATGAAGCATGGGAATAGTGTTGTGATATTTTACATAAGGTGCATGGTAAGTTTGAGTTCTACATTCAGTGATTCAATGGATATTTGAGGTTAATGGGAAGAAAATAGTTGAGAACAATCAATTTAGCATGGGTGAGTCACTGTGGCTGGAGAGTTTTAGGTATATATAAGCTTTGTGGTTATTATGAACAGGTAGAGGATTTTTTCATGGGGTTTCATGCCAAGTTTGAGGACATTATGGAGAATAAATTGGAAGCTATGCATGATTTGGAAAAACTGGGTATGAAATAGTGTGTTTTTGTGTTAAAAGTTAACCTTCTTATGCTCGTTGTGAATTGTATGATTTTCATGGGGACATTATATATTAGGGATATATTTTATGGTTATTTATTAATATTTCAAAAAAATAATTAGGTGTTTTGATTGACACGTTTTTATGAACGATCATTAAGAAGATAGTGTTTTAAAACACTAGTTAAACCCTAGCTAGGAGAAGTTTGCAAAAAACTGCTTGTAGCATCCTAGTATTGATTGGTACCTAAAAATTGATGATTTTATGTTGTAGATAAATATTCCATATTTCTATAAATGTAAAATAAAGTATGTGACAATATGTGGGCCCCACCATAAAATTCTTGTTTCTGAAGAATTTCAGTTTGAAGAAACGTTTTCCAAAGAATGTAATGGATAAATTGGCATTATGTGATGTACATGAGTTTAAATTTATGTCCATGGAGTTTTCAGGAAGTTTTCATGAATTTACATGGTCATTTTAGGTCCATTTAGGTTGACTGGTCAAAGGGTAGTTTTGAGGCTGTAAGAAGAAGTGCTCGGTAAAATCGCCATAACTTGTGCTACAGGTGGAGTTTGAAGGTAATTAATTTTTTTTGGAAAGAGGATTTAGATATATTCCAAGTGATATGTGGTTTTCCTCATTATGAGGTGATCTTATAGGGTTTCGTGGTCATTCTTTGGACAAGAATATTTTTTGAAGTTCAAGACATCATGTGTTCTGGTGAACGTTTGATGATGTTTGAAGCATGAGATGGATTGGATGATGCTTGATATCACTTGGAATGTGGATAAAGAATTTTTTTTCATCCAATGAATCCATTTTGAGTTCTTTAATGTATGTACTTTTTTTAATGAGATAAGCTTTGGAAATAAAGTTTTTGGTAGGTTGTTTTGGTGAAGACAAAAGTAGTTATTTTTTGAGCAAGAGGCTTATTAAAGGAATTTAACTTTTTTAGAAGTTTTATATAGGTTATATCATTTCCGTTTATATGTCACATGGATTGGTTTTGATCAGGACAAGTGATTTTGTGCCATTGTGAATATTCGAGGGTGTTCAAGGGCGCAAGAAACAACAATTTTGAGAAGTACAAACTGAACTGGGCCCATTAAATGAAATAATTTGATTTTTTGAGAAAAATTACAAATGGATGTTAAATTATATTTAATCATACGTAAGGATTCATGGGTCAGGAATATGTATCTTTTTTATGTAATGACATTTTTAAGATTGTGCCCATGGGGTTTTGAGCCATTTTTGACACATGTAATGAGGGTTTTGGCTAGTATGACCAATTTGTGTCATATGTGACTATTGTAATGATGTTATTTGAATGTAATTAAGGTGTATTGGTTGAATTATTAATGAGGTACCAACCTCCTTTTGGTTTATGATAAGAAATGGACATAAAAGTGAAGTTTGAGCTCATTTGGTGACCTAGTCTTACACGGGGGAGTAATGTGGCCTAGAGGAGAGATATTTGTAGGTATGAAGGCATGATTTCAAGGAGGACCAGATGTGTTTCATATTGAGTAATAAAGAAAGCATGAACGAAATATGTTAGAAGCAAAATAAGTTGAGGAAGAGGAGACACGAGCAAGGTTGAATACTTAGGGTATGAGTTATCCTATGTTTATGTGTATCTTCTCATGTGTTATGGTTGTTTTAATGTGTTGTGCATGTTAAAAAAATAATGGTTGCATGTATTTTAATGGTTGAGTATTAATGGTTGATCATATTAATGGTTAATTGAATGAGAAATTTTTAGGACTGATTCACCCCACCTCACAGTCCATTATGCTTCCAAAATTGCTTTTTCATGTCCTTCAGCTTCCAACGACATCTCCAGATTCCCACATGAGAATAAGGTGTCAACTTAGCATTTACAATGATCGGTGAGTTAAAAATATTAACTCCCACTATTTTAAAATGTTCCTATAACGATATGAATAATTTCATCATCATACCTATTTATAAACAGATCTTATTTATGATATCCCTATAAAAAGTATAGGTCTTATATCTCCATTACCTAAAAAAATAGGTCTTCGATATCATCAATAATGCCTATTAAAAAATAAAAATAGGGATTCCAATATTGTGCCTTAATTTTCTAAGGATTTCTCAATATATTTCACCCTCCTTCTATTCTTTTCCTCCAAGCCTTTGAAATGGATAACCTTGCTCTTTGAATGAGGGAGAGGAGTGATTAAGCTAAAATGTAAATACACAAGCCAAATTTGATGTTATAGTAGCAGTAAATAAATAAAGAACTATACCAAAGAAAACTAAGTAGTAAATAATGAAACACTAAGTACAAAGAGAGAGTAAGAATTCTTAGTGATAGAGTAGGTATTTACCTTAGCTCATGTTCACCTAGGTACTTTATTTACCTCTCTTGTATTTATCCTCACCCACTTATGTGTGTGGATATTTATTTTATCTTATTTAGATATTACGAGATATTATCTAGTTTTTAGGTATAGTTCTTTCCTTGATCTATAGTATTGACTAGTTCTTTCCTTGATCTATGGTATTGACTAGATCCTTGATGTCTAGTTCTCTCCTAAATCTATGGTCTTGACTAGTTCTTTGATGACTAGTTATTTCCTTGATTTATGGCTTGATCTATGACCTTGACTGGTTCTTAGACTATTATTCCTTGCCTATTTAAGCAAGGTCCATTCTCATTGTATTGCATTGAGTTCCATTATAATATATGATATTGTTGCTCATTTGTTTGCAAAGGTTTTATATAAAGTTATTCTGGAGAATTTCTTTACATCTTATTGATCGTGGTGCTTGATTAGCATTTATGTTCTTGGCTTGGTACAATATGGTTATGCTTCCTTTCATGGTATCAGAGCAAGAGATTGTTGTTGACATCCGTCTGTAAGTTTTATTTTGTAAAATAAAATCTTTATATATTCATATATTTAGGATTTGGTTGTATTATGTTGCTACGTGTGGTTTTATGCAAAATAGAGGCTTCCATTGGATTCAGAAGGCATGAAAACCCTAAGATCAGTTGTAAACTCGGCCATTTCTATAGGCAGACAGTTTTTTTGTTTTTTGTTGTTGTAGAGAAGCACACAAGTTCGCCTCAGTATTCATGCCCACTAGAAAAGAAAATGTGGGATTCTTTGTTTGGTCTATTTGGTTTCTCAGGATCTACACAGGGCATTTTTCTCACCCATTAAAATTCTTAGCCCTTGGTCATACGAGGGCTTAAAGCTTGTGATTCCTACTAGTAGGTGCTTAACTTCAGCCCCCTTTAATTTTATTAGTGTGGTGAAGGCAATAAGAATTTATTTTGCTTTAGTGGTAACTAAAATAAATAACTTTAGATCGGTAACTCGGTTTGAGTGTCGTTTTTTGCAAAGTGCTTGTTTTTTCATGCTCTTTCAATTGGAAATATTTATCTGGAGACTTGCACTATAATTATAAAGTGTGAAATATGGATGAGTGTTGTAATCAATTGTGGACACAATTTCGGTTGAGCCCAACGTCCTAAACTTCTGGGAGTTGAATTTTGTATCTATCATGGATTTTGAGAATGATATGCTTTTCTCTTAAGTGTGTGGACTTTAAGAGGATATTTATTAAATTTGTGGAAGAAAATAGATCACTCAAGAAGTGAAATTCTCTTCTACAATCATTCATTCATGATAAGGATATGATAATACACTTCCTACAAAACAAACTTGTAGTGTACAACATCACCATCATATTGTGGACAACCATATCCATGTTCCTAGTTGGCTTGTAGCTATTGCTCTTAAACCCACTAACATTGATTTGTTAGTCTTTGAGTATGTTCCTTCTCTTGATGCTCATACACCTATAAAGCTTGTTACTGGATGCTATTCCACATCTGTGCCTATTACAGTACCACATGTTGTGTATCCTACGTCTACTCAGCTGCATGGATTTTTTGAGAAGCATACCACTGCATTCAGTTCTCGCATGCTTCATTCTATGGATCTCACTAGCGAAGTCATTAGAAGACGTTCACAGGGTATTATTTCCTCTATTCCACATGTTAAGTGGAATTCTCGTCATGAAATTGTTTTTTGAGTAGATACTTCATTGGGATCACACATTGACAGAGCTCCCTTTTTTGTTAGCTCGACTCTTTCTAAAGATCATGAGCAACACATGAGTTCTGCACCTTCACTCAGGATTGAGAAACCTGATATTTTAGCTATCAGACATGATCAACCTGACACACATTTTGATGTTATTTTACATGCACCCATTGTGCATTTTTCACCAAGTCATATGCAGGCATCTTCATCATCCATCTGTGTTGATTTGGGGTGGATATCTGATCAATCATGGTGGTGACACAAAAATTCGTTGAGAGGACTCTACAGGCATGGCTCCTCCACCATTCAGCCTCTTGCTCCACTTTCTATGCCTTATGCATTGTGATGCTTCTTGGTTTGAGCATTTTTCTTTAGCAGGTATAGTGTATCTCTCTTGTTTGTTGAGAGATTTTGTATTTTCGATACTTTTGGCATGTTGACAGTATCTCTTATGGGGGATCTATTCTAGTGCATTTCAGTGTTAGTTTTTCAGTGTTCGAGTAGTTATTTTGACAACTCATACAGATTTTTAGTCCCACTCCACCCATTCAGTAGTATGGTAGTGTGTGGTGCTGATTCTTCTTCTTTGGGTTTTGTGTCCTTGCCTTGTTACCTTGCCTTTTCTTGGATCATGACACTCTGGTATTTTGTGTCCTTGCCTTGTTGCTTTGGTTTTTATTCTTGGATCATGGCACACCTATTTGTAGTAGTTGATCAAATTATGTTTGGTGTTTTATTTACACTTTCGACATCACTCCGTTAAGAGTCTCCTTGTATAGAGCTATTATGGTGAAACCCAGTATCAGTTGTTTTTGAGTTTTGTGATCGAGCAGTGGATACAAACCATAGTGCACACCAAACCTCTTCAACATTGTATAATTATTTTGATCCGAGTTTCTTGGGATTCCTTAGAGTGGGTCTTTACTCTCTTTACTTTGTTGTTAATTGTTTTGGGTACCTTGTGCTGTCCCTTTTTTCCCAGTTATTGTGCATGAGTACCTCATCGGGCCAAGTTGATGGGACTCATACTATGGACATGCCACTTCTATTTTGGCCTCTAGCTTCATTTGAGGGGGGGTGTTAGAGTATGTATTTAACTTAGCTCATGTTCACCTAGGTACTTTATTTACCTGTATTCTATTTATCCTCACCCACTTATGTGTGTGGATATTTCTTTTATCTTATTTAGATATTATGAGATATTATCTAGTTGTTAGGTATAGTTTTTTCCTTGATCTATGGTATTTACTAGTTCCTTCCTTGATCTATGGTATTGACTAGATCCTTAATGTCCAGTTCTCTCCTAAATCTATGGTTTTGACTAGTTGTTTGATGACTAGTTATTTCCTTGATTTATGGCTTGATCTATGACCTTGACTGGTTCTTAGATTGTTATTCCTTTCCTATTTAAGCAAGGCCCATTCTCATTGTATTACATTGAATTCCATTATAATATATGATATTGCTGCTCATTTGTTTGCAAAGGTTTTATGTAAAGCTATTCTAGTGAATTTCTTTCATCTTATTGATCATGGTGTTTGATTAACATCTATATTCTTGGCTTGGTACGATCTAGTTATCATTCCTTTCACTTAGTTTATTTGTGATTTTGCTGAAGGTGTTTAGGACTAGAAATTTGAAAAATCCAAAGAACTAAATGTTACAATGGATCACATTAAAATGAAGATCTTGCCAAATAAGATGAATTCGGGTGCCTGGAGAGGGATAGGGGCACCCACGGGTGCTTGGGTGCTGATTTTAGGTGTTTGGGTCTACATAAATGCTCAAAAACCCAAATTCTCAGGGTCAAAAGATATTTGTTGATGCTCTCCTTTTGTCACTATACATTCTCACAAATATTTTTTAGGTCATCGGAACCCTATAACGAAAGCATTATCTCAAATTAACCCCCAACTTAATTGAGAATAACTTACTAAATATGGACTTAGCCATTTTTAAACAAGTCTGAGACATCTAAAAAACTGTTAAATTCCATTTCCCAAAACCTCTGGCCATTGGAATTTGAAAATACATGGGAGACTAAGTCTTAAATCATTTGCGGGTTCCTATTAAGAAACCACATCACCAATAAATTGGTGACTTAGACAACAAAGAATAAAAGGGATAGTGTTAAGTGGAAGGGATTAAAGCCACCATACAAAGGAAAGTATGAAAACATGTGGCGGAGGATCAACAGTTGAGGTAGGGTAAGTGTCAGTATTCCATAATTTTATAAGGAGATTGGCTCATCTAGACTCTAAGTCCTCAAAGTTAAGCAAAATTCATAATTTGTTGGGTGTGGCAAGTCAGACAAGGCTAAAGGATAGTTGGCAGCCAACTTCAAAGATAAAAAGTTTCTAAGTCCCTCAGACTTAGTAAATATGATGCAAAGTGCTACATGGTGCCACCCTATTATTTTTCCTTTTATAGAATAAAAAATGCAAAGGGCCACCGAATCAGATAAAATCATGAGGAAGGTCATTTGAAAGGTTTTGACATAGGGGCAACGTGGAGCGATTTCATTGGCTCACATTTTGCAACTGTCAGAAGGAGTTCAAATAAAATACTAAAAATGCAAAATGATAGGATATTTTACATTTGCTTGCTTTTGTCACTTTTCAGATGGGACTATAAAATTAATGTCAATGCATAAAGGTGTGGGCTTACTCATTGGTTGATGGTTCGCAGGTGTTAGAGGAGCTAGAAAAAGACTGAAAAATGCCAGGGTTATGGAATATTTCTATTGTCCAATGGTTCTTAGATGTCAGGGGAAAAAATAAAAAGTTCTGACATGCAAATTATGTGGAACCTTCTCATTGCCTCGTACTTTGCAGTCGTTAGTCAAAACGCTTTGAAAAGGAAAATTACGAAGAAACATGGTTTTTTTTTATTGGCTCATGTTTCTGAGGGGTCTGAAAAGGATTAAAATGTAGGAGGTGTGGGGCCATCTCATATGTTTACATGGCACAGGGATTGATATGGTCTAAGGACAATTTGACATCCCGAAGAAACGTGGAAAATTGTTATTGGTCCATATTTCCATAAAGGAAGCCCAAAAAAGGTAAAAGATAGGGACAAATGACAAGAAGGGAAGTAAATCCTGATATGGCAAACCAATAAGAGGAAGAAACTTGGAAACATACAAAAATCAAGTACACATTGGCAAAGGAAGATCTCTGAACCAATTAAAGGTTTCCACGTGACAAAATTATGTGCCTCCCGACTAGTAAAAATTGAAATCACCATATATTTGGATCTTGAGCTCCAAATTGGAAAAAGATTATATCATTGGAAATCTCTGATTGAGTCCTTTAATTCGACATCATCAAAATATGATTTTGGTGGATTTTGATGGGTCAAAATGGAAAACACAAATTTTGGGATAGAGAAGAGTAATTTGGAAATACAAATAATCAAATCATGTAGCTGAACCACCAGAATTGATGAGGCATGGATTCATTTACTTCTACAAGACATTATATACTAAATGATGGCTCTATAAGGTGCCCATGTGTTTGGCAGAAGACTTGAATGCATATTTTTGGTGGTTGAAGTACAGAAATTAGTGCCCCTTCCCTTCTCTCTTCTCTCTTCATTCTCTTTCTCCTTTCTATATATTGTAAACTATTTCATTTGAAAGAGGATGCACATTCTAAACTGTAAAGGAACCATGTCAAAATGGTCTCTCAAGTAGCTATGAGTGACAATACTTCATTTTGGCCCTTGTAAAAGTTTTCTTTCCTTTTTTTTTGAATATAATGGATTGTGCATATTTTAAGAAATAAAAATATGTTTTGTCACACATTTATTCAAACCTAGCTAGTTTTTATTTACATACGTGCCTTCTTTGCAGTTGTAATGGATTGTGCATATTTCTTGCATTTAAAATCTCCATTTTGATTGTGTTTCATGAGAAAATGGCAAGTTAAATGTGTTCTAAATTGTTGCATGTTGGTCTATCCTTTCTATGCCCATTTTTCTCCATTTTTCCTCACAAGATTGTCTCTAGCCCCTTTTTTAATGCTATCACCATCCTTTTAGCTTAGGATTTACCTTTTACTACATCTCCTTCTAACCTTTTTCCCTTGGCATGTTTAGTTTAGAATTTTCTTTCTTCTTTAGGAGTAGTTGTAGCATTAGAATTAGGTAGAGGAACCTATCTTCTCTAGAGTTCTATCTCATATTGCAAGGTCCCACAACTTGGAGACTATCCCATATTTCCTCAAAATTCCTGAGTTGTCTATGACTTGAGGAAGGGTGTAATTTTGAGCTCTAATAGTTTTGGCATGTCTAGTGGGACCAATATTAAAAAAATTATATTTTTCAGATGTTCCATTGTGGTATCCTTGCCACCTCGGTGCCTTCAGTGCTCCAATAATTTTAGCACAACCCATGGGACAGATTAAATATCTTTACATCATCATATTACCAATTTTGATGTGTTTTTTATAATACCCAACCTTTAAAGGTAATTTCTAAGCACCTATGGTGACTTGGCAAATCTAAACAAACCATTATGTCTCAGTTACACATCATACTTTTCATCCTTTTCATTCTTCTATCCTTTCCATTGATTTCCATTCATTTTTCCTTTTAATATCTTCCCATTTTCCTCTTTAATTAAGTTTTGCAATAATGACTTCATTTCCTTCTTGGGATTCTTATTTTTAGTAGAAAAACAAGTCCTCTCCATACCAATAGTTTCAAAATCCTCCTCCAAATATTTTTTATGAGCCCCATTAACATGATCATGCATATAACCCAACCCCAATTGACACATGGTTATTCATCGAACCAATTTTTTTATGAATAACAAGTTTATGCAATTCATGGTGGAAACTTCATGAAAGATCGTGATTTGAAGAGATAGATTCACTAAATGGATATTAGCATGTTCTAGACTAGGATTATATGTATAGTGAATGAAGCCAAGATTGGTTTTAGGAGGTCCTACCCATGGAAAGGTCCTATATGATTTTGGTTTTCTTAAACATAACTTTATGTTTATGGTTGAGATCACACCTCAAATTGAAGACTGAGTTGACGAAATGGTTACTTATCAACATAGATTTAGGCATCCCTGTCAATGGGAAAATCCTACACTACTATTTTATAGCTTGCCATTCCTCCTCCCCAACGTATTCCATCTCAACCCTTTTTTAATATTCCTATTTTTTGTCTTCTTACTTCCATTGACGATTCCCCTTATCCATCTTCTTCCCTTCCATCCCACCTTTAATTCTATACCATTTTCTCTTCCAAATCCCCATCTCCTTCACAAGAAGATCCTACACCCTCCCTTCCACCTCAAACTTTGCAAAAATCAGTTGAATCCCAACCCACCCCTCCTCTTGCATTCCCAAATCCATTTTGGAAAGAACCAAGTCATAAAATCAGCAGGGAGGGGAATCAAGTTGAAGAACCCAGAAAATAATAATTCATTAAAAAATTGATGAATTGGGCTTCAAATTTTGAGCCCAATCAAATTTCATAGTTGGTTAACCCTTTAATAGATGATGGAACAAAGGAAAAAAAGGTGGAAGATACTTTTGCAGAGGAGAAAGAACAATAAGTAGATGACCAAAAATCTCTCTACTCTTACTGTAGTGTGCATGATGGTACCATATTCCCAAAGGTTGTTGATTTATATCAGCCTACAAAATCAGAAGTGGAGAAGAAAGCAACTCCAAATGAAGAGAATCACAAGGAGGACGACATTCAAGAGGAGTTTCCTATAGATCTTGAAAAAGAAGAGGATGAATTTGAATTATATGTGGAAGATTGAATTGGTGAGGAGGAGCCCATTGAATTCACATTTTTTTTAGTTCCACCATCTGTCTTCCAATATAGAGAACCTCTTGATACAAAAACATTCCAAGAGTCGTCCATGGAGGAGAATTGTAAGGAAGAACCTGCTCAAAATAGTCCTCCTGAGGAAAAAATGGAGAAGTTCGATATTTGATATTTAATACTCCATGCTTAAAGAGGGGGAGAGAAAATATTATGAAACCATTACTAAATCAGTCATCATGAAGGAGGAAGAGTTTTTTATTCGTTTTCTTGTAGAGTAAAAACAAAGTACAAATCAGCTTACAAGAAACTCCTTTCAAGAAGGTTTGCAAGATGACTCCATTCATGGAGTTGAGCTTCAAAATAATGGGAAATCACAAGTATTATCCAATTGGTTCCCAAATCCCATTTCCTAATTAGGTATTTGGCTAGTTTGAAGACAAAATTAGAGTTTTCACTAGTCATGCTCACTTTAAAGGAAAAGGATGAGCTACAATGTACTAAGGATCACTTGCAGTACCTCTCAAATCCAAATGCAAAGTAAATAAAAGAGGTATATCTCTTGTTTCTAGCTGACACTTTGAAGAAAAAGGTGGGAAAATAGTCTTAATTCATTTTTTCACTCTTATTAAAAGCCATGTTCATTCCCAAATTAATTACATGGATGCATTTTGTAAAAAAGGGAAGCTATTTCTCCCTTCTTGTTGCAGGCTTTTTTTAGGTTCTCTTTGTTTTGGTTAGAGTATGGAAGGTAGGTTTGTTTTTAGTAAAACAAGTGCTTTTCGACACTCTGCATGTTTCCAGTTGGAACATGTATGATTTTCATATTTTGTACATAGTTTTTGCATGGTTTGTTGTTGTTTTCATAGTTTAGAGCAGTTTGGGAGGTCTTACTTGGAAAAATAAGATATGGGGAATTTTTAAATGCTCAATCATTCATCCTTGGAGATCAATTTTAGTTCAATTCCCGTGTTCTTTTCCTCGGTCAAAATGTAATGCTTTGGGAAAGTTACAATGTGAATAAGAGATCTAAGAAAATCATCTTCAAGTGTAGAATAAGGTAGCTCCAGATCTTCTCAATAAGGTTTAATGGTCGAAATATAATATATATATATATATATATATATATATATATATATATATATATATATATATATATATATATATATATATATATATATATATATATATATATATATATATATATATATATATAAGATGAAGGTGCATCGGTTTATAATGTGTATTTCACCTTTGGTTACTCTATGGTTTTACTACTTGGTTAACCCCCTTAAATATGTTATAACCAAACATGTTGTCTCTACCTAATACAATGATAAGAGTTATAGTTATAGAGTACTCCCACCTACATTAGACAATGACATATTTCAAATTGGTGTTTTTTCTATCCAAGAAATGTGTCTTTTGAGCTTGAATATGAGTTGTGTTTTTTTGGGGTCCTCTTGACAAACATATCCCCATTGTTTTTTCATCTCAATAGGTTTGTAACTTGATTTATTCTTTGAAAGTGAACTTATAACTCTTTCCTTCATGGAAATACCCTCTCTTTGGACTTAGTCGAGGTTTGGTGACCTTGGTTAGTTGACAAGTGTTAAGCAACATATGTTAGGGATATTAATACAAATTGTGGAATCTCCTTCCCATTTGGAGGAAATGTGTTTCATTGTCCTTTTGGCCTCTTTTGGAAAATGTGAAAGGACCAAATTTGATAATGTTATCCCTAAAAATATTTTGAAATATCCCTAGGAAATTTGTTAGTGTTAAAGCCCCTTTATATATCTATTCCACCTAGCTCATTAGCATTTTATAATGGCTATAAAAGCTAAAGTTGTTATCTTATTAAACTTTTAGTGTGTTATGTTGAATTTGAAACCAGTAAAAGTGTTAACTAAATAAAAGTAGAATTTTTGGTATGTTACATTTTGTTTTGGATTAACATGGTTGAACTTCAATTAAATTTTAAATTTAAAAAATGTACTATACATGCTTAGTCTTCTAAATTAAATTTAATATGTGGATGTGACATATGATATCTAAGAAACAGGTTTAAGCATTGGAATATTTAAGATATACCTAGTAAATAATTTAACTATGTGGTTATATGGGAGATACTTATGTATTATATTGGGTACACTCGATGTGCACTATATAAACCCTTATAGAGATTTTTGTGAAATGAAGTTAAGAACCTTGTTATGTTTTTTTTCACATGACCTGAAATTATTGGCCCATATTGGGAAGTACTAATTCTAGTGTTGATTTTAGGGTCATGCAAGTAATTTTCCTTTTAATAAGGCTAAGTATGACTAATAAGTTTTTTTTTATTAAGGGTAAATAGTTTTGAAGGGACTATACCTTGTATACAAAAGGGCTCAAAAGCCAGATAACAAAAGAGGTAGAAACAACCCAAAAAAGAGCAAAACAACCAACACCAGAGAGCTCAACAACCAGATAATACAACATAGTAATAGAAAAGGATCAAGACATACAGTGATCCGAAAAAAAATAGAAGAGACCAAAAACATAACAAGAGATATCCATCACTGAATATCTCAACCAAAAAATAGCACCAAAATCGATAATCAATAGTAACTTCGCAGCCAGTAAATAGCAGCATAGCTCTACATCACTTGATAGCCCGATCAATCTTGGCTTTGATCATTTGAAGAAAGACAGAGAATGCAATGGCGGTGGCCTGAGAAGGGTCTTTCAAATCCGCCTGAGCAATTGTAATATCTCTTTTCCCCTTGGGGCCCCAAATGTGCTCAGTAACCCCCCTGAGACTGCATACACTATGAGCATGTTGTTCAATGAAATTGTAAATACTTTTAAGGGTAGATAGGATACAGTCATTATGGCCTTTTGCATTTCCCAGTCTGCCATCCAAAGATTGAATCTTCTTAAAAACTTCAGTAGTGACATCCTCCTCATCATCATTTTGTAGTTTCCCCTTTCCCTTAGCTTTTTCCATATTTCTGATAACACTCTTAAGCTCTTGAATTTCCTTTTCCATCCTGCCCACTTTGACAAAAAACTCCTCCTCCTTAGGCTCTTCCATTGGATTGCTGATGTGCAAGAGACTCTCGGCAAGCTCGAGGTCTTTGTGACTTCTAAGAGCCCTCGGAGAAGTTGGGACCTTAGTTTTCATACCCTTCCTTTTCTTGCTAGATGAAGTAGTGTTAAGCTTCCTTTTGAGTAGGGGGAATGGAGGTAGTGGGGGCAGGGGGAGGAATGAAGGGAGAGGGAGGAGTAGAATCCAAGCAGGGATAAGCTGAGCAGTGGCGGTGAATAAGCAGTATTAACCCTTGATGGAGTGGAACTTCCCTAGTATGATTTTGCATTTCCAGAACGGATTTCTCTAGCGAGTTTATCAAGTAATGAGGGAAGTTGATGATTATGTTTCTATGAAAGTGATTAAGAAAGATAAAATGTTTTTGAGGAATAGTGACAAATCTCCCCTCAAGAGTTACATACCTAACAACCATCCTGGCGAGCTCAACAAAAGGGTCAGGAACTGAATCCAATTTGATGTCGGTTGTCACAAATTCAAGATGTTCCCCTTCGTCTAGGAATTTCTTTGCCTCCACCTCTCTATCCACCCTCTTGTTAAATAATTTGGTGCCATCAAGACTGAGCCCAGTGACTTGAGTGATAAGATCCTCCGTTATCTCAACCTCAATGTTGTTGTACTTAACTACATGATTCTTCCATCCCTGTGCAAATTTAATAGAGATATCCTGATCAAAACCTTGGATTCTTTCAATAAAATTAACAAGACCCCTAATTTGAAGATAGTTCCAAAGCCCTGTATCATCTTTCCATGCTTACAAGGGGGACCCCCCATTTTTCTAGCGACTCTGCCCACAACAGTAAATTTTTTAGCACTATGCATATCAGTCTTAGCTTTGTTTTTGAATCTCTCCCAATCGTGTGAAAATATGTAATTATTAGACCTTACTTTGTAATTAGTGACCCACACCTTAGCGTCCTCCATATGACAAGTAATGATGGTTGTCCAAGTCGCACAAATCTTAGATGATGAGTATGACTAATAAGTTGAATCTTATGTAAGATTTAAAAATTTTCTATTCTCGTTTTGTATATTTGATTCCTAAAGGTAGATTTTTGTGAATCATGTGTGCCAAATTTTTCAACCTTTCTAAAAATAGATAATTTTTTTACTTGATTATCTCTCCTTACCGGCTTCTGTAAGTTAACCCTTGTGTTGATCATCAACTTATGTTGAATCTTGTTGAAAATTTGGATGATTATACTACTGAAAATTTTAGTAACTATTTTTTTCTTGTTTAAAATTCTCATATTCCAAGGTACACTCAATGTTGGAAAATTTACGAGTTTAGTAAAAACATATTTAATGGGACAACAGTATGGGAGTATGTGACACCTTATAAATGTGATATCCTTACCCCTTCGACTGATTTCCAGGAGGATTTCTATTCCTATGGGAGGGTGATGTAGTGCCCAAAAGTAACTTCACTCCTTATTATGATCACATTGACTCATTGCACTATTCATGATTTCATACATTTGTAGTAATACTATCATGGATCTTTAATTTAAATAATTATCATTTTATCATCATATTAGCATTTAGATGATAATTTTCCTTAGAAAGATGTTGTATGTGGCATACAAAGCCAATTCACTTCTTCTATCACTATTACCTATTTTATATGTGATGTTATGGATATTATTGATTTGAGATTTACATCAATTATATTTTTGAGATATCAATGATAATTTTTTTTAATCTCTATGTATATCATTGATGGATGAATGTTTATGGCTTGATTTATTGACATGTCTGTGATTTTTAGATTTACCATATATTATCTAGAACTTGGTATGATGAATACAATTGATTTTTTAGTTAACACATTACACCACAGCCGAACACTAGATTTAGGGGTTATACCTCCATGTTATACAATAGGTTGATTGGGCCGAATTTAGCTCCCTTATTTGTTTGGACTTGTTCATTATGTTGTTTACTAAGGATGGAAGTAGGGAATTCATCATCTTGGCATGTGTATTAAGTTATTTTTTTGGAAACTTAAATAATTATATCCTTAATTACGTATTAACTAATTCCCTACCTTGTTACACTCATCACTTTGTTGGGGAAACACAATAAGAATATTGAACCGTAAATAGTGTTAATAAAGATATGGTTATTTTTATACATCTTAACTATTTTTTTCATATTTTAATAATGAATTCACAATTAAGCAATGGCGTTATATCAAATAATCATAATGGGGAAATTATTACTGTGGGCATGGTCATACTATGCAGGAAATCTTACCAAATTAGAATGAACATAGTTGAGTTCCAGTCACCTTAATTAGCACAAATAACATGTGGTGTATTGTAGAAAAATCTAATTAGAATCATGTAAAATTTTGTAATATATTATGATGATGTTGATGTTCCCTGGTGGAACTTGTAAGTGATGAATATTTGAATAGTGACTTCAAGCCACTTAGTTAGATCTACAGTTATCTATCTACACCCTTTGTTAAATTAAAGTACTTGGGATTATGATTACTTTATGACTCGTACTTTATTTGAAGAGGTCACTTGGCAGGAGAAACAAAATTGAAACCTAGATGACTTTAATTGCATAAATGATAGTATGGTCTATCTCCATATCCTGTAACTAATTATATAGGACCTAGAGTTTTATATACATAAATGATCTTAGTTTGCACAAATGAAACTATGATTTTCTCACCATTTAAAATGGTAGCAATATTTATTACTGATTTTTTAATCATTTAACACTATATTAGTGTTTAAAACCAAAAAATTATCCCACATTTTACGAGATATCTCGATGGTTATTTTTGGCCATGAAAAACATGGGCATGAAACATGTAAGCATTGAAAGTTGTTTTCATGTAAAATACTTACTTGATCTCATATATTTGTATTTCTTGTAATTTGTTTCAATATTACTGTCTTAGTGTTTAATGACATGTTGTTATGATGCATAATAAGAGGTATTTGTAAGATCATTTTGTTGTATGTATGAAATATGGTGGGGTGTTTGATAATTATCCAAATTATTTCCCTCTTTTGGATATTAGTAGTTTATTTTATTTGAAAAATGGAGACTCTTTACCTGATGGATTATAGGCAATACTTTTTTGTTTATTTGACCACTCATTTTTTATTTTTTTCATTAAATTGTGTACCTTAATAAATTTTCCATTTATGTTCATAAATCCCTTGACATTTTAGCTACTATAACTCAAGATTCAATTATATTCAATTTCCTCTCCTCATCCTTCTTGTATTAAGTAAATTTTTTTTATAAATCATGGATATATTTCATATAATAATCTATTTATTTTTAACCTTCAAAACATCTTAATTAGATACGTGATTCTTCTTGTTAGGATAAAATATTAGTTGGTGAATTATTTTATTTATGCTTCTTATATACTTTTTCTATAGTAATGTTGTAAGTATTCTTCTATTTTACACACTTTGGTTCATACAGGGTCCCTCCCATTAGTTTTATAGGTACAAAAGAGTTAGAGGATAACCATGTCCTCATTTGTTGTCCTTAAAATTCCCCTAATTGGTGGAGTGTGGCATTACCTTTCCTTAATCCTTTCCATTCATCCCTTCACATCATGGGCATATTTGAATTGCAGCAATAGGTTTTTTAACATAAAATTTTCAATAGAAATTAATTTTATTTTTCAGGCAATACTCATGCTCCATTGGAAAGAAAATTTAATCTCCATCATATAAAATGCTCTTGATATATTTAGATGAAATTACACAAATTTAATCTTCATAAATTTTAAAATCATCCTTTACTTTTGTTGAGAAACCTACATATATAAATGACTACCAAGCTTAGTATTTAATAAGAAGAAAATGATACATACTTGAACAAATAGCCATCCTATGAAAATCATGAATACTATAACACAAGATACCATAACATGTGAACTATCCTTGACCAATGGGTTTGGAGACAAAATACAATATAATTCCATCCCATATTTCTCTAAAATCATCAAGCAGAGGTTTAAGGTAGAAGTTCAACATTTTTACTCGATGTTTCCTATGCACCAATAATGAAAATATTAAAATTTTCATACAAATCATCAATCGTGGAAAATAATTTTATCTTATCAATAGTACCAGCCAAACATATTATGTAGTTGATCTACTAAATAATTTTTTAACACCATCTATTTCCAAACAAAACTATACAGCGTGTGACCTATCTCTGAATGTTTTCACCCAAAACTACTCAATGTGCATCATTTAATTTTATCTAAAGGAACACACAAAAATCCATCACTACTTCTACGTTTGTGATGTCATGACATTAAGTTTGTAAGTAACTTGGAATGAAAAATATGTAATATCCTAGAAATTATTGTAAAATGTTGTAATAAATTTATTTGTAATGGTGAGTAATTTCACTCCATGTTGAAATTGACACAACCCATAATTGGGACAAGTCACCTAATTCTCATATTCCTTCCTACATAAAATTCAATAATTTATGCATACATCATAATTGACATAGACAAAATCTAATATTTAGGATTGTTTGTGTGTGTGCCTTTCCTCGTCATCATTTTGTGTCTTATCCAACTCACCCAGTGAATCATCTCATTAGCAAGATCATAGGTATTACGAGTTATATGACACATGGAAGATTTTGTCATAGAATATGTCATTTTTATATGGGTTAGTGGAATCATTGGATTTATATTCACTTTTGGAATTATAACCCCTATTTCCCTCATGAAGGGAATGATTTTCCTAGAATGGGAGTTACACAAAACTGCCATATGTACCCTCTTATTTCGATCTATGAGTATGAGTAGACATATTTACCTTATGCATGATTTTCCTTTCTTGTTCAATTTCTTATTGATTACTTAGAGCATTCACATCACTATTAGAGTGCAACCACTTTGATGTCAATACATTAAGAATGGGCCTTGCTTAAATAGGCAAGGAATAACAATCTAAGAACTAGTCAAGGTCGTAGATCAAGCCATAAATCAAGGAAATAACTAGTCATCAAAGAACTATTTAAGACCATAGATTTAGGAGAGAACTAGACATCAAGGATCTAGTCAATACAATAGATCAAGGAAAGAACTATACCTAACAACTATATAATATCTCCTAATATCTAAATAAGATAAAATAAATATCCACACACATAAGTGGGTGAGGATAAATACAATAAAGGTAAATAAAGTACCTAGGTGAACATGAGCTAAGGTAAATACCTACTCCAACATGCCCACCAACCAAAAATAAAAAACTTACAAAATCCTACAAATAAAAACTATTACAACCTATACTCTATCTAATTAACACTATAGAGTTAGGCACTTACCTCGTCATGCTACCGCCGTCTCAGTGGCATGTTTGCCACTATGCTGGTGGTCCGCCTGATCCCTCTCTAGCCTCTGCCATCACCAAATATCTACCCACAACCTCCGACTAATCAACTCTCTCACCATGATCCTCTAGACCCGCTACTCACCATCCCAACCACCATCAAATCACACTGCCAGCTCACTGTCCCATTTCGTCCAGACACTTTTCTCACTTTTCTCTTTTTTTTTTCATTTCTTCACTTCACAAATCACAAATGAATAATTAAAATGTGGATTTTTTTTGTTTTTATACAAAACATAACCTAACCGACATTGGTCCCCCTTTACCAACATCGGTCTCATGCCCTAGCTCACCATCGTCAGTTATCCATGACCACCATCACTCACCCTCCCCTACCCATTTCCTTTACTTTGCAATTTTACCCCACCCTTTACATTGCTTCTTTACCATGTCCAACCTTTACTCAACCCATTACCTTACCTTTCCTGACCTCGTCACTTCCTACCTCCATTTGTCCTACTTTGGGGACTCCTTATTTTTCCCCTACCTTGGCTTTACCCATGTTGTGACCTAGATATTTGGACTTGGACCATCGCTAGTGACCTTTGACCTCATGTGTTCGCTATACCCTATGGCATTGTTACCTGTGTTGATTAACCTAATGACCTTACCTAGCCTATTGTCATGACCATTTATCCTAACCCTAACTTTGGTGGACCAGAACATACCTAAATGTTCCTACACCTAACCTAAGTTATGTCTCCTAACCATATCCTATACCTTGGATACCAGATACACTTCAACCTTGTTTGGATAAAACTATCAACCTTAGATGATGTAGAGTTTTCCTGCTCTTCAACCCGGTAGCCTGCTGTACTTTATACATGTGTGTGCGTTTGACTTTTGCTACCTGTGACGCTGACACATTACCTAGATTTCCTGAGTATACCTTTCACCCTTTTTTCCCTATACCCACTTGCCTTTTCCTCACATTTACCTTTTATCAAACCACTCACTGCTTCAGTTTGCTACCTTGTTAGTTCGTGGTTTGAGGGGGATCACCTTCACCTTCACATGGGGCAACCACATCTTATTTTTTATTAACATCACTTATAAATACAAGCTATGCAACAAAATGGGGCAAAATGTAGACAATAAAATTAGGTCACACTCCACTTTTGTCCCTCAACATATAAGCACCCTTTATTACATTTACCTCGCCATGACCCCCTTCACCCCACTAATATTAATTTAGTTAATTTAATTAAAGTAACGCATTATCCTCACTATATTTATTATTTAAATATCTTATTTAAATAATATCCACACATATAGTTCACTTAGACACCTCACCAAGACAATTCAACCTAAGACCTATTCTTATCAAGTTCCCATAACTAACTAAGACTTACCCAAACCATAAAAATCAATGCATACATTCCCTCTAACCACATTCCCGCAAGCTCACAAGAGGCTTCGAGTCTAATCCATAGGATATTCACACAAGATCCAAGAGAATCAGGAGGATCACCCTAGTTTAGTAAACCTAGGAAATCCCACCTTGACCGACGTCAATTGGAACTTGGAAGTTGGCAAACATTGGCAGAAATTTTACAAACAAGAACACATCTTAGAGAGATAACGCATCTTCAGAGAGAAAATTCCAGCGAAAACTCACATCCAAAGAAGGATACTGAGAATCTTCTCTTGCACTACCATCCCAGCCACGATCTGATCTATCCAAGCAAAGAGGAGTGTGCATGCGGCCCATGCAGAAGCTTTTCTTCAGTTGGTGATCACTTGCAACCTTCAAACCCATCATCAACACCTCCATCCTTCACACATAGGCCTTCAGGAATGAAATCCAAGTAATTACAACATCATACTTTCCTAGTTATTTCATTTCATAATCATTTTATCATCCATTGTTTATCTTGCTCCCTATTGACCTTCTCCAACATTTTCACCTCCATAGACCAATTTAAACCTTGCAAAAGCCTACTCTAGTCACCTAATACCTTGTCCCGACCAACCAAATCCCTTTTTGCAATCACAAAGGAGACCAAAAGCCTGTCTTGTGACATTTCCATATCTCACAGTAACCAGCACCAGCTATACCCAATC
The DNA here is from genome assembly GCA_019776745.2 of Taxus chinensis. Classification (NCBI taxonomy): domain Eukaryota; kingdom Viridiplantae; phylum Streptophyta; class Pinopsida; order Cupressales; family Taxaceae; genus Taxus; species Taxus chinensis. The sequence goes on along the minus strand of CM034147.1, from coordinate 894,833,208 downwards.
ACCGTCAGTCACCCCTGACCGACACTGGTCTCTGCGTTTGCCCACATAGCCCTATAGAGACCTACCCACCTATTTTTATCTCACCCTCATTCACCTGTGACCTACCTGAGACCTAGAACCAATTATTTGACCTATGGATTCTATTCTAGCTTAGCCTGTTAGATTAGATCTGTTTCTTATAGTGTTTTAAGTGAGATACCTAAATCATATTAAAATAACAATAGGATTTACTGTGTTTACAACATTAATTTGTTTAAAATAGTGGACTCACAGCCATCTAGGAAGTATCATACTTCCTAGATATAGCTTACGCTAGGCAGTTCACTACCCATATTGTTTAATTCCTTATGGTAGTCTTGTTTTCATTACAGGTAGTTCCTCCTTGCCAAAAGGAAGCTCTCACTATCAGCTACGGATTCGGAAGTCATACGTGTGCAACAACCCATCAACCGACATTTGAACAGGTATTCCTCCTACACTTATTACCCTATCTGTTTCATCAACACTTCAAAGAAATAATCTAAGAAAAAGGTGAAACAATTTCAATTTGTATTTTTCCAATAATTGATAGAAAAATGTCTAAGGAAAGGATTGGATCCGTTTTACAATGTTCTAAATTGTTTTCTTAAGCTTTCTTTGTCAATTTGAGTTCCTTGATGTCTTAGCATGATAAATTAAATACTTTTCAATTTGATTATTAAGTGTAGGTCTGAACTCTGCATTTTATTTAAATTTATTACCAATTTAAAGTTTATAACAGAGATCTATTGTGATGCTCGTTCAAAACAACCCACTGGAGAACCATGAACAACCTAGGTTTATTTAGAAAATTACAGAATAATTTTTTGTTGATTAGGATTTAACAACCAAAGTCTCAAAGACAGTTAAATTCAACTCATAACTTTTCCCATTATAATAATTACTAATTTCTCATTATAGAGAAACAAGAGCAATAAGTCCACACCTAGCTCAAATCTCTCTAGGGATTAATTTAATTACTAATTACGTTGACATTTTAGCTACATATTCCTTGATTAAATTTTAGGGTTAAGGGACCCAAACCAATTAAATACCCAAGGTATTTAATTTCCACCAGATCAAGGACAAGAGCATAATTAAATTGCAGTGAGGAAAGAACACATATTTAAAATCAACAGAGTAAGGTCTCACTTACCCACTCCCAGAACTTGATTAGGAGTGTCTACAAACAGGTTTCTAGGCAACAACTACCACTAATAGATTCTGGAACAAATCAAATCCACAAGAACAAACTCTTTTATTAACAATTCATAGAGGTTACCAGGCCCAAAACTTAGGGCTAGAAGTTTTAATTAGGTTTAGGGAGTAATTTACCCCATACCCATTCTCTAACAGGCCCCGAGATTCAACTAGATTTTTCTTCTACTTAATGCTTCCAAATTTTCCCTAAACCATTTCTATTGGATAGGAAATTTTCTCACCTTTTCAGTGATATAAAGAAGTCCTCATAACTCCTTGTAGAACTCAAGATATGAGCGGGCGGAGTTTTTAGGTCAAATTTTCCTCAAGGGACACGTGTCAAGAGGAGGGGAAACCACCTTCAATGGGTTGGCGAGTCACGGGGTGGCTTGGGGAATTTTTCCCATCACGTGGGCACAAAGGAAAAATTTCTTTCACACCTCTGCGGGTCTTTGGTGGACATGTGTCGAGTCCTGACGCAAAGCGGGAAATGGGTGAGAGAATGGCGGAGCGGCGGGGGATTTAGTGGATTTTTCCCTTCTTGGGTGCAAAGCACAAATTGCCTTCATGTGCCTACGAGCCCGATGGGGAGACACATGTCACACCTAAATTGATCAGGATGAATGGTGGGCCAGTGGAATAGGATAAGACGTTAATTCCTTTAGGACGAAAGGTGCTAAGGGATTGAATTAATCCGCACTTAAACTGACACCATAATGCCACGTGTCACACGCTAATTGGACATGAGAGACGGGGTGGTGGAAGAACTTGAGGCCTTAAGCCAAAGGGGGAATAGAAGACAAAAAGGCATGTGTGGGCCCACGCTTCCGTGAAAGGAATAATTCCAAGGCAAGGCGCTAGAGCAGGGCCACGGGGAAAACTGGGAAATTTTTCCCAAAGGCAATTTCAAAAAAGATAAGGGAAAAAGGGAAACCGTGCCTCTGTTGTAGCCCTAAGAGGACATGTGGCACCCTCTGATTGGCTATGGGTTGGTGGAGGAAAATGGAAATTTTTTACCAAACTAAAATTTTTTCAAAAATTTTTCTAAGGCAAAATGATGGGAAATTTTTGGGTTGCGGGCCCGCCAGGGAAAATTTTCCCAAATTTTCCCACCAAGGAACAAAAACTTCAAAGTTCCATAACTTAAGCTAGAAAACGAGAACTTTTTGGAAATATCTCGATGCCCTATTTGCATAGGAAGCATAAATTTTACTTTTAGATAAGTTTTAAAGGGTCAGTTTTGTAAAAAGGATCTACAAGATTTTAATTTGCAAGCTGGAAATTTCTAACTTTCAATTTTGATTAAATTCGGTCTCCTCCTTCACTCAACATGTCAAACAAACATGGAGGATTGATCTAGGGAGGTTTTAGAGTGTTTTAGGAAAGTTAATTTGTTCAATTGATTCAAAATTGAATTTGTCCAACAAATGAAAAAAAATGGTTGAGGAAGAGATTAAGCTCAATTTTGCAATGGTTCACCATATTATCTTAAATATTCTTTATCAATTGAGTCCATTGCTAATATATCATAGTAAATTTTAAGGTTTCCAAGTTGATTGTTAAGTGCTGGTCTAAACTATGCATTTTTTTAAAAATTAATTTCCAGTGTTAAGTTTTTGACAGAAATCCTGTTTCTAGAAATTTGTTTATCAAATTCATCATTCGAGTGTGGTTTTTATTTATAAACTAACCCAATACATTTAATTTTTTACAAACAAACCATTTCAAATTTAAATTGAAAATATGACTTTCCAATTTAATATATATCAAAAGAGGTAATGCAATACAATTTCTTCACACGCATTACTTTTTTTTTCATTTTCTAAACAAGGTTCCAATCCCAATTTGATATTTCCAATTTCATGACAACAATGCAAATGAGAAATGAACTTGCAATTCTTTATTGAATTCAATTAAACAAGTTTACATATTTCAATGTTGGAAACCAATAACAACATTTAACTTATTTCTTTCTAATGTACAAAGCAGAATGCAAGTATCTTTCACATTTCAAATATATGACTTCATAATCAATTTACATACATATTTCTTCACAAAAATCATATTACAATTTCATCCGCGTCATGTGGGAAAAGATTACAAATGAATGGGTTTCCACAAAGGATTGTCAAACTGTATTTTCTTTTGCTCCAAGACAACAACATACTCATTTTATTTTTCTCCAATTTGATCACAACAAAAGAGTGAGAAAGGCAACGTTCTCAACCCAACCAAGAAATCTAATGAAAGGAGAAGGCTTCCTTCATCATTTTCCCCCGAGACAAAATCAAAATACAATCAAAGGTGTAATTCAACCATGGCAACAATTGGTTTCCACAACACAACATTCTTTCACATACACATTTAAAAAAAATACAATGTAACACAACACTGCAGTTCAGAACTATATTTAAAAGCATTTCAAAATAGAACTCAGGCTTGATCATGCAAGCCAAAGGAGCAAGGCCTATGGGGGAAGTTGTTTATGCCCCCCAATTGGGAATGGGGCACCCACCAATAACAAACCACCAAATAATTCATCACACACATTTCCTTATGCCCCCCAACAGATTTCCTTATGCCCCCCACAAAGTAAGAAAGGTAAGCTATTTCTTTTCCATGGTTGATTCCAAAGCCAAACTCCCTCCACAAAACTCTGATGCCAATGGAATTTTCTTATGCCCTCCACATGGATTCCCCATAGCCTTCTCCTACACCTTCCTAAGACAGTCTACCCAAACAACGAACAAATGTAATAAAACATTCTCCATACACACACACAACAAGAAAATAATAGAAATAAAAGAAGGAATAAACTCCTACCTCTCCATGGTAACTTTGGTGTCTAAACAACAAGCTTCAAGTGTTAACACACAGTCCAAAATAGAAAACTCCAAGTACGCAAATCTTTCTCCAACTTCCTCAAAAAAAACAAGAGCTCTAAACAGCAAAAAATGTGCCCCCAAGGAAGAATGCAAAAAGGTTCAACAACCCCTAAACAAGAAGAGAGTTTGAATTAAATAGAAGAGGGAAGAGAAGAGGATGATGTGGATCCATGTAGGATGCCACATCAAACATCCTCAAAATCAAACACTAAAGAAAAAAATCCATTCCCCTAAGCACAATAAAGAGGTGGATGAAAAATGACAAGTTATTTACACTCCAAAAGGAGCCCACACCTCAAGAGACAAAAATTTTATAAAATGTAAGAGAGTGCAATCCAAAACAAGCAACATGAGCAATAAAATGCATTATACAAGTCAAAAATCACATCTCCAATGATTAGTATGGTTGGTGAATTAAATTTAGAGGCATGGGACAAGTTTTATTTATCCCACAATCCTCCAAAAACTACCCCCAAGGACAAATTAGAATTTCCATGGAGGTGGAGTATTTATTACTAAAAAAAATCCTTACACAAGCTCTTACACAACTTACACATCACTTAAAAATTAAATACAACAGCCAACAACTCTAATAATTACTTTCCCATATCCCAATTTGATTTATTTAATTTTAACCATTTTTTCCTCACAGTAATCCATCACAATTTAATTAATTAAAAGAAGGGAACACCTTACTTAATAAAATACATACAACAATAATAAAAGAAACACATGAATAAAATACACAAACACATGGTCACATATAAAGAAATCCCCTCCATGGGATCCCCTAACTAAACACAACACACAACACAATAAAACAAGTTGCCATGGTGACCTTGTCGAATTCACCTAGAATTCTATTATGGCTGGTCTTCAATCCCTCGATGTTTGTTGTGATATTTTAAACCTACAAAACAAAAATACCTCCTTCAGCCTTGTGGCCATATCAGAACATCCAATGAGATATTAAAAAAATCACAAAGCCAACTATATAAATGAATCACAACAACATCGAAGCAATAACTACATCATTTGCATTTTTTATCCACAACTATATCAACATCATAAAATATTCATTTACTACATGTACTCATAATATCCTAAATCACATGTCTAAAAAACTTCCATTAAACATCCATGTCAATAGTATATCATCATCCACATATGAGTGTCTCTAATAATCACCATGCATCATATATAATCAGATTCAACAATAATCCAGGATCTGACATCTAACACCTTACTAAATCCAAACTATTAAAATATTTTTCATATAGTCTACAGTATCATGATCAGTAATAAAAGGTGCCAAAGGGAAGTGGGCACTACATCTATTTCTTTTAAATCTGTATATCATATTTTATCCTTCAAATGGGACATTTCATTTCTAAACTAATCTAATGCATTCAGTTGTTTATAAATCATCATTTTGAATCCAAAGAAAATACTAAATTTCAATCATACACATTCCCAAAATACAAAAAAATACAACATTGTTTCATATACATTTTCCCTTTCCAAATAGAGATCTACCTATCTCTTTTTTCATACAATGAAACATTGAATTCAATCCAATAATGCATATGAAAAAAGGTATTTCAACTCTTTATTGACTTCAATTATAAATCTTTACATATTTCCATGTTGAATGCAATAATTTTTTTTGGTTTCTTTCCAATAACAGAACAGGATATAAATGTCTTTCACAATTCAAATATATAACTTCATAATCAATTTGCATACATATTTCTTCACAAAATACATATTCCAATTTCATCCACAATAAGTGGGAAAGGATTACAAATGAATATGTTTTCATAAGGGACTGTCACACTAAATTTCTCCTTTGCTCCAGGACAGCAACATGTACATTTTCTCCTTCTCAACAAAAGAGGGGGAAAGGCAATGCTCTCCACCCAACCAAGACATCCAATGAAAGGAGAATCCTTCATCATTGGCCCCTAAGCCCCAACCAAAATACAATAAGAAGTGTAATTCAACCCATGACAATGACTGGCTTCCACAACACACAACATTATTTCAACATTCATAATACATATAAAAATAGTGCAAACAACACAACAGTTTACAACTGTAATTGAAAAAAAATCCAAAACAAAACTTAGGATTGATCATGCAAGCCAAAGGAGCAAGGCCTATGGGGGAAGCTACTTATGCCTCCCAATTGGGAATTGAGCATCCACCAGAACAACCCACCAAAATAATTCATCCCACACACATCCTTATGCCCCCCACAAATCTCTCCTTATGCCCCCCCATAGATTTCCTTATGCCCACCCCAAAGTAAGAAATGTAAGCCATTTCTTTTCTATGGTGGATCCCAAACTCAAAATCCCTCAAAAAAATTCTAATGCCAATGGCATTCCCTTATGCCCCCCTAAATGGATTCCCCATATCCTTCTCCTACACCATCCATATGGCAGCCTACCCAACCAACCAATAAATAAATAAAAAATATCCATTCATACAACACAACAAGAAAATAATCAGCATGAAAAGAGACGTAAATTCCTACCTCTCCATGGTAACTTTTGTTTCCAAAAGCAAGCTCTCAAAGGCCCAAAAAAACAGTCCAAAACAACAATCTCCCAAGCATGCAAAACTTTCTCTAAACTTCCTCCAAAAAAAAAACAAGAGCTCCAACACAAGAAAATGTGCCCCAAAGAAGTTGCAAAAATGATTCAATAACCCAAAAACAAGAAGAGAGATTGAATTATATAGAAGAGGGAAGAGAAGAGGATGATGTGGATCCATGTAGGATTCCACATCAAACATCCTCCAATTCAAACACACAAGATAAAATCCATTCTCCCAAGCACAATAAAGAGGTGGGTGAAAATATGACAAGTTACTTGCACACTCCAAAATGCCCACACCTCAAGGGTCAATAGAATGTAAGACAGTGCAATCAAAACAAAGCAACATGATTAATAAAATTCATTATAAAAGTCACAAATCACTTCTCTAACCATAGGTATGGTTGGTAAATTAAATTTAGAGGCATGGGACAAGTTTAACTTGTCCCACAAGCCTCCAAAAACAGCCCCAAGGACAAATTCAAATTTTTCATGGAGGTGGAGTATTTCATAGTCCAAAACTGACTTACACAAACTCTTACACAAATTACACATAGCTTACATATTTAATACAAACAACCAAAAATTTCCATTATTACTTTCCCATATCCCAATTTAATTTATTTAAATTTTAACCGTATGATTTCCCACATTAATCTATCACAATTTTAATTAATTAAAAGAAAGGAACACATTACTAATAAAATACATACAACAATAATAAAAGAAACACATTAATAAAATACACAAACCCATGGTCACATGTAAAGGTAATCCCCCCATGGGAATCCTGAACAAAACAACACACCACATAATAAAACAAGTTTCCATGGTAACCTTATCGAATTCACCTAGAATTCCATTGTGGTTGATCTCTAATCCCCTGATGTTTTGTTGTGATATTTTAATCCTACAAAACACAAATACCACCTTCGGCCTCATGGCCATATCAGAACATCCAACATGATATAAATGAAATAACCAAACCAACTATATAAATGAATCACAACAACATTCAAGTAACAACTACATCATTTGCATTTTTTAATCAAAAACTATATCATCATCCTAAAATATCCAAAATCACATAGCCGAACAACATCCATAAAACATCCATGTCAAATAATATATCATCATCCACATATAAGGTGTCTCTAATAATCATCATGCATCATAACCAAATAAATATCAACAGTAATCCATGATCAAATGTCTAAGAACTTACTAAATCAAAACATAAAAATATCCATAGTAAAATCAACCATATCAAAATAGGTATCTGTAGGTGTTAAAGGGAAGTGGGGACTACTTCCCCCTCCCTTTAGAATTGACTTCCTCCTGGAAGTAATAAGAACAAATGTGGAAACTGAACTCGTAATGAAGTAGCATCCTCCTATATAGATGTAGACTCATCATATCTATCCCATTGCACCAGAACTTGATCACCCTCTCTGCATCGAAGGAGAATAGGCTCCACCGATCACCTGTGATCTAAGATGTGAATAGGCTCCACCATCACCTGCCCCTGATCCTACACCTTCAATGTTGTCCAATCAACCACATGAGATGGATCTGCAATATATCTCCTGAGAACTAAAACATGAAAAACATCATGTACACGAGAAAAGCTGGTTGGTAATGTTAGACGGTAGGTGTATGTACCCAAAAATGTAGGTATTGTACTACCAGAAAGATTTTACGGAAACCCCAATGATGATTCATGTCTCTTCGCAAGGTGTTCGGAATCAAGAAAAGGCTCGTTAAGTGTATGTTTACATCCCAAATGCTTTATCCAAGTTCTGTGTGCTTTGTTCTATTCTCTTCCCCCTCTTTCTTTGCCTTTTGGTCTTAAGTGTAAGGACTACCACCTTGCCTTGGTGGTGGTCATGTAACTGCCATCTAGGACAATGTGGCGGTCCTGTAATCATTGCGCGGTCCTATGCGTATTTTCCATAATGCTTCGATGAATACGTCAAATGTAAAAATTCAATTTTCACCTGCATTCTTCAACCACTTTGGCTTGCATTTATGTTGTGGCTGCCTATAAATAGTTTTTTCCTTTTGTTTATAGTAAAAGAGATAAACTCCAAGTTACCCTCTGGTAAACCCAAATGCTATAAATAGCCAACTTGTTTTCAAACAAAAGGCCCCTCTCCTTCTTTGTTTAAATATTCAGTTTGTTTGAAGTTCTTGCTTATAGTTCCAATAGTTTCATGTTTTACATCAATTATCAGCCTTCTTCTACTATTTAGAGATCATTTGATCTTCTTGTTCATCTTACTTCATTGTTGTTCCATATAAATAGTTTAGAACAAGGTAGTTTCATTTTAGAATAGAATCCATTTAGAGTTGCAGGTTTTGTTTAGTCACGAAGGATAGTTCCCAAAATTCTCAGCGTATTTGTGTTCTATTCCCACAATAAATCCTGCTAGGAATTGCATAGTCAACCTTTGTTCACTTGCACTATCCCTCTCTTACTTGCATTGTATTTGGTCTATATCCAAAGCTTCCATTGTTTGAGTATCTTCTTCTGCTGACACTATCATACACCTACTTTTCTGGATTCAAGAGAACATGAAGGAATGAGGAGATCACATTGATGTGACAAAGTCACACACACAACTAGATTTACCATTGTTCTGTAAACTCCAGGTTTGAGCTATCAAAGTTCTAATTACAATATATCAAATAGAGTAGTAAATTATTTCATTTCAGTTAAAGCTCACTCTCGATATCGCCAAGGAAGCTATGGGGGATGATATTTTATGAGAAAATATGATTCATTCCTCACTTCTGAGGTAGGATTGAGAGTGTTTCGATTAAAATTAGTTAGTTATTTAGATATTTAGCATAAACTCACAAGTGCATAGGCAAAGAGCTACACCACGCAACTTTTCATGTTTTTATTCTATTACTAGATTAATTGTCCATTTTCTGAATATCTCTTTTAATCCCGTTAAAATAATTCATCAAAAATATAAAAATAAAATAATATATGCATAGCATAGATACATCTTTCATAATTAGTTTATTCAATTTAGTTAAAATTGAATCATCTTTGCATGACAATCACGGGACCTAGAGAACTCAAGGAATACGTATTTGAACTGATAGTGCTTCAACTAAATCTCCCCATGACACTAGCTAATATAGATCAAGACATTAGGATTCAGGTTTTTCGAACCACAGTAAATGTATGAGCAGTTATTAAACAATTGAGAGAGTCAAATATTAAAGATGACAAGGAATACACATTTTGGTCAAATCACCCTAAATATAGATTGCCTTGACAAAATATCCGCATGACTGTATAAGGACTTGAAAGAGAACAAATATTTGGTTACCATCATTTAGTTCCACAGCCCAACGTAGGATACCTCCTCATCGACATAGATACTAGCTTACATATTCAAGTTGTCAGAACACCTGTAAGGTATTCTGAGAAAATTACACAACTTCTTGTTCTAAACATAGAGGCTGAAAAAGCTTACGACTATTGGATAGTTAGGAGAAGAGATTAATTCCTCATATGACCGTAGGAGGTCCGCCATAACCACGAACTTACGATTTTGATCCACAAGTCCCACAACGCAACGGGCCTACTAATCAATCAAATATTAACACTGGTTTATGCACACTAATATTCAGATCCTCACCACTTCCACCAAACATCAATACATAATTCTCTGTATTAAACGTAGCATCCAATCAAGCTAGACATTTCTGGACTAGACTAGAGAATCATCCATAAAACTATGGAAGATCGACTACACCTCTCATCACTATTTTTTATGACCTTGTCTGGAAATATACACAAAACACCTATAGGTCACTTTCTATGTATTCAACAGCCAATAAATAGGATCTCAGTAGAGCTCGACATTAATTGGAGCCTCCGAGCAACTATTATATCTGAACGATCCATAACACCAATTTAGGTTAGGAGGGCCTTCTTTGCCTTAGATTCACAGATTCAATTATTGTGTATTGAGGATATAAGATTTCCCAACTAGTTTATCTGTATCCATATAAATTCCATTCTTACGATTGTCTAGGAATGACCTTGGGAGGTTGAGTACGAAGAAGAGTTGCTTATAGATTCTCAATCTTGCATTTCACTTTTCTATCATACAAAATTGGTGAACCCATCATGAACAAACAATTTTTCCCCTTTTATTTTAATTTCTTTCTTCATTCACCTTTCCTCTTTTCCATTATTATGTGGGTATTCATATACCCCCCGAATATGTCAGGATACGATGCATATGGTAGACCACTCTCAGGTCTTGAAGAAAATTACGGTCAAACAAATAGACAACCGTCACCCACACTTTCTACATGGGCTGACAACTATTCAAGTAATTACTTGTCATCAAAAACTCACCCTCAAAGAACTAGATCTAGTTCTTCATTCCAAATTTAAGATTTACATCAGCTTGCACAAATGCAACAACTAGAGCACTCAGCCTCTAACAATATGATGTTTACTAGAGATCCATTTCATCTCCTCAGGTTTTGTTTAGAACAAAAATCAATAGACAGTCAGATCCACTCCCACTTTTGGATGAGGAGTATTTAGTGCACTACGCTAGAAGCAAACAACGCTTCCAAAACATGTACCCACTTATAGGGAGTTTACAAACACAACCCAATACCATACTCCAAGAAAACACCCCCATTCCTCCACTTATGGAAATACTCTCGGTGAAGCTTGGAAGGGTAATGAACAATTCATAGCAAGGTATCATACCCCTTTACAACCTCAAGGTGTGCAACACAAACCATTAAGGAAAAAAACTGTGTCTTCGCCAATCGAGGTCATCTCAACCTTAGTTGAGAAAGTTAGAGGATTGGAACTTTCTCAAGCAAATCAAAATTCATATTTTGGGCAAGCAGGAATCCCCAACCTTCTGCATCATCCTATCCAGGTTGACCTCCTTATAGGAACAGGAACGTTACTCATGCCTCCTCAACATTTGTATAACTATCCACAACAAACATCAACTAGAACCACATTTTCAAATGCTACTCCAATTGAAAATACAGTACCTCCCGGCTTAGCACCAAACAACCCATACTAGAGAAATGCTCCTCCCTACTTAAACATTTATTCAAAATCACCACAGGAAGACATGTTCTCCTCACTCGGGATGTTTTCTCAACCATAGGGATTCCCTTATGCCCCTGCAAATGCATATGTTGTGCCACATTAACAACCCATTCCACCCCCACCCCCTCAATAAACACCATCGATGGTTAAAGCCTATGCGGTAGGGTCTTACTTAGAATATTTAAAATAACTCCTAGACTTCACCATACGAAGTGTCATGCTTCCAAGACCTCTTCCTGATTTACCCAAATACAAAGGGGAGGGAGATCCAAATGCACACATCAAGGCCTATGCCACGGCCATACGGGAATTACTCCGTTGGGATGGGGTTTTTGATAAGATATTCCATAAAACCTTGGAGGGTGTTGCCCTTGATTGCTACTATAGAATACTTGAAGCCTCGATACATTCATTTAAACAACTCATGTTAGATTTAATCAAGGATTTTGATATGAACAAATTACTGAGAATAGAAATCATCGTATTCTTACATATTAAACAAGAGCATAATGAATCCGTTGCTCATTTTATTCAAAGATGGCACACGGTTCTCTACTCTTCAGCAAGTGCTCCAAACATTTATCAGATGGAACTATGTGATTTATTCCTTCATTCCCTCAATAGAGAGATAAAGGAAGAAGTCTAGAAGTTCCCACTATGAACTTATGATGAAGTACTTGAGAGTGCTCTCCGAATCGACCAAGCCATAATAGATAGTGGTCGTAAGACATATAAAACAAACAGGAAATTAATCACTCCCAATCAAGACACTACATCCTATCCTAGTACCAGGAATACCAATCAAGGACCTAGAATCCTCAACAAAAACTATGGGGCTACAACAGATGGATTAATAGACCAAGTTAAACAAGAAAACGTTGTGAACATTTCGCCACCCATTAACAATCAGCGAAATAACAATTTTACTCCAACAATCAACACGGTGGATTTTAATCGTCCACCATGACCACAACAACAACAACAACAACGAAAAGTCCAAGGACAAGGTCCAAATAAAAACCCAACTGAGTATCAGAGTCAAAACTAAAGGCAACAACCTCAAAATTTTAACTCTAAAAACCAACAACCTTATCAGAATTTTGGGCCACAGTAGGTTTCAAATCAACAATCTCAAAATTATAATCCCAATTTATATTATGGTTTCCACAAGATTCAAGGCCATGATACTAAGACTTGTCATGACTACGATAAATTCATGCAGCATTTTCTAGAAGACCAAAGACAACTCTTTTATAGATATTTTCTTAGCAAATTCTGTAGTACCCACGCGAAACAGTTACACAAGGGTAGTTTCCCATAAAAATGCACCCCTCAAGATCTTTAATGATCCACTCCCAAATCATTCTAACAATAATAGGTTAGACCCAAGTGGAATAAACAAGGGTGTTATGGCAGCAAAGAACGATCATGAAGCCTCAACTTCATTAAATCCACCGGTCGCACCCCAATTAGGAACTCAACTGGAAACCAAGATAGTTGTTCTGGTAGAGTTAGACACCAAGCTACCCATAGAAACCATAACAAGAACACGGGATTATTCTTCTCAACCAGATCTAAGCTATCCATTAGAACTAGACAACAATCAAGAAACATTGGTAAAACCCATAGGCGCTTATGATTTAATTAAGATATTCCATAAAACCTTGGAGGGTGTTGCCCTTGATTTCTACTACAGAATACTTGAAGCCTCGATACATTCATTTAAACAACTCATGTTAGATTTAATCAAGGATTTTGATATGAAGAAATTACTGAGAATAGAAATCAGCGTATACTTACATATTAAACAAGAGCATAATGAATCCGTTGCTCATTTTATTCAAAGATGGCACACGGTTCTCTACTCTTCAGCAAGTGCTCCAAACATTTATCAGATGGAACTATGTGATTTATTCCTTCATTCCCTCAATAGAGAGATAAAGGAAGAAGTCTAGAAGTTCCCACTATGAACTTATGATGAAGTACTCGAGATTGCTCTCCGAATCGACCAAGCCATAATAGATAGTGGTCGTAAGACATATAAAACAAACAGGAAATTAATCATTCCCAATCAAGACACTACATCCTATCCTAGTACCAGGAATACCAATCAAGGACCTAGAATCCTCAACAAAAACTATGGGGCTACAACAGATGGATTAATAGACCAAGTTAAACAAGAAAACGTTGTGAACATTTCGCCACCCATTAACAATCAGCGAAATAACAATTTTACTCCAACAATCAACACGGTGGATTTTAATCGTCCACCATGACCACAACAACAACAAAAACAACGAAAAGTCCAAGGACAAGGTCCAAATAAAAACCCAACTGAGTATCAGAGTCAAAACTAAAGGCAACAACCTCAAAATTTTAACTCTAAAAACCAACAACCTTATCAGAATTTTGGGCCACAGTAGGTTTCAAATCAACAATCTCAAATTATAATCCCAATTTATATTATGGTTTCCACAAGATTCAAGGCCATGATACTAAGACTTGTCATGACTACGATAAATTCATGCAGCATTTTCTAGAAGACCAAAGACAACTCTTTTATAGATATTTTCTTAGCAAATTTGTAGTACCCACGCGAAACAGTTACACAAGGGTAGTTTCCATAAAAATGCACCCCTCAAGATCTTTAATGATCCACTCCCAAATCATTCTAACAATAATAGGTTAGACCCAAGTGGAATAAACAAGGGTGTTATGGCAGCAAAGAACGATCATGAAGCCTCAACTTCATTAAATCCACCGGTCGCACCCCAATTAGGAACTCAACTGGAAACCAAGATAGTTGTTCTGGTAGAGTTAGACACCAAGCTACCCATAGAAACCATAACAAGAACACGGGATTATTCTTCTCAACCAGATCTAAGCTATCCATTAGAACTAGACAACAATCAAGAAACATTGGTAAAACCCATAGGCGCTTATGATTTAATTAAGATATTCCATAAAACCTTGGAGGGTGTTGCCCTTGATTTCTACTACAGAATACTTGAAGCCTCGATACATTCATTTAAACAACTCATGTTAGATTTAATCAAGGATTTTGATATGAAGAAATTACTGAGAATAGAAATCAGCGTATACTTACATATTAAACAAGAGCATAATGAATCCGTTGCTCATTTTATTCAAAGATGGCACACGGTTCTCTACTCTTCAGCAAGTGCTCCAAACATTTATCAGATGGAACTATGTGATTATTCCTTCATTCCCTCAATAGAGAGATAAAGGAAGAAGTCTAGAAGTTCCCACTATGAACTTATGATGAAGTACTCGAGATTGCTCTCCGAATCGACCAAGCCATAATAGATAGTGGTCGTAAGACATATAAAACAAACAGGAAATTAATCATTCCCAATCAAGACACTACATCCTATCCTAGTACCAGGAATACCAATCAAGGACCTAGAATCCTCAACAAAAACTATGGGCTACAACAGATGGATTAATAGACCAAGTTAAACAAGAAAACGTTGTGAACATTTCGCCACCCATTAACAATCAGCGAAATAACAATTTTACTCCAACAATCAACACGGTGGATTTTAATCGTCCACCATGACCACAACAACAACAAAAACAACGAAAAGTCCAAGGACAAGGTCCAAATAAAAACCCAACTGAGTATCAGAGTCAAAACTAAAGGCAACAACCTCAAAATTTTAACTCTAAAAACCAACAACCTTATCAGAATTTTGGACCACAGTAGGTTTCAAATCAACAATCTCGAAATTATAATCCCAATTTATATTATGGTTTCCACAAGATTCAAGGCCATGATACTAAGACTTGTCATGACTAGGATAAATTCATGCAGCATTTTCTAGAAGACCAAAGACAACTCTTTTATAGATATTTTCTTAGCAAATTTTGTAGTACCCACGCGAAACACTTACACAAGGGTAGTTTCCCATAAAAATGCACCCCTCAAGATCTTTAATGATCCACTCCCAAATCATTCTAACAATAATAGGTTAGACCCAAGTGGAATAAACAAGGGTGTTATGGCAGCAAAGAACGATCATGAAGCCTCAACTTCATTAAATCCACCAGTCGCACCCCAATTAGGAACTCAACTGGAAACCAAGATAGTTGTTCTGGTAGAGTTAGACACCAAGCTACCCATAGAAACCATAACAAGAACACGGGATTATTCTTCTCAACCAGATCTAAGCTATCCATTAGAACTAGACAACAATCAAGAAACATTGGTAAAACCCATAGGTGCTTATGATTTAATTAATGACTTAACAAACACCTTCTCTCACATCTCCTTTTTGGATTTATTAAAAAAATCTCTTGCCCATAGGGCTGCTCTCTTAGAGGCATTATGCCTTGGTCCTTTAATTAACATCACTCCTCCTCCGAAAACGCAAGTAAACCATGTAGACTTTGACTTCTACCCTCCAGGGCAGCTAGATAGGGATACTGAGTTTATATTTGATATAAGCAAAATGCCAACGGACACTAAAATTGCGAGAAGAGGTGACCCAACTTTACATTTACAAGTATGAGTTTACAATAATTATGTTAAACATGCAATGATTGATGATGGGGCAATATTTAACATAGTCCCCTTCACTTTCCTTCAAAAGCTAGGGTATGGAGAAATAAATTGTTCCACAACACGAAATATGCTAAGAGGTTATGATATCCTCAAAGCCACTTCAATCGGAACCATATTTTTACTAGTCACCTTAGGACCCAAGACGGTCCTCACTGAATTTTATATTATAGATCAGGAAACCAACTATAATATGATCCTCGGTCAACCATGGATACACTACATGAAGGAAATCACTTCCATGTTATTCCAAGAAATAAGATTTTTGCACTTAGGGAAAATATTTGTGGCACAAGGTGACCCAAAACCCTTCGATATATACCTAGTTGACTTGAAGAAAAGACCAGGTGTTCACTCCGAGTTTGAACTCCCAATGAATCAACTTAGCAAACCAATTAATTCAAAACCAAAAGAGAAGTTAATACCTACCACAGAATTGGAAATTACAAATCTAGTTGAGGGTATTCTAGCACTCAAAAATGAGACTAATGTCATAGATTTGGTGTCATTAGGGACTATCGCAAAAATTGTAGAATTACTAGAGAAATATTTATCTATTCGCCTACCATTTGATTCTATGGGTATGGGATACACCCTAGGAATTGTTTCTCTTCCATCAGATGAAATTTGTATGGTAGAAGTAACCAAGGCAGAAGAAACAAACACGAAGAATATCCCAACATCCATTTTCCCAAGAAAATATTGGACTCCCCACTTTGATGGAGCTAGATGTTGCTTTGCAGCTGGGGAAGGAGTGATCTTTACTTCTTTTGAGGGAAAGATCCTACCTTTTGCCTTTAAATTAAACTTTGAGTGTACAAACAATGGGGCAGAATATGAAGCCCTCCTCCTTGGCCTCATCCTAGCCAAAAGAATGGGTTTCAATAACATTAGAGTACTAGAAGACTCACAACTGGTTACAAACCAAGTCTCTAAGGTTTATGAGACTAGAGCTGAACATTTACAACTCTACAAAACAATGGTACTAGATCTAAGAAAGGGATTAAACTTCATATCAATTGAAGAAATTCCACGAGAACAGATCCTCCTCATAGATTCAATAGCAACCTCAACTTCCCATTTCACTCCAAACAATGAGTTGGAAGATACAAGTTTCGTGGTATCACTTTGTAATGAACCATTAGTTCATAAAATACCAACAAACCCACTCCTAACTCATAGAGAAGTAGAGAATTATTTTGCTATCCTGGATCACTCTAATAGTGATAGAGTCACTCTCAAATATCTAAACGCCTATGCAGAGCTACATCTTGCTCACCACATAGTAGGTCTTTCCCTAATACCACATTCCTCTTCCTACTTTGGAAATCCCATGATAGACTCTCCTCCATAGAAGGATATCAATATCTACGAGGTAGAGAATGGAGAAAATTTGGAACAACCTTTGGCCCCCCCTGAATTTGAAGAAGGAAATGCTTCTTTAATCGAGGAAACAATTGACATAAACATTGGAATGAAGGAAGAGCCAAAATTTTTGAAATTGGGATCTGTTAACTCCAGAGGAGATAGAAATACACACCCAAATCCTCAAAGAACATCAAAAGGCTTTCGCATTTAACTATAAATAAATGACAAGAAATGCACCACATACCGCGGTACATAATCTTGTCACCAAACTAGATGCAAAACCAATTAAACAAAAGTCAAGACCAATGAATCCAAAAGTGGCTCTCATGGTAAAAGAAGAAGTAATGAAACTTCTCCAAGTGGGATTCATCAAACCTATTTCCTTTTCATAATGGGTATCTAATATCATCCTTGTTCTAAAAAAGAATGGGAAGATACACATTTGCATAGACTTTTGGGATATTAACAAAGCTTGTCCCAAGGATGACTTCCCGTTACCATCTATTGACATTATTCTGGATACAACAGTTGGATTTAAGCTATTATCCCTCATGGATGGGTTCTCAGGGTATAATCAAATTAAAATATCTTAACAGGATCAAGCCAAAACCACATTTGTAACTCCCTGGGGAAGTTATTGTTACGCTATCATGCCATTCGGTCTTAAGAATTTCGGCGCTACATACCAGTGGGAAATGACATACATATTCCACGATCTTATCCATAAAATTGTGGAATCCTATGTGGATGACTTGTTGGCCAAGGCCAAGAAGCATTGTGATCACCCAGAAGTACTCTGCATCATCCTCTCATGATTGATTGAATATGGTGTCACATTGAACCCAGAGAAATGTGTATTTCGTGTGAGGGGAGGAAAACTTCTGGGTTACATTATATCCTCATGATGGATTGAAGTTGATCTAGCCAAAATATAGTCTATTCCTGAAATGATTCCACCATCAGATGAGTCTGGTATCAGATCATTTCTTGGGAAACTTGGTGCAATCTGATGGTTTATTCCAGATTTAAGTTTTTCTATTCATCTAATCAATAATCTATTAAAGAAATATTATAGCATTGATTGGATAGAAGAGTGCAATGAGGCCTTTGAAGTGGTTAAAAACTTCTTGTTGTCTCCCCCCACACTAATGCCTCCTAGACCATATAATCCTTTGATTCTATACTCATGAGCTACTGATGTCTCGCTAGCCTGCATGTTGGCTCAAGAAGACAATGATAAATGAGAATGTGTAGTCTATTTAATTAGCTGAATGTTGCTCAATTATGAAACACATTATACACAGGTAGAGACAGAATGTCTTGCCATAGTCTTTACAACAAAACATTTGAGACATTACATGTTAAATCGAGAAAAAAGGGTCATTGTAAAAATAGATCATTTACAAACATTTCTCACGCAAGGGTCTTTATCTAAAAAGGTTGGACATTTCATAACCTTAATGGGAAAATTTGAATTAAAATTTGTAAACTAGAAATCCGTTAAGGGATAAATCATTACAGATTAGTTAGCTGATAATCCGTTAGATGGAGGTGATCTGGTAAATCTGGACTTTCCCGATGAGTGTATATACTTTATCGAAACTAGGCCCCCCATCTCTACATGTTCCTGGTACACTAACATCATCAATTTTCTCATGGACCATACGTACCCAGAAGATGCCACATAACAAAAAAGAAGGCGGTTATGCATTATCACTGCTAAATAAATTATTTTATAACAAGTACTCTATCGTAAAGCCTTTGATGGCATGCTTCTAAGATGCGTCATGACAAAAGAATCCAAGAAGATTCTTTATGGATCCCATAGTGGTATATGTGGAGGTCACTTCCGTGGTCATGCCACTACTTGAAAAATACATCGGATGGGCTATTTTTCACCCACTCTTGAACATGACGAAGTAGAGTTTATACGTAAGTGCCACAAATGCCAAGAATTCTCCCATGATATTCACATGCCAGCACAATCTCTGTAACCAATAGCAACCCCATGGCCTTTCTCCATGTGGGGTCTAGATTTGATAAGGAAATTCTCTCCCTCATCGACACATGGCCATAACTTTATAATTACGGCCACATGATATTTTAGCAAATGGGTAGAGTCCATGCCTCTCACCACTGTACCAGGTTCGGTAATTGTCAAGTTCATTTTGAACCAAATAATTTATAGGTATGGTGTCCCACAAGTCATTATCTCAGATAATGTTACATCCTTTAAGAACAAGGAGGTCTGTGAGTTATGTAGCAAATTCAAAATAAACCATCGTATGGCCTCTCTTTACTACCCTCAAGCCAATGGACAAGCTGAAGCAATGAACAAAACATTAAAAGCTATTCTCCTCAAAAAGGTTAAGGAGAACAAACGAGATTGGCATTTAAAATTATATCTGGCCTTATGGGCCCATCAAACCTCAATAAGAACACCAACAGGAGCAACCCCCTTCTCATTAGTATTTGGGGCAGAAGCAGTTCTCCCGCTTTGAGGTTGAAATACCTAGTCTCTGCATCTCATTACAAGGGATTCTGGGAGAAGATGCCTATAGAGAGGCACACCTCTCTCAACTAGAAATCCTTGATGAGGCCAGGATAAACACTGATAAATTGTACATAGCCTATGCTGACTGGATGTGCTGGCAATATAACAAAAAATTCTACAAGTGAGAAATATATGATGGAGATCTAGTTCTAAGACTAGACAGTCGGATTGATAAGAAAATCGGCGAAGGAAATTCTGGCCCAAGTGGTTGGGCCCATACCGAGTCATGAAAGACTACGGAAACAGTGTGTATCTCTTGTGTACATTAGAAGGTGAGGAGTTCAATGAAACAGTTAATTTCTTACATCTTAAATGGTTTTACACATGAGACATCAACGTCACCATCTGTATATTATATCTACCTACATTGCATTAGTCACTTGTTTCATTTTGTCCACTCGTTTCGTAAAAATTGTAGTCAAGGAACTGACTCTTAATCAATATATTATATGTTTATGAAAATATTGACAAAAGCATTCAAGTCACTTATCTTCAAACATCATCAAGTAGTTTCAGAATCTTTTCGTCAGGTTTGACAGATAAATATTGATGAAAACCATACCAAGGCCTGCATACTTGGTTTTTCTCTTTCTTTCTACTAGGTGATGTTGTTCATACCTACGGTCTATTCTAGAAGCTTCTTCGTGTCACACCTAACCCTCTTATGTCTCTTTGAAACAACAATATCCCAAAATCACGGATCAGAAGAGTCAAAATCAAATAGAATCAAGAATACCAAGCAAACAAAATATTTTATTTTACACACTTCTTTGCCCCACCAACCTACGGTTATAAGCCCACATCTCTTACTAGTGGTGAGAGGTTGGGAAAGGAAATACGTTCTCTTACTCGAATATATCTTGCCTTTGGTGACAAACCCATGCTTCTTACTAGTAGCATAGGGTAGGGTATGGGAGTCCATTCACACAAATTAAGAAATCTTGGTATTTTTGGAAGTACAAATAAAATTATATTAAGTAAAAATAAGTGTCCAAATTCCAAAGAGATCAAATCCTCAAAACAAAATTTTTTCAACCAGGTTGCCATTTATGATCTAAGTCTAGATAAACTAGAAAGTAAGTTGCTTTCTGAGCTTGGTGGTAGTTTTGAGTAGGGTAAGTGTGTAGGTCTAAGTTTGGTTTCTGTCACTAGTTTTTTTGTCTCTCATCATTCCATTATGTCAAACTCATGCAATTTGTGCCCTTCACAACTCTTGGTGTTGAGCCCTCTCATATTACTAGCTGCATGGAGTTTGGGAGTGGGGCAAGTTAATCTCTTTATCATTATAAATTCATCACATTTTGCCAACATAAGAAGAACAACAAACATTACCCAAAGAGGAAAAGAGTTCAGTACTACAATATGTTTCACATCGTCATGTACCAGCATTACAAAAGCAAATAAAAGTAAAGCATTATGTTCAGTATTTGTTATTCATTTATCATCCATTGTATACATCTGAAAAGCATATAAGCAAAATACTCTAAAAACATCTAGTGTACACATGAGAAGTGAATCATAAAATTCTAGACACAAGAAGATCTAGATGTAAAAATATATGTGTGTGTGTGTGTGTGTGTGTGTGTGTGCGTGTGTGTGTGTGTGGTGTTTTATGTACAATGCCATCATGCACCAAGGCATGGTCAAAATGCTCAATGAGCCCAGAAAATATAAAAATACTCGTATAAATATTTGACCAAAGATAACTATAAATAGAACCATGATCTCTCAATCCCTGTGAGATCCCTCAGAAGGTGCATGACCTCACCTAAGGCTCCTACTGTGATGATGCTCTGAATGAACTAAGGGCTCACGATCATGGCCATCAGCTATGGTCTCACTGTGAGAGTGACTCGTCATCATGTGCTCAACAGTCCTATATCGGACCAGCTCGGTATGAAGGGAGGTCATGAGCTTTGCCATCTTCCAGACAGGGGAAAAGACATTAGTATGTTGACAAGCTACTGAGGGCTCTCCAACATCCTCAGTCAACTCAGCTCGAGTACCCTCCGAAGGGAGCAGTAGAGTGTTCGCGCACACCTGGCGAATCAAATCTTGCCATCCATCAACAGTCGCTATAGATAAAAAAGGAGAAACAAACAAGTTAGAGATTTGTCCAAAATAAGACCAAAAATAAACAAAACAACAAAAGGGAAACAGCAACTAAACAATTCTAACTAAAAAAAATCATGAAAAGAGTAGTAACTCACTCGGATCTCCAGGCCTCGAGGTGGGATCTCTAGGATTTGCGTCTACTACTGACGTTGTCACCGAATGTCATGCCTCTCCCACATCTAGAACAAAGTGATAGCCTACCAAGGACTCATCATCTCCCTTAGGTCCTGAGAAGGTAACTCCTTTGAAATCAGGGTCACGTTCTCTGCGATCTTCTTCACCCTCTCGGTCCACAATATATCCTGAGTATCATGCCACTAAAAATCACTATCATCCTCCTCTATCCCACCAGCCCCAGTCTCACCCTCCTTCATCTCCTCCTCTATCTTCTCCCCCGTGAACTCCTCAGACTCTAAGTCCACATCAATGGGCTGGTCTCCACTATGTGTAGGACCAGCTCCGATCTGAAGTAAAGGTGCTCGAGGAGCACTAGCTACCCCTCGAGCATGAACCACCCTCCTAGTTGTAATAGGAATGCTAGGAGTGATCGTGGTCCAACCTTGGCCTCGAGGACCTCCCCTATCCTCGCGAACAAATCTATAAACTGGCCCCGCTGGAGGAAACATATAAATATAGGGGAGGCCAAACTACTATGGTACTCTGTCAAAGGGGTGAATCTCCAACTTCCCTATCCTATCTATCAACTGGCTAGTAGTATGTCAAGCAATCAATGTGAGTGTCTCCTCTCCCCATAACCCTACCATGGTGTGATAAGGAGTGACCTCCATGTCTACATTAGTCAAAGAATCCACTGGCTAGTGTGGTGTCCTAACTACAGTCATCCCTATCCATGTCGCTACCCTGATAGCCTCGGGATCCTCTACCTGTACACCTCTCCCGTAAAGAATGATGTGCCCATACACCAAACTCATAACTAGAGTAGGGTGACTTAATGAATGCCCCTGTAGTTTGACCACCCTGTAAAAATCATGATAGGTGGTCCCAAGAATGTCTGCTCCCTAAGAGTAAATGTGGCCATGCACCTTAATTTGTGCCATAATAGGAGCCCAATAGTATAAAAGAGTATCCCCTCCCTTGTTCCCAATCAACAGTGAGGAAATGATGCCCATAATGGCCTTGCGGAGCAAAATAATATCTAACTCAACAATAAAGTGAACCTTCACCCCCTTCTTCAACCCCATGGAAATAAAAAAATCTCCCATATATTTGGCCCACTAGACCATCTAAGATCTAGATACTACTTTCTTAAGAGACAACTGCCTCCCAAGAATCGGGACCCCAAATATACGATAAACATCCTCAAGGGTGATGGTCCACTCACCCCTAGCACTTGGTAACCAGAAGGTATTCCATTTGGCATCCCAATATGAGAATAAGTCACATAGTATGTGACTGGAAGGAGTAATGTGAGGAACCTGAGAGATCCACAAGATGTCAGCCCACTGGAAAGTATCTCTGTCAGCCAAGGTCAATGCATCCAACACTGCCTGGAGCCAATCACACTCCCTCTCTTTATTCCATCTGATATACTCCTTCTTATGCATCCACCCAAAACCATAGAAAAGGAGTAAGTTAGTAAAATAATCCAACTGTAAAAATCATCAGGAACATATAAAAATGCTAAAAATGCAAAAACAATCAGGAAATACATGTCTTTTTGCATTGTTTGAAACTGCTGCCTTATGCTTCGGTGGTCCTATAACAACTACCTTATAAGGCATTGATCTTGTAGCCACTACCTTCATAGGGTAGTGGTCCAATGACCGCTACCCTGTGCAAGGCGGCAGTCCTGTCCCAAATCACCAAATGACTTGAAAACCCTAAAACCACTTAAAAAATGTAAAAATGCATCATTTTAGATGAAATAAAAACCTACCCTATGGGTGCCCCCCCTAGAGACTCATTTAAAACTAGCATTTTCAAAAATAACCCCCCCCAAGACAAAGATTTCTACATTTGTATCTTTTAGGTTTAAAAACAATAAATTGAGAAGAACTAACCTGAGACTTCACGAGCTGATGTCCTGAGCTTAGAGGCATGATCACAATCTCGTAATGGACTTTTTGAATGTAATCTCATCAAAAATGGTCACCATGGGTCCCAGAGCTTAGAGATCACCAAATTGACACACGGAAATGAATAGTAAAATGAGCTAGTTTTAAATATATATAGAATTCTAATTTGGTTTTGAATGTGTTTCATCACAGAAATGGAGCATCAATGGAGGTAAGTTCTAATCCCCACACAAATGGTAAGTCCTCATTTCATATTAATTTAATTTAGTTTTATTTCTCAATCTATTTTATCTATCTGCACTTGAGTCCTCTTTTCATTTTGCAAATAGTGGGAATTTGGATGGCGATGTTTCGACACAAGAGTGTGTCAACTATAACTTCTAACTCCCCATTTTGGGACCTCCATACTCAGACCCACTAGTTTATGCTTCTCTATGGCTAAAACAATTCTCTGAGGGGGACAATATGTACGTACCCAAAAAAGTAGGTATTGTAATGCTGGAAAGAGGTTACAGAAACCCCAATGATGATTCATGTCTCTTTGCAAGGTGTTGAGAATCCAGAAAAGGCTCGCCAAGTGTATGTTTGCATCCCAAATTATTTATCTAATCTCCTTGTGCTTCGTTCTTTCCTCTACCCCCATTTTCCTTGCATTTTGGTCTTAAGTGTCAGGACTGCCGCCCTACAAGGGTGGCGGTCCTGTGTGCATTTTCCAGAATGCTTCGATGAATGCGTCAAACATAAAAATTCAATTTTCACCCACATTATTCAACCACTTTTGCTTGCATTTATGGTTTGGCTTCCCTGTAAATAGTATTTTCCCTTTTGTTTATAGTAAAATAGATCAACTCCAAGTTACCCTCTGGTAAATCCAAATGTTATAAATAGCCAGCTTGTTTTCAAACAAAAGTCCCCTCTACTTCTCTGTTTAAATATGCAGTTTGTTTAAATTTCTTTCTAAGAGTTCCAATAGTTTCATCTTTTGCATCAATTATCAACCTTTCTTTACTATTTAGAGATCATTTGATCTTCATGTTTCATCTTACTTCATTGTTGTTCCATATAATCAGTTTAGAACAAGGTAGTTTCATTTTAGAATAGAATCCATTTAGAGTTGCAGATTTTGTTTAGTCACAAAGGATAGTTCCTAGAAATCTCAGTGTATTTGTGTTGCATTCCCATGATAAATCCTGCTAGGAATTACATAGTCAAGCTCTGTTCACTTGCACTATCCCTCTCTTACTTGCATTGTATTCAGTCTATATCTAAATTTGCCATTATTAAAGTATATTCTTCTACTGACACTATCATACACACGCTTTTCTAGATTCATGAGAACATGAAGTAATGAGGAGATCACACTGAGGGGATAAAGTCACACACATAACTAGATTTACCACTATTCTATAAACTCTAGGTTTGAGATATCAAAGTTCTAATTACAATATATCAAATAGAGTGGTAAACTATTTCATTTCAGTTAAAGCTCACTCTCGATATCAACAAGGAAGCCATGGGGGATGATAGTTTCTGAAAAACTATGATTCATTCCTCACTTCTAAGGTACGATTGAGAGTCTTTTGATTAAAATTAGTTAGTTATTTAGATATTTAGGATAAAATCACAATTGCACAGGAAACTAACTACACCAAACAACATTGCCTTTTTTGATTCTGTTACTAGATTAATTGTCCATTTTCTAAATATATTAGAATAACTACTCTTTTAATCTCGTTAAAATAATTCATTGAAAATACAAAAATAAAAGAATATATGCATAGCGTAGATACATCTTTCATAATTAGTTTATTCATTTCAGTTAAAATTGAATCATCTTTACATGATAATCATGAGACCTATAGAACTCAAGGAATACATATTTGAACCAATAGTGCCTCAACTAAATCTCCCCATGACACTAGCTATTATAGATCAAGACCTTAGGATTCAGGTTTTTCGAACAATAGTAAACCTACGAGTAGTTAGTGAACAATTGAGAGAGTTAAATATTGAAGATGACAAGGCATACACATTTTGGTCAAATCACCCTAACTATAGACTTCCTTGATAGGTATCCACATTACTGTACAAGGACTCAAAAGAGAAAAAATATTTGGTTATGATCCTTTAGTTCCAAAGCCCAATGCAGGAGACCTCCTCATCGACATAGATACTAGCTTACATATTCAAATTGCCAGAACACCTGTAAGGTATTCTGAGAAAATTACACAACTTCTAGTTCTAAACATAGAGGCTGAAAAAGCTTATGACTATTAGATAGTCGGGAGAAGAGATTGACTCCTCATATGACCATAGGATGTACACCACAATCACGAACTTACGGTTGTGATCCATAGCTCCCAAAACCCAATGGGCCTACTGATTAATCAAATATTGACACTGGTTTGTGCACACTAATATTCAGATCCTCACCACTTCCACCAAACATCATTACAGAATTCTCCGTATTAAACGTAGCAGCCAATCAGGCTAGAGATTTCTAGACTAGACTAGATAATTGTCCATAAAAATCCAGAGGATCCACTGCACCTCTCATCACCATTTTTTATGACCTTATCTGGAAATATACACGAAGCACCTATAGGTCACTTTCCACGTATTCAACAGCCAATAAGTAGGATCTCGGTAGAGCTCGACATTGATTGGAGCCTTCGAGCAGCTATTATATCTAAACAATCCATTACACCAATTCAGGTTAGGAGGGATTTTTTTGCCTTAGATTCATAGATTCCATTATTTCGTATTGAGGATATAAGATTTCCCAACTAGTTTGTTTGTATCCGTATAAATTTTATTCTCACCGGCTGTCTCAGCATGACC
Organism: Taxus chinensis; assembly: GCA_019776745.2. Lineage (NCBI taxonomy): Eukaryota > Viridiplantae > Streptophyta > Pinopsida > Cupressales > Taxaceae > Taxus > Taxus chinensis. The sequence goes on along the minus strand of CM034147.1, from coordinate 894,805,899 downwards.
TCAGTAGGTCGGGTATGAAGAAGAGTTGCTCGTAGATTCTCATGCTCACATGTCACTTTTCTATCATACAGTAGGCCAAAGGGCCGATACGCTCCAAGATATCAAAAGGACTAATGAATCTAGGAGGTAACTTAGAACCTTTTCCATAATGGATAGGTCTCTTATGTGGCCTGACACGAAGGAACACCTTCATGCCTACGTAGAAACTACGATCGATCCTATGTTGATCCACATACTTCTTCTACCTGTCATGTGCCTCCTGCAAGCTCTGCCTGATCAACACTACCTACTACTCCATGTCCTATAAAAAAGTTGGTCCAATAGATACTTTGTCCTCTAACCTGTCCCAACTAAGAGGTGTCCTACATTCTCTACCATACAAAGCCTAAAAAGGAGCCATGCCTATGAAAATTTGGAAACTATTATTTTAGGAAAACTCCACTAAGTACAGGTACTCCTCCCATTTAGACTGCAGATCCATCACATAAATCCTAAGCATGTCCTCTAAAATTTGATTCACCCACTCAATTTTTCCATATGTCTCAGGGTGATATGTTGTGCTGAAGTTGATTCTCGTCCTGAGGACATACTGCATGGTAGTCCATAAATGTGAAGTGCACAAAGGATCACAATCACAAATGATCTTCCGTGGAATCCTGTGTAACCTCACAATCTCATCCAAATAAACCTGTGCCACTGCTCTAGCTGTATAAGTGGTCTTCACTAGATAAAAGTGAGCCACTTTTGTCAATTTATCAACAGTGACCATAATGGCATCATGGTGATATCTCGACATCGGTAGACCAACAATGAAATCCATATAAATGCTGTCCCACTTCCATTCCGGTATAACATGAGGATAAAGAAGGTCTACTGGATACTGATGCTCGGACTTAACTCTCTGGCAGTGTAAACATCATGACACAAATTGAGCCACGTCTCTATGAAGTCCTCTCCAATGATATAACTATCTTAAGGTGGCATGCATCTTCTTCACCCTGGGATTGGCTAAATAGGGTGCATAATGTGCCTCTACCAATATGTCCTACCTCAAGCCTCCATCTCTAGGAACATATATCTGGCCTTTGTGCCTGAGAAGACCATATGCCTCTAAGGAAAAACCATCAAACTTCCCCTAAAGGGGTCTCTATGACTCAATCTCTGCTCGAATTATAGTGTAGAAGCTATCAAGAGGAAGGTATGTTAGGGAATAAGAGATAAAATATGTGGAATAATCCCTTACAGAATCGCAATAGTAGAAACTAATATGTAAAAAATATTACAGATCTTAAATAAAAGTGCAGAATAAATAACACAACACAAAGAGACAAGATTTAATGTGGTTCACCCAATTTGGGTTACAACCACCAAGAATCACTTGCTCAAATTTTATTACAAGCCTCCACTCTCTCAATACAATACCTAGATCCGTTTGGAGCTATGCTCAACAAACTCTACATAATTCACACCCAAATTCAAAGCACATCTGCAATACATTTTCTTGTATATCTATCATATGCATAAGACCATATAAATAGACAATTTCTTAAGCAGTTTGATATAAAACCATGGGTATCAAAACCATGGGCAAAAACCATGGGTATCAAAACAATGGGAAAAAAACCTTGGGTATCAAAACAATGGGTACCGAAAAACCATGGGCCCAAAAATAGCCCATAACGGCTACCCATTACCTGTGGGTTGATAAACCACCCATGAAAATTTACTTCGGGGGCTTCACCCCCGAACCCCCTTGACCCGCTCACCAGCGAGCGGGACCACCATAAAAATACCCGAGTGTAACACATAGAAGGTGTACTTCACTCTAACATGAAAACAGACTCCACAAACATAACAAGGTACTGAAGAATCTTGCTCCCCATATCTATGCTTACAGATGTGGCCATAGCCACATGTCTCCATCTACTGAGAGCATCTGCTACCACATTCTCCATCCCCTTCAAATGCTTGATCTCCATGGCATACTCTCAAAGCAACTCCAACTAACACCATTAACGAGCGTTGAGATTGGGTTACGTGAAGAGGTGGTGAAAACTTAAATGATTTTTCCTGAGTGTGAGTCTCCTGCCAAGAAGAAAGTGTCTCCATCTAACCAAAGCATGCACAACTTCTGAAAGCTCAAGATCATGGGCTAGATAACTAAGCATGTGATCTTTGAGTTTGCGAGACTCAAAATCCATTACTCTGCCCTCCTGCATCAACACACCTCCAATTCCTGCCAACGAAGCATCTGTGTAAACAAAGAACTCACCCTGTGGATCTGACACTACAAGAATAGGTGTTGTGGTGAGGCACTCCTTCAGTTTCTTGAAGGCCTGCTCACATCTGTCTGACCAAACAAACTTCATCCCTTTCATCTGAAGGGAAGTGATAGGGTGCGTAATTCAAGAGAAGTCCTAAAAAAATCTCTGGTAGTAACCTACTAATCCCATGAAGCTACGCACCTTGGTCACTATAGTGGGTGCTGACTAATCCCTAATGGCTCTAATCTTGGAAGGATCGACTGCGATACCTTCCCTAAAAATGATATGACCCCCAATATTGTACCTCTATCTAAAATAATGCACACTTCTCCATGTTCTCATAAAGTTGTTTCTCCCGAAGACACTAAAGAACCTGGTGAAGGTGCCCCTTGTTCTCCTTATGTGTATGTGAGTATATCAAAATTTCATCTAGGAAGATGAGCATGAAGCGATCTAAGAAGGACCTGAATACCCCATTCATCAAACTCATGAACACTGCGGGGGTATTAATCAAACCAAAGGGCACCACCGTGAACTCATAGTGCCCATATCTCATGCAGAAGGTGGTATTATGAATGTCTGCCTCCAAAATCCTCAACTGATGGTACCCTAACTTAAGATCAATCTTAGAGAAAATTGTAGCTACCTTCATCTGGTCAAACAAGTCATCAATACGAGGAAGAGGATAACGATTATTGATCGTTACCTTATTCAACTGCCGGTAATCAATACAAAACTGCAAGGATCCATCCTACTTCTTCAAAAATATCACCGGTGCACCCTAAGGGGATACACTAGGATGGATAAGGCCTTTCTCCAAAAGACCCTCAAGCTGTAACTCTGGGGTGGTCATCCGATAAGGTGCTCATGAGATAGGATTTACTCCAGGAACTAGATCTATATGAAAATCAATCTCACGTGGGGGTTGTAACCCCAGTAGCTCCTCTAGAAAGACATCTGCAAACTCCCTCAAAATGGGATGATCATCTAGTGATGGTCCACTAGACCCATCCTCTAATCTATTAGTAACTGTAACAATATACATCTGACAACCCCATCACACACACCGCTTAAGATGAATATCGGAGAGGGTGTGAATAGAAATGGGTCTCCTGACCCCCGAAATCATCAACTGAACTCCCAAATAATCTGCATAAGATATAGTCTTGTGGTGACAATCCATCTTGGCCCTATGTGCAAATAGCCAATCCATACCCAAAATGACTCCATACAAGCCCAAAGGAAGGATACAGAGGTTTGAGGTAGTGGTGAAAGGTCCCAAATCCACTACACACTCCTTAACTAAGGAGTTTAGAAAGATCTTGGCTCCAGAAGCCATCTTGACATCCCAACTAAAACCCTTCCTAATTGCCATAAGTTTACATCGCTCTACTAAAGTTGGTGCAATGAAAGAATCAGAAGAACTAGAATCAAACAATACAGAGGTAGGAATACCACTAACGCTACATGTAGTCTTAATTGCTATGCTCTAGTGCTTTTCCTGATAGTTCTCAACCACTGCATAAATCCTGTTGCTACATCCCATGTCACCAATAGTTGGCTCTAAAATCTCTGCCTTACCCTTGTTATTAGGGTTCTATGGGCAACCTCTCTAAAAATGTCCAATAACTCCATAATCGAAACATTCTCCCCAATGAGTAGCATCTCCAGTAGGTGCCCTAGAAGTCTGTGGCATGGATCTTAATGATCTCGCTATGGTTTACTAAGGTCTCTGCTAGTGAGATCTCACTGACTGAGCTCTAGGTCCACTCTATGTCCTGATGGGACTCCTAGGAGGAGGCCCCATATTCTGACCTCTTTGTGCATCAGCTCTCCATGGAGTTCTATGAGGTGGGCGAGACTACTACTGTTTCTGCTTCTATGGCCTAAAGGATGACTATGTTGTACCCTTGCCACCATGAGGAAGGGGTACTGATCCCCTTGATATATCATCCTGCATTTGTTGTATGCGGCTCCGGATTCGATCTCGAGCATGTTGGGTCTTACCCTGAGTCTCCTCTGCACTATATGCCTTCTCGATGGCCTCAGCTAAATTCTATGGGAAATGGATTGGCACTGCACCTCCAATATCTAAATTTAGGCCTCATATGAACCTATGAATCCGCACCTGCTCATCCTACATATACTCAACATACTGGAGTAGATCTAGAAATATACTCTCATAATCTTCTACGAAAAGGGATGCCTGTTAGAGGTCATTGAACTCATCGATCCTCTGTTGTATGAACCTCTGTGATAAGTACCTACTCTTGAATCTCACATCAAATAGCTCCCAAGTCACTGTCTCTGAATCTACATGGAGCTTTTGCTCCTCTTTCCTCCACCATACTCCTCCATCCCTCAGGAGATGGATCGCAACACGAGCTTTCATGTTTCTAGAATAAGGACAAAGCTTGAAGTAACCAATCAAGCTCACTAGCCAGGCCTCTACCTGAAATCCACCCATGTCACCTGAGTAATGTGATGGCCGAAGCTTTATGATCACCCTGATGTGATCTATAGTTGTGGTCTGATGGCCTCTAGGTCTCTCTGCATGCTCATCCCTAAGCCTAGGGCTCTGAGACCTCTCTCTATGCTCTGGAACTCTGTCACCCTACCTCCTAGGTGGTGACTCTACTCTGGCTAACTCTGCATGGGATTTCTCTCCTCTATGCTACTCGTTGGGTCGAGTAGATACCTAACCCTTGATAGAAGGGGATCTGTCATGACTGACTACATGTCCTCCTCCTAAACCTTTGTGTAGAGTAGCATTAACATCCTGAAGGGTCTACAAGATCTGGGGTAGGATATCTGCTACACCTTGATCCAGTGGTGGTGGTGAGTCTGAGTCTTTATGAAGGTTCCTCTCGCTCCGTTTGAGCCTCCTGCACAGACCAAAGTGAGAGTTACTTTATTTTGCTAAGTTTTACACAACTTCCATGTTTACTAAAATATATAAATTATAGCTAAGCTATTTTCTAGGTTTAAAATTGTGCTAGGTTTAAGTTCCATGTCTCAAGTTTTCTAGTGTGCCCAATGGTCAAATATTTTGAACAAATTCTCTGATACCAAATTTGATGCCTGGTTAAAACAGCCCCCAAGGACAAATTCAAATTTGTCATCAAGGTGGAGTATTTCATACTCCAAAACTGATTTACACAAACTCTTACATAACTTACACATCCCTTACATATTTAATACAAACAACCAACAACTTCCATTATTACTTTCCCATATCCCAATTCAATTTATTTAAATTTTAACTTTATGATTTCCCACATTAATCTATCACAATTTTAATTAATTAAAAGAAAGGAACACATTACTAGTAAAATACATACAACAATAATAAAAGAAACACATTAATAAAATACACAAACCCATGGTTCCATGTAAAGGTAATCCCGCCATGGGAATCCCTAACAAAACAACACACCACACAATAAAACAAGTTACCATGGTGACCTTCTCGAATTCACCTAGAATTCCATTGTGGTTGGTCTCCAATCCCTTGATGTTTTGTTGTGATATTTTAATCCTACAAAACACAAATACCTCTTTCGGCCTTGTGGCCATATCAGAACATCCAATATGATATAAATGAAATCACCAAACCAACTATATAAATGAATCACAACAACAACAAAGTAATAACTACATCATTTGCATTTTTAATCAACAACTATATCATCATCATGAAATATCCAATATCACATGTCTGAACAACATCCATAAAACATCCATGTCAAATAATATATCGTCATTCACATATAAGGTGTCTCTAATAATCATCATGCATCATAACCAAATTAAGATCAACAATAATCCATGATCAAATGTCTAGCAATATACTAAATCAAAACATAATAATGCCCATAGTGAAACCAACCATTTCAAAATAGGTATCAACAGGTGTCAAAGGGAACTGGGCATGTTATTAGAAGGTGTAGGTGTGAATTAAATGATAGGTAATTTCTTATTAATCATGTTTATGGTATGGTGGGATTGTACGCTATTGGCTTGGAGTTGACTGTTTGATGTAGAGTGACTCAAGAAGGGTTTCTTGAGGACATCAAGGTTATTTTTTTGGGGTTCATTAGAATTGTCTAAATGAAGTTCACCCTTATCGATTAGATCCTGAAGGACATTGTTGAAAGAATGACACATTTTGATGTCATGGCCTTTGAATCTATGGTATTTACAATAATTGTTATTCCTATACCAAGAGGGATTAGAAATGAATGTGTTGATTAGATGATTGGGAAAAAGGGAGATCATGTTAATAGTAAGGCATTTATAAAAAACTACACTATAAACATCTCTAATGAGGGTATACTTATGCTACGGATGGGAGTTTTCAATGGTCAAACTTTCCTTAGAGGAGGATTCAACGACTATGACCTTACTTGTCGATTTAGACTTATCTAGATTAGAGGATGGATTCGATGAAAATTGTGATTTAGGATGTTTTGGTCTAATTTTGACTCTTCCTTCTTCAAGGGTTCGTATTTCAAACTTATGGGCCATAGTAAAGGATTCATTAAACATTTGTAAGGACTGGATTTTGAGTGAGGATGAGATGTGTTGCACACATTAATAAGAGAATAGTTCAATTAATTATGTTTGTGGGAGTTATAATTATAATTTATTGATAATACCCCTCCAATGGGTGAAAAATTCTACGATAGACTCATTATTAAAAATGTTTAATGGAATATAGATTTGTAATGGTGATTTTTCTAGTGATGTTGATCGAAAAGTGTTCAATAAAGAGTTGTGCAAGTTGCACTAGTGAGAAGAGGGAGTATTGTGGGCTGCTATTATACCAGTATAAAGCAGTAAAAAGTGTGGGAAAAAGCTCAGATGTTTTGTTAGGGATAATATTTACTGTAGAATTTGATAAACTTTGGGAGCTCCTAGTGAAGAGGATAATATTTGTACGGTACAGAAGGGTGAATAGGATCGTTAATTTTTTTTTCATATTAAAGTATTATCTTAGGGCCAATGGAAGTGGCTTAAATATTATAGATCCTATTCTTTAAATACTGAAGGGGGTCAGTTTGTAGTTACTATTATGTATTGGATGAGGATGCACCGAGTTTATCATAGAATAATTAGCAAGGTTATTGATATGATTGATATGGTTGTGGGATACTTTTTTGAAAGGGGATGTTTTGCTGCTGAATATTTGTAGGATTTTTATAAGTAGGTTATGAGGCTAATGGTTATGAGGGCTAGGTATATTGATACTAAGGATAGATGGATGTATTCAAATGAGGTTATGATTACTGTAGAATGTGTTTAAATGGAATGGATTTTTTGATGAGGGGTTATGAGTATTGACGTGCTTGTTGGAAGGGTATGGATGTGAAAAAAAGGTTTTGACTGTTGAGGGATGTTCTTAAGAGGTGTAGAGGCATGAATAATGGGATACGATGGTTGCAGTATGGATTGAAAGGTAGAGAGTGATAGAGATGGTTGAGGTATGTGTTTTGAAACAACTGGGGTTTAAGATTGTAGTGAAAATAGATGGGTATTGGTAACGACATGAGTATTGATTAAGGGTGAAGATGTAGGGATGGCCATGGTAATGTTTTGTAGAGGTTTAGTTTGTTGAGAAGGTGGTGGTTGGGATATACTAATAGAAAAATTGGCATAACTCATGGGAAGTTTTTGAATGGTACATGATGTTGGCGATATTTATGTGGAAGAAGAGATATTTATGTTGTTTATAGGCTGTGTGGAACTAATTGAAGGGTCTGGATGTTGAGTGGTTTTGTCTTATGAAGAATTTACGTCAAGGTTGAAAATAGTGACCGAACATGCAACACTAGATGTTTCTGGTCTACTGTTAGAAGGATAGGGATATATCTATTCGATAATTGGTTTGTTGTTTGGATTAATAAGGTTAGAGAAAACACATGAAGGATTGGGAACATATGACTGTGGTTGAGCCAATAGTGATTGAAGGTGGACACCCCTAGCTGCAAGATAAACATTATAGGAAATGGGGTTAGAATCAAGGATTTTAGAGAAGACAAGATCCCGACTGTTGAAGGAGCAACAACTAAGAGAATCAGGTATCTCAGATGAGGTAGATTGGCTACTTGGAGAATGAGGTTGTTCTTGATCTTTAGGTTGGGGCAATAAAACATTTTTCCATTCATGAAAGGAACCCCATATATTACGAAGGCATGTTTGAGTATTATAAATGAAACATTCAATGTCATCGATCAGTTTTCTATGGTTTTTGGATATGGGATTATTTTCTTGTGAGAACCATAATGAAAAAAAATCATCTAGTAAAATGAAAATAAATCTATATTGGAAGAATACAAGAAGTAAGCAAATCACACAGGAATAATTTGATTATCTTAATTAATTTAGAAGAAATTTAAATGTGTAAAACGGGTGATAAGGTCCTAGGAAATGGTCATCTATGGATGGTTTTAGGAACTTTTAATGTTGGAGTCCTCGATATACCCTAAGGTACATGAGGCCCAAATCTATGTTGGTGCCAGTACGGGACTAGTATTAGGGCCTACCCCTTCACTTCACACTCCCGTAACGATAAGGGAGTCACATGTTTAGCCAATATACCAATAATCAGTTGTTTATATTCAGTCGGAACACTGATTTAGTTTCCCCATTGGGTGATGAAATCCCAATAGTTATCTCCTAGGTAGGATTGTTTGATGCAAGTTTGATATTTTATGTGGTTTGGTTGTGTGTGAACGAAAATAATGTGAATGTGATAAGTTAACCCTTACATTAATCTATGTGATCAAATAGGATGCAAGGTTTGTTTTAAATCCCAAAATAATGATTGATTTTGATAACGACAAACAAAAAAATGTAATGCTTGAAAATGAAAAGAAAAGGAAAGGACTCACCTAAAGAATGCTGCCTTTTTTAATTTTTTTAATTTTTGACCTTTTTTAGAAATGTAATAAGCAACAAGAAAAAATATTTAGAGCATAAACCTATAAAAGGTCTTAGTATAGGATGAAAAAATAAAATAAAATTATGTTATAGGTTGACTGACTGAGTAATTAGAAGTAGTCACAAAGATCTTCAGTGATTGACAGAATCACTGGGGATTCACAAAATCACTGGCAATTTTACTTGATTGCTAGCGATTACAAAGCAGAAGGCATAAAATATATGAATTTTTGATTCAAAAGAAATAAAAACACAAATGAAAAATGGATTGGGTGCCACTGGGTGTGTCAAAATATTCAGAGATGTTTTTACCTTTCTACTTTAAATTAATGAAGTTAAACAATAAAAACAAAAATGACCTCAGAAGATGGTGGGGTTTACTGATACCCATGAAGATGTGTGTTTAAAATGATGTTCGATTGAAGTTTTTGCGTCCATATGAATGTATAAGTCATCCTTTCCTATACAGAAACCTTCTCTCAAAGCCAGTAAACATAAAGAATTAGATAAATGGAAAGACGAGCATCTCGACAAAGGCTGATTCTAGGAATCCAAAGGGCTTCCTTAGAGGATGTAGGCTCATTTTTAGAAAATTAAGTAGATTTATAAAATCAATGATAAGTATATGTGATAAACAATGAAAAATAAGTACAAGATAATGGATCTAAAACTTGAGATCAATAGGCAAGTCCTGAGCAGCTTCGATGGTAGCCCAAGCAAGGGTAGATGCAATCTGGACACATTCAAAGTATTCATACTAGAAGTCATCAGTTTATTGCTGGATATAATGGAGGAATTTGATTTAATCCTTGATTTTTTGGTTAGTTTCAGAAAATTTTATTGTTCAAGGTGTGAGCTCGTGTAAAATTTTGTATTGTTCCTAGAAGAAGGGGTGTTGGACTATTGGAAGACTATAAATACTAGTAATTAGATGTGAACACCTAAGAACTGCCATCTAACAAAGAGCCATGCTTGGAAATAACAAGTTAAATGTAGAGGATTTGATAAAACTGATTAAAATTTGACAAAATTGATAAAATGATAATTTTTATTGGAATCGCCATTGATTTAGACTGATCGTTAGAGATTAGGGTGAATCACTAGCGATTGCTATGTGATTTTTGATAGTTTAGATAGAATGAGAGCTTGAAGATATAAAATGATGTTTTTCATTGTTCTAACAGCTTAATATGACAAAAAAAATGGATGAACATAGTTGAGGAATAACTTTGAGTGGATCTGGAGCTAAAAGATGCCTCAAATATTAAGCAAGAGAGACCTAAGTAGATGAATTGTGCTAGGATATTGCTTGAAGTTTGAATTATGAAAATGATCCCCAATAATTCTTGAATGATATTTGATATTGATTCCTGATAATTCTTGATAATATCCTTGATGTTGTGGTGTCAGAAAAAAAAAGTGTAAGAACAAAATGGATGCCTAAGATTCTAAGGTAAAGATCCCTAAGCGAGAGCATGAAAGTGCTATTTATAATCACTGGCGATTCAACTGAACCATTGGTGATATAGTTTTTATAGGGAAACATGTGCTAAAGTGGTTAAAACCACTTCTAATAATGAATGTTTGATTCAAAATGTGAGGAATTGTGTAAGGGGGTGTTTGAATGAGGCGGTGAAGGGGTTGAAATTGTAATAGCTTTGTTTTAATTTGTTTTGTCTTATTTGTTTTTAGTTTCTAGGTGGTTTGAGTTTTTTTAAAAGAGATAAAGATGATTTTTGAAAGGTGTGAAGGATATTTACATGGAGTAAATATGTTGGGGGGTTTTTAAATTAGGTTAAGGGATATAAGAATTAAATAGTGGCATCTATAAGTATAATTTTTAAGATAGTGTGAGTAATTAAGGGGACATTATCAGTGTAAATATCAAGTGTCTATAAAGTAAGCCCATAGTTAAAAATTATATCTCCCAATCACATTGAGCCCCTCTCATGACCAACCTATCCTTATTGGAATCATAAAAATATCTCCGAGGAAAGTCCCAATAATGTTTTCAAGTATGCATAAGTGTTCAAAGCGGGGTGATTAAGTTTATGGATGAAATAAGTAATGTTCTTTAAAAAAAATGTCCACCTGAAGCCTAAAACAAATTTTTTGGCCATTATGAAGAAAGTACAACTTGATTAAGAAAAAGATGAATAAATCTTATGAAAAATGCTTAATCTTATTGTTATTTTAGCAGTAAATGAATAATAAATGAAGTACATAAATTAACCCAATAAAATTAACATAGAAAATATAAAACCCTAAGTGCAAAGAGGAAACAAAAAATCTTAGTTGATTCAAGGAAATCTTGAAGGTGCACAGAGATGGAAAAATAGAAAATATGAAGCATAGAATATCACAATGAATCTCTAAAAAATTCATATCTAGAGGAACACGCTGGACAGGGGTGCCCAGAAAGGGGTAGGGGTTCTTGCGGGTGCCAAAAATCGGCAATTGGTGCATGTGAATCCAAATATACTCACAAAACCATATTTGATTGGTCGAAAGGTGATCATTTTCCTCCTTATTTGGTTGCTTTAATGATGCACAATATTCACAAAGTTCAATGGAAACTTGCAATGAAATAATGACCTATAAAACTCTCAAAGAGACATCAAATCCTAAAAAAGAAATATGTGAAATGAGGGTTCAGACTGTCCTTAGCTGTCACAATCATGATTTTATGACTAATAATTACACTACATCTCATACCCAATGTATTTATGTGTGTGTGTGTGTGGAATCGTTCCCTGGGTGGCTCTTGTGTGTGTTGCACCTAGATAGAGAGAAAGTAGCTGGATGTAAAGAAATGTAATATATGTGTGCATGAAATAAGAAAGACTCCCCTCCTATGAAGTGTATGTAGAATACTGCAGTCCTTTTTCCTCTAATGGATGTTTTCATGCTCTTGAATATCCTTTATATGTAACATTAGGGGGTGATAGTTAATGCTTAGTACTTGATCCCTTATTATGATAACATAACTTTACATTTAAATGGTTCTGTTGCTTGAATTTTTTAATTAACCCTGAAAAATTTGAATACCAAAAATATAAGATGCTCAAATGGATATAAATGACTAAAAAGATGTGAAAAAAGTAAAATGAGGTTAGGGGAACCTAGAGGGGATGGGAGCTCTTGACGCTAGCATTTTAGCTAGGTGTTGGTGTATATGATGATAAATGTCGAGGTATGAAAAGACACACTCAGCTAGAAAGAGTGTAAAACCAAAAGTGGAAGTAGAAAGAAAGAAAATTTTTCCAAGGAGATGGGTTAATTATTACTTTTATGACTTAGGAATCATATGACTAATAGTATGTAATTTGGACTAGATAATTACCCAAACTTCGTAATTTTATGTGTATATTTTCCCCCACTTTATGTTTTGCAAAAAATCTCAAATAACACAAACTAGATAAGAGATGCATACCGATTAATCATGTAGATCGATGGTGAGAAACATTCCAAGAGATAAGTATAAGCATGGAGTGATAAAAATGTGGAGAATGGAGACTAAATATGAGAAATTTCAAAAAGTGATGAGATAATGACCCTAGGGAAAAATGCATGTTTTAGATGTCGGCAATATGTTTGTTTTTAATGTTGATATTTGTGTGTTTGTTTATGTAGGACGGTGATGAATGATGTTGACTACCACTTCCCATATGGATGAACCTACAAAAGAGAAGAAAAAAAAAGTAGTCAAACACGCATGTATATGTATAGAAAAATATTGTAAAGAAGTATGTAAAATATTTTTTTTGAAAAAAGAACATGTGCACTTGATCCATGAAGAGGAAAGAGTGTAGAAAGGATCCTGTAGATGATATAGAAGGGCATGTTTTTTGGGTTATCTCACTCTAGTTGTGCCAGATGTAATTTTTTCGAGCAATATCATGTCAATGATCGAGAAGAAGTGTAGGGAGAAAATTCTAGTGTAATCCTCCAACCTTTAACTTCTTCCTATAATGTAAAACAACATTGCAAATGGTGTGTAAAAATATGATCTGGTTTGACCATTTTTGACCCAATGGTGAAAAAAAAGATGGTGTATGTTGTGTGCTAAGAACTATCTTTCCTATAAAATCCACTGTGTGGAGTGTTGTACACTATGCTACACTGAAGAATTCTGTGTAACTGGCCCCTTGTCATAGGAATTCAAGAAGAGTCAGGGGTGCCTAGGTGCTACTGTCTAGGTTTGGGTACTAGTGCTTTTGCTTTGTTAAAGACCCAAGTCATGATCTGAGGCATGTCCAATGCTGATGACTATGTTATACCAGTGTTGTGCTATGTTAAACTATGTGTGTCGATTGCTCTATAGGGTGATTGTTTCACACAAGCTATCCCCCCCTCATTTTGGGTGTATGTGACATCGCTGAGAATTATGCAGCCCAAAGGAGGATGGACCGCTGTGTTAAAATTGATTCCCTACAGGGGCAATGGATTGTGCTTGGTATAAACCAACACACACAAAAACAATTGGCTAGGAGGAAAGTGTTGTTGGTACAAATCACAGCACCCCTAAATGTCTGCAACTCGATGGGTTGAGACTCTCAGTGCAATTGCATAAGATGGAGTTTTTCCCAAGTGTGGGACCTTGTGAAATCGGAAAAGCTCTCCGGATGAAGGCCGGTTCCTATTCCTCTGTTCAGATGCACACATAAAAATGTAGAAGGTTTACTCAAAAACCTAATCTAACTTTCCAAGGAGACAGGGTAAGAAGATGCATAAAAATAAACCTAAACTAACAAAGATGATGTACCAAGGAATGATGAACACTTGTCTTGCCAATAAACACAAACCATTAAAATGCAATGCAAGATCATGCACAGATAACCAAATTTTCAGTGAAAGATCAAGATGATGCAAATAAACACTGAGAGGGTTGAAAATCATCCACAGACATGCATTACTTGCTCCAAAGATTGATACAGTACAGTACAAAATGCCAAGAGGCAAAGTTGCATTATAGTTTTGAATGAGAGGTTTTAATTCCACAAATTCACCTGCCAAAGAGAAGAAGGGAGGGGCAAAACAAAAATTTCCAACCTTTTGAAAGAAGCCCCTCCTTACAGTTTATAGGGAGAAAAAGAGATGGAGAAGAGAGGAATTCGAAATCTACCCCAACCACCTTCAGATTGCACTTAATTCATCTCATTATGGAAGTAGGTGAGAACCCTAACAAACCCAACAAATGGAGAACTGTATTTTACATTTTTAAAGAACTTGTTCTCACCTAATTAAAGATATCCAGTTGTAGTTGGACAGAGGACCTTGTAAGCTTTCTGAAAAGTCCAACCTTACGTGAATCTGAGCTCCCTGTGAAAATTTATGGCCGTCTGAATATTTCTCGTGTTAGGGTCTATTTCCAGTCAGGTTCAAGGTTCTCCTTTGCATTTGCATTGGGTTTGGAGGATGCCTCAACATGTGTTTGATGCTTTTGTTTTCCTGAAACCTGTTTCCACCGCTATTGCCAAGATTTCCTTTGTTTCGGGTTCGGAAAATGGACCTGCATATGCATCGGGTTTGGAAGGTGGCTCGACATGTTTTCGCCCCATGCTTTCCTGACTCCAAAAATCTGATTTTCCTAGGTAGTATTTCGGGTTTTTAGAACTCCCAAGCATCGGGACATGCCTTGCAATTTTCATGCTTCATGTCTCATGTTTCCCAAAACCTGAAACCTGAATTCCTTTGTGTCGGGTTTTTTGACCTCTCTGACATATTTTCTTTGTGTCGGTTTTTTTGACCTCTCCAACATATTTCCTTTGTGTCAGGTTTTTGGACCTCTCTGACATATTTCCTTTGTGTTGGGTTTTTTGACCTCTCTGACATATTTCCTTTGTGTCGGGTTTTTTTACCTCTCTGACATATTTCCTTTATGTCTGGTTTTTTGACCTCTCCGACATATTTCCTTTGTGTTGGGTTTTTTGACCTCTCCGACATATTTCCTTTATGTCGGGTATTTTGACCTCTCCAACATATTTCCTTTGTGTCGAGTTTTTTGACCTCTCAGACATATTTCCTTTGTGTCATTGTATATATTTACCCAGCGGGTAGATATATACAACAAGTGCTAGTATAAGCAACCATGCATGTAAAATATAAACTAGTAAATAAGTAGACAGTGAGTAAGCTAAGACTTTACAAGACAACACAGAAGAAGACAATGTAAACTGTGAAAAGTAGTTTTAGACATGGGACAACACTCACGATTTCACAAGATAATCAAGGTTGATAAATCCAAAATAAGACAGTTTGCACAAAATAAAAAGGGAAAAGCCTGCAAAAAATGGCGACTACAAGACAAATGTTGGACATGAAGCACCTGTTATCATGTTAGAAAGATAAGAAGTGTGTTAAGGCATGTATAATCCGATAAAGTAATGTGTTATGAAAACAAATGATATAATAACAACTATGATTTATGAAAGTGGGTTCCGTTAGGAGCCATTTTGTAGATGCTAATAGGTATTATGCCAATCATTTTTGTTGTGTGTACATATGTGTAGAATCTATGATCACAACTAGAAATTAAGTGAACATGTCTGTGTGTATTATAAAGATAATTACATACAAGATATCTTTTAGTACCCAAATTTAACCTCTTTCAGAGATCAAGCAGCATCATGGATTAGGAATGACACTCAAAGATAGATAGATAATCATGTATGTCATTTTATAATTGGGGAAGCAATCTATCTAGCTTGTTAGGACTCAGGTCTTGAAAAGAGTGGGTAGCACAGGTTTGAAAGGATGTGATCTGATCCTAAATATTTTAGGTTGTGCCTTTCAACCAAGGTAAGAGAACCTATTTTGTAACCTCTGTTTATTGCAGAATAATGATAAATCCTTCTTTTGCATGGATTTTATAGAGAATACCTTGGGAAAATATGATCAACACACCAAATCTGACTCTCACGAGTTGTCACTTCCAGATCAAGGAGATATTTTCACAATAAGGAAAAGGTTACTGAAGACATTTGAGACCTTGATTGCTTCTACATGTTTTGGTAACAAACATTATGCATTTGTGTGCACATAGGACAAACATGGGTGGTACATGTAGGATTATTTGTTTTTTAATGAATATTTTGTAGGAGGTGGGGTATGGTGAACTTGATTCACTAAATCCTTGAGGAATCTTACACAATGGGAGGATAAACCAACAAAATTCCACACAATAGCTAGAATGTTTCTTTAACAAAAATGTGTGCTTCAATGGAGGCCCAGATCAGCACTCTTTCATAAAATATTTGGGATTCTATCACGAAGGATCAAGTTAGAAAATCCAACAAAGCATCAAGATATAAGCCAAATCACGCCTAAGGTACATCCAAAGGCTTACAGACAATCTCTGTCAATAGATGAAAGAAAAGTGATTTTAAATCATTTATTCTAATCCCAAATGAAAATTCTTCTGAGAAATGGAATTGCAGATGCCACTAAACTATCACAACGATTTAGGCCTATGTGATTGTGTAAAATTTTAATACAAGATTACAATAGAAACAAGAGAAACTACTTGCATACATTCAAAAATAAAACCAACACATTTTTCTCAACACAACACAGAAAAACTTGAATTTGATTAAATCTATTAGCAGGGGAAAGTTTCATAGAAAAATGTCAGAGCTTGTCAATGGTTGTATAGTTGCAACCACCTTGACAGAATAAAAATTAATACAAATAGAGATAACCTAGTTTCTCAGATGGATTCTCAAAAGACAGGCTTAATAAATTTTTCGAATTGGGAATTTTCTTCAACCTCTAACACTCTGACCTCCAACTTCCAACCATTTGCACAAAATTTTTGTGCCATTTATAACATTTACAACATAGATTCCCCCCGAAAATCCAAGCATTGAGTGTATCAGTTCTTTTCATGATCACAATCGTGAATTCTGGGATCCGATATGCAAAAATTCACCAAGTGCTCTAGGGCATATCTCTTCAAATATCTCCCACATTCAACTCCTTCCTATGTAAAATCACACTTTCTTCCATTTTCCAACCAATTCTGCCCCTAATCTATCAACTCTTGCTCCTTGCATGCTCGAGAGAAGGAAAATGGAAAATCATAACGGGAACGAAAGTTAGACCATTTTAATGGTGAAAGACGTCTTTCTAGATCTTCCCACCAAACTTAGAAATCAAAATTAACTCCCCTCTATTTTTGGCATGCAGGAAAGACCAAGAAATCATGGAGACTCGCACTTCCAGACATTTTTTAGAAAAATGGGGGGAAAATCAGATTTCAGACTCTCAGCTATCGTTGATCTTTACTTTGAATTTGGGCCGTCCACAATGAAGATTCAAACTTAAAACAAACCCGGGGGCTTCCTTTGAATTTTTACAACTTTTAGAAAAATGGGGAGAAAATCAGATTTCAGACTCTCAGCTATCGTTGATCTTTACTTTGAATTTGGGCCGTCCACAATGAAGATTCAAACTTAAAACAAACCTGGGGGCTTCCTTTGAATTTTTACAACTTTTAGAAAAATGGAAAAAATTTCCATTTTGCTCCACACCTTTTCCCTTGGGAAATGATCCTAACACGTGTTCTAACGTGGGTCCCAAAATAACCGAGGATAAATTGTTACATTTGACCCTCTTTTTGGAAAAAGGAAAAATTTCCATGTTTTCCCTGTAGCTCTGCCCTTGGGAAATGAGCTTGACATGTGTCCAAATATGATTTGAGTGGGGCCACGCTTCCTTTTTTACTTTTGACTCTTTTCTTCCAAAAGGAAAATTTTCCAAATTTTCCCCGACAGTCCGCACCTCTACCATTGACCAGAGCAAGCTTTGACCTTTCCTTTATAGGGCCTGCAGGCCATTTTGATATTTTTAGTCATTTACATGTCAAGGGGAAAAAATCCAAATTACCCCTGATGGTCCACCTCCCCACCCCTTTGAATTTTCAATTTTCCACATGTCATCATGTCACTCCTTGAGATGGTCCTAAAAATTTATACCCTGAACAAGTACGAGCTCGCGACGTGTCCTTTTCTAACAAGGCTTGTCTGAATGCTTGAAGCTCAGCGGAAGGTACCACATGTCATGCTTCGAGGTAGTCTCCATTGGCCATTGAAAATTTTAAGAAAACTGCAAAGTGAGTGGAGGCCTCCACGTGTCCTCATGGCGCTCCTTCAAAATGGAACCTAAAAGGCCACTCCCCAATATGCAGAGCTCCTCCACTTGTCTCAGACTTCAATAAAACTTTTTTGAAAAAATATTTAGTATGGGAATACCCAATGAATGCCTCCACATGTATTTATCCTTCCAAACCTCCACATGTCCTCCCAGTGCTAATCCAAGGCATAATGAAAAAGTAAATCCTCAAATGAGCATCATTCACCCACGTGGACAGATTTTTGATTTCAGGCTTTTCATAGAGTTTTTCAAGTATTTAGCTAAGCCACATCCAACCAAAAAGTGCCATGTCCCCTATAGATGTAAGGATGTAAATTTGACCAAGAGAAACACCCGTCAAACTGTAAAATACAGAAAAATGACCATTTGAGCCTAGGAGTTAAATTTTCTTCAAGGATAGAAAGTTTAGAAATGTTACAAGGCTCAAATATGTTATTCATGGACACATCAATTCATTATTCTTTGTGTACCTAGGATATAAACGTAAAGGAAAAAAAATCCATATTGTGGGAAATAGAGAGAACGGGAAAACATGAGTTTTTAAAGGAACATAACACAAGAGACTCAAAATATAAACCTCTGTAGAGGAAGAAAAAAATGAGGAGACAAACATGGACCCATACATGATCTTCGACCCAGGAGATGACTAAAAATAACAAAAAAGGCTGACCAAGTGCAACACAAGGAAGGAGAAAATGACAGAGGTCATAAATAAATAAATTTTCAAAGGCACAAACGGGGCAAGACTATTTTGAGCACCAAAATTGACTCCGGCTCGGGGGTGGGCACTCCCTATGCGTGCCACAAGAAACAAAATAGACCAAGTCCCAAAATATCCATTGGGTAGTGGAGTCATATTTGTAGGGAAGAGAAACAAAGCCATCTCCAAAAATGAATAGAGAAACCCAACAAAACAGGTCACCAAGGACTAGAACGAGTAAAAACACAAAAATAGGAAACAAACAATTGACTATACACTATACAAAAGATGTGTACCTTGATTAAGGGGAATCAATCCAAGAAATGCTTCAAGTGCCTGCCATTAACATGCAATTCAAACAATTCACCATCCAAATCCTTCAATAAGAATGTGTGTTCACCAATTATAATGTCGATGGAGTAAGATCCCATCCATAATGAGTCAAATTTGCCAAGTTTTCCCTTATCTTCATGCCTGTTATCCCATAGTAGCATAAGATCTCCAATACTGAAAGCTCTAGAAGTGACCTTCTTGTCAAATAGCTTCTTCAGTTTCTATTTAAACTTTACATGCCTCTGGTTGGATGCCCTTCTCTCTTCATCAAGCTCAATAACCTAGTTAATGCAAGCATCATAAGGATCTACCTCTTGATCTTCCAGTTGCTGAATGAACTGATAAGAAAATTGTTGCATATGAAAAGGTAGTAGGGATTGAGTCCCATATACCAACTCAAATGGACTCTTTCCAGTAACCCTCTTGACAGTGATCCTATCTACCTAAATAGAAAATTTCAACTATTCACCCCACTTTCTCTTGTTCTGCTCCAATGTTCTTCTAATTATCTTCGGCAAATTTTTATTACTGGACTCAGCTTGTCCATTTCCTTAGGGATTTTAATTGGAAGCATATGTCAAGTTGATCCCATACTCCCTACACAGCCACCAAAGGTTTAGCTCTAAAGCTCATGGCATTGTTAGCAATAATCTTGACAGGTACCCCAAACCTGCAGATGATGTTGTTTAACTCAAAATCCATGACAACTTGGTGTGTTTCCCTCTTGGTGGGGATTGCCTCCACCAATTTATAAAAATAATTAGTTTCTACAAGAAACCATTTGTGGCCAACACTTGAAGGGTCTGAAATCTCACCAATGAAATCCATTCCCCATTTCTTGAATGGAGCTTCAATTGATACAGGCTGCAAAGGAAGGGAGCTTGAAGCTTTCAGTATTCCAAAGAAGTGTTGACAGATCTCACATCTTCTAACCAACAAGTTTGTATCCTTGAAGAGAGTTGGCAACCAATAACCAGCCCTGAGAATCTTGTGTGTTATGACTCTTGTAGAAAAATTCCCCCCAAAAACTTATCCATGGAGATCAACAATTATCTTAGGTGCTTCTTCTTCAGTAATGCATATTAAGAGGACTCCCTCTTGGTTTTTCCATGCCAAACCAAAATTAGTAATGAAATGTTTCTGGGAAGCCAACTTAAGATCTATTTTTTGGTTCTTACTTAAATGCTCATTGTAGTTTAAATGTTTGAGATAGAACCTCATATCCTTGTACCACTCAGAATTCATTAACTTTTAAAAAACACCTGCCCTTTCTTCTTCAACCTTATTTACCTCAATAGTTTACAAGTTGCTCTCAGCCATAAGCTTAGCCCAGCCCAAACCTCTCACCAGCTTTGTGGTTTGGATGTCTATATAATATTCTTCCAACTTATTCACCCGTCTACATCTTTTCCTTGAGACCTCCATCTCTGACAAGATGTCCTTTACCATGGTATGGGGAACATAAGCAATAACCTTTGAAATTAGAATATAAGGCTTGAAAACCTTTGTTACTTTTACCAAGGCAAATGCCTACTTTTCCATAATGGTGTACTTTAGTTCTACCCCTTGCAATGCCTTTCTAAAAAAGGCAATTGGCATCTCATCCCCTTCATTATCCTTCTGCAACAGGACATAAGCAATAGTGTTTTCTGAAGCAAAGGAAAACATCTAGAAATGTTTCTTATAATCTGGGGCTACCAAAACAGGGGCATGCTTCAATGCCTCTTTGATTCCATTGAAATCTTAGATGGAAGCCTCCTCCAATTTAATGACCTAGTCCTTCTTTAGCATGGAAGTGATTGGGATGGTCAACTCAGAAAATTTTGATATAAATATCCTAATGAAGTTTATCTACCCAAAGAGGGACTGAATTCCTTTCTTGGTTCTTGGAATTGGGACTTTGTTGATGGCCTCTACTCTTTCTAGATCAATCGTCCCTCCCTCTTGTGACACAATGTGGCCTAGAAACTTTTCCTTCTGCACTCCAAAGTGGCATTTCTTTGGTTTAAGTGAGATTCCATATTGTCTACATCTTATCAACATCTTCTCCAAGTGCAGTTGGTGATCACTTCTCTTTCTAGAAAATACAGTTACATCATCTTGATAGACTACAATAAACTCATTTATGTAACCAGCAAAAGCAACCTTCATTGCTCTTTGAAAGGTGGCTCTCGTGTTCATCAGACCAAAGGGAATCTTGACATACACATATGTTCCCCAAGGAGTAGTGAAGGATTTCTTGATCCTTTCTGATTCTTTTACTATTACTTTGTTATAACCAGAGAAAACATATAAAGTGGAAAGTAACACAGAACTAGTCACTAACTATAGCATGTTATCCATATTTGAAAAACAATAATTATCCTTCATTGATGCTCTGTTTAATTATTCTTCTTTCTCATTGGCACTAGGTTTACAACCCAAGACGAATACCTTGTGGGCTGGATAATCCCTCCATCTCTTAGCTTCTTCAGTTCTTCTTACATTTTGAGGGATAAGAGTGGATTGATGGGCCTATGCTTTTTCCTGAATGGATTTGCATTAGATTCCAAGGGAATCTCATGTTGAAACAGGTCCTCTCTATATGATTTTAGTTCAGAATAGGTCCAAGCGATGCAATCTTGGTGTTTTTTCAACAATTGGATGTATGAATACTTTTCCTCTTTACCGAGATTGCTGCCTAACAAAATCTTCATTGGCTTATCCTTTGTGCCAAGATCATGCTCCTCAATATCCCTTGAGGCTGCCATGCATCTGTTAATAATGTGGTCACCATTATCAAAATTGGACTCAAGAGCAACCAGCCTCTAGGAATGGTGTTGGTCTTTAGCTGGATGATGCCCTTGCCAAACAAGGTTTCCTTTCCTTCTGTTGTACATACCATGGGCTCCAAATCAATGCACTGATCATAAAACTCCCCCATGTTTTACAGGAATCTTTTGATTTGAGTATCATCATCAAAAATCTATTAGGGCTTAATGTTATCAAGGACATAGGGTCTTGTCAAAACCTCGACCTCATATTCACAATATGGAGACACTACACAATTTCCAAATCATGACCCCAACACTACAAGCTTGTCTGCCAAGTCACTGAATTTCCTATCATGGTGCACAATGTTGAACGAATCAAACATCTCAATGAAATCCCAAACTACATGTTTATAGTATTTTATTCATTGATTCTTTGTGGCATATAGTTTTCTGACTTGTTCACAATCAATTCTGAGTTTCCCTTGAGAATGATATCCTTGACACCATATTCCTAACCAATTCTTAAACCCAAAAACAGTGCCTCATACTCAACAATGTTGTTGGTGCACTCAAAGTTGAGTTTGAAGGAAAAAATATTTTTTTCTTAACTAGGAGAAAGTAGAACAATACCAGCACCATTCCCAAACTTGGATCAAGCTCCGTCAAAAAATAGAGTCCAAGGAGATCATGTTTGTTCAAGACGTTTGCATTCTTCAATCTTGTGATCCTTTCCATCAACAAATCCCATAAAGTTGTCAGGATCAACATTTTTGTACAATACTTCATAGGACACATTGTTGGGATCCTCAATAAGGTGCAACATTATCTTCTCTCTATATAACCTGACAAGGTTGCCCTCAACTAGGATGGTGGCATAAGACATTTCCATTTGGACACTCCCACCAAAACTTGTAGCCCATTTTTTTGATAGCAACATACCCCACTTGGCTGGGTAATCGACTATGACAACATCAAGTTTTAAATTTTGACCTGGGTAAGCTACAAGCTGCACCACTAAACCCTTCACACATCCCACTACTGGCACTTCTTTGGAGTCCATGGCTGTGCACTTCCCATATGCTACTATCACTTTGATGTTTAGCTCATTCATGACTTCCAAAGGCATGACATTGTATGATGCCCCTGAGTCAAACATCCAGTTGTGCAACAGTCTTTCCTTAATGATCAAAGTAGTGAATAATGGATCTACATTCATCTGATAATCCACCAAGGATGTTCTCAAATATACCTCAAGTGGTTCATCTAGCTCTTCTGATGCTGGTGGTGCTTCTGGTTCTTCAATGACTAGTGGGGTATCCACAATGTTTGCATTTCTGCCCAGGGCAGTTTTTTCTTCTTTTAACCCCAAGTATTCAAATGCTCTCTTTTTGTCCTCAAGAATCCTAAGAAACTCAAAAATTGGAAAAAAGAATTTGATTTGACTTAAAACTTGGGCAATATCATATGGTACATTCTTTAGCAAGGTAGCATTGGAAGGAAAACCAGCACACTCACTAGGTGGTACAAGATTTTTGACAACTTGGGCAGTGGGAGGGGTATGATTCTTGTTTAGAACTACAGGGCTTTTGGTAGGTGCATCTTTCTTAGGATCCTCTTTATGGATGTTTGAAATTAAATGAGCTTTTGGCTTGGATTAAGAACCTATCCCTTTGATAGCCTTAGTTATTGTGTTATATTCCTTCTCTTGAGCAACAACAACATTCATCAGTAACTATCTATTCTCCTCAAATGGAATTCCTCCATCATACTTCTTTATCATTAAAGCCCTTAAATATTTAAAGTCATTATTTGGAAATTCAAAATCCTGTACAGTATCTACTTCTTAAGTATGAGAAAGAGAAAGAATAGGTACCCTATGAATGCAATCCCAAAAGGTGGCAGTAGTCCAGGCACTTATCTCCTCAGTTGAAGTTACCCTTTATTGTGAGCTAGTGGAGCAACCCATCATGCAGACATCATCATCATTATTATCAGCTTCTTCTTATTCTTGCTAATATTCTTCACAAGGAAAAAATCTTGGAGGCCTTATCCCTTCTAGAAGATTGGAGGCCTTAGAGGCTGAGCTTAAATTGCTGAAGGATGAGGTAAAAAATCTTGCTAAGCAAAAAGGCAAAAAAAGCATTGAGGGAGAAGGGAGCATTGGCAATAGCCAGCTTGATGAAATATACAAAAAACTGACCTCCCTAGACTCCCGCCTTGGGAAAACGAAGACTAGGCATGAGTATAATATTGCAGCATTCAGGGCCATAGAGGAATTCATCGAAGGTCATGCAAGAAGTGTTTCGCATCTCAGCGGTGTCCCGATGACTCTTTGGGGCAATGAGAAAGAGAGTAAAAGAACCAGAGAGGAGCTCGATAAGACGAATGCTGCTCATATGACCACGCTGGGTATGTACCATGCTTGGAAAAAAGTAAAGATGAGTATTGATCAAGCGGCCAAGAAGTAGTCCAGTTTTACTACTGCTTCTTGGCTGTAGGCTTGCTATTTTGTTGCCGTTGTTTTGCTGTTAAGTCTCGTTTGTGTTGCTGTTTCTAGGCTTCGGTGTTCTTTGCTGTAACTTTTGTGCTTTGATACAGCTTCTCTGCTCCTCTCTCTTATTCAGGCTTTTAGGCCTCCTTTTGTACACAAGGGTATAGTCCCTTTCAAAAAACTATTTACCAATATTAAAAAAATATTCTTCACAAGGAACATGAGGCATGAAAATTATTTCACACTAATCAATGACATATGTTTCTTCTACCACAACAACTCTAGCATCCAAAGGATTAGGCACCATTCTATTTTCTTTGCCTTGGGGTTGCCTATTTCCAAATCCAACAGGTCCTTCTCCTCTGTCATCAGTTATTTGATGATTTTTAAACCTATCTTGGCCTTGTTTCTTGTGTTGTCCTTGTGAATTCTACCCAACTCTTTTCTTATCTTGGGCAAGCTTGTAGCAGATCTCCTAGACAGCCCCTCCCAAATTCGTCGCAACTTCTTCCAAATCAGCAGCCTTGCTTGTTTGCAGTTTTTCTGGGTTAACTAGATTTACACCTTCCTTCTTTCGAGGCTTCCCAATTGCCTTGATGTTGTTCTCTATTTGTAGAGCCATGGTGAAGGCCTACCTCAAATATTTGGCGTTCTTGTCTCTTAAGTAATATGCAGCCTTTTTATCAAATGCATCAGAATATTTGATCAAACATGACTCATCACAAGGTATTATCCTAACAGGAAATCTCCTCGAGGTCTTATTAAACCTTGTGTTGAAATCATGTGCTGATTCATTAGGATTCTTTTTGATGTTTTATAATTCTATCAAAAGAAACCTAGTGTCACTTCTATCATCATACTGCAATCTAAATGCATTACTCATCTCAGTACAAGAATCAATAGAGTTATTTGGCAATGCTTTATACCACTCCCTAGCATCTTCTTCCAAGGTATGGATAAATAACTTGATATATACATCTTCATGTTCAATCTCAAAATCTTCCATCATATTGATAAAAATATTTAGATGCTGATCACCAGTAATAGCATTGTTTCCTTGGAACTTTGACATTCTATTCCTTACATCTTGAGGCATTGCATTTGGATATCCAGCCATTCCCACAAAATTTATAGGTCCAAAGGTGTTTACCAAAAAATGGGGTTTGAGTAGGGGATGGACCATGTTGATTCAAGAAGGTGACCCTAGAGGGGCGATAAATTGATACAAGGCAGAGAGTCCTTGGAACACAGGAGTGTAATTTTCAAAATAGAGATCCCCCAGAGGCCTTGTCTCTTTGAAATCCCTATCAACCTCAGAAAAGACAAGTGCAGAATGTGAAGCAAACCTTTCAAAATCAAATGAAGGCCCTTCTCCAACTAGAGAATTCAATTCCACAAAGAGGCTACCTGATTTAGACTCACTTGAATTATAGTCTTTAATAATAGGCCGATCACTTTCATTAATGGAGATCTGTCTTCTTGTTTGTTGTTCTCCCATAACTCTCCAGGATTTTCTTCCTTCTGATTTTACTTTTCCTAGCTCTAGAAATAATGTCCTAGCAGGATCCCTAGCAAAGAAATATTTTATTCCTTCCAGCTTTGCCAATATTAGTAACAAATTTGACTTTGATAGATTTTTAAGATGCTGGTACTTAAAAATCAGATCAACAGGGAGTCACCACTAATAATTTCAACCTTAGATGTGCAAATGCACTAAATATGATTTGTCAAATGTCTATCAATGCTAGAAACTAGAAATGGAAATATTTTGACCTTTCTTTACCAAGATTTATCAAATGAAAGCTAGTGCACTAGGTGGGAGGACTGAAAGAAATGCACATGGCACTTGGACCATAGAAGAAGTGTTTCACTAGGGTTTTGATTGTGAATTGAATTCCCTAGAAATGGTTCTAGAAGTGTTGTTGACGGGCTAGATGGATATGAAATAGCAACAAATAAACAAATTGGTCTTAGCAACTTAAACAGTCCTCGACAATGGCGCCATAAGCATGTTGGTACCCAAATTTAACCTCTTTAAGAGACCAAGAAACATCATGGATTAGGTAGGACACTTAGAGACATATAGATAATCATGTATGTCATTTTATAGCCAGGGAAGCAATCTATAAGACTTGTTAGCACTTAGGTCTTGAAAACAATGGGTGGCACCTTGAAAGGATGTGATCTGATCCTAACTATTTTAGGTTGTGCCTTTTAACTAAGGTAAGAGAACCTATTTTGTAACCTCTTTTTATTAAAGAATAATGATAAATCCTTCTTTTGCATGGATTTTATAGAGAACACCTTGGGAAAATATGATCAACACACCAGATCTGACTCTCACAAGTTGTCACTTCTAGATCAAGGAGATATTTTCACAACAAGGCAAAGGTTATTGAAGACATTTGAGACCTTGATTGCTTCTACATGTTTTGGTAAAAAAGATTATGCATTTGTGTGCACACAGGACAAACAGGGGTGGTATAGGTAGGATTATTTGTTTTTGAATGAATTTATTGTGGGAGGTGGGGTAGGGTGAACCTGATTCACCAAATCCTTAAGGAATCTTACACAATGGGAGGCTAAACACACATAATGCCAAAAAATAGCTAGAATGTTTCTTTAACCAAAATATGTGCTTCAATAGAGGCCCAGATCAACACTCTTTCACATAATATTTGATATTCTATCACGAAGGCTTGAGTTAGAAAATCCAACAAAGCATCAAGATCTAAGCCAAATCATGGCTAAGGTACACCCAGAGGCTTACAGACAAAAGTTATTTCAAATCATTTATTCCAATCCCAAATGAAAGTTCTTCTGAGAAATGGAATTGTAGATGCCACTAAACTATCACATGGATTGAGCCCTGTGTGACTAGGTTAGATTTTAATACAAGATTGCAACAAAAATATGATAAACTACTTGCATACATTCATAAATAAACCCAACTTTTTTTGCTCAAGACAACACATAAAAACTCGAATTTGATTAAATCTATTAGCAGAGGAAAGTTTCATAGAAAAATCTCAGAGCTTGTCAATGGTTGTACACTTGCAACAACCTTGACACAATAAAAATTAATACAAAAAGAGATAACCTAGACTCTCAGATGGATTCTCAAAAGAGAGGCTTAATCTAATTTTCCTCTAGGGAATTTTCTTCGACCTCTAACACTCTGACCTCCAACTTCCAACCATTTGCATGAAAATTTTGTGCCATTTAAAATAGAGTTTCCCCGCAAAAATCTAGACATTGAGTGTACCAGTGCTTGCCATGATCAAAATCATGATTTCTGGGATCCGATCTGCAAATAGTTGCCAGGTGCTCAAGGGCATATCTCTTCAAATATCTCCCACATTCAACTCCTTCCTCTGGAAAATTAGGCTTCCTTCCATTCGCCAACCACTTTTGCCCCAAGTCTGTCAAATTTGGATCCTTGCATGCTTGCGAGAAGGAAAACAGAAAACCATATTGGGCACGAAAGTCAGACCATTTTAATGGTAAAAAATGTCTTTCCAGATCTTCCCACCAAACATAGATATCAAAATTAACTCCCCTCTCTGTTTAGCATGCAAAAAAGACCAAGAAATCATGGAGACTCACAATTCCAAACATGTTTTAGAAAAATGGGGGGAAAATCAGAATTCAGACTCTCAGCTACTATTGATCTTTACTTTGAATTTGGGCCATCCACGTGGAAGATTCAAACTTAAAACATACCTAGGGGCTTCCTCTGAATTTTTATAACTTTTGGGAAAATGGAAAAAATTTCCATTTTTCTCCGCAAATTCACCCTTGGGAAATGATCCTTACACATGTCTTGAGGTGGGTCCCAAAGTAATCGTGGATAAATTCTTCCATTGGACCCTCTCTTTGGAAAAAGTAAAATTTTCCAAGTTTTCCCCACAACTCCACCCTCGAGAAATGAGACTAACACGTTTCCAAATATGATTCGAGTGGGGCCACACTTCCTTTTTTACTTTTGAATATTTTCTCCAAAAAGGAAAATTTTCCAAATTTCCCTTAAGATTTTGCACCTCCGCCGTTGACCGGAGTAATCTATGACCTTTCTTTTATTGGGCATGCGGGCCATTTTTTAGTCATTTGCATGTCAATGGGAAAAAAATCCAAATTGTCCCCACTGGTTCACCTCCCTACCCCTTTGAATTTTCAAACTTCCACGTGTCATCATGCCGCTCCCTGAGATGGTCCCAAAAAATATATACCCTGAATGAGAGCAAGCTCACCATGTGTCCTGTTCTGGTAAGGCTTGTCTGAATGATTGATAGTCAACAGAAGGTGCCACATGTCATGCTCTGAGGTAGTCTCCTTTGGCCATTGAAAATTATAAGAAAACTACAAAGTGAGTGGAGGCATCCATGTGTCCTCATGGTGCTCCTTCAAAATGGAACCTAAAAGGCTAGTCCTCAA
Source organism: Taxus chinensis (assembly GCA_019776745.2). Classification (NCBI taxonomy): domain Eukaryota; kingdom Viridiplantae; phylum Streptophyta; class Pinopsida; order Cupressales; family Taxaceae; genus Taxus; species Taxus chinensis. The sequence continues at coordinate 894,776,829 of CM034147.1, read as the reverse complement.
CGTGCACGGCTCCTCCACATGTCCCAAACTTCTGAAAAATTGGTTTGAAAAAATACTAAGTATGGGAAGACCCAGTGGAAGCCTCCTTGTGTCTTTATCCTGCTAAACCTCCACATGTCCTCCCGGTGCTACTCCAAGGCCAAATCAAAAAGTAAATCTTTAAATGAGCATTGTTCACCCACATGGACAGATTTTTGAGTTGAGGATTTTCATAGAAATTTTGAAGTATTTAGCCAAGTTGCGTCCAACCAAAAAGTGCCACGTCCCCTGTAGATGTAAGGATGCAAGTTTGACCAAGAGAAACTCCCATGAAACCATAAAATATAGAAAAATGACAATTTGAGCCTGGGATGAAATTTTTTTCAAGGATAAAAAGTTTAGAAATGTTACAAGGCTCAAATATGTTCTTTAGGGACACATCAATTCATTCTTCTTTGAGTACCTAGGATGGAAATGTCAAGTTCAAAAACTCCTGACTGTGGGAAATATAGAGAATGGGAAAATGCAAGTTTTTGAAGGAACAAAGCATGGGAGACTCAAAATATAGACCTCTCATGAGGAACAAAGAAACAAGGAGATAAACATGGACCCATACATGATCTTTGACCCAAGAGCTGACTAAAAATAACAACAAAGACTGACCAAGCACAACATGGGGAAGGAGAAAATGAAAGAGGTTTTAAATCAATAAATTTTCAAAGGCACAAATGGGGTGATACTATTTTCAGCAGCAACAATATCTATTTAACATGTGTAAAAGAGTTTACATGTACCAAGTAAATTTAAGCAAGACTGAATGTGATGAAGATATGTGGTATGTTGTGGAGTGTAGATGGAATGGAATGTAGAGGGAATGTGATAGGAACCACATGCTCCCTCCAAGTGAGTTTCTATGTATGAGATGAGGTTCATTTATATATTCCCCCTCAGGAATCTAGAAGGAACCTTAAATGAGAGTGAGTTATAGGGAAATGGTTTGAATTGTGTGTACTAAAAGTTGTGATCATCAAAGCGTAAAGTGTAGAGTATGTGAATGGGTGATTGATTGAATGTGTGAGTGTGATGAGGTCCATTTGATATTTAAACCCTCAACAAATGAGTATGGACCATTTAACTAGAGTGCATCATAGGGTAATGAAGGTAGTATGTATAAGTAGATGCAAGAAAGATGTATCGTGGATGTACAAAGTGAGTAATACACGTAGTATGTGATAGATGCTATAACAAAGAGGTGTGAAACCTCGTGATGTGTAGAATGTATAAAGTGTATTCTATATGTGTAGTGTGTGAGGTTCAGTGAACGATAACATGAGTGTGCTTCATCAGGGAATGATGATACTAATGTATCAAGATGTGTATGATGTATGTGATAGATCAAATATGAAATGACGATAAGATAAGACATGTGTCAATGTAATGGGGTGGAAGTAATAAGTGTGATTCCCCCCAAGTGTGTGACAATGAATGTACTAGCCAAGGAGAGTAAAAGGTGAGGGTTCTCCACCTGATTCTTCTGGAGATGAACGCATGAGATCATACTCAAAGAGTGGCGGTATATGAGATAGATGTTGTGGAGGTGAATGAATCCTAAATGCATGTGACCGATGAGTATAAAGTTGAGGTGATGGACATATATGTGTAACCAGAGGTGGAGGTGATTGACACATATGTCTAAGAGGGAAAGGAGGTGATGTATACCGATGTGAAGAAAAGTGCAGAGGTGATGAAGGATTTGTCATAGTAGTGGACATAGACTAATGTGGTGGACTAGAATATTGAAGAGACCATGTAGGACATGTGCAAAAAAGTGATCTAGGTGTAATTTTTACTTTAGTTTTGATAGGCTCGCAGAGTCCTAGATTCTCTAGTTGATGCAATGGAAATATCAAGAGGATTTAGTGACGATGGAATTGATGGACGAACACCATTGATAGAGATGAATTGATTGTTTTGAATGAATTTTAGACATAATTGATTCATGGATATGATAGATTGGGATACGTGAATCTAATTGAGGCTTGAGAGCATATCACACCCTTGAATTACCGTTGTCATAATAAAAGGAACCACTATGATGAGAGGACTGACACTGACTTGAATTTTGACAACCTCATATGCGCTAGGTATTGGATATGATTTTTTTAATGTGGGTAGCCGATAGTGACAAGAAGTGAAATAGAACACGCGTTGATGTTCTATAATGGATCAACTATGGTGTTATTGATAGAAATGGATATGACAGAAGAAATAATGTGCAAGTGTTGAGAAGAGAATGTTGCATGGTGATCAATATTGGATAAATAATGCATTGGTTGAGAAATCCCAACATGAGAAACTAGGAAATTAAGATCCCTTAATGTAGGAGGAGGCACTTCGTGATATTTATGATACGAAAAGGAATGAAATGCTTTGTTTTCATGTTTTGGAAGAGGATTTTTGAAGATCTTGAGCTTATGATTTTCATTGATGGGTGGAGAAGTCATAGGCTCTAGGAGCTCAATAACATTGTTATCAATTAGACCTTACATGAGATTAAGAATTTTGAAACAAAAATTGGTAGAATTCCCAATGCATTGATGATATTTGTATCTGAGTATTTGATCATAATTACAAACTTTTGGATGAGATGGATATAAATTAAGTGGCATAGGAAACGTGATAATATTTATTTTGAGAAGATTCAGTAGTAAAATATGTGGAGAGAGATTTATCTTTGTGTAAGTTCTCTTTGGTGGTTTCCATTCAAGCTCTTTAGTATTATATAGTGTTGACAGTGATTTTTTCTTCAATAGGTTTGGATGATGGCTTGAAATTTTATTTACTTTGAAAGCACGTAGAAGATGAAGCTTGTTCCTGATACTTAAACTTACCTATAGATAAGATCTTAGTTTCATGAAGCTTAAGAGTGTTACATAGTTGGTCAAATGATGGAGATATCTCAAAGAGAACTCTCTCCTAAAGAGGTGGCAATAGAATTTGAATGAATAAATCTTAATTTTTTGAGTCCGCAAGTACATTAGACATATTAGGTAAGTTGTTTTTATATCATAAGAAATAATCCACTAGATGTTTGTTATATCCTTGTTAAACTTATGCGAGTTCAGTGTATGAGATATTAGAGATGATATTTATATATAAATGAGTGAGAAACACATCGGTTAGATGTCAAAAAGATGTTACCAAGTGGACAGGTAAGTCATAAAATCACTGCATCACATAATCGTGAAGACTACAAGGGAAGATCTTAGCAAGAATAATATTATCATCCACAAAATCTAGACATACCACATCAAATAATCCTAGATTCCCTTATGGTACATCACACCCATTGAAAATGGGAAGCTTGGGGGTGATAAAGTCAGGATGAAGTGAGCAAGTGGAAATTGTGGGCGTGAATGAGGTGTCTAACGATAAAGTGAAATCTAAAGATTGTGAAGCATGAGAAGTAGCCTGCTATAATTGGAAGATTTGGACTTAGAGATCTTTATAAAGAGAGACTAAATACTAAGTGCTTGCAGACGATACCTATTGTGTATGAGAACCGAGAGGTGGCATGAAGTGATTTGTGGGAATAGCAACAAAAAAAATAATAGTAGAAATTAGTGGAAGCGTGGAGGCGGGTGGTTGAGTAGTAATGGATTTGGGTATAGCGGTGGAAGCATTAAGAACTGAGGGATTGGTGGTCTCCACATGAGTAGTGATTAAATAAAGTATAGATCTTGGGGATGCTCAGTGATATGATCATTAAGGTCTTTAAGGTGGGCTTTAGTAAATTCACCATAAGATTGATCCATAATGATGAGAAGGGAAGGGTCCTAAAAAATAAGGTGGATTTGAGTGTCGGGTTCACCAAAATGATTAAAAAAAATAAAAAATAAATTATATGAAAATTCTTAATTGGATTTCTATTGTAGATTTAAATGAATAATCAATTAAGTACATAAATTAACCCAAACAAAATAAGATATAGAATATGAAATCCTAAGTGAAAAGAGGATATAGAAAATATTAGTTGATTCAATGAATTCCTGAAGGTGTACAGATTTGGAAAATGGAAAACCCAAAGTACAGACTATCGCAACAAAGCTCAAAAAAATGTAGATCTGTAGGAACATGTTAGACAAGAGCACCTAGAAAGGGGAAGGGGCGCGTGCGTGTTCCATGGATAGGCAGTCAACACATGTGACTTTGAAAATTCTTAGAAAACCATATTCTAATGGTCAAAAGGTGTTCATTGTCCTTCATATTTTCTTTCTCGTATGTCATACAATATTAACCAAGGTCGCTAGAAACTTGTAGTGAAATAATGACATATGGAACACTCAAACAGACATCAAATCTCAAAAATAAAGATGAAAAATCGGGGGTTATATTGTCCTCAGATGTCATAATGGTGATCTTACAACTGAGATATGCACTACATATCATACCCAATGTAGTTCTATGTGTGTGTGTCCAAAATAGTACCTTAGGTGGCTCTTATGCATGCCACACTTAGATAGTGAGCAAGTAGCTAGATGTAAATAAATGTAATAAATGTGTGCATGCAATAGAATAAACTACCCTCTAACGAAGTGTATGTAGAATAATGTAGTCCCTTCCCCTTGAATGGATGCTAGAATGTATGCTTGAATGACCTTAAGATGCAACCTTGGGTGGTGATAGCTAATTCTTAGTACTTAGTCCCTTATTATGACCACATAACTTTATATTTATATGATTTCTTTGCTTGAATTATGTAATTAACTTTGAAAATTATGACTGCCAAAAATATAAGATGCTCAAACGGATATAAATGACCCAAAATATGTGAATAAAGTATAAAAAGGTTAGGGATGTCCAGAGGGGATAAGGGCACTTGGTGCTAGCATCCTGGTTGGATGTTGGAGTCTAGGATGATAAATATTGAGGTATGAAAAGACATACTGAGCTAAAAATAGTGTAAGAACAAAAGTGGTAGTAGAAAGAAATAAAATATGGCCAAGGAATCATATGAATAGTAGTATGTAATAAGGACTAGATAAATACCCAAATTGCTTGATTTTTTGTCTACAACACCCTTTGTGAACATTCTAGGAAAACCTAAAGCATTAGAGGATGGTGTCAAATAGTATTGAATATTTCAGAAGTAATTTAGGAAGATTTAGGAAATAAAATCTCATTCAAGGACAATTTGTTCAAGACTAGGCTTTCAGGGTGTGCGAAATGATGGCTCCTCGGTGAAACCTGACTTATCCAAATGATTCTGGGAGTTCCCAAATGATTTAATAGGAAAAAAAATAGGAATAAAAAAATGAGAATATTATAGAAGTTGGAAACACCAGAGCTTATCAAAGGCTTAAGAACTTCCCAATGTATTCCAAAATGCCGTAGCTGCCCCTCTAAGTTTACAATGCAATTGCTCTTAAATGTTGAGTATCAGGAAGAATTCGACTTTTAGAATTCTTCCAATGATCATAATATTTAATTCATATTCAAAATAATAGAACATTTTACCCAAAATTATTTTCCTAAGCCTCAAAAGTGAAAAAAGAATGTTCGGTGTTAAAACTTTTACATCTGAGGTAAAATTTGATTTCCCAGACTAGAAAATTCATAACTTAGACACCCATGTGTTCCCTATGTCAAATATGTGACAAAAGGGACAATGGGGACACCAAATTTTGACCTCTTCCTTCTTCCCAAGTCACACTTTGGACACCCAAGTTACCTATGTGTCCCCTATGTCCCCTTTATCCCCATGGAGGAAGGGGGATAAGGGGGAAACCAAAGTGCAACCTCACTCTTTCACCCATGTCATAATTTAGTATCCTTGGTGTACCCTTTGTCATCTTTGTCCCTAATGTATAATGGGGAAACAAAAGTGTGACCAAAGAATTCATATAGCTCCTGGACCACCCACATGACCAAACTCATATCCATCGGTGCCATTTCCTAGTACCCTCATCTCATCCACCACACAACAAATAATGGTACTTGTCACCATCTAGTTCAAGTCACACTTTGGTGTAGCTAGTGTCACCTTTATCCCCCTTGTACCATTTTTAAAATGTCATTCACTCCATTCTAACCCTCATTAATTCCTTTAGTTATAAAGTGAGTTAAAAACATATTTAAATCATCCTAACTCCCCATTCATAAAATGTTAGGCATTTTTCATGCTAGGTTACTAATGTATCATCCTCTAAACATGATCTTCATCCAGATTTGTTGAAATATTTTTTATTGAACTCCATAGCCATCAAAACGAGGATTTTATTATATCTCATAATTGGGACACCTGATTTCCTTGAAAACATACCATAATCTCCCTCCCCAAAACCCCTTTGGGAAGAATAATAGAGAAATCATAGTCCTGCAGTAGGTTTTTACAATAAAAACCTGAAATATCAAACCCTAAAACTTAATTTTTCATTTTTCATAGAGATCTAGTAGACACAAAAGCCTGAAATTTAGAGAAAAAAAGCTCAGTACACAACTAAACATTTTGAGAGTGGTTTCACTGTAACCTGAGACCTGAAAGTGTAGTTTCTAAAACTAACATGTTTTGTGAACATTGGTTGCATAAAAATAATAAGTTTCTCGAAATAGTGAATCCTTATCATTTGTAATATATCATATAGGAAAGAAACATCGGAAATGGGGAATTCATAAAACTTTCTAAAAATAACAGTATTAACAATAATGGGTATCTAAAAATAATAACTTTATAAAGATCAAAAACTCTCAAATATTTTTAATGATCCAAATGAGCTAGAAACATCAAAGAGAAACAACAATAGAAAATTACTAAATATAGATGTCTTAGACATGACGTGTTAAAAATAAAAATTTATAGACGTGCGTGCAGAAAATTTGTGGTGACTCGTATTCTGCTCATCTCATTGAAAATTAACACTATGAAGTTCAAATACCTAGTTCTAGAACCCATTTCAACACTAATCACCAAGTATAATGGTGTGGGATAAATTAATGTCATTCACATGGATCTTGAAATTTTGAAAAATAGGATGCTTAGTGGACCTCCATATCCAATAAAGGAAAATATATTATCGATCGGGTTGTTCTCTACAAGGGGTCATCCATTTTCTATATAGATCTCTGATTTGGTTCTATCATATGCAAAACATTATGAACTTTATTCTCAAATTGTACAAGTAGATAAAAATTCAATCCTTGTAGTCCTCACTCCTAGGGGTATCTCATGTTTTTTGAAATTTTCCACAAGAAGCAATATGGTTATTATCACCAAGGAGTTTACATCACGCGAGTGGGAAAAGATGGATTCTTATTTGCATGGAATTGCATTCAGATCATGGATCATGTAGGGATGAAAAACATCTCATAACATCCAAATAACTTATCAAGGAGTTAATTTTAGGAAGGATATTCAAATGTGATTGTCCTACTCAAAAAGGTGATGGGCCAAGAAACAATGAACTAATTCAAGGACAAGATGGACCAGTTCATCCTTGTTGCCACTAAAGGGAATCAGATAATTGATTAGTGAGAGATAACGAGTGATAAAATTCATCAACAATTTCTCCATTTATTGTACACTATGAAGTTTACCATGACTTCCTACATGGTATGAGATATTTCCTACACAAGACCATTCAAGGTCCTAAATACTTATCTAAATGTCTCAAAAAAAGAACCTACTTAGGGGAATTACCCGCATTTAAATCTCAAAGAGAGTAACCATCACATTTCCAAGGAAAATGATGAGTTCTCCATGTTTATCATCAAACTTCTAGAAGGAAATATAAAGATGAGGATATCATTATAAGTAGCTGCACTAATCAAGAAATATTTGAGCTAGTTCACTTAGTTTTCAACATTCAGCTACAGTAGGGTTTCATGCTTCGACCTTGCTCCTTGAATGTTTCCTAGGTACCCTAGTATTAAAATTACAATGTTTGAATTATGTAGGAATGCCAAGAAAAATGTTGTGTCATTTTATAGATCTCTTTAGGAAAATTTTCCATGTACAAATATTACATTTACATCCAAAAATAAAACTTCCTTTCCTTCCTTCAACCTATATTCCTATGTATGAAGGCCTGATTTTAATATCAGGAGAAATCCTGAAAATATCACTTTCATGGCTTGCATCACACACCAAAATTTGAAGACTAATGAGAAAATTGTAAGGATTTGGATGATCATTGATGAGCTCAAATTCCTTGACTTTGATTTGTTCATCAAAGGAATTTAGGATTATGGATTGAACCTATTTAATCTTGGTTACCAATCAGTAAAGACTTCACCAATTCCCTCAATCTTATAGAGCAAAATAAAATTAGGGGAAATCAAGGAAATAACTGTAGTGGTGATTCAAATATTGAGAGATTTGTTCACGGAAAAAATTTTTCATGTCATTGAATCTAGTGGTATCCGGACTCTATCAAGACATGTATCACACATATCTTCTATGAATATATCTTAGAATATAATTAACTCAACTCACTTAGAAGATACCTCAAAGATAAATAGTATGGAAGATGATAAAATTGAGGACTGTCACTTGAAGGGGAATCACAAGAAATCTAGAATCGCTGACAGCCCCATTGAGCCTTTTGAACAAGTTGAAATTGATCCATCATATTCTCCAGTTTTGCATTAGTTCCCAATTATGTCTTCTTTTACAGCTGAGTCATCCCATCATATGAAAGAGGTACATCCTTACCATGAGCATTAAAGTTATCCCATACTCAGTATTGAGCCCTCATCATTGAATATTTCACCTTAGATTTATATTTGATTGGGATTCAGCCAAGGGCATTACAAAAATTATTGAAACTGATTTTGAAGCTATCTCAAATATCATTAAATCTAAGAGATGCAAGAAAGAACATGTAAAATCTAACTACTTTAGTGATATTTTGGTCACTAATATGTATAAATTACATTACCCAAGGTTATGAAATCTATAGATGAAATGAATAAGGGTTATGACAAGGATTTCGTTTAGTCAAGCTACACATGAGGGTTATGCACATATGTTCAATAAATCCATTACCCACATACTTTCTCTAAATGTGGAATCCAATAAAATTATGGAAAAATTTGAAGAGCATGTGAGAACTCTTACTACTTATGTGCAAGCATTTTTGGAACCTAGTGTAGTACCATTTCTTCTTGTGTAATCCATCACTCATATCAATAGCTTTGACCATGAAACTATCAAGAAAGCACGAGGAAACTAAATTTACGAAGGTCCAATGAAATATGGGTTGAAAATATCCTTGAAAAAGGATAAAACATTATTTATTGATATCCTCTCATTGTTCGAGTTTTCTATAGCCGCCACTTTGAAAGTAAAAATGACTAAGGATGAGATTGATTAGGAAAAGTCCCCTTTCGCAAAGTTTTTCCATTTATGTTGGAAATGAGTAATCTTAGTTCTTTTTTATTGGTAGGAAAAATGTATTCACTTCCATAACTAAGAATTTATCTACCATTTTGTCTCATACAATAAGTTCCTGGTATGAAATGTTGAATGATAGTATCATAGAGCTCAAGTCTTATGAAGATCTTACATCACGAACTATACAAAGTATAAAAATGGTGTGCAGAAGCTTGGGTCACCTCCAATTAGTGAAAATTCATCACTGGAAGAGATTCTAAAACCATTTGAGTAATTGGTCAAGAAATATGTGGGAGATACCTTATCATTCAAAGAAGATACTTTGGAGTCTACAGAAAAAGTTAGATTTAAAATTTCCAATAGTGCAAAGGATCATTGGGTTTGATTTAATTAGCGTAAAAACATCAAGAATACTTCTAAAACTTGGATCAAGGATTTGAACTTATTTTATATCCCTCAAGCAGAGAAAGTGACACCTATGGCAGCCCACATTAGTAAGGAATTCAAAGGTGAATAAATATATCTAAGAGCATTCCCATAGTGTTCATTGATAATTTTCTCTTCATCAGCTAAGGCCTCAGCTCCATCAACATGATTATCTCTCCTCTCCTTCACTCCTCATTCCTTCTCTCTCTCTCTCTATGTTCTATTTTTTCATTAGGAATGTAATTTTCACTATTTTGTTTTATCCACTTAAGCTACCTATAGTCTAACATTATAATGAGTTCTTTTCAATTAATGAAAAAATTCTCACTTTTGTTTCCTAGGAATATGAAAGGTTAAAAGTGATAAGGGGGAGTGAAAAGTCATGTAGGGGTAGATGAAAATTCTTTTTGTAAGGAAATAAATTGAAATGACATCTCCATTTAAACGGGTTATGAATTCTAAGTTTCTAGTAGATATCTTTACACTACTAAATACAAGAAAGAGACTACATTCTTCTATTTTCCTCTTTGTCTATATTTCCTCTATTTTCTTACATGCTCAACCCTGTAAACATGATGATATTGTTACACCAAGATAGGTGTTGGTGAATTTGATAAATGAATAAATAGAATTGTCTGTCTATGATTTATTATTCATATCTTTGTTAGTAGCGTTGGATTCCTCTAATTGATTCTGGCTTAAATTTGGTCAATGTTATAAAACTCTGCTAGTGCATATTCACAAATTTAACCCTCCTTTCCTATGTTCTTACTCCCCTATACCTCCTCTCACTAGAAAATTCCTCCCTTAAAAAAAGTGCATTTAATTTTACATAGGTCTAGTGGATTACTCTTATGTTATCTCAGGATTCATGCCCATTAACATTTTTTTTCATTCAATAAATGGGATCCTCCCTATTACAAAGAGGAGGGACTTAGTCGTGGAACATTGGTGAAAAAATAGTAATTTTTCCTTGCAAAAAAATATTTCACCAATTATTTTTTCCCATTTTGGGGAATATTTTTTATGTCTACACCACTTCTAAAACAAAAAAAATCCTAAAAATAATTTATCTAAAAAACCATAAATTAGAAAACCTTCTAAGCCTTAATTCCTACCCTACATTTTCCCCATAATTAATAGCCCTAGAAGTGATTTGGGTTTGTAGTCTAACTTCCTCTTCTTCCAAGACACTCAAGAGGATATCAAAATATATTTGAGGAATTGTATCTGGAAGAACAATCTGAATTTCAATCACTACCATGTTGCTTCAAGAGTTATAGATTCAGAACAAGAACGTGCCCAAGAGTTCTAACATGTTAGAAAATTTCCAAATCAACAAAGAAGAGCATAAATAAATTTATCTTGAGCTACACACAAATCCTTGAAAATGGAAGAATGAATATACACAAGGGCTAATCAAACTAGTGGTATATTTGACATGGCTTCTCGTTTTTTAGATAGAATGAAAAACTAGTCAGGAGTACTTTCCTTAATTTTATCTTAACATACCACTTTAAGTTCTCATTGAAGAACTATTTGTTGAACCATGGATTATTGTTCCTCTAAAAGAATAAATATAAGAATAATAACCTTAATAAGAAGAAGAGTAAATAATGGATGTGGCCGTACCTTGGAGAAAGAAGACAAGCCCATTGGCCTTGGCTCCTCCACTACATTATTTTCTGAAAGGATCAAGAAATAGCTTCCTTAAGTTTAGAGGAGACGAGAAACAACATTCATATGATCACATTGTTTGATTCATCACATTTTTTTGTTTTTTGGGAGTTAAACATGAAGATGCTTCATTCCTCCCATTCATAGAATTGTTATAAGAATCCATTTCTGATTGGCTTTATCACTTTCCAAAAAGATCAATTCAAAATTGGGTAGACATGAAATCCAAATATTATGGTAGATTCAAACCTTACAAATATTCTCATGACCTCCTTACACACTAGCTTTAACTAAAAATATATCCTAATGAACCCATGAGATACTTCATATATAATTTTAATAAATTACTTTACAAAATCCCAAAGGCTGTTAGGTCTGCAGAAGATAATTAGTTAATATTATTCACCAATTCCCAGTTTCATGAAGTTGTTTTCAGGTTGAGAAGAAGTTAGCAAACTACTCTCGATGACACACAAGCACGTGTACTTTTTATGCATGATTATTTGTTGATGTCCAAAAAAATCAAAAAGTGACCAGGCAAAGAAAAATATCAAAGATTAAGTTCTGGAGACATGAAATATTTAGTACAAAAAATTACTAATGATGTGCTTTCTCTCAAGAAGTAACTTCCTAAAACACCTTGTATAAATATTTCCCAAGTTATAATTTCTCAAAAAAATAAATAATTTGTACTCGAGTTAATAGGATACTAAAATGATTTCTCTTAAAGCATCACCTATGAACATAGTTTATAGAACCCAATAGATGATGAATAAGAATAAGAAGTAGATTAAGAAAGTGAGGCATAATAAGGTAAGTTGTTGATAAAATATGTTAGATCTACAGAGGTTGGTTTTTTTGAGTATGCATCCTCCTCTAAGGATGAGTATGAAGACTTTATGGCTTATATGAAGAGTCACTCTTAGTCTTATGTTATTTTCACTAAATCAAAAACCATTGAGAAGGAGATATAATCCAAACACAAATAAAAAGAGAGAGAAGATCCTTAACTAGTGACTCTACTAGCTGAAAAGATAATAACTAAGAGAGGATATGTACTACCCCATATTTGGAATTAGCCAAGAATAATTTGGAAGCCACACCTAATCTCAAGACATATTCTAAATAAGGTAAGATAAATACCTCTATTCCTTCCCAGAATGATTCTTCTGCTCCTAAAATCCAAAATATTGATGAAAAATATGTAATAACTTCTAGATCAAGATAAGCTAGTGATTCTCATGCTCTAAAAATATCTTCCTCAAATTTTGACGTTATTAACAATGTAAAAAATTCCAAAGTTCACATATCTGAATTTGAATAGTTTGTAAACTCACCACAAAAAAATTGAGAAGCTACTCAAAATAATCAAAGGTGGCAGTTCCAAATAAAAAGTTCCATCCACTTCCAAAGGGCTTCTTTCCACACATGAAATAAGTTCAAGTCAAAACCTTTTATCTTCTACCCCTTCATCTTATGGAAAATTTTAATTGTTCTATATTTCCCTATTGATTAATGGATACTGGCTGAAAAAGTGTATCATTGACTTTGACGCCTCTGATAATGTCATTCCCACTAAAGTTTCTTAAGCTCTTTGATTGAGTATCTCTAAGGCATTTGGACATTTTTATTCAATGGTGACTAAGGATGTTCAACTTTTCAAAAGTATTAAAGATGTAATGTTAGAATTTGTATTCTTTTTGGAAAAGAGAGTAAAATAAACAATCTTAGTGGATGACATGTCATCTACTTAAGGAATACTCCTCAATATAAGCTTCTTCTGGGAAATGGGAGGTGAGATTCAAATGGACTTGTATTTTGCTTCAATACCGGTCAAGAAGGAAATGAAGAAGCTCCTTCTTGAGCCATTAGAAGATGAAATACATAGTTCATAATTTGGATGATATGAGGGAAAATATCCTCTTCCAAAATGTAGAATTGGGGAAATATTAATTTAAAGAATTCAGAAGAGTTACATTTAAAGAAATATGTGATGAGAACTATTTCATGAGTTTGGAACGAGGCATGAAGATACCCATTATTGAGGAAAGGATAAAAAAAAATTCTAATGAAATTTTCAGCATATAAATTTATGGGAGTTACTCAACTGAATAAGGTGCACGTATCATTTTTCATCCCCAAAAGTATATTTTATCCCCTTAGGATACAAGTTGTAGTTTTGAAATAACAAAAATACTGTTGAATATGAAGAATTTTTACAGGATTAAAAGTTGCTGAATAAAAAGGGATTAAGAATCTCATCATTTAAGGAGATGTAGAGTTAAGTTTGAAATAGGTAAGAGGTATATTTTAGGTCAAGAAACACCATCTCTTCCACTTAAGAATTAGTGTATGGGACTACCTCAAATATATTGATGGATTTGAAATTAGAGGATTTCCTAAAGATCAAAATACCAGGGATGATTCTTTGGCAATGTCCGCCTCCTTGATGATCCCACATCTAGATTTCAAAGGATAGAAGTTTTCATTAGAAATGTTTATCCACCTAAGTGTGTTACACAACTTTGAAAATTGGAAATTTTTTCATGATGATAATCAGATTATTTTCTTCTTACACTAGACCAAATATTTTAGGTCTATGTATTTGAAATTAATTGACTCACTCCTATGGGATTTTGACACAGATAATAACTACAACAATCATCTAATTATGCTAAGATAAAATTTGGAACAAGTAAGCAACCAAGGATGGTGAACATAGGAAAATGTTGTTCACCTAAGAGTAAAGAAACTTCTCATATTTATTGAAAAATTATTCTGATGTACTTGTATATTCATATGATGATTTAAATCCCTTCAAAATCAATCAATGCAATACACAATTCCCTTGAAATAAATGAAAAATCCTTCTAAAAAAATAAAATAAAGTACAATCTGAAGATTATTGTGTAATCATCAAGGTAGAAGTTGAGAATTTTCTCAATTCCTGTATCAATTTTCCTATCTATAATTCGACATGGATATCTAACATTGTACAAGTCAATAATAAAAGTGGTGAGATCTGCATCTGTGGGGACTTCCAGAATCTACATCAAGATTTCTTAAAGGATAACTCTCAGTTTCTAGTCATGGACCATATCTAGAAAGTAGTAAATGGATTGTAGATGATGTTTATGCTTGATGGATTCTATGGGTATAACCAAATTGAAGTTTCCAAGGAATATTAGTTAAAGACTGCTTTCACCATCCCATGGGGTAACTTTTCATATGACCATAAGCCCTTCATATTGATTAAAGTACATGACATACTTAAGAGAGCTATGTATTTGGATTTCAAATATTTGAAGGGAAAGGGCATAGTGTACTTGAAAAATAGAGAAGAGAACTTGCAACAACTTGAAAAAGTATTGGTCTATTGTAGAAGGAATCACATATTGCTCAATCCAAAAAAGTATATATCTGGGGTAATTGAAGGAAAATGATTTGGTCACATTGTGAGTAAGCAAGACACAAGGATTTATTTTTAAAGAGTGGAATATATTTAGAGACTGTCTCTACCCACCATTAAACCAGTTGTGTACTATTTCTTTGGAAAATTTAATTTCTTTAGAAGGTATGTCCCAAAAATTATAGATTTTACAAAGAACATAATCAACATGACGAATCCTAAATATTATTTTAAATTGATAAAAAAGGTAAGAAATACTTCGTGTCTATCAAGAGTGTTGTTGTAAAAGATCCAAATTTAGTATTCCATAATTTCATAAGAGAGTTCATTCTTTATTATTATCGGGACCTTTTTCTTAGCTATTTTTCAAGATGTTTCATGATGAAGAAGTACCAATTAACCTTGGCCAATATTGAAGAGTGGCTAGATGATCTATAAGAAGAGTACTCTCATATATTTAGCACTGGACATAAGTTCAATGCACATGTGTGGATTGAGAAGAATCCATATGATGCATTGTATGAGACTTTTTCCACCATATTTCCTATAGAGTTATACGATTCATAGGTTTTTTACGCATCTAAGAGGAATTGGAGGTTTCACACACTTATTTTGACATAGGAAGAATTGTAGGCCTTATATGATGCAGATATGATTTGGACATGCTTTGTGGATGTTTGGTTCCATGGTGTTTAGAATAGCTATATTCTTGAGTACACAATTTCCATTTACTCTTTCCAAGAACATGTTGAGTTCCATTTCTTACGTTAGCCTAGAAGATATTACTTGCAGGGTATTTCTTTGGCAATCAAGATCTTAAATGTGACCCTAGATTTGGAAGAGAAACCTATGGCTAGATAAACCCCACCATGCATAGGGGTAGGATCAGATCTAGTGAAGATGGAGGACCAAGAAGAAAAGAGATAGATAGAAGAAAGGTGGCTTGATTTTGTTGAAGCACGTGAGAGGGATCTGATGAAGAAACAGTAGATCACAAAAACAATGGTGTTATGGAGGGAGATGGCTAATTAAGGATTTAGATCTCATGTAGATGAAGTAGAGCTAGTGCATCTGGAACTCCCCCATTTCGGAAAGCATGGCAGAGAATACTTTTCAAATACGAATGAAGGCATGTTTGAAGAAAGATTTAAAACCACAAGCACGCATCAGATCCTACCTGGATACCTAACCTTTACACTTGTTTTATAGATTCTATAGTAGTTAACAGTAAGAAAGCTAGTGTGGGTAGTAGACTTGTAGTAGATAGAGTCAATTTACAGTCAAGTTCATGAGTTAATAAGGTAACTTATTCATGAATGGTAGTGCAATCGTCGTCTCTATTATTTGGGGGTTCAGTTGGAGGTATCTTTCTTGGCACATCGTCATCATAGAATGTGGGTAAGCATAACATTGATATAATGTATATAAATAGATAAAAATTGTAGACTGTGGGATTCCAGTTTAGCACGACCATTGGAACACAAGGAAGTGCATCCTCTGGTTCGTTGCTTACTTTAGGAGGAGGATCAGGAGGGTCAGGAGGTTTGGGTGCTAATGGATCTCATGGATCTTGTGGTTCTGGAGGTAGTAAAAACACAATAGGTAATACATGTACTAGATCTTATGGCCATGTTCTGTACTAGCCCCAAAAAAATTATATGGAGATGTCTCTTCATCTACCAGAATATATAAGCATTGAAGATGCACCCAATCACATGCATATGTTTGAGATATTATGACGCACAAAGGGGATTGAAACTCAAGAGTGTAAGGAAATTTATTTTATAACTACATTGTAGGGGCATGTGTATAGTTGGTATAAAATTTTTGACCCCAAATAGAATTGTGTAGATTATACCACACTGCGGGATGCTTTCTTGAAATAGTTGTATATCCCTGAGTTTGAGCAAAAGAGCATCATCACGTTGAAATACATCAAGTAAGGCACTACTGAGATTGTTTGGAAGTATGATGCTCAGTTCAAGACCATTTTTTCCACATTGTCTTATAATATACACACAAGCCAACATGAGAAGTGGTTCATTAGAGGATTTATCACACCTTTTAGAAGGGAGATTTCACCTAAGAATTATATAGATCCACGTGAAGAAACTAAAGAAGCTCTATGTGCTGAGGAGAATTAAAGAAGCTCTATGCACTGAGGAGGTAGTGAGTGTAGACATAGGAGTGAGACCATTCTTGGAAGCTCAGATTACAACAAAGGATAAATGGTTAGAGAAATTATCAGCTAATTCATTGCATGAGACATGTAGTGGGATTTGGTGCACAAATTGTGAAGCATGAGGGTACACTCAGGATAGCTTTCCTTATAAATCAGTTCACTCTTTGTTGTTGGACTTTGATATTTGTCACTTAGACCATAGTTCAAGTTAGTGCCCATTATTGCAATGCATGATAAGAAAGAACATATCCTGTTATAGAAAGATCTATAGTTCTACTACTCATGATATTGAGGATTGTAGGTTGATTGATCATATTCATGATCCCATCGATATTGGCGTATGATTGATCAACATTGTGAATAATTCTAAGGATAAAATTGAGCATCATGATCATGATAATAATGAAGGGTGCTCTGATGGAGGCCATGGTAGAGGTCAAGGTTACCGAGAAGGATTAAGAGGCCGACTTTGTGGTGGTGGGAGAAGTGATTTCAGTTGTGGAACTTGTTATACATGTGGATCCCCTAATTATTACAGGTATAAGTGTCCTTAGAACATTTTTTGTTATTTTTGTGGAAAGAATCATAACTATGAAGAGTTCTCAGACTATTATGAACATTTGAGAAAGAAACAAAAGTAGGAGAATAAGGGTGCGAGAATGGTTAGAATGTAGTGCGTCGTGCAAGATTAATGGATGTTGAAGTTAGCACCGGATCCTGAGTTGGTTCCTATGAAGATTACTACCATTGAAGAGGTCATGTGCACTAAGGAAGTTTTGAAAAATAATCCTTTAATTACTAAGGAGGATGTTCTACATGCAAAGTATCCAAACCCTATGCATTAGAAGGAGGTTTATTAAGGAACCATGGAGGTAATTCAGAATTTACATGGTGAGATGTAGTGCTTGAAATAGGATTCGTGACAGTTAGATTTGCGAGATGCTACATCAGGAGAACATTACTCCTTTATTGGGGAATTTTCTGAAGGGAAACACTTTGTGCATTGGGATTGAGCATGAAGGGTATATTTTACATGCTAACATTCCCCCTCATAGCCTAGATTATGAAAGGAGATCACTCTGAATGTTGTTGTGGATGGTTGGCTTTTGAGTAATATTCTAATTGATACATACATGGAAACAAATGTACTCACTTTGGATGGATGGGTTCAGATGAGAATACCACCATTGTAGCCATCTTCAAATGTTTTGTTTATGGAAAATAGGACTACAACCATGCTAATTGGAGTTTTAAATGATGCATCAATTAATGTACATGGAGCCAAGTTTACTATGGAATTTTAGGTCTTAGCACTTGTAGAAGCTGATAATTTTTCAGATTTACTTGGGTACCCTTGGTGTTATGTAAAGAAGGATTATCTGCACTTCCACAAAGGGTATATAAGTTTTTAGAACAAAGAGGAGCACGTCATTATCCTCTTCAAAGATGGGAAATTTTATCCTTGTGTAGAGCCCCTAAGTGAAGAGGATTTAAACAAAATTTATGTGTGCACCATTCGAGATCTGTAAGTTCTTGAGCCATCAAATGAAGGATTTCTCCAATGGGATGATGCACAATCCATGAGCAATACTACAAGTGTTAGATGTGACAACTGGGCACATGACACTTATGAAATGGTTGGGTGTGAAGTACAAAGTGTAGCTATCTGCGTAAGTAAGCCATGCAGTATCAAGAATCTAGGCAGCAGCCAGGTACTAAGCTATACTAGTGAAGAGAATCCTAAGGTATTCCTTCTTATTATGGAATTTCAATGGGAATATAAGGTGGAAAGAAGAACCATTCTATTTTATACTTTTTGCTAGATGGAAGCACACTGGTAAATGGTTCACAGGGATAATCATTTGGAGTCGAAAGAAGTGAGGATTTTTTTATCTAGTAGATTTTTAAGGAGCAATGCACCTACTCAGAACTATGCATTTCATGGAAATGATCATATTCAACACCATGGTCAGCAGTGTGAGATACTCTAGATACAAATGTTATTTCACCTTGCGAGGTTAGTGTTGGAACATAATGATTAAGTGGTCTGGCTATCCCTTAATGTATATAGGTCAATCACTAATATATAGGTTAATATTTAATAATATGAAATATTTAAATTTATATTATTAAATATGCTAACATAGGTATATACTTCAGGTTAAATATTTAGTATCAGGAAATGATTATATTTCTAATATTAAAAATTATAAACCTAGGTGTATGTGTCAACAATTTTAGTTTGAAAAGGTAGTTCAGGAGACATACCTGATCATCTTATATAACAAGGACTTTAGGTCCTCATTTGATATATTCGAGAAATATATCAAAGGTGTGTAAATAAAGTGATTTGACTTTACCATTGGTAAATAGGGTTTCAAAGGAGGAGGTGATCTTACTGGATGTAAAATAAGTACTCTGAAGTAAAAAGTTATTCTCAAAATGGTTTTTACCCTATTAGGGTTTTCCACTATAAATATTGTGTCACCTGCATTATTTATTTCCTATAATTATTTCTTTATTTACTTATGTTATGATGTAATCTTTATTTAAATATTTATTGTAACATTATGTAATATGTAAATTGATTAAATTTGTATTTATTAGAATCCTCAAATTCTAACATGATAACAGAGCGAGGTAAATTAAATAAATTAAGATCAAATGTTTTGTATTTTATTTATTTAATTTGTACGGGTTTTTTCAACTAACCCGAAAGGGTATTTAAAAGTATACGGTCCCCTTTTTTTTCCAATTTATTTTGGCATTACATTTGTGCAATTAAACTTTTGGTAAATTTTTTAGGGTTTTTCAATTTTAAAACCCTAATTTTGGGAGGGGGGAAATGTAATATGATATGAATCTTAATTTCATTTACATTTTGTAAATTATATGGAATTAATGTTTTTTAGGAGATTGATGTGTGCACAGGTGAAAGGGGCTTCAAATATTTACTTGCGTAAAAATCATATACAGAAAAAGAAATGATTTATTACTATATGAAATATTTTTTATGTTTTCTATAATTTCAAATGATTGTAGGTTAAATATTTCGGAAGGCAATTTCATACCCGTGTTCTTTGGTCCCCTCTAAAGAGATTTGATTTAAAAAACTATAGTTTATAGTTAATCTATAACTATATCCTATATAATTTGAAAACTATATTATTATTTTTAAATAAAAATATATATAATATAAAATAAGGTTTATATAATATTTATATAAACATCATATTAAAATTTATATAGTTTTGAAAAAAATAAAAATATTAAAAGCCTTAAACCATATTAAAATTACATGGAATTCAGGGAAGAGTCAACAGACCATATTCTAAGCCTAAGTTTAAATCATATTTAAACTTAACTTATAAATCTAGGCATATAGAGTTTTTTAAAAAAATAAACAAACCTATGTTTGAATTATATTTTATATATATGGTTCCACTTAAAATATAAATTTTATTAGATTTTGTTTATATATATTTTTAATAAAAAACTAAAGTGCTTATTTTTTTAGTAAGGGGGCCCGTGTTTATTTCTTGGCGATGAAGGGAGTACTTTTTAAATATTAATACTTATTAAATAAAACCTAAAATGTGTCCCTAACCATTTATATTATCCATGTAAGGGGGCAACCCCATTCGTTTAGATCTTATAGTTTATAAAAACTATATAAATAAACTTATTTAAAGATTTTCTTTTATATAAGAGTGGGAGTGGAGAATAAAATGAAATAATATCTCAGGTATAAATGTGAAACACTCAAGTATAAATGAAGAATTAAAAAAGGGGGGGCTAGTTTATTGGTGGCCCACGTGAAGTGTGTTAAAGATTTATTAAAATATTGGTAGTTATAGCCACATAAAAGTTTTAAAGTTTTTAGCTTGCACGAATTATATAAAATATTTTACAATATTTCCATACTTTTAAATGTGTGCGTGGTAAAATTAAGAATAAATGAAAGGCGGAGACAATGTTCATGAAAATAGAGATTTCAATTTATTTCATTGATTGGATGAAATTACTTGTCCCCTATGTAAATTATGCAGGTTAATCTATACTCTTAGAAATCTACTTGCAACTAGTAAAATTCTTTTAACCTGATCTATGTCCTTTAAAGCTCTTTAATAAAGTTTATGTGTTTTTTAATATAAAAACAATATAATATAGTTTATAGTTTTTATAAACTATATGTTGTTTTTTATTTTCATTCTATAAATTATATAAAATTTTTTAATTAAAAAGTGCATATATTTTTACTTATAAACTATAATATGTTATTAGAATATGTTAAAATATAACCTCCCTAATATTATACAGAAGAAATTCTGGAATTTCACATTCTGGAAATACACAAGTTTTGGCTTCATTAAATGTGATGGTTAAATGACCGTCATGGTAGACAAAACACAAGACAATATGGCTGTCATTTATACGTCAAATTTAATCTCGTAGGTTCTAAGAAACATTAACTGTGTTAAAATTGACTGTCAAATGACCATCATGATAGACAAAAAAAAGCTATTATGACGGTCATTTAGACGTCAAATTTAAGATGACCACATTTTTTGTCTATATTAAATTTTTTTTCTAAAATTTGAAGTTGTTATGCATTCTTAGGGGTCTATTCTTCACTTCTATATGGTCGGAAATATTTTTTATATAAATATTAGGTATAATGCAGAGTCCTTTATAATGCGGGTTATTATTTTGATCATGGGAGGTTAATTACAATGTATTATACTGAAAAAATTAGTTATGATCAAATAGTTTCTTTAGATCTATAAAGTTTAGATATGATTCTATTAAAAGTGTTGTTTTTATCGATAAATATGTATCTAACTCTGTGGTACATTGTATATTATAATGGGGTATGTTTTACAGGTTTAAGAAAACAATGACGTCCAACTATTTCTATCTTGACAAAACCAAGATCCTGAATGAAACCAACTACAACATTTCGGTTATAATAGAATTTATGACGAGGAAAGTTTGGATGATTATTTCTAGATCTGAGGTTGCTTCCACCGGTCGTCAAGAAACCATAGATAACATGAATGCGTTCTTGCAACGAATGTAAGATGCTCTTTCTATACAATGTGAATGATGAGTACCTTCTACACATTGGTAATATCGAACATCTGAAAGAGGTATCAACACAACTAGAATCCATGCATGAAGGATACTTGGTATTTCAAGGATAGTAATGAGAGTATAATAGCTGAAGGAACTCAAAGAAATGATCTATATTTTTTTGATGATTTCTCTTCTGCATCTTGTTTTATATCTCAGAGTTTGAATAATTCAAAACTATGGCATGAAAGGTTATGACATGTTAATTATTGAAGCTTGTATGAAATGTATAGATATATTCTAGTGAAAGGTTTACATGTGTTGTCTTCTTCTCTTGAAGTTACTTCATTAAATGCTTCTAAATGATAGTTTTGATTATGATTTAGTAAATGGTGATGATGATGTTTTGATTCTCTAGATGTTTCTAAAACTCTTATCTTCCTAGATAAGAAATTAAATTAGGATCAATCTATGTTAGAAAACTCAAATCCTATTAACCTTAGGAAAATGACCAGAAGCCATCATATGTACCATGCATTAATTACCGTGTATGAACCTGAGTCATGAAGTATTATAGGGTCTAGGTGGATATATAAAGTAAAATATAATAGTGATGGTAGTATTAACAAACATAAAGCTAGTCTTATTGCTAGAGGTTTCACTCAGAAACTTGGTATTGATTTTGTTGAGACATTTCTTGTATCTAGAATGAATTCTGTTAGGGCCTTATATGCAATCTCCGCTCAATTTGGGTGGGAAATCCACCAAATGGATAAGAAAAATGCTTTTTTGAATTACAATTTAAAAGAATAACTTTACATGTTTCAACATGAAGGATTTAAAGAAACTGGTAAACAAAACTATTTTTGTAAGTTGAGAAATCCTTGTATGGTTTAAAACAAGCTCCTAGAGCTTGGTATGCAAAAATTGTTTCCTTCTTTAAACTGTTAAGTTTTGTTAATTATTCTTCTAACAATGATATATTCATTAAACAATAAGGCTCGGATATTATCATTATATGTATATATTTTGATGATTTGGTTATTTTTGGTGACAATTTTTATTTAATTCATAAGATCAAAGAGAAATTGAAGCAGTACTTTGAGATGAATGAGTTAGGTCTCTCACATCATGTTATTTATATGATTTAATTTCAGTCTATTGTTATTTTTTAAAACACAATATGTAACCATTGTATTGAAAAATTTTGTTATGATTGATTGTAAACCATTTTCTACTTCAATGGAAGTTGGAATAAATATTGATCATAAATCTATATATGAAAAAGGTTGATCTTATTTTATATACGTTGTTAGTTGATAGTTTTATTTATCGAAATTTAACTAGATCAGATATTTCATATGCAAAAGGAATTACTTCAAGGTTTATGCAGGAAATATTTTTAGAGATTATTGAAATCTTGGAAAAAGAATTTTTATATATTTAAAAGGAACAATCAATTATGGGTTGCATTATAATAGGAATGAAAATGCTATCTTATATGGATTTTGTGATTATAACCATACCGATGTTGTGTTATAAAATATACTAGATATGTGTTCAATTTTTTTATGTAGGAACCATTAATAGAACAACCAATACAATAAACAGTCTTCATTTCTTCTATTGAGGCAGAGAAGTACAATGAAAGAAGTAAAGAAGCCATGTGGCTGCAATGGCTATTGGTAGAGGTACACATGGAGCTAAAGGAAACATTTATCTTCTATGTGGTGGTCAGAGTTGTATTACTCTTAATTAAGAATCTAGTTCAACATCAGAGGAGAAAGCAAATTTATATACATATATGCTTCACTCGTGAGAAGGTGTAAAGTGATGAGATAAATCTCAAGTTCATGTTAATTGAAGAACATGTCATTGACATCTTCACAAAGTCCCTGAATGCTGCAAAGTTTTGTCACTTTTGTGAAATTCTTAGATTATCAGAGTTGTCATTGAGTGGGAGTGTGCATGACAATGTCACCTCCTAATGGAACTTGGTTTTTGTAAAAAGACCTTCGAGCAAGTGTAAAAAGACCTTCGGGCATGTATACCTCCTCAAATTTTTTTAGAAAGAAGTGTAGAAATATCTTAAAGGTGGTCTTCAGTAAAACCTTTAGTGCTATTAAGTTTACTGGTAAACATTCAGTGCAAGCATATCGTTAAGGAGGTCCTTGGTTGTAATAGTCTCTTATATGCTTGAGTTCATTAACCTTTTATGAGAACCAGTCAGAACATGTTAAACTCACAAATCACACTTAACCATTGATCATGGGATGATCTTTAGAATTCAAAATCCTTTTGTACCAAAAGTTAAATTGAGTATGATGAAGGTGTTATAATTCATTCAACCAATATACTAGCCTAAAACCAATATGGTTTAAGGATTGTAAATCCTGTAGTGTATGACAGGTAGGTAATCTATTGACATATGTTATGTTATCCCACTTAACATCAAGGGGGAGTGTTGGAACATAATTATTAAGTGGTCTAGCCAACCCTTAATGTATATCGATTCATCACTAATGTATAGGTTAATATTTAATACGATGAAATATTTATATTTATATTATTAAATATGCTAACCTAGGTATATACTTTAGGTTAAATATTTTAGGTTGAAAAGGTGGGTCGGGAGACATACCTGATCACCTTATATAAAAAGGACTTTAGGTCCTCATTCGATATATTTGAGAAATATATCAAAGATGTACAAATAAAGTTATTTGGTTTTACCCTTGGTAAATTGGGTTTCAAAGGAGGAGGTGAACTTACAGGATGTAAAATAAGTTCTCTGAAGTAAAAAGTTGTTTTCAAAGTGGTTTTTACCCTATTGGTGTTTTCCACTATAAATATTGTGTCACCTATGTTATTTATTTCCTATAATTATTTCTTTATTTACTTATGTTATGATGTAATCTTTATTTAAATATTTATTGTAACATTATGTAATATATAAGTTGATTAAATCCATATTTATTAGAATCCTCAAATTTTAACAATTGTGGACATGCATGGTATATTTATGCAGTATTGAATAGAGAGACTAGAACTTGGTAAGAACTTACTGCAGGTATGATTCAAAACTTTGACTATTTTTCCACTAAACCTCTTGTGAATGAGGCATTACAGGTTATGAAGTGCTTAACTATGGGAGATATTACAAAGGTTGAGGATCTCCTTCAGGATTTTTTAAGTGAGTTGGACACAGAGGCATGTTTTGAAGAGGAAGAAACAAATGTTGAACAACTTGGGCACACCTTCCTAGAAATATATAAGGGTAAGACAACTTATATAGTTGATGATGAAGAAGTGGAGAACTTGGATATTGAGCATACATAGGTTACGCGTGAGATATTGGATAGTGCAGATGAGAAGGATCACACCTACCACGAAGCTATGAAGACCAAGAAATTAAACATTGGAATCGATGGTAAACCAAAGGAGGCCATCATTGGAGATTATTGGTATGACTATGAATTTGCTAAGATAATCAAGTTGTTGCATGACATCTAGGATCTATTCCC
The DNA here is from genome assembly GCA_019776745.2 of Taxus chinensis. NCBI lineage: Eukaryota > Viridiplantae > Streptophyta > Pinopsida > Cupressales > Taxaceae > Taxus > Taxus chinensis. The sequence goes on along the minus strand of CM034147.1, from coordinate 894,751,168 downwards.
TAGAGGACATCATGAATTGAACAAGGTAGATGAATATTTGGGTGAAATGAGAATCAAGATGAAGGAATGTGCATGCCTAGTTTGGAAGAGGCCTTATAAGATGAATATGAACTTGCACATCAAGGCGAAGGAAAAAAATTGAAAAAAATGCTCAATTTTGGAATCACTGAGCCCATAGAGGAGTTAGAATGGGTGAGCCCTGTGGTGATCAGTATCAAGAAGGATGGATGAATCATAATTTGTGAGAATTACATGGATTTAAATTCTACATGTGTAATTGATCCCTTTCTCAAATAATTTACTGAAGAAATTTTGGAATGTGTTATAGGGCACGAGATTTACTCTTTCGATGATGGATTCTACGGATATCATCAGGTGAGGATAGATCAAGAGGATCAAGAGAAGAAAACTTTCACCAATGAGTGGGGAAATTTTACATACATAGTTATTCCCTTTAGATTAAATAATGCACCTACATTATTTTCATGCATTGTTGTACAAGGATTATAGGATTTTATTCATAAGATCTTACAAGTATATTTGGATGATTGGACATTCTATGGGCTTGTGATGGATCACTGTGATAACTTAAGGCTCATGTTTAAGATATGTCGACAGTTGAGCATCTCATTAAACATCAAGAAGTACATTATTAGCACACCCTTTTGAATTTTTCTAGGGCATATCATCTATAAGGAAGGTTTGTTAGAGGATCCTGCTAAGGTTATTGTTATTTTAAATTTAGAGGAACCAACTAGCCAAAGTGAGTTGCACGAATTCATAAGGCACACAGGATACTATAGAAAATTTTTAAAGGTTTATGCCAAGATCGTTGCACCCTTAGAGGATTTATTAAAAGGAAGAGGAATTTTTATTTGGGCGAGCCACAACAGTGTTCATTTGAGACACTGATGGAAAGGCTTACTACAATTCCTATTCTATGTTTTCCTTCTTCATCCAAGCCGTTTGATGTTCATGTAGATGCCTCTGACATGGCCATTGGAATGATATTAGCCCAACATGGAGAAGGGATTGTTGATCATCCGATTTGTTTTGTGAGCACAAAGTTAACTCTAGCAGAACAAATTTACACCACTACAGATCATGAGGCCTTGTCTATGATCTATGCACTCCATAGGTTTCAACAGTATTTCCTGGCTACCCCATTCATATTTTATATATACCTAATTGCAATTAAGTAATTTGTGAACAAGCCCATTTTACAGGGGTACATATGTCATTGGGTTCTGTTATTTGAGGAGTTTAAATTTATAATGGTGAAGATAGGAAAGAGTAATCCTGGTCCATACCATTTATCTAGGATTAAATTGGGAGAGGATGTGCAAAGCATTAACGATATAATTTTAGATGCAAATTTATTCCAATTAAACCACACACGCTTAGACTTAGAGGATATTGTTTTACTTTTGTGAATAGGTGTGGTGCCTGAAGGTATGAAGGCTTTGGAGAACAAACAATTTTCTATCTATGCCACACCTTACATTTTGATTAGTGAAGAATTATAAAAATTAGGTCGGGATTAATTTTACGTTGGTGTGTACTTGAGAATGAACGTGAAGAAATTATGGAGGAGGCTCATAACGGCATTGTAGGTAGACACTATGTGGGATACACCACCACATGTAATATTCTATTAGCTGGTCTATGGTGGGAAATATTATACAAGGATTTCATAGAATATTGTAAGGCATTTAACCATTGTCAACGCCTTAAAAAAATTGAGAATAGATATTAAATTCCCTTGAGGCCTATTACTAGTGCATAGCCTTTTGAGAAGTGGGGAATTGACTTTTTGGGTCCTATTTCTCCACCTGCATGTAGGAATGGATGGAAGTATATTATGACTTGTACAGATTATCTTACAATTTGGGAAGAAGTGACGCTTACAAAGGATTGCATAGTAGCTATGACAACAAGGTTTCTATGGGAAAATATTATCAGTAGGTATGGATTCCATTTAAGTTTAACAAGTGATATGGGTACTCATTTTCATAATAAGACCATCAAGATACTATTGGATTAATTTATGGTGCCACACCATAAAACAACACCCTATAATACTCAGGAAAATGGATCTGCTGAGGATTTTAACAAGATATTTGGCCATAACTAGACTAAGATATGTGATGTTGGAAGAAAATACTGAGATGATAAAGTCTTTTTTGTACTCTGGGAATACAAGAAAACTAACAAAAGGTTGAATAAATCTACACCCTTTCAGTTGGTGTTTAGCATGGAGGTTGTTCTATTAGTGATATTCATGTAACCATCTCCATATATTACACAAAAAGGTGGTTTAGTAGATGAATAGGAACTTGAAGAATGTATTAAAAAACTAGTTTAGCTAGATGAAAGGTGTGTTATAACACAATGGATTCAAAAGAAAGAAAAGGTTAGGAAGAAGGCATGACATAAAAGGCACATCAAGGATAGGAAGCTTGAGGTTGGACAGATGGTACTTCTGTATGATTCAATTTTTTTGTGCCACCATAGAAATTTTAAGATGCATTGGTTAAGACTATATGTTATAAATTATATACTTTAATTAGGAACTTTCTAGTTAGAGGTGCTGGATGGAACATAGTTTCCCGGTTACTTCAACGAGAATAGGCCGAAGACCTACTATAAATAAGTCTTCTTGGTGTTTGTAATAAGGAATTATTTCCACTTAGATTATATTTCCTTAATGCATTCCCTTTATATCCATTTCCTTCATAGTTGCTATGGTTTTTCAATTTAGTTCAATGTTTTATGTAATAAGTGCACTCGCGCCCCAACAACTGATTACTATGTAAGTGTTTTCAGGAATAGAGGACCGTACATACCGTTAGTGTGGGGTGGAATATATAAAGGTTTCATTGCCAAGTTTGAATATTATTTTAATATTATCTAAAGATAGGTATGCATAGGAGAGAGTTGTTGTGCAGGGGCCTGAACGAAAGGTACATATAGTGAAAAATGGAATGGTATACATAGAAAACTTTTTCTCATTTGTGAAGACCACAAATGGATAAATGGATGTACACTGTAACTTGAGATAGACTGGAGTAATTAAAACTACTTATTGAAGGGTGTAGTGGCAAATCACTTTGGCATATGAGGGCATGCAGAAGGAGGTTCGTGGCCGAGAAGTAGATAGCACACCATAAGGTTATGACTATGGAATGGAAACAAGTAACACGTAAGAATTGAAGAAATACCAAATCAATGCTGATTACGGTGGTAGGTGAAGAAAAATAAATGCCAATTTTATTTGATAAAATATATAAGGATGTGTTGCAAAATCATTTCTACCTTTGCATACAAGATCTTTCAAGCGAGTTGAAGTTGAGCAAGCTAGCAAGAAAGTTGGCAAGTGTGAAGAGCTACGAACCAATTATATTTTGTCAGATATGTGCATGGGATAGTATTGCACTCCAATTAGTGAAGTAGAGGCATGCAAGGAAGAAGATTGATAGATAGGTTTCGGGTTGTGAGCTAGAAAATGTGGTTTTGAGCTAGGGCATGTAGATTTGGACTTGTAAAGCTTGATGAAGGTAAAATATCACACCTTTATAGTTATTATGGCACCAAGGAGAGCCCCTCGAGAAGCCACAAGGGAAAATAAGCCAAAGGAAGTTGAGGTTGAGGTAGAGGATTCTCTTAAAATCCATTTTTCATAAATGCAGTACCTAGAAGGGGTTTACATGGATCGTGATTGAGACTCACATGTTCTCTGGTGCAAGGTGAGTGATTACAATAATAGAATGACAGATAAAAAGAATGAACTAGATAAATTGTTACTAAAAAAGACAAAAAATAATGGAAAATGATATGGCCATGTATGATGACATGGGCGAGAAGCTATTGAAAAAGTTAGGAGCTTTACATTTGTACGAATTGCCGTATTTTGAAAAACCAGAAAAATTATACTAGTGGCTGATGAGTAGAGTCCATATAGAATAGGGATGGAAACCTATAAATTTTATTAATTTCAATCAACTTAAATTTCAATGGAATGTTGTAATTCTTATAGGAATTGAATAGCCATGTGTAGACAAATAAATGGGTTGCACAGGTACAACCAAAATCACAACAGCTTCCAAAATACAGTCGGGAAGCAACAATAATCAAATACAAACAAATAATAATTGTTACAACTACATAAAAATATAACCTATGCAATAATATGAAAAATATTGTTATGAAACTATATAACAACATATCATCTAATTACCTTATTAAATAATTAAATATTTTAAGGTAATATGATGCATAAATTAACCTAACATTCCCCCCCTTAATTTTGTTAATCCTTAAAGGATGAGGAGAGGAACTCTCTGAACAACTAGAACTTGTCACGTGCAAGTGACTTTGTGAAAATATCTACTTTTGGTTCAACTGTTAGACAAATCTTAAGTTGTATATTGTGCATCAAGACATGCTCGCGTATGAAATGTACTTGTACCTCAATGTGTTTTGTTCTTTCATGAAAAATTGGATTGCAAAAAAGTTTGATAACACCTTCATTGTCAACATACATGGTGGTCGGTTTGTCCTGTGTTATTCCAAGTCCTTCTAGTATGTGATGTATCCAAATTGCTTCATAGATAGCTTCTCCGGCAGAATGATACTCAGCTTCTCTAGAAGAATGAGAAACAAAGTATTGTTTCTTACTTCCGCATGATATTTTTCCAGATCCCATAAAGAACACAAATCATGAGGTGGACTTTCTATGATCAATATTTCCTACATGATTTGAATTCGAATATCTTTACAAGAAGAAGTTTTTATTATTCTTGTATTCTAGAACAACCATCGATCCTTTGAGATATCTCAAGATGTGCCTTTCTTTTTACAATGAAAAACTTTGGGTTCTTGCATGAACCTGCATAGATAGCTTACTACAAAGATGATATCTGGTCTAGTGTAGGTCAGGTAAATGAGACTCCCAATCAACTATTGATAGTGAGTGGCACTTACCTTAAGAGATGGATCTGAATGAGATTACTAAAATTTGTTCTCCATAGGTGTAGAAATTGGAGTGCAATATATCATCCTGAATTTCTTGAGCGTTGGCTTGGTATATTTCATATGAGAAACAAATATGTGATTCTCTTTCTGCCATACTTCGAATCCAAGACAATAGTGAATTCATACGAGATCTTTCATGTCGAATGGTCAATTAAGATCTTTCCTCATTGAATCGATCATCCTCACTGAACTATCAGTGATGAGTAGATTGTCGACATAGATAGCGACAATCACTATCTTCCCTTGTTGCTTTTTGAGGTAAATATTGGGATCATATGGATTTCTAAAAAATCCATCTTGTATGAGATGCTCATCAATTTTTATGTACCATGCCCGAGGTGCCTTTTTGAGGCCATATGGATATTTCCTAAGTCTGCATACCTTTGCTTATTGACCAAGTACTACATATCCCTCAGGTTGAGTCATGTAGACTTCTTCCTATATATATTCCTTCATGAAGGCACTTTTTACGTCCATCTGATGGAATTTCCAACCAAACTATGCATCTAGACAAAAGATCATCCTTATCATCCTAGTCTTAGTTGTAGGAGAAAATGTCTCCTCATAGTCAATGCCTTATTTTTATGAATACCCATTTGGTACAAGTCTTTCTCTATACTTGTCCACTATCCCATATGCTTTGTACTTCGTTTTGAATATCCATCTGCATCCAGTGGGTTTCTTCCCTTGTCAAAAATTGACAAGTTGCCAAGTGTTGTTTTTCATTACAAACTGATATGCAGAGTCCATGGCATCTTTCCAAGATTTTGACTGTAGGGCTTCCTAGATTGTAGAGGGACAATCAGACTCAATAACTCTACTCATCAAAGCAAAGTTAAATTATTCTCTTGCTTTACTGTAAGTTCGTGGTCCAGGGGTGGATGTATCTGGTGGAGCATCCATTCTTGCATCTTGTAACGTGCTAGTACACCACTTGGGAATATGTTTAAATGTTCCCGTGGGTCGTGGTTATATCATATCAACACCATCATCTCTATCATCACTTTCATCATCTGTGGGAACATTAGTTTCAATTTTTACAAATAGTGAAGAATCTACATCAAGTGAGTCTGGAGGAGGAGACTCTGCTTCCTTCTTTTCAAAAAAATAAACATCTCTGCTAGTGTAGAATTTTTTGGTCTTTAGATCCATCAATCTTTACCCAAAATTATCTTCACTATACCCAATTAATATGAGTTTATGTGACTTCATGTCCAATTTTGTTTTTTTTACTTGGGTATGTGCATACTTTCTTTGCACCTGAATACTCTAAGGTGTGTGATAGACGGTCTCCATTTTGACCATGCTTATTGTGGTGTTACTCCATCAAGAGCAACTGTGGGCACTCTGTTCAACAAATACACTTTTGGCTTTGTTGATTCTACCCAGAATGTCTTTGCAAGTCTAGAGTTATCAATCATGCATCACACCATTTCCATGATAGTAGGATTTCTATTCTCAACAATACCATTCTGTTGCGGTGTGTGTGGAGGTATTTGTTGATGAATCCCATGATTTTGTAGGTTGTCTTTGAACTCATTACTAGGGAATTCTCCCCCTTTCTCTGAGTAGAGATTTCTAGTGTGATGACTAGTTTCATTGCCAATAACTACTTTGAACTTTTTGAAGGTTTAAAAAGCTTCGCTTTTTTGGTAAAGAAAAAAAATCCCCATTTTTATTAAATAGTCATCAACACATAGCATGAAGTAATGAAATCTAGAATGACTTGGTTACATCAAACCGCAAAGATCAGTATGAACTAGATCAAGCTTACCATGAGCTCGATATGTACTCTTCTTGAAAAAAGCTTTGTGTTGTTTACCTGCTAGGAAGTGAGAACACTTGTCTGTATCCTTCTGAAGAGATGGTGGCCCATGTACAATATTGTGCCAGTGTAGTGTCTCGAGATACTTGAAACTAACATGACCAAATCTTCGATGTCAGAACCGTACTGAGGTAGGTTTCTTAGCCACAAGTTCCTAATCATCACTGTGGACAAAATCAAGTTGGAACATGCGTCCCACATTGCAGGATTTTGTAACTATTTTTGAGCCTCATGATTTTTCTCGAATAAAACATGTTTCATTGCCAGAATTATTATCAAATTCAATGTTTAAGTTATGACCTAGGAGTTGACTGAATAAAAGTAGATTCTTTGTCAACATAGGAACATATAAGACATCTGATAGTCTGTTGTTGCATGAACCAAGGGGTAGAGAAATGTTCCCAATCCCCTAAACTGTATATGAAGAATCATCACCCACGAAACATTATTTTTCAAAGGTATGTCCCTCATTGAGGTAAACTAGCCTCTATGGCCAGTCATGTGTCGAGTGGTTCGTGAATCCACATACCAGAAATCACTAGATGACATCAATGGTTCACTTGATTGAGTAGTGTACAAGAATTATTCATTATTTGAATGTTCTTATTACTCAACAATATTTCCTTGTTGATGGGGTCTTCTTTTCTAGTTCCCCTTTTTCTGCCATTGATTGTAGTTAGAATTTCCCTTGTGAGATTTTTTTCGTGGAGGTCCAAAGATATTTGATGAATCTTTTTTGTAAGTATTATACCAACAATATTTTAAGTCATGTCTTATTTTACAAATTGGACATTACTTCTTTTGTTCTTTTTCCCCATGATACTGATTCTTATGTTGGGAATTTTGATAGTAATTAGGTTTTCCTTTACCTTTTCCTTTCCATTTTTGATGTGAAGAAAGTGCATGCTCCTCTTCATCATCCATATTATGCATGGCTTCCTCTTGTTGCAGGTAGGTTTACCAGCTTGTTAAAACTAACTTTCGTATCTAACACGTTTAGTGTTATCAAATAAATGTGGTAAGAAGAGGGGAGTGATCTCAGAATAATGGGAACGAGATCATCATCTATGACCAATTCTCCCAGGGCTAGAAGTGAAGCCCTCAACTCTGTAACTCTTCTTAAGAAAGCTTCAATTTTCTCATTTTACTTGAATTTCATTGTATGTAATTGACTCTATAAATTCAGTATGCCATTCTTATTTTTGGCCTCATATACTAAGCTCAACTTATCCCACACTTCTTTGGTTGTTTTGGAATCTTGAATGTAGGGCTACACATCATTGGACACTCCAAACAAGATGATGAGTTTGGAATTTTGATTTGTTTTATCAAACTATCGTTGTTGTGTTGTATCAGTAGTTGGTCTGGTCAGATTACCATTCACAACATTCCAAATCTCTTCAAATTCAAGTTGTGTCTTGATTTTAGTCTTCCATGCAACATAGTTATTTTCTTTAAGTAGTTATGAATTTGGATGAAAACATTTGGTGTAATTGGTGCCCATTTACAGAAATCACTGACAGGGTTTGGCTCTTATCACTCTAGGTATAAGGTCTCCCATTCTATATACCATCAGTTTGATATATCAAACCTTTCTATATACGCTCCCTTCCAATATACCCATCGGTATGTGGAAGAAGCTTGCACTTTTGATATACGTGGTGGTACGTGAAAGAGGCATTAACGTACGTGAAAGAATTCAGTATGTGGTACTAAGACAGTACTGAAAGGGTTCTGTGCAATTATTGACACTGGCTCAAAGAAATATCCTCATACACACGCATAACTTCGCTATATGCTTGGATAATTTCTTAGTCTGGATATATGTCGTGCAATGGTTCATAGACGGATGGGATGGCTCATAGTGTGTGCACTGTGTCCTTATTTCTCCTCATCAATTTAAAGGGTTGATGCCCAGATGATGTTGTTGCATTTATATTAGGCAGTAGTAATCGCAAAGGCTTTACCCATAAGCACTTCCCAAATTCATTGTATATACCGAACGGTGCGAATGAGATCTAGGATCTCATGATTGTTTCAAAACCAATTTTCATTGTTCTTGATTACAACTCTACCAATTTATGAGCAATTAGAATATTTGTGGTTGACTATGGCAACCTGCAAATTAGTACAATATACTAAAACATGTAATTACATTAAAAAATGTGAAAAAATTATTGAATGGCAAGCAAATTATTTTTGTTTTGTAGGCCCTGGTGGCCTCTAGAAACTTAGAGTGACTGTCAATGTAAAAAAATGCTAAAAAGTAGATCAAAATGAAGTGTTTGGATAGTCTTCCTTTGGATAATGTTGTCCGAAATGAAAACATAGGCCTAATAAGAGAAAAACAATTTTGTCCTATATTAGGGTTTTTCTCACTAAAGTTTTAGTGAACTGTTTATTTATGACTAAACTGTTTGGAGGTAGTTTTTCCACTAAATGGTCCTCCAAGTTTGGTGGTTTTACTATTTTTGCACTAAAAACACATTGGTTTTCAAAAATTTGTTGGGGGTGGTGGTCGAACCCCTCATTTTACTCACCCAAATCCTTCTCTCTAATCGCTTTGGCTCTTATGAGCACTTGATATATAAATGAAGCAAATAATATCTAACCCATATCCAAATTGACTAACCTGATAAACTGTGACTTGGCTCTAGCTCAGTACATCTTCTGCATTTGTGGATTAGGGTTTTTCCTTTACCTTGTTTTACAGATCTTCTCCTTATGTCCTCTTCCTTGACTTTCATTCATTCATGCCTTTGTATTTAACCGCCATTTTGATTGTCAATGATTACAGCTTGCATGGTGGTCGTGGAGGAAAACTTGGGCGTGGATGATGCAAGAAGAGCATGTGCAGATTGATGCTTCCAACATGGTCTGAAATGACAATTTTTAAGGGTTGATGCCTTCGCTATGCAGGCACATTGATGCTAGGAGGAGACCGATCCAAATAACATTGTTTTGGTTGATTTTTATATGCCAAAAGATCAAAATAGTGGTTATTTTTGTATGATATGTCCACCGTGTGGTATGGATTATGGTGAAGGCTGAAAGAACTGCATCTCACCAGTCAATATATCACTAGAAACCATGGTTGTTGAATCGAAACAAAACCTGATTCATGTGCTTTTGCAATTCAATTCTAAAGAATAGAACTCATCCTTGGAGGAGAATGGCCAGTGTAACCAAAGTACTCATTTTTTAGAGATGAATTAAAGCACAACAATACACAGTTTGATATCTACAACTCACCCAAATCAAATGAAACAAGTGAAGAGCACGTAACTCGGTGAGAGAGACCACCTTGGCCAATGCACAAATAGTCTTGACCTCCAAGTATTGCAAGTAGACTATTCAATGCACCTGTACTTTTGATGGTATAGAAGATATTATTTGTAACTAGACAACTTAGAGGCAAAATCCCTGATAAGGAAAAAGTTTTTTTTTTTAAATAGCATCTAGGGAGAAAATTTTTGCTCGTGCAGGGGGCACCAAGGCAAAAAAAAATTGCTTTACGTTTACCTGGAAGTCACACAGGAGGTTGTGGGTTTGCTGGGAGGTCTGGGAAACTACTAGAGGTAACACTATCTCTATGTTGTTGCAGATTTCTTCTCCATGAATTCTCCTTCCTCTGTAAACTTTCTCCAACCTTGTCAGGAGCTTTAACCAGCTCTAGTACCAAATGTAGAACAGGGACGGATGCCTGTAAATTATATTAATCTTAATCAACTTAAATTAGAATGGAGTGTTGTAATTCTTATAGGAATTGAACAGCCATGTGCAGACAAATAAATGGGTTACACAGGTACAACCAAAATCACAGCATCTTTCAAAAGATATCCAGGAAGCAACAATAATTAAATACAAACAAATAATAATTGTTACAACTACATAATAATATAACCTATGTAATAATATGACAAATCTTGTTATAAAACTATATAACAATATATCAACTAATTACCTTATTAAATAATTAAACATTTTAAGGTAATATGGTGCATAAATTAAATTAATAGTCCATTAGGACTTTTTAAATTTTTCTAAGCGACGTATGAGGCTCACCATGCCCTTGATTAGGATTTTGACAGGACTTAGGAGTTCAAGAATTGAAGTAAGTAGTGAATTAACATACATGGAATGTATAATGGGGACAAGGAAAATGCTAAGTTACATAAAAGGAGGGCGTGGGATGGATATATGGAAGCTACGTAAGTATCCAGTGGTTTAGGCAAAATTTCACCTCCTAAAAAAGCTTAATGACCTGGAGCTTTGGTCGTAGGTAAATACCTTATGGTTGTATATAAAAAATAAGACGAGTAAAGGGTTAACTTATAACTTAATAAGATTCATTTATGAAACTATTATTTAGGAAGTGCATAGAAGAAATAAGACAAGTTTCATTGCAATCTTGTTATCTCTTTTCTTTGTAGAAATCAGAGTGTCTGATGGGCCAAAGGATAAAATTTGGAAATATCCTTATGTGAATAAATCTCTTGTAGAGAGATTTGAGAAGTGTATGTGTGATGGTACAATGAGTTGCCCCTTTGAGAAAAGGGCAGAGATGTGGTATAAGCTCGTACACACTGCGTTCAAAGAAGAATGGAGAATACCAAAGGAACTTCCTATAGTATTGGGCAAACAAATAGAGTTTGTAGTATATCAACACTTTGCATCCCGTGTTTTCAAATGAAGGATGGGAAATGGAGCCCTTCATGTAAGTTGTCATATGCCTTCACGATGCACTATTTCTAAGCAAACGTACACAAGTTTTGAGACGTGTGCCAACTTCCCTTCAATGTGGACAGGGTAGATTGTGACTGCCACACCCTCAGAAAGACTTAAATCTATCCAAGTAAGTCTACATACATTAAAAGGTTAAATTCTAATGATATTAATATGATGGAAACGAGTTTGGAAATTGGTGCAATAGGGGTATCCCTTGTATATATCGAACTTAAGCATAGGTTAGAAAATGGAAAATATGTGGAGAATGAGTTAAGAATTCGTAGCCCACCCAAGGGGAAGCATACAGTTGGAACTTTGGGAGATGAGGAGCAATCCTCACCCCTCTTATAAGAAGAAGGAGAAGAATAACTCCATGAAGAAAGTGGTGCCTTCGAGCACAGGGATAAAAAAACCCCTACGGCTAGAGGGACATGAGAGCATGAGGTGATGCCTCCATTGTAGGAACAAGATGATAAATTATTTAAAATAAGTGCCATAGAGATCAGTGTGGATCATAACACTAAGAAGCCTGAATTTAATACATTGCTAACATGAACAATGGCTTAGGTTATGGGAACATCACAACCCTTAAGGAGATCACCTAGGAATTCTCCTCAGAATGAAAGAAAAGAAGGAAGAATTATAAACGTAAGAAGGATGAATCTGAGGAAAGTGTGTTAGGGAATCCAACACAGCTTGAGAAGAAAGAGGAGCCTTAGGGAGAAGAAATGAAGAAATATGAAGATGAGTTGAAGGAGACATGTAGAGAAATATATAAGGGTGAGCCTTTAGGCATGCCCCATACTACATAAGAATGTGAGAGGCGAGTACTAGAATCAGGTGCCCAAATTCCAAAGGATAAGAGAATAAGGAAGGAAAGGAAGGACGAAGACTATGAGACCCTTGTAGTTGGGTATGGGGATGAAAAAAGAAAAAACATACGCACATAGTTCCAAAGAAATTTGGAGCCTAATCATTTGTATGGATGGGAGCTCATGGATGTAGAAATGGAGAACACACACACACACAAAATATGATGTCTTGGTCTATGTAGACTCATATGAATGAAACCTATTTTTATGTTTGTGAAGAGTCATGTGTTTTATGTAGAATGAATAAATCTCCCCACTTCAGGCATGTGAATGTTAAGCCTACTGTCATTTCGGATGAGAAGGTGAGAAATTCTTTAGTGAAGCTATATGTAGAGGTTGCCCATAGAAACATGGATAAAGTGGCAACCATTGGAACATTGATAGATGATAACAAGGACAAAGATAAAGAGATAGAGTTCCTCACATCAGAGAAGGAAGGGGTTGAGGAAAATTCAGAAGGTTTGGTTAGTATGGCAGAGAAAATTTGAGATGACATTTTAAAGGTAAGGTCTCACCTGGAATCAAAATTTCCAAAAAAGTTTCCTTTTGTGATGCATTACATATACACACTAGTAAAGGTGGTAATATACGAAGTCCTAATGCATATGTCAAAGCCTAAGGATTCAAAAAAATAGGAAGAAAATGCCAAGGTAAGTATTATGCACAAAATTACTTGTTATGAACCTATTTCATAGACCTTACCGGAAGAAATGAAGAAAGAATATCTAGAATTGAAAATGTGTGCAACCCCTAATATGATCATCAAGACAAGGACGGTGGTAGAAGAAGATGAATTCCTTCAGGAACAAGATAATCAAGCTCTTGGGAACATGGAGAGGCTAACACTGGTAGAAGAGAAGGGCAACACACTTGTAGCTACCCAATTCCCACATAAGGAAATAATTAAGGAAATTGGGAAACTCATCATGAAGAGGATGGATGGAATGGAGGGAATGGTCTCAAGCATGGCTAATGTTCTCAGGTTCTTGCAAAATGAAATTGATAAGATGACTCTTAATGAAATGGAAGTCATAGTTTTAGACACTCCAGATGAAACAAATACAATGCTAAGTGATTGGAATGTGTTAGAGGTAGAGATTAAGGTTGAATATCCTCATTTGATCCTATCAGTAGAAGAGAAGAGTGCAAGATAGTTTCTCACTCTTTGTTCTTTTCCTTTACTCTTTCATTCATTATTCATTATTATTTGTTCATTGAGAGATAATTTATGACTACCCATTGTTGGGGATGACAATGAAATTAGTGTGGGGTAATGTTAAGCTAAGGAAATACAACTTAAGTATGGAAGAGCTGAAGGATTGGGGGAGTGGACATAGAGCACACATAAGCATGTAGAGATATAAGAAAACAGGGCATGCCCAAAACGTTTTGAAATCAAGACTTAGTCATTTTATAAATCAGGGATAATTTTTTACGTGGAATGAAGAGAACATTTTTTCGAAGACTTGGAGAATAAACAAAGGCTAGTTTAGGAATAATAGGAGATCAAGCACCATATAGAGATTTGGAGCTAATAATAGAATTATACTACAATTTTATTATTAGATGATCTATTATTAGAACTTACATGCTTTTGTATTCTCATGTAATGGAGCATGGATATTATTAGCATGTATCCTATGTTTGAAGGTGCATGGGCGATGAAGGGAAATTCCCCACCCCTTTAAATATGTATTGATTTGGACGGTTTAGTAATTCCAATATTATTACAGTGTTATGTTTTGAGTTTCTTAGCACACATGACTATGGTGACATTATTATGATGTATGAAGCTTCTATGTTTTGTAGTATTTAAAATAGTGGATCTTATATGGTAAATATTATTATAGTAATTGTTTAATTTATTCCTTCATGTGGTTTAGATATATATCTAGTTTATGCACTATGGTTTAATTAATTATGTGTTATGGATCTAAAATATACATTCAATCATGTTAACATATTAGACAAGCTTCTCTAAAGAGGGACCTGGTACCCTAGTATGCTTTGGGTGAGTGCTTAGTTCTGGCTGAGTGATTTTCCAAGGCGCCTTGGGATTTTGTGGATATATTCTAGGCTACATCAATGATAAAGTATTAATGGTAATCTCCCCCTCAAATGAGGGATCGATGACATCAAAGGAAATATGAAACATTTGAAAAAAGGTAGATGATGAAGGCCTGGTGGGTGATGAAGAGATGGGTGAAAATATAACCAAGGCAATATGCCCCAGGAAAAAATGATTGCAATAAGGATTGAAAACTATGACCATTACTCCAATATCACATTGGTAGGGGAAAATTTTGGTCTCCTCAGATATGGAAAAACCATTCTTTTGATCAGTGAGTGGGTGAATATCATTGCAATATGGATATAGGATGGGATGACCAATGTGTTATGGGTGAGTCATCAAATTATGCATAACTATGTGAAATCCTTAGTAGAAAAGGAATCATGTGAATAGGTTATATGTTCACTATGAACGAGGTTAAAAATTATGTTGCCTTATGGGACACAAAAAGGCCAAGAAGGTAGACTCCAAAAAATATGGATGAAGAAATAATAAGCCCTAAGAGGGGAAAGTATGGTCATGAAGAAAGAAAGGAAAAAATAAAATATGCCCTAAGTGGGGAAAAGGGTATAGACACCAAGTAGATTCTATGTGCAAATTATATTAGGATAATGTAAGGTGAAATTTCCAAAGGAGGATTAAATATGGAAACTGAAGTGGAGTTTGAGATTGAAAATATAATGCCGTAAATGGGAAAAAGGCCACAAAGGTGTGATTTGAAGGAAGGATGCTCAAAAAATGGATATAAGTATGGCCTAATGGGACTTTTGGCGATAGAGATAGACTAAACTAAGATAAGGTGAAACTATAAACATTGCAACCTAAAGGTATAAATGATACAACGTTGTTTTAAGGATCATGCATTGGAAAACATGCCTCTAACTGCTTTGGAGGTAAACAAGAAAGTATCCTGGGTAATACAATGCACATGTCGCCAAAGCATATGATAGCAGATAACCAATGATAGTTATTCATTTCAAGGATCAGAAGGAAGCAATGGATGAGAGGATCTCATAAACCTAATGTTGACATGAAAAAGGGGTTTGAGATGTACTTATATAGAGGAAAGATGGTTCTCCAAAAGTGGCATTCCCTAAAGTATGCCCCAACTTTGGGAAGGGGAAAGAGAAATATGATCAATTTGGGAAGCTTTCTTAGGATGCTGATAAAATGGAATGTTCATCTGAAACCTTCAAATTCCATAAGGAGTATCCATCCTTTGAGGGTATGGTATAATTTTTACAATACATAGATGAAAAGAATAAATGAAAGCCATCATTTGAGGGATCAGTCTATTTTCTTTTGATTTCATGTTTTTGATTTCTTTTTTCTTTGCATGAATAACTATCCTTTGAGGTTCAACATGTTTGTGATAAATTTAAATTTTTGATTTGAGCATTCATTATTTTTTATTCTACATGGGGGGGAGCTCAGACTAGCTAAGTAGACCACTTAGGAGGGTAGAAATATGTACAAGAGATGCCCCTTAACCCATTTGCATGGATCCAATAGGTGAATAAGAGTGAGATGGATGTGATGATCGTAGATTTCTCACCAAAGGGAGAACCTATCCATAAGAAAATTTTTATGGGTAGAGCTATAGTTCCCATATTTAAGGTCACATCTATGAAGTGACAGAAGACCACATAATTCCTAATAATCATGATGAGGAATGGAATGGGACTTAGATGGATGAATGATCCAAGAATGGGACTAAGGGAACATTGGAACATGTGCTAACAATATAATGGTAACAAGTGCAATGTGTTAAGTTGTTCCACTTCCGGTTTACCATTAAGGGAAGGTAGATGATAGGCACCTGACCCATACTTATGTGTGATAATTTATCGTTTGATCCATTTAGGGGAAAACTTTCCACGTTGGCTCATTTTTATAGTAGTGACGTTATGATTTTCTTTGAGGATGAGGTCACCAATATTAAAGTCATGTTCCTTAAGTTTCTAATTGTAAGCACATTTGATGCAATCCTGATAAAAATGATGGTGTTCAAGAGCAAAAATGCAACGCTCATATAGTATCTCGAGTTGTGGTAGACAAGCTTTGCAATAATATTCATTAGAGATGAAGTTGTGAAGGAAAAAATGCAAAGATGTGATTTAAACATGGAGAGGAAGGAAGAATTCAGAACTGTAAACAAGATAAAAAGGTGTATCCTGTGTGGAAGTAAGAATTCTATTACAATAGGTACAAAGGCTGAAAAGAAGCTGGAGATGCTAATATGACCTGCTTGATCGACTATTTTGGCAAGAATATTTTGAATATTTTTGTTAGAGACTTTGGCTTGGCCATTAGCTTGAGGATACTGTGGAGAAGAAAAGATGAGTTGGATGTTAAATAAATTACATATTTTCTTGAGTCATTTATTTTTAAAGGACTTTTTGTTGTACCTAACAAGTTTGTGGGGAATGCTGAAGTGGCAGATAATGTGTTAATAAATAAATTCAATGATTGGGCCAAATTTATTTGAGGTGAGTGGGATTAATTCCAACCATTTAGTGAAATATTTAATGGTAGTGATGATCGAGTGATGTTGATGTAAATAATGGGGATTGATAAGACCAATAAGATCAAGGCCCCATTGTGAAAAAGGCTAGACATCCTAAACCAGATACAGAGCTTGACAAGGAATACGAATGAGATTTGTATGTTGCCACCATTTTTCACACTTCTTAACATATTCACAACAATCATGATTGAGAAAAGGCCAGTAGTAGTCAAGAAGAAGAAAGCACTTATCAATTGCTAAGACAATAAATTTTCCACCAAAAATACCATTGTGGACTTCCTCGATGTCCCGATAGGCTTCATGCAATTTGAGACATGAGAGAAGAACACCGTAAAATCTATTTTTATAAATAATGCTGCTAATGATCACATAACAATGAGCGCAGTGAAGAAAAGACCTCTTAGAATTTTTGGAAAGAGCAGAAGGAAGGACAGATTTGGATAGATAATCAAATATTTGAGAGTACCAAAGGTCTATTGAATTAGATTCAATAATATTAACCTGAGGTATCTCGTGGAAAGGCCAGTCACAATGATGAATGAAAACAAGGATCTTGGACTCCTCTTTTTTACATGGGATGAGATCTGTGAGGCATGTCATCGTATCAATGAAATTATTTGTCAACCGGGGAACATCTTAGTTAGTTTAAGAATCAAAAGATTCAAGGAGAAGATAAACAATGTCGCGATATTTTTGAAGAATATTATTCTTACATTGAGAGTCACATGTAACTTGTTTGATTATGATGCTTGGAATATCCGTAGATTTCAAGAATTTGAACACCAAAGAAGACGACAGTTTCTAGACCTAGGATGAGGGCCTCGTATTCTTCCATGTTGTTTAAACACTCAAAATTAATTTTATACATGAGGGGAATATAAGTTTCCCAAGGAGGAATGATAACTATGTCAGCACCTCCCCATTGCTAACATTTTGAGCCATCAAAGAAGATAGTGAATTTAAGAGTGTCATACTCATGATGAAATTAGTTAATGGATTCATCTGGAACTTTCTTGTGAAGTAGATGTGTACTAGAAAGGAGAGATTCTACCAATTGGTCATTGATAGCTTTCCCCTTAATGGATTTTTGAGATATAAACTTAAGGTCAAACTATTTCATGAGCATGAGCCATCAAGTAACGTGATCACTATGATAAGGTTTAGAATGCAATGTCTTAAGAACATGAAATCTAATAACTACATAAATCTTGTGGTTGAGAAGATAATGTCGAAGCTTAGATGTGGTGAATAATAGGGTACAACATAGCCTTTCAGCTTCAGTGTAGTGGGTCTTATAGTTATGAAGAGTGTGACTAATGTAATAAAAGGCTTGCTCATGACCTTGGTCATCAAAATGTGCTATCATGGTTCCTAGAGCATAATTTGTAACAAACATATAAAAATAAAATGGTTCCCCCTCATGTGGAGGTGTGAGTACTGGTGGAGAAAAAACATATTGTTTAAGATCATCAAAATATTTTTGATAACCAATCCTAATTGAATTAAATTTCCATCCAAAGGATTTGATGAATAGATTGACAAGGATCGGCAAGTTGCGAGATGAAATGAAGAAAAAATTGGTGGTGACCCTAAAGACTACGAAGTATCTTAATATTGGCAGGAGGAGGCATTTTAACGATTGTCTTAATTTTTTTGGGGTCAAATTCAATGCCCCTAATAGAAATGATAAAGCCAAGGAGCTTTCCAGTTAAGACTCCAAATACACACTTGGCTGCGTTAAGATGAAGGGAAAAGTGAATGAGGTGCTTGAAAAGGAATTCAAGAATAGAAAGATGCTCACGTTGATGCTTATATTTTCATAAATGATCATTGACATAGTATTCAATGGTTTTCTGGATGAGATCATGAAATATGTATGTCATGACCCACTCATAAGTAGTGTCGACATTCTTTAAGGAAAATGGCATGATGTGATAGAAAAAGGTCCCGCAAGGGGTAATAAAAGAGGTTTTGTGTTGATCTTCTAGTGCAATGAGGATTTGATTGTAACTAGAGAAACCATCCATGAGAGATCATCTCATGACCTACGGTAAGATCCAAAAGGTGATCAATATTTGCAAGAGGGAAATCATCCTTAGGGAAGGTGAGATTGAGATCCCAAAAGTTTGTTCATATGCATAGTTTTCTTGTCGCTTTAGCAATGAGTACAATGTTGGAAACTCATTGGGGATAGTCAATGGGAATGGTGAATTTTTTTTTCTAAAAGGCACTGCACTTCCTCCTTAAGGAGGAGAGAAATGCAAGGGTGCATGAAAAAAATCTTTTGATTTACCAATTTAGCATTGTGATAAGTGATGATATTGTGGACAAAGATAGAGGTGTCAAGACCTGACATGTCTGAATATGACCATCCAAATTATCGACTATGATAGGAGAGGAATGCGGTGAAATATTCGAGCTCATTTGGATCAAGTGATTGGCCTACCTTTAGAATGTGAGGCTTGCGTAGAGTCCCAATATTGACATAGATGGTGGCTTCATTAAGAAGAGTAGGTGAATAAGATGATAAGGTATTCTAAAGATAAGAATATTCTTCCCCCATGTGGGAATGGATGGCTTCATCCTCACCATACTAAAGGACATCAATGCTAGAAGAGTCTTTTTCTATCATCTTCGGTTGTAAACGAGGAAGGGACCTAGTATGATTATCACACTGATAGGTGACCCATCCCAAAGTTATGGTGGAGACTAAAAAAAGTCAGAGGAAATGGAAATGGTGTCATCAAGCTCCATGTTCTAAAGAGTTAAGAAATATGTGGATGGTATGTTCATGTCCTCTGGATTCAGGGGTGACACAAAAAGTAAAGAAGGTAGGTCCATATATTTTAGCATGACAAGATCCTCGAGGGTTGGAAAGGATGGAGATGGAACAAAAAGTATGCCCTCATCTTCAAAATTCAGAAAAGGAAAATGAGATTAAGGAGCCATGTCCATAAGAATCTCATATGGAGGAATGGGATAAGGGGACTACCCCCTATAACATAACCCAAATTTTTCATAAGGTTTATGACATTGATCAGGAAGAAGACCATGTGGTCCATGTTCATAACGAATAAATCTGAATCCATTCCATGCATGATGATGTAAATAGTTATCGGTCAAAGAAGGATTTTAGAGAAAACTACAAACACCAGTATAAACCCTAGTGTGTGGAATTTAATTTATGTGGGAAGAGGGCGAATCAAGACCACCATTAATAAGACTAGTGTGATGATGCAAGGGACCAAAAGGAATAATGTATTCAATGTTTGGTTGGTACATAGGTGCCTTATCAGGTTTATCAATATGGTTGGGAGTGGGATGGGTGTTAATCATGATAAGGTGATACTACCCCATCGTAAGTTTGTTCACCATGTCATTTAGGAATTCTTTTTCCAAGATTTTAGATGAGGGAATGACTGAACTAGTGGATGGTGTAGATGGATCATCCTTAGGGATGAGCATGTCATTTGGTATAAAATTCATGTTGCATCCTTTAAAGGGAGAATCTTCCTCGGGAACCATCAAGATTTTTCCTTCATGCTCATACTTAAGGGAGCGATGAAGTGTTGATGGGACACAACACATGGTACAGATCCATGGTATTCCAAGGAGAAAATTATATTGAAATCCTCATTCAATGATATAAAAAGGTTTAATGGATGAGTTTCTCACCAAAATAGATGGGAAGAAATACCATTCCTAAAGCGGGAGTGATGGCATCATTAAAGGTGCGAAGGACCATAGGTGTCTAAGAGAAAACTTACTTTGGAATCTTAAGTTGATCGGAAGTATGCGAAGGGATGATATTAATACTCACACCACTGTCAATCATGGACCATAAAATGAATGTATCATTGATCCTAGTCATAAGAAAGAGGGGAATGTCATGGTATTCTAGTGGGATATCTGTAATTTTAGTTAGATTGAATGATATATAAGTAGAAGTTATAAGTTCTTCTACGAAGGATGCGAAGTGATGAGCCTCATCATCAAATGTTAGAATGCATTTCAAGGCTTCAATAAGAGAATGCATGTGATGTTGCAAGCTTTTTATGAGATCGTAGAGAGACATTTTGACTAGGGCTTAATGGATTTGTCTAACGATACTTTGTTCGATATGCTTAGGGGGTGCTAAAACACAAACCTTATGTATTGATGATGTGGCCAACTCCTTGGGAGGAGGAATGACATTGAAGGTCCTAGTTATTTGCTTGGAGGTTGATTTTGGCTCATGTGAGCTAAATTGAGTGGTTACCTAATTTGCATTGATGAATAAAGGGGGGTCATTGTTGGATGAGTCATATCTCAAAGGAGAAATAATGAATGTCGCACTAGATGAGGAAGGTAGGGACTAACTCAGTCAAAGGTAAAATATCCCCTCTTCAATGAGATTGTGAATATTGACTTGGAGTGCTTTGAAATTTTTGGTATTGTGCCCAAGGGTACGATGAAAGGTGCATATAAGATTAGGATTGGACCATAATGGATTCTTTCCTTTTGGGTTGAAGGCCTTGATAGGAGGAAGAGTGATTGCAAAGGTTTACAACAAGTGTTGGAAGATCTTTATGTATGATCTAATTAAAGTGCTATAAAATGTATTATGTGATGCTTTAGATGTTAAAGATAAGACCCGAGTGTATTGATTCTTTGAAGATTTGGATTCAGTTTTATTGTTGACTGGTGTTTTGGTGTAGGATGATCTTAGATTGACAGGTTGAAACGTTCATGGTTCTCAACTAGATGGATTTCGCTTAGATGATTTATTTCTAGGAGGGATCATAAGTTTCGTATGTGGAGACACAATATCAGGTGGAGCATTAACAATATTAATTGGGGAGCCAGATGGTAACACTATGATTGGTTTGGGAACATGAAATAACATCTATCTGAGATGAGGTGTGGAAGATGGGGATTGAGGGGATTGTTCTGATGAAATGTTTGAGGTCATTGTATGGTAAAGTGATTTTAAGCATTCCTCAATTGATGGTGTTAGCATAAAATTATTAGATGGCATGGATGTAACTATATTAGTTGGTATGTGTAAGAGAGTTACAGGAGGGACCGATATGAGTTCCACGAATGGTTTGATGAGAAAGAGTGGAATAGATCTAGGCGAGGTGCTCAATCCTACTA
Source organism: Taxus chinensis (assembly GCA_019776745.2). Taxonomy (NCBI): domain Eukaryota; kingdom Viridiplantae; phylum Streptophyta; class Pinopsida; order Cupressales; family Taxaceae; genus Taxus; species Taxus chinensis. The sequence continues at coordinate 894,728,975 of CM034147.1, read as the reverse complement.
GAGTGGATGAAGTGGGTGATGAGGTGCATAAGGAAGTTGATAAAGGCCTAACCCCAGGTGTGGAAATAAGCTGAAATGGTTGTTTCACGAATGTCTTTAAGGGCATAAATGATATGATTTCTAATTTGGTTTTGGTGGTTGTAAGTATACGAGTAGATTTTGTAACAGATGTAGATGCAACAGATGTGGGGAGGATGCTAAATTGAATATAGGAAGTCAATGATGAAGTTGTGGATGGAACAAGCTTGTGATCATTAGTTTTGAGGGTGTTTATATTATGATCATTAGGTTCTTGGGTTGTGGTAGAAGTGGTAGCTTGGATAGTCAATGTATGATTTGGGAAAGGTTGTTTAAAAATGTTGAGTTTATTAGGTGATACATTTGGATTTTCGATTTGAATATCACCTTGATAAATGAGACTTTGGACAAAATCCTTGAAAGTACAACATATTTCTATGTCATGGACTCAGACTTGGTGATACTCGTCATAGTGATCTTCACGATACCATGAAGGTTTTGGTCTTACTCATCAACTAGTCTGATAGGAGGAAGTGTTATCCATTTTTTGCACCCATTCAAAATGGACAACTTAACATGTTTGAATGATGGTTGTTGATGAGTTTAACACTTGAAAATTTGATAAGGTAGATTGTGAATTTTTCCCAGCTCATTGTGGCAAAGGTATAAACCGATAAGTCAGGAAAATACGGCTGTAAAAAATACTGCCAGTAGCATTATAAATGTTACCGCCCTGTAACATTTTATAAGCTACTAGCCGGTAGTAGGATCGATCAGTTGTAGAAAGAAAAATGATGCATAAGTACTTGTAGCATCCTTATATGCTACAATATAGTAGCACTCAAAATGCTACCAGCCGGTAGCACGTATGGATGTTACTGGCTGGTAGCGGATAGTGAAGGTTTTGGCGGTGGTCAAGAATGCTACTGACCCATAGCATTTAAGAGTGCTACTAGCTAGTTGTACAAAAGTGATGATGGAGTAGTCATATAATAGTAGAATCATTAGTAGTATTTTTACAGATACTATCAACCGACTGTTGATTTTACACTATCGACTGGTAGCATCGAAAGCATATTACTGAATGGTTGGATTTATGGAACTGGTAGACATAAGAGAAAATTATGCAACTGGACAACATCAAAGAAAATTATGCAACCATCCAAATGAAAGAATGGAGTAGGCATTAATGGGAGTGGTACAATGTTGTTCAACTACCATTTTAATGAGGTATTATGCCCATGACTTTCCATGCTAGAAAATGACCATTTTTTATGGCCTCTCATACTTCTTTAATGAAATATATCAATTGGTGAAGTGATTTACACGCCTTGAATTTAGGCATGTTTTAAAGGATTCTTGCCTTATCCCTATATTGAAATGGATTATGTATCATTTTAAGCAATAAAATTTATGTTTTTTTACTTTTCTTTCTCTAGGTTGAGTTGTATTGTCTTCTTTTACTTTCATTACATTTGTAGGTATATTTCTCATACTGTGTTCTTTTATAGGGTTCAAATTCATTGTGCTTCACAAGGATGGAGATGTAAATGTTATTTGGACTATGGAAATTTTTCTTGCCTTCTCAAACTTTGTTTTTTTCCCATTTTTACTCACTTAGAATCTCTCCACCCAGTATTCTTCATGTTATCACCTCTCTTAGTTTAGGACTTTCATTTTATGCATCTTTCACTTCCCTGGTCCCTTGGAATTCTAGGTTAGTGTTAGAATAGTTCTAGTTTTCCTTTATAGGAATATTTTAAGCATTTAAATAGGTAGAGGAACCAACCATCTTTGGAGGTTTGTCTCAAATTACAAGGGTCCCACACCTTACAATAATCCCATATTAGTTAAAATTAGGGTTTTTCTAATGTTTAAATCCTAGGGTGCTAATTTTTGGACATAATAGTTTAAGCATGCCCAATGGGATAGAAGCTAATAATTCCCTATTTATCAAGATTAGGTTTGTGTCATGGTGACTTCAATCAAAAAATCAGATGGTGTTAGTAGTACAAGTGCTCAAGTTCATGAGAAGAATTAATACAAGGTCCAGAATAGTAGAAGAGAGAGATTTTGAGTACCTACAATTATCACTTAGATGGGGAAGAAGAGGAAGATTAGTTCAAAGGTCACCTTTAACACCAAATAAGACTCTTTCCACTCCACCTCCTAGTAGGACCTTCTTGCAGTCTACTAAAGCTCTCAGACCTATTACAATCACAACACAATAGAATATAGGATTTGTCAATTTTACCGGCAACAACCCTCTTTCTCTTAATGCCAATAATCCCATACCAACATTTGCTCTTAAGAGCATCCATTTTTTCACCCGAGAGAATCATACTAATCCAACTAACCACATTCAAGATGTTGTCAATGTCTATATTATCCATTAGATCATTGAACAAGATGTAGTTATTAGGTTGTTAGATTCTTCACTCAAAGGAATAGCTTTGCAATGGTTTGGGAGTCTCACAATAGGGTCAATTGCTGATTGGAATGCACTATACACATCCTTCTACAATCAATTCAGAGAGAAGGTATGAAATATATCTTTGTTAGAACAACTAACAACCATCAAGAGAGCACCAAACAAGAAGATCGTTGACTTCAATTTCAGATTCCAAAGAACATGGGATAGGATCACAATTACCGTAAGGCCAGCTACTGAAGTTACATTTCCCTATTTCCTTAAAGCTTTAAATTATGATATATATGTTATGATATAATCTATGGGAGGGATAACCTTACCAAGATCTTATATCATAGCCATTAGGGCTAAGAATTACCTAATTCAAGCTGGTAAAATTACACCTAGGCCACCTATGCCTATTTATCCAGAAATGGGGAACCCTAGTTCTACCAAAACACATGAGTTAGCCCCTATTCCTGCCCCTAGAAACAAGATCTCTAATGAATCTTATACCTCTTATTTTAACACATCAATTGAACTCTAAGAAGTTACGAAGCAATTACAAAACTTAGGGAATGGGTTGTTGCTCCACCTTCTATCACACCTCAAGGAGTTGTTAGCTCAAATCTAGCTCCAAGCTCACAAAATCAGCATAGAGAACTTATTATATCAGCTCATGTATAGGAAAAGGAAGCTTCAAGTAGAGGACAAAATAAATAAGGCCCATCTTCATTCAACCTAATTGACCACATGAAGAAGAAAAATGTAAGCATATCTATGTGGGAATATTTTAAGATTCTAGGACAAAGGGACCTTTTGCAAGCAACCATAGCTAACTTTCCCATCTCAAATGAGTCACCTAAGGATAAGGAGAAGGTCGTCACCAATGGAGTGTAGAAAAAAGAAGGTCAACCAAGAAGAAATGTGAAGCCTCCAACATTTTATATATCTCCAATCATTCGAAACAATCTTGTTCACAATTGCGTGATTGATTTGGGAGCAAACAGTTCTGTGATGCCTAAGAAAATAGATGATCAACTAAGCCTTCTATATGAAATCATTTATAGATGTTTAGTGCAATTGGATGGAACAATAATGACAATTGTTGATGTGATCAAAGGTTTGAGCCTGACATTGCATGTATGCCCAAATGTCATAGTATTGTAAGATGTGTCAGTTATTGACTTACCACCACTCTTCGATCTATGCTTGTCTCGAGACTTCACTGCTAAAATATAAAGCTACTTGTCTACTGATTAGTCACATATGTTATGTAGAATGAGGTATGGAGCTAAGGCTACAATCCAGTCTGAATTTATTGCAAAATTCCATATTGAGCCTCATGTACCAAGTCCAATCAATGTTAATTACTCATCTTTCAATCAAGAAGATTTTCTAAGCGCTCAGGAAGAAGATACCAAGGTTGGAAATATTCTAGACTTAACTCTTGATGAATGGGAAAACAAGAAGCATGTTTTTGATATATACAAGGAGATGGAGGAGGCTAAATTGGGATTCTATTGCCTACATGAGGAGAATCCAAATCTCCCTAGCATTACCAAGCCGAATGATGAAGATGACATTGAATTTTGGAAATTATTCTTTGATGGTTCAAGGAGCAGGAACATGAGAGATGCTGGTATCTCCTAAAGGTATAAAATATCCTGCTACATTCATATTTCAGTTTAGTTGTTCCAACAACATAACTAAGTATGAAGTTCTAATTCATGAATTGCATTGGGTAAGAAAGAGAGGCATTATGAAATTGTAGGTATTCAAAGATAGTGAGTTAATTTTCAAACAAGTCAGAGGGTAGAATGCTGCTAAGAATGACCTTATGAAGAGATATAAAAATTGGGTATGGGAGCTCATTAAAGAATTTTAGGCCTTTAACGTTATTTCCATATCGAGGAAGAAGAAAGAAGATGTAGAAAAACTTGCAGTAATTAGAGCAACATTTGATGTCATCAAGAATATCAAGAGGGATAAAACTCAGACTCATATCAAGGTGGTCATGCGACCAACAGTTCTAGAAAACAATACAAGTTAGTATGTGTTTGATAATGATCAATAGATCATCATTTTATTATAGGAAGAAGTTGAGTTCTCTACTAAGAACCAAGATAGGCTGGGGCAATAGTATGGGGATCAAGTTGTTCAGCTAAAGAAAAATAATTTTCCTAAGGGTTTGGTAACTCTAGAGTCAATATTTAATCCCAATGACCAATTCTAGAAGGAGAAGAAAAATATTAAGGTCAAAGGGGAAGATTCAGAGCCCATTTAGGTTGGAAAGGGAAAAATAATCTAGATTGTTAAGGTCAATACTGAACAAGAGAACTTGATTTCATACACCATTGTAAAGAATTCCCATATATATTTTCTTAGAGCTATGAGTACTTGAGAGGATTTAATCCAAAGCTAGCACAATACACTATTGAACTAGACCTGGAAGCTAAGCCCATTAAATAGAAGTAAAGACTACTCAACCCTTATATTGAGCCTCTCATGAAAAAAGAACGGAACAAGCTCATTGAGGAAAGCATAATTTTTTTGATCAAGCACTCTTCATGGGTAGAAAATCTAGTGTTGCTTAGGAAAATAAATGGGGAAATCAGGTTGTGTGTAGATTTCTGAGACTTGAATAGAGCTTCTCTCTAGGATCATTATCTAGTTTCCTCAATGTACTATATTTTACAGGTAGTAGCTAGATTAGAAAATTTATCACTCCTAGATGGCTACTCAGGCTATAACCATATTATGGTGAAAGAGGAAGACCAATTCAAAACAACCTTAACTAAAAAATGGGGGACTTAATGCTTATAGGAAAATGCCATTCGGGTAATCAAATGTGGGAGCTAAATTTCAAAGTGATAAGGACATGGAGTTCGAGGGGATGATAAACAAGATAGTTCTTGTTTACCTTGATGATATCATGGTGTTTTCTAAGAATGTAGCACGTGACCTCCACCATCTCAAGCATGTGTTGCAAAGATGTAAGAGATTCAAAGTGTGTTTGAATCTGAATAAGTGCATTTTCTTAGCTCATGAAGGCAAGATGTTAGGCCAAATTGTGTCTAAGGAGGGGTTAGCAATTGATCCAAAGAGAGTAGAAGCATTTCCATTTCCAATTCGTAAGAAAGCTCTCCAAAGTTTCTTGGGGAAAATTAATTTTGTTTAGAGGTTTTTTCCTAACTTTGCTAAGTTGGTCAAGCCATTAACATTCATGATGAAGAAGAGCATGGATTTCAAATGGACCACTAAAGGAAAGGAAATATTTAAATCTATAAATTAGGCCATTGTACAAGCTCCAACCCTCATAAATTAGTGGCTTGAATGGTGTCCTCCTAAGATGTATCAAAGTTGATTAGATCAAGAGGGTATTAGATGAGTTTCACGATGGAGAAATAGGTGGTATTTTTTCCAAAGTTAGGAGTAAAGTTAGGAACAAGCCATTGATTTAAATGGTGTCCTCCTAAGATGTATTAAATTTGATTAGATCGAGAGGGTATTAGATGAGTTTCACGATGGAGAAATAGGTGGTCATTTTTCTCTAAAAGAAATAGCCCTTAGAATCATGAAGGTTGGTAATTAAAAGCCTAATTTTTTCAATGATTTTTACTCATGGATCAATAAATGCAAGAAGTGTGCCTATTTCATAGGTAACGAGAAGTTAGAATCCATTCCACTCCACCTTATTTCTGTAAATGAACCATTCATGCAATGGGGTTTAGAATTTATTGGGGTGATCAACCAAAGTTCCATCCTAGGTCACAAATGGATTCTTACAGCCACAAACTACTCCATGAAGTGGACAGAGGACATTGCACTCACGGAAGCAAATGAAGCCAACATTCTAGATTTTTATGAGGGGACAATGAAAAGGTTTGGTGTCCCTTCCACTATCATATTATATAATTCCTTGGAATTTCTCGAGACAAAAATATCTGAATGGGCAGTGAAAAATGGCATCTATTCGATAAATTTGTCAAATCATTACCCTCAAGGTACTAGGCAGGTTGAGTCCACCAACACAAATCTTTTGAGAATTATAAGGAGGACTCTAGATGAGAACCAAAGAACATGGCACAAAAAATTGAAATCAGCCTTGTGGGCTGATAGAATCACTCCTAAAAAGTCAACTGTTTATTCACCTTTCAGGTTAGTATATGGCTAGGAATCAAGGTTTCCAATATCCCTAGAGTTTCCAGTGTTAGAGCTTATCAAAAAAATGAGATTTTTTGAGTTTCTAACCATGGAAGTCAGGTATGTAGAACTCATGGAGCTAGAGGTATTGAGGAACAAGGCCATGACAATAGTGGAGAAATACTAAGCTCAAATAAAGAGGAGTTTTGTTAGAAAGGTCAAAAATAGAACATTCCAGGAAGGGGCCTTGGTCCTGAAATGGGATGTAGATAGAGCCAAACCAGGAAGACACTCCAAGTTTGATGCAATATTGAGTGGCCCATATGTGATTTCATGATGAAAAGAATACAATGCTTTCTAATTATCTAAGTTGTACTAATAATAATTAGAGATTTCATTCAATGGAACCTATCTCAATAATTTTTACTAAAGTGAAATACCTTACTTGTAAATATTAGATTAGTTCATTTCCTCCAAGTGCTTGTAAAACATTGCTCTACTGTAGTATAATGTTGCTTTTGTAATAAGTTCTTGTTGCACTCTCTTCATGTTCCATTTGGGATTTATATGATCCTTGATGTTATTATATACTTGTGCTTGTTTTTTCTCTTTCACCTTCCAATTTTAGGCATGGTCTTGTGATAGGACCAATCAATCTCCAGCCCAGGGTTTTAAGTAGTGACACACCTCAACAATGTTTCAAAAGATGAAAATACGAGGTCCTAGGTATAAAATTTGTGTTAGCAATCAGAAGGAATCCATACCCAATGGATCCTCTGAGGTCATTTATATTTGAGATCTAGTAGAAAGATCACCCCACAAGTTGTCAATTGTTATCCATTTTTGCACCCCTATAAAATGGACAACTTCACAAGTTTGAAAGTTGGTGGTTGATGAGCATAATACTTTTAAATTTTACAAGGTAGATTGCAAGTTTGTCCCAGCTTGCCGCGGTGAAGGTCCGAGCTGATAATTCAGGAAAGCGCAATGGTAAAAACTTCATCAGTAGCGTTATATATGCTACCGACCGGTAACATGATCGACTGGTCATAGACAGTAAAATGTTGCAAAAGTGTCAGTAGCATCCTTGAATGCTACTAGCTGATAACACTCAAAATTATAATATATGGTAGGATGTACGGATGCTACCGGCTGGAAGTGGATAGTGAAGGTTCCGAAAATAGTCAAGAATGCTACTGGCTGGTAGCATTAAAGAGTGTTACCAACTAGTTGCTCAAAATTTATGATGGAGAAGTCCAATGATAATATGATCGTAGCTAGCATTTGTACAGATGCTATTGGCCAAAAATGGATTTTAAGATACGAACTGGTAGTAAGGAACACATGTTACTGGCTGGTTACATTTATGTAACTGGCTGACATCAGATAATATTATGCAACTGGCTGAGTACAGGAATGAACCAGACATTAATGGGAGTTGTACAATATTGTTCAACTACCAATTTAATGATCTACGGTTCTTATGACTACCTTTACAAGTAAAGGAAAAATTTATATGGCCTCTCACACTTCTTTAATGAAATTTGTCTCTTGGTGAGTAAATTTTGAGTATCTTCATCTATATACTACAAAATTCACCTCATTTTGAGGATAGACATTCTGGACCATGAAGGAACTCTACGAAAATTGTTGCAACACTTTTGTTAGTTGTATGCCTCGAATTTACACATTTTGTAAAGGATTATTTCCTTTTTCCTATACTGTAAAGGATTATGCATCATTTTAGGCAATTAAATTGGTGTTTTGTAGATTTTCTTGCCCTAGCTTGAGTTGTATTGTCTTCTTTCCTTTCATTACTTTTGTAGGTATATTGTGCATGCTGTATTATTTTGTAAGGTTAAAATTTATTGTGATCCATGAGGATGGAGATCTAAATGTTATTTTGGATAGTGGCACTTTGCTCTACCCTCTCCAAATTTTTTTTTTCCCATTTTCACTCACTTAAAACCTCTCCACCTATTGTTTGTGGTGTTATCATCTATCTTGGTTTAGGACTGACATTTTATGCATCTTTCTTTTCCCCATCCCTTGGAATTCTAGTTTTTATTAGAATAATATCATTTTCCCTTTCTAGGATTAGTTTTAGCATTTGAATAGGTAGAGGAACCAACCTTCTCTAGAGGTTTGTCTCAAATTGCAAGGGTCCCATACAATGAGACAATCCCATATTAGTCAAAAGTGGGATTGTTGTAATGTGTGAATCCTAGTGTGCTACTTATTTGACATAATAGAAAGTTTGATAAGGTTTTTTGTCATTAATTTATCGAATATCATATTGGATGACTCCCTGAGGGGGGTGTAGTTGGATTTGGGTTGAGTGAATCTTTGTTGAGTCCATGTCCTAAATGTATATGTAGATGCAGGAGATGATTTAACAACCATGGCATTAGTTGTCTCCATTGACTTATCATTTGGTGTGGATGATTTAGTAAACTTATGTTTGGGTTTATTTTATTTGAGTTTTAAATGCCCCTATTTGAGTGTGTGTGTGTTTCAAGTCTGCGGGCCATGGTGAAGGCCTTGTCAAAGGTTTAGAATGATTGGATTTGTAAAGTCAAAGATATATGCTTCGTACATGAACATGAGAAGAGGTCAATGAGTTCACATTGTATAATAGGAAAGGAAAATTGGCTTATAGTGATGCGCCATCATGTGATGAAGTCTGTAATGGATTCATTTTCAAATTTTCAAATGGCGTATATATCATTGATGGTTATTTTTCATGTAATTTTAATCTAAAAATGTTCTAAAAGTAATTGCGCGAGTTGGGAGAAAGATAATATTGAATATTGGGGTATGTTAATGTACCAATATAAGGCAGGACCAGCCAAGGACATCAGAAATGTGTGAAGCATCATGTATTTTTCATGAGAAATGAGATATTATGCATGTTTAAATGTATGAAGATGTTGTTGCGGATCCTCTTTGTTGTTAAAATTAATGGATTTTTGTAATCCCTAGTGTAGAGGATATGGTTTAATTTGGATGGATGGGTGAATGGGATCATTGTAGATTTTATCATATGATAACGAGACCTTGGCCCCTAATGTTTTAGCATCAAGGTTGGATATCATACTTACGAGGGAATGCATGACATCATTTGAAACATTCTGTTGGGGAATGAGGAGTGGTGGTTGCATGTAAGAAGTGGTTGGATGAGGTTTTTGATAAACATGTGGATGTGTTGGTGTTTGGGGAATTTGCTGGTGGTACGCCATGGGCTGTGATTGCAAGGGTGGTTATTGAAATAAATGTTTATTAGTGATGGGAAGATGATAGGATTTTTTGTATTGGATAGGCTGCTATGGCAAGTGTTGAGAAGGAATGTGGGTATGAACATGTTGATATTGTTGTTGAAAAGGGTTAGATACTACATAATGTAAAGCACCCATGAAAGGGGGATGAGAAGAATTGATTGACATGTTGGATGTAAGAAGATCATACTACCCAGATAAGGTATATGATGTTTGGGAATATTGAGGAGGGAAACTAACTGGTATAGGGACCGAAGAAGTGAGGGGAAGAGTAGTGTTGATCATTGTGTTGATCAGTGGGATATTTTGAGGGATAGAGGTGACTATATGGGTAGTGTGATGAGTCAAAGGGTCAATAATTGGTAGAGGAGGAAGTAATATGGGCTATAAAAAGATCATTAGCCATAGGATGGGTGGCTTGAGGATTGGTTAGATAGGGATAGAATTATTAGAGCAGTTGTTAGTCTGGGAGAATATGAGTTGATCTCCTCAAGAGAAAATATTTAAATGCAACTGGATTGGCATCCAAAATTTCTTGAAACATGGTATCACCGAGATGGACCTTAGGTTGTCCAAAGGTTTTTGATTGGATTAATGGTGGGGTGGTTGTACTAGATGGGATAGAGTGATGGTAAAATAGTGGATTGGTCTCTCCTAAAGTTGTAGTATGAAAAAAAGGTTATGGGTGAGAGACATCAATGAGTTGTTTTGTGCCAAAGGGTACATATGAGGTGGCTATTGTAGAGGACATCTGTTGAGAAAATGGATTGGTGGAATAAATAAAAAAACCATTCTATTAGCTGTTGAATGAGTGACTACGAGCATGAAAATAGTTTTTACCCAAGCAAGCCAAGAAGACCCTTTTTCTTTTATATTTGATTATTAATAATTTGTGGAAAAGAAAAGGGGTTTCTTAACCAAGTAACTATGAAAAGGTAGACTTTGTCTTGTTTTAGGTTTGTTATGGTTGGGAAATATATGAGGCAGTTTATTGTTGGGTGATGAAAACCCAATAAAAAACTAGGAAAGGGAATGTTTATGTGTTAATCTGATTTGTGAGGTTTAAGGTTGTGTGTGATTATATGTGTGATGCAAAGGATTAAAACTCTAACTAACCTATGTGGGAAAGTAGGATGCAAAAATAATATTTCTTTTAAGGCCAAAACAAAATGTGATGTTTGATGATGACACATATAGGGATGGAAAGTACAATGCAAAAAGGATTAAATAGGGAAAAAGAGGAGTACCTAGATAGTGTTTTTTCTATTTATCTGCACTTCTCAAGTGATGGAAAATTTGAAGAAACGAACAAAAAAATAATAAAGAAAGGTCTTCCCCTGTGGTATTAGTAGCAAAGTAGAGAAAAGAGAGAAACCACCTAAAGGGTGGTGCAACTAGGCATGCCCCAAAATTTTTCAAAGTTTCTCGTTCATAATCAAATTAATGCACTAGGTACTAAAGAAAATAGTAACTTAGAAAATATAGAGGGTTTATGTTACCTCATATGTGTGATGATGTTTTATTCTTATTGTTATAAGTGAGATGGATGTTGGAATTAATTTTGAAGCAAGATTTGATTAGATAGATATGGGTAGGGGATGCTAGAAAAAGTGAATCCGTGAAGCGTTAAATTCCTCAATGGATATCAAACCCCGTTGTTATACAAAAATGTAAAAGGTAATGTATACTAATAATATACAGTGACCGAAAAAGCATAGAATCTAAAATCACTATTTATTAATTTAGATATAGATATAATTAAAACAACTGAAAAGAAATTATACATAGTCTAAGTCGATGATGACCTGGGGCATGGATAAAGAAAACAAGATAAACTATGTAGACTATGTAGGATCAAAGTGCAATCTAGAGGCTGTAGAAGAATGTAAATTATGGAGTCAATCTATAGAGGAAATATGAAGGATTGGAGACTAGGGAGACAATGAGAAATAGGGATTAAGGCTGGGAATTGAAACAATGACCATCGTCAATGATAACTAGTGTATAAACAAGTTTATTTTACTATGATGGAGAGATTATGAGGAGAGATTAATAATCTAGAGTATAGGGTTAAAACATGTAGGGGTTGGGGATGGCTCTAGAGTATGAAAACAAGATCTCCTGAGAATAAGTTGACGAAAACCTGGTAGGGTCAACAACGACTACATCAGAGATGGATAAGGCTAAGGAAAGGTGAGCTAGGTAGATAATCTACAAGTGTATATTTGTAGAAAAAGGTTGATGACAAGGTTGTGAGCTCTATTGTTGTTGTTCTAAACCTGCAAAAGGTTAATTACAAGATATACCTCGATAATACAATAGAGTTGATTAAAGAATTGTAAAATGAAAAAAATCTCATAAAAATACCCATCACTATTGACACATGGACATCACAAATAGGTATGAGAGGTTTGTACTGGCTTCTAGAACATTCAGGCATGAAATACTGTGTGTAAAACTATGAGAAAAGCTTATTGCACTCAATTATCTAATGATGAATGGAAAAGAAGAAACCTATTTTATAGGGTCAGTGACAACCAGGATGGATCACCATAGATTCTTGAGAAAGTTTCCCCAATAGGAATATTTTCCTATTTTTGGTGTGATTCCACGTCTTTTTGGAGCTGGCCGAATTCTTTAAAGCACTAAGAGGGAAGGGGTTATTTAGGGATGAGATGTAGGAGATTCAACATTAGAGATATGTTAAAAAAAAGTGTAGAGAAATGTAGGAGTGTAGTTTTGGGGTGAAAGCATTCCAAAATGGATAGTTAGTTAGGTTATGATTAATTAGTTAATCAATGTGTTTTAAATATGATTGAAAGGTTATGAGCATTTAATTAATTAATAGGTACTGATTGATTAAATCCAAAGAGGTCATTTGACTAGATAAGGATGATGAATAATAAAATATGCACATACAGGTGATGAAGGGATATATACAAAATTCGGGTGTCTACAGAGAAAGACCCCAACCCAGTGTCCCATGGGGAAGGAATACAAGTCTGTTTTCCCTCCCTCAGCATATTCATGAACTTCCATGAGGTTCAAGGAAAATCTTTCCCAAATTCAAAGGAGATGTTTTAGACCCCCTAGAATAAAATGTCACAACATTGATCACCTCCTGTGGTGTACTATGAGTTAAGCATGAAGATGTGTCTATCAAGTTGTTTTTTGAATCTTTACAAGAAAAAATGGGAAAATGGTTCTACCTCCTTCTAGATAGATCTATAACTTGTTGAGATATTAAAATTACTTTCAAGAATAGATTGAAATCCATTGAGGACTACCAATAACACTTATTACAATTGGTAAAAATGAAGAAAGAATGCAATGAGACTATGAGGGACATTGTTCCAAATACAACAATTTGTTCAAGAGTATACCTCTTGAAACCATGCCCTCTAATGATAACATCAAGAGATTCTTCATAAATTCTTAGCTTCCTAAGGTTAGATTCATTCTCAGAAGGTACCTACCTAGAAATATGAAGGAATATCAAGAAATTACCATCAAAGTAGAGGATGACCACATCCTATTTGGAAAAATCAAGAACCTTGCAAAGAATAAGGCTCAACATCCCAAATATGAGAGAATTGATCTGTTGTTGTAGAAATTGGTAAATGAAGTGATAATGTTAAAGAGGGAAGTTTCCCAATGAGAATATAATGCACTTCCTAACATAAATTAGATTGCAAGAGAACCCCAAATTCTTTCCTTAGAAGCTCCACCTGTCAATTCAAATTACAAAGATCAAGAAGACAAAGAAGGACTGGAACAAAAATTCACGACAATGATTTTCTATAGGTTGAAAAATTAGAGAATAGTGCATGAATCAATTTTGTGAGATTTTTGAAGGTGGCGAAGGTGACTAAAAACATGCTCCCAATTCCTGTACGATAGAAAAGTGACATGTAAGCATGAGAATCTACAAGTAGCCCTTCTTCGTACCTGACCTCCTGAGTTCGTGCCGAGACAACTGATGGAAATGAAATATATGTGGGTATGAACTAACTAGTTGGGAAATCTTATATCCTCAACACGCAATAATGTGATCTGAGAATCTAAGGCAAATAAAGCTCTCCTAACATGTATTGGTGTAATGGGTCGTTCAGATATAATAGCTGCTCAGAGGCTCCAATCAATGTCGAGCTCTACTGAGATCCTATCTATTGGCTGTTGGATGCGTGGAAAGTGACCTATAGGTGCTTCTTGTATAATTATAGACAAGGTCATGAAAATGATAGTGGATTTATAGGAAAATATGGATGGTTTTCTGGTCTAACCTAGAAATATTAGCTTGATTGGCTCATTTGTTTAATATAGAAAATTATGTTATGATATCCGGTAGGAGTGGCGAGGATCTAAATACCAGCGTATGTAAACTCATGTCAATTTTTAATTGATTAGTAGGCCTATTGGGTTATGGGACCTAGGGATCACAACCATGAGTTTGTGGTTGTTGTGGACCTGCTATGGTCATGTGAAGAATCAATCTCTTCTTCTGACTATCCAATAGAGGAGTTGTGCAATGTTCTCAGAATACCTTATGGGTGTTCTGGCAACTTGTATACGTAAACGTGTGTCTATGTCAACGATAAGGTCTCCTACATTTGGTTGTGGAACTAATGGATCACAACAAAATATTTTCTCTCTTTCGGGTTCTTGTATGGTCATGTAGATATCCTATCAAGGTAATCTATAGTTGGGTTGACTTGACCAGAATGCGTATGCTTTGTCGTCTTTAGTATTCAATTCTCTCAATTATTCACTAACTACTTGTGGGTTTATTGTTGTTTAAAAGACGTGAATTCTAAGACCTTGATCTATGTCCATTAATGTTGTGAAGATATTTGGCTCAAGTACTACCGGTTCTAATACGTAATCCCTGGGCTCTCTGGGTCCCATAATTGTCATGCAAGAGATAATCAGAATTTAACTTAAATAAGTAAACTAATTATGAAAATAAATATACACTATGCTTATATTATTATTTTTTGTATTTTCAAGGATGTGAATTTAAAATAAATTTAAAGAGCATCTATTCTAATATATTCAGATAACGAACAATTAATCTAATAACATAATTAAAACAAGCAAGTTAGCCTTATGTAGCTATTTTCCTGTGCACTTGTGAATTTATCCTAAATATTAAATAACTAACTAATTTAATTGAAATACCTTCAATCTTACCTCAAAAGTGACGAATAAATCATATCTTCTCAGAAGCTATCATTCCCCACATCTTCCCTAGTAATACTGAAAGGAAGATTAAGTTTAAAAAAATGATTTGCTATTCTATTTGATATATTGTAACTACAACTTCGACAATTAAAACCTGGAGTTTATATAACAGTGGAAAATCCAGTTGTATCGTGACATGTCCCCTCAGTGTGATCTCTTCATTCCTTCGTGTTCTCGTGAATCCAAAAAAGTGGGAATGTGACAGTGGTAGTAGGAGAAGATGCTCAAATAGTGGCAGCTTGGACATAAGCTGAACATAATGTGAGTGCAAGAGAATAGAGCTTGACTATTCAAGAGAATAGAGCTTGACTATTCAATTCCTAGCGGGATTGCTATAGGGATACAATACAAGCATACTGAAATCTATAAGACTTATGCTTCCTATGACAAAACAACAACCTATAATTCTAAGCAGAATAAGGATTCAAATTGACATGGTCTAGGACCATAACTGTGGAGCCTTTAATTGAGAGGCTGAAAGTTTTTACAAAATCTAAACTTATTGAAACTTATTAAAGAACTTTCAGAAGACACTGAATAATAATTCATAGAAGGAGAGGAGCCATTTTCTTGTAAATAATCTTGGTTTTTATAGCATTTGGATTTACCGGAGGATAAGTTTGAATTGTACTCTTCTATTATAAACAAAGAGAAATTACTATTTAATAGGCGACTAAAACATAAATGCAAGCAAGAGTGGTTGAGAAATGCGAGTGCCACTTGATTTTTTACGTTGAAGAAAGCGTCAAAAAGTTCTGGAAAATGCGCATAGGACCACTGCCCTACATAGGGTGGTGGTTTAAGGACCACCGTCCTATCCTAGGTAGCGGTCATGGGACCACCACCTAGGCAGGACAACGATCTTGAACCTAATGACATAAATGCAAGGAAAAGGGGGATAGGGTTTAGAATGAAGCATTCGAAGGTCAGATAAGGTATTTTAGGATGCAAATGTATGCTTTGAGAGGTTTCTAGACTCTGAACACCTTGTAAAGAGATCTAAATCATCATTAGGGTTTCTGTAACCTCTTTCCATAGTACAATACCTATAAATTTTGGTACGTACAATTTGTCTTGTGCAATATTCACTCATTCTCAATCTAAAAAAGAATCTTCTTCCTCCTCTATTGCAAAAATGAATAAGATCAAATATTCTCTTATGGTAAATCTAAAAACTAAAATAATTAGTCAAGGATCTCCACTTCCTCCCTCTATAGAGTCTGCATTAGAGAAACCTAACCCCGTGGAAAGAAAAAGTTCACCAGCTTTTCCAAGTAAATCTTCCCATACTCCTAATTCTATTCCTCCTTATAGAAAAAAATGTACTACAAGAGCATCTAATGTACATGAAAATTCAACCTCTTTTTCACAAACATATACTTTCCCTTCCAAGTCCATCCTAACTCCAAAAGTAGTGCCTCCATCCTCTTTATTCAAATTATCTCTGTTTGATTACATCAAATAGGCAATCAAGACCAAAATTAAGATTTATAAAGTTGAATATTTTCTAACACACATGGAGAAATTCTAAAGGCAAGTAAATTTTATCAAATGTGGTAGCTCAAAGATCTACATTACAGGTCCCAATCCTATAGGTATACAATCAACACCACCTATAACTACTACACAAAACATGTTTTCTATGAGTGTATCAATTATTGATAAGATTGATCCTTTCTATGTTTCCCTTCATTTTGGAGGATACCGGTTAAATAATTTCATAATAAATTCGGGTGCTTCTAAAAATGTGATGCCTAGAAAGGTGTCCAATAGTGTTGGACGCACATTGACATGAGATAGTGGTTCATGTTACTACATGGAATAAAAGGAGGTCCTACTTGTGGGAAATATTAATGATGGTTCTTACTAAATTCCTTGACAAGAAGGTGTCATAGACTATGTTGGTAGTAGACATTCCATGATCATTTGGAATGTTGTTAGGTAGACTCTTCTACCAAGACTTGTGATGAAAAATCCAAATGAATTATTCTTTGAAAACCATTCTGATTAAGGGAGATATGGAGAATTTACTTCTTGTGAAAAAGTTTATATATACGGTATAAGAGTCAAGAAATCTAGAAGATAACATATTATACCAAGATAACGGGAGAATGAATCATTATAGAACAACTAAGGGGGATGATGAGACTCCCACCTTGATAGGACCAAACATCCATTTTCGAGGGAATATTTATATTGAATAAGTGGTGACAAAGTTTGAGTTTCAAGAGGGTATCCTTGAGTTTCCAGATGATTCCATTCATGAAGAAGAGGAGATGGTTCTTCATTAACTTCAAGAAAGGATATTGGATGGCATGTTTTGCAATGATGAGGAGGTTTTCTTGTTCTCATTCAAAGATTAAGATTCTCTTGATCATTTCATCCATAAAGCAAACAAGCTAGCTTGTGAAGATCCTTTGAAAAGTATAATAGAAGATTCTTTGGAAGAAATGCTAAGAAATTCAAAAGAAACAAAGAATCCTCATCACAGTATTGAACTCTTAATGTAAGCCATGGATTTACAAGATAATTTTTAAGCAAGTTGTGAATTCTCAACCAATTTAAAATTTGATCATGATGAAATAATACAGGGTGAAACATATGATGTACCTCTTGGGATGATGAATGATGAATGTGATGATGAGATTGAATATTTCCCTTTTCCATTTGAAGAGGAATATTATTTCTATGATGACAACATTGAAACAAAGTGTTTTTTAAGTCCTTAGAGTTGAGGCCCCCCTTGACAAATAAGTAGTGGAATGTAGTGAGCTTTCAAAAAATGAATAAATTACTCCAAATGGTTTCTTTAAATTATAGAATGAATATGCTTCAAATGAATGTAAAGGTGAGATTTTGGTAGTCCCAAAGAAATATTCTATACAAGAAATATTGAAAGTTGTAGAAGGTATGGAAGATCCTGAGATGATTCTTTACCTCTTAACTCATGTCATGGCCATGCAAGATAGGTATGAGGTTATCTCTAACTCTTTGCTCTATTTCGAAACACCTCATAAAGAGATGGATGAATTTAATACCTACAAAGATCTTTTTTTCAATAAACATGAGTGTGGAAAGGAACAAAAATTAGGATATTTAAGCAATCTAAACAAATATCAGCCCTAGGGCAGTGATGGGATGCTAAATAAGGAATCAACAATGTGGGTGAACAAAGAAGGCAATTTGCACCCTGAAATGGATTTCAAAGATAATAAGAGAAATGGAATTTTTTAGAAAATTTATCATCATCAAAAATATCATGTAGGCTCATTCCTTCCAAGTATATAGGAAGTCATGAAAGAACCTATATTTCAGAATTAATTGAGGAAGGGAGGTTAGTTTCTTAAACCATTAAATGGATTCATGCAATATCATCAATCTGTGTTACTCCTTCAGAGGTAACTTATAAATAGAAAAGTGATACAATGAAAGTGTGTTATCCCCCACATTTTACCCTATGTGATTTAGGTTTTTTTTTCCCTTTTGTTTAATGGGTGTTTCCTTTTGTGTGTACTCCTTCCATTCTATCTATTCCATTTAATGACTCTTTGAATCTCAATGGAGGAGGAACTGGTCTGAATTGTTAATTGAGATTATAGAGTTCCTTCTCATCATGTCCTCACTTTTTTTAATCAATAACGAGTCCCCAAGTGATATCCATATGTTGTCTTTTGTTTTTGCAAGGGAACAATTCAACTTGAAAATAGGACAACTATACCATAGTGTAAAACGTTTTCATTGTAAATATATCTAGATACCCCTTTAATTCATTCCATACCCTATGCAAGGCCTTTTACCATCCATTTATTATCCATGTATGTGGTCCCGCCCTTTCCCATGTATTGAAAAGAGGAAAACAATTTCACGGGATTCTTTCAAGTCAGTGTCTTTCAAGGTGGATCCTTTGGCAAACTTAGGAATGGCTATTTTTAGTCTTTTTGAGGCTAGTGTGTATTTTACAGAGTGTATTTTAAGTATTACATTCATCAGTAATGTGTATTCATCATCCAAGATCATTGTTGAAGTGATTTAGGAATATTTTGGAAAGATTCATAGGATTAGTAGCAAGCTCAGTAAAAGTAGTTTTTTGAGGCCAAAGGATATCGCACTGCGAAAAAAACTTGAGCTTCAAGATATGATTCTGGGAGCTCTATAATGAGTTGTAGGTAAAACAAATATCAATAAGAATCTTCTTCAATTACCTACATGGTGATAATCTCATTATTTCACAACACCCATGAATTTTTTCTCACAACTCATTCGTTAGAGGTAAAACTAACGGTCTCAATAAAAAAGGTCATTTTAGAAGGTTAAAAGCTGAATAAGAACTTGACATACATCCAATAATTCTCAAAATGTTATTTCCAATAAATATCATATAAATAAGTTCCCAAAAAATCATTTGGGAGCTCTAACAATGTCATTTTAAAGCTCCTCTCTAGGGTACAATCTTCATCCTTAGCTAAATTTTTCAGTGATGTGTCACCATGAGGCTAATAAGAAATTTTAGTGTCCCTCCATCCATTTCCAAGGGGAAAAAGGGGGCAGAAAAATGTTCCCCCCCACCTTAAATCTCATGGACTCACCACATGACCTTGGGAAACTCCGATAAGAACTTTTTGCCAAATTTCTAGCCCCCGCTCCAACTCATGCATGCTTGAAACTTTTCATCACCAAGATAATATGTAATTTTGATGTCCCTCCATCCACTTCCAATGGGGAAAGGTGGGTATAAAAATGCATCGGCGTTCCATGTTCCTCACATGACCAAAAATGAGATCTTAGGTGCTCAACTTAAGATCTTTCCTATATTTCCCTCACATGTGCATGTATTCCACATGTAAATTTGGGGATAAGAAGAAATTTCCATGCCCCTCTATCCCATTCCAAGGGGAAAAGGGAGCTAAAAAATGTGCCTCACATTCCTCTCTCTCTCTCATTCCTATAAAACCACGAGTTAGTCATTTTTTCACTCCCCCCCACATTGCTCTGTTTCCACCCATAGTTGTGGAAAAAGTTTTCCATATTATCTCTTCTCCTTTTTTCTACTTGCATTAACCCCTCCATTTTACCATGATCATGGTGGAAGAAATTTTATGAAAAATTACAATTTTTAAAACCTCAACGAAGATTTTTTGCCATATCGACTTTGTATCCTAGGAAGAAAAAATCTTCATAACTTTAAAACAAGTGAAAGGATCAATGGAGGTTTTTTTCCATTCTACACAATTTCCAAGAACCTTAAAAACATAAGTGATATCATTAACATGGACGAAATGGATTTTTTAGGGTGGAGAAACCCCAAATTCATGCACTCATTTTATAAAATTTTGTTTCCCACTTTTCTAGAGATCGGTTTTAGCTAAAACTTTGGATGTGAGATAAAGAGAAGAATAACCCATATTAGAAAAGTTGGTTTCATTAAAATATGAGGTCGAGAAATCCACTTTCCAAAAATAGTAAGTCTCCACATGAGCACTTACAATAAATAGAAACTTCTCACAGAGGGAAAATTCTTCAAAGGTACTGCGCACAAAGAACATCTATAGGAACTAGAAAAGTGATCGAAGGTGAAAAATTTGAAAAATTTGAAAAATTTAAAATAGAAATTAAGTAAAAATAATAAATTCTCATTCCAAGTACACAAATTGTATGTGGACACGGTTTTCATTTCTATCTCTACTTTCTGACATATTTATAGGGTTATGAGGTGATGAAATTTCTCTGGAAAGGTAATTCATCCTTCACAAAATATTGGAGACATCACTTTGGTTATTATGGTGCACAAGGGTGAAATAGAATATTATAAGGCGTAGAAGAAAAAGTTTACAAACTTGTAGCACAATGTGTAGAACAGGGATGTAGGTGTCAAGAAACTTGAATATCATGAATGAAAATTGTGAAATCCTAAGGAACAAGAGGGTGATCCTCATTCTCATTGTGAGGTCAAGAATGCATCATCATAAGATAGGCAGGTGTTCATCTCAAGCTCACTCTGAGAGGCCTTAAAATAATTTTTTAAAAACTTATTTGGCAGTACGAGGTGTCTTTGTATCATGTCCAGGGAGGTGTTTTGTGATCTTATCAGTAAAGGTAAAGTGTTCAAAGGAGTCCAAATAAGAAAAATTTCATCGGCAAATCATAACAATGTTGTAGAGGGTCATCAAAGGCCAGTTTCTATCTTCAACTTCTTCACTATGGATCTTCATCAGAGGTAGATACATATTCATTCATGTTTTGGAAGAATTTCTTCCTTCCTCTCTTCTCTAATTCTTTCTCCACTTATCCCCCCCTTTATAAATTTTCATTGTCTGAAATCATGATGTTTTTCATGTTGATTTAAATATGACTAAGGTTGAAATTTTAATAAGTCACCCTTAATTAATAAAAGGGGACGTAATTTCCTTCCTTAGGATTCAAAAATTCATATGGGGGCCAGGAGAAGAGTCTTTCCAAATTCTATAAATTGTAATGACTTCCACATTCTTACGGATTATCAATTTCATATGATCAGGAGTATATAAATACTTGTGAAAAGGAAAAAGAGATAGAAAATTTACTCTATTTCTATCTCATATGCTGCTCTATTCTTCACTATGTACAAATTTGTCAAAATATCAATGAAGAAGAAAGGAGTTTTTTTCTTTTTTTGATGAGAGAATTACTGAAATTTTGTGTTCCTAATTTTACCTTATCTTGATGCTAGTAACAAATTTGTTTTATTTCTGATTTGTGTGATGATATAATCTTATTAATGTATTTTATCACCGAATCACAACACCCCTTTGTTTATACAAGTGCATATACTTGAACTCACGGTGTGATTGGATAACATGGGTACTATCTCGAAGTTGTGGGACTTGCTACTTGAGATAGACCTCCAGAGAAAGCTGGTTCTTGCTCCTAAACTACCTACCACAATCTACTCTAATGCAGGGGAAACTAACTATTCTAATCTAAATTTCCAAGGGACCAAGGAGAGAGAATGCATAAAATGAAAGCCTACACTAAAGCGGTGATACACCAGAAAAGGAGGGTGTGAGAGTAGTCTCCAAATGTGTGAAATATAGAAGCGAAGTGCACACTAGAAGAGTTGATGACAGTTCTCCATAATCTAGCAAAATGCATTCACAACAATATTCCAAGCTTACACAATGATAATGGATCCCTGCAAGAACATAATAATAGACACAATATTCTTGTAGAAAGATTAAAGGGGCAAGAAGAATGCAAGAAAACACAGCAGGGGAAGATACATCCACAAACTGATATTTTATTGCTTCATGACATGTACAGTTCAATCTATTACAAGATAAGGGCCTGGATCACCATGCAAGGAGTCCACTACAAGGGCTTGTAGCACATTGGCTTCACAAAGCAATTTTGACAGAGCTTTGCTATCAGAAAAACTCTCCTTTACAATGAGCCCAACACTCCAATTTATAGAAAAAATGAGAAGAGAAAGAGAAGGGAAAATAGAAATCCCAAAATCTATCCTTCAACCACTTGTAAGAGGCATTAAATGGAGTAAAATGATTATATATTACTTGCAAAAGGCTTCCCATACTGTCCTAGGTGCTGCAGCAGAGAAAGAATGATGACCATGCCTCTTAATTGCACTCCCAACCACCAAATAAAACACTGTTATGAACCCAGCCACGTTTTCTTAAAAATCTCAATAAATCTCTCATAAAATCTAGAATTTATTTATTTTTGTATGTAGGGATCGGAGCCACGATTCCAACGATACCAATTTTGTGTGTTTTTGTTGAGAAATGCAAAAGTTATGGCCTTCTGAGTGCGGGCAGCAATTTTGGGTCTGGCAGGCGTTTTCTATCATTTGACGGTAATGAGCATTAACTGACTGGAGCCGAATATGTTTCTTTTATTAAATATATATACCCTTATTAAAAATAAGAAATCCAGTTTTTGTGGCGTAGAGGACATCGTGCTCATTCCAGAAAGTCTAATTTTGTGAAAATCAGAGCTCGGAGTAAAATGTTATGGCCGTTTGAAGTTCATAGGTCAAACATTGACTTTTCTTCTTCGCCTTCAGCCGATTCAGCTTTTCACATCCCTCACGTCCCACACATACTTTTGTCCCAGATGTCCCAAATGAAAGTCCCCTGTTTTGGCCGAATCGGCCGGTTCGCATCCTCTGCGTACTTTTGGCCCGGATGTTCCAAACTGTCTAGGACAAATATCTCCGAACCACTCGAAATGGACCGACTTGGGCCAAACTGGCCGATTCGGCTTTTCACGTCCTGCGCGTACTTTTGGCCCAGCTGTCCCAAACTGCGCGAAACAAGACTTAGGCAAATTTTTTTTTTTTTTTTTTTCCGGCTGATTCGGCTTTTCGCGTCCTGACATCCCAACTGTCCCGCAGACCGCCTGGACTAGGACTTAGCTGATTTTCTTCATTTTTTGGCCCCCAAGATTGGTACCACGAACCTCAATACGACCCAAACCCTTCAGACCCAAAATGCCTTAACATAGTCCTGCCACCTTATTTTTTGCATTTCTTCCGTTTTCTCAACTTGTTGGGATTTCTTCTTGGGTGGGGGAGTTAAAAAAAAAGGCCGAGGGGACCCGAAAAACATGTTTTTGGGCCTCGAATCAATCTTACTTGCTCGGGATTGAATAATCTGATTCATGTTATCAAAATTACCTTAAGGGGTGAATTTTGGATAACAATGTCTACATGAATCTTATTTTCTATCTAAGATATTAATCCTCCCTTCCTTTTTCCCACTCCCTTTTGCACCTACTCAAAAAATTCCTCCCTTCCAAGAAAGTGGAGTGTTCTTATTGGATCCACAACCTCTAGGCCACCCACATATCTCATTTTCATTCATGTAAAATAAATGGAGCTGTAACATTTAAGAAGAGAGACCTAGAGTCTCAAAGCATTGGCAGAAACCCACCAATTTGTCAACCTAGAAACTTTTCTCGCCAACAGACTGTCAAGAGACCTCATCTGGTTCTAGTATGTGCAAAACATTTTAAATGTGATTATACGATAATATAAGAAGATGACAATTTAATCCTTGCAGTCCTCACTCTAAGGGTTATCTTGCATTATCTGTACATTCCCAAGAGTTGCAATATGGTTTTTATGACAAAGGAGTTTACATCACATGAGTGGGAAAAGATGGATTCTTATTTTCTAGTCCTTACACTTGGATCGTGGCTCATTCATGGAATGAAACCTTTTCATGTTCCAAATAAATAATCCAAGAGTGAATTTTATGAAGGTTATTTGGATGCAATCATCCTACTGATTAGGATGATGGGTGAGGAAACAACTTGGAAGAATTAAAGTACTAGATGGCCTAGTTTGTCCTTACTACCACTGAAGGGAATGAGGTAATTGATTGTTAGAAGATGCCCAATGATAACATTCATCAATAATGATTTAGTTTCCTTCCAACATGAATTTCACCATGACTTCCTACCTAACATATGTTCTCTCTTACAGAAGACCCTTCTAGGGCATAACTATTGCTCTAAATGTCTCCCAAAAAGTACATTCTTATGAGAAGTACCTGCATCTCACTCACAAAGAGAGTAACCATCACTTTTCTATGGTGAATGATCCATTCACCGTGTTATACATCCAACTTCTAGAAGGAAATAAAGAGCTGAGGATGTCATCCTAAGAAGCTACAATAATTAAGAAATATGAGAGCTACTTCACTTATTTTCAACATTCACCTACATCAGGATTTTGGGCTTCGAACCTACTCCTCACAGGATTCCTGAGTACCCTAGTGATAAAAATATAACTTTTGAATTATGTAGATAACTTGTTCATGTTTAAACTAGATGTAGGAATTCCAAAAAAAAGGGTATGTCATTTACTCTCTTTAGAAATATATTCATGTATAATGTTGCAGATGTATCCAACATTAAATTTTTTTTTTGCTTCCTTCAACCTCTATTCCTATGTATTAAAGAATGATTTCGCTATCAGGAGAAATCTGATAAAATTCATTTTTCTTGGATTGCATTACACATTGCAAGTTGAAGACTACTGGAAAAGTTGTATGAATGATTTTGAAGTGAGAAAGAGAGACCATATATGGACGATAATTGATCAGATGAAAAGCATTAAATTTGAATATTCATTAAAGGAATGGAGGATGATGAATTAGACCTATTTGATCATGAATATCAACTAGTAAATAATTTACCCATTTCCTCAATATCATAGATCATAAGATAATCATGTGATATTGAGGAAAGAACCTCATTGGTGAATTAGATATCAAGAGAGTAGTTTATGAAAAGGAAAAGTGCTTTCATTGAATCCGGTGGTCTCATGAATCTATACAGATAAACATCATACATATATTCTATGAATATATATGAAAAGAGCATGAGATCAAGTCACTCATAAGATCCCTTGAAGAGAAAGAGTATGGAGATGAGAACATTAAATATTCTCACCCCAAAGGGATTCACAAGAAAGCTAGAATCACTAAGATCCCTATCGAGCTTCTTGAACAAGGTGATATTGATCAATCAAATTATCACATTTTGAAACTCTGTCATCCCATCATATTCAAGAGATGATTTCCCACAATGAGACTGAAATTTCTCCCATACCCAGTATTGATACCACATTGTCAGAGATTGTCCATTTGATTTATGAGTTTATTGGAGTGAATCAAGGACAGTTTAATAAACATTGAGGGTAAGTGTAGCAAGTTGGGGGACAAAAAAGGGGTCTAAGTGGATGTCATATTGTAAATAACAACATAATATCAACTTGTAGGGATTGTTAGAAATTCATACACTCAAAATTAGAAAAAAAATATAAATATAAATCATAGCATCCGGAATCTAGTTTCTAAAATACTATTTTTTTTTTTTAAATGGACAAGTTTAGCTATATTAAGTACTCAAAATTCAATGACTTGGTTTTTTTTTTAAAACACCTATAAGATTGTAGTCCATTTTCCCACAATTTGGATGACAAAAAATTGATATATATATATATATATTTCCTTTGGTGAGAAGTTATATGCCGCTATCTATCTTGGGATAGATTTTATTTTGTATTTTTTTGAACAATATTTTATTTTTTATGATTTTTTCCGTGAAAGTGGTCTGAAAACATAAAGAAAATAGAGCACTTTCCATTTTCTTGCCATAACTTCATCAAAAAATATTGACATCAAATATATATATATTTTAATATGTATATAATTTTGCCATGGTTGGGATGGTATACGTTTTATCACATTCTGATAAGTGAAACAAAATTTGCAATCTTAAACGTAGACATAAACATTCACAGGAAAAAGTGTCTTAAATACCTACTATTAGTAACAAATTATAAAATGATATTTATCCTATTCTATTCACTACAAATCAATATTTATAAAAAGCTAACATTCTACCCTGTGCGATGGTACCATTTTTATGACATATTTTTGACTTTTCGGCATGGTTCAAGTCTATAGAAGACTAAATTTGATGTTTTACTATTTTTGATGTAAAATGCAAGATTTGATGTCCACTTAATTGTCCCACAACTTGCTACACTTACCCTTGACACGTTACTTTGGACTATCTCAAAGATCGTGAAATCGAAGAGAAAAATATATGTAGATTACCCAACCCAAGGTTACAAAACATATAGAGGAAATGACTTAGTGTGACTACGAGATCAAAATGATTTCATTGGGTCAAGGTATGCATGAGGATGATGCACATATGTTCAAGGAATATATTTTATGTATAGTTTCTCAAATTGAAGAATACAAGAAAAAGATGGAACAATTGAAAGAGCATTTGAGAACTCTCATTGGTTATATGTAATGATTTTTGGATCCTAGTGTAGTACCATCTCCTATGGAATTCATCACCCCTAAAAATAGATTTAACCCCAAAACTGTCAAGGAAGCTCAAGGCTACTCAATGTAGGGAAGGGCCAATGAAAGGTGGATTGACAAGATCCTTGACAAAGTGAAAACACTATTACATGCAATCCTCTCATTGTTTGATTTTTATTTGGCCACAAATTCAAAGGTAAAAATGACAAAGGATGAGATTTAGAAAGAAAATTTCTATTAGGAAAAAGTGCTTCCACTGGTGTTAGAAATGAGTAATCTTGTATATTTTGTATTGGTCAGAAAAAATATTTTCACTTCTATAAATGAGAATTTTTCTCCCATTTGATCTCACACAATGAGTGACTGGTATGAATAGTTGAATGATTTTATCTATTTGTTTAAATATTGTGAATATCTTGCATCAAAAATTATATAAAGTATAAGCAATAGTGCATAGAAGCTTGGATCACCTCATTCAAGGAATTATTCAAGAAATAGGTGATAAATCCCTTCACATCAGGCGATGATACTTTGGAGTCTCTCACAGAAATAAAATGTACAATTTATAATACGAAAAAGGATCATTAGGTTTGGTTTAATTAGTGAAAATACATTAGTAGTACTTTTGAAACATGGATGAGGGATTTTATTTTTATTCATATCCCTCAAGACGAGAATGTGGCACCTGTGGCATCCCAATTTAATAAGGAATTCAAAGATGAAGAAATATATCCACAAACATTCCCACAAGTTTCATCGACAACCACCTCTTTATCAGCAGAGGCCTCATCTCCATCAGCATGATCATCTCTCATTTTTTTAATTTTTCTTTAGGAAGTTACTTTTCACTAATTTTTCTTATTCACTTAAGTGACCTATAGTATAAAATTGTAATGATCTATTTTCAATTAATGAAAAAAGGAAAACATTTTTTTCCTATCAATACTAAAGGTCATAAGTGATAAGAGGAAGTAAAAATTCATATGGGGGGTAGATGAAAAGAATTTGTGTAAGGTTAGAATTTGAAATTAATTCTCCATTCTTTTATTTTCCTCTTTGTCTATGTTTCCTCTATTTCCTTACATGATCAACTTTGTAAACATGATGATCTTTTAAAACAAAGAAATGTGTTTGTTATTTTGATAATGAATCAATATAAATATGTGTCTATGATTTGTTAATCTAGTCATTGTTAGAAGGGTTGGATTCCTCTAATAGAATGTGGATTAATTCTAGTGAATGATATGAAAATCTACTAGTTCCTATTCATAAAGTTAACCCCCTTTCCTATATTCTTACTCAACTCTACCTCCTCTCACTAGGAAAATTCCTCCCTTACACTAAATGCAAGCAATTTTTCACATGTCTAGTGGAGTATTCCTATGTGATCTCTGGCTTCATGGCCACTAACATATTTGTTTTTTTGTATTTAATAAATTATAACCTCCCCATTACCAAGAGGAGGGACTTAAGCTCAGATCGTTTGGGAAAATTAACTAATTTTTCCTTACAATAAAGTAATTTTCAAAGACCAAGAGAGCATATATTAAAATAAAAAAGGGTTTACAAAACCTAATGAGTAACATTTTAATACCATTTGACCACATGAGGTTAATGTGAAGTTGGTATTTAATTTTAAAACACCCCCTTAACAATTACCATAATCCTATATTTGATAGATGGAAATATGATAAATTTATCTAAGGATGTCATTTAGTTAAAATGTAGTAACCTTATCTTCTTGCATGCATGGAATTTTCATGTTTTTAAATAGTTAGCATGTATCCCTAATGATATAAATGTAGAAAGAGACAAATGAGACCCATCACATTTGATGAATAACTATCATTGGCTAACCTATGTTACTATATATCCCTCCTCATACCCATCAGATAAGACTAATAATATGCTAGCAATATACAAATAATAACAATATATGAATGGTGATACATTTTCATATAATCATTAGAGTAAGGTTCATATGTTTATCTTTATTATATTGACTATCTTCATGAAGTAGTGAAGGGTTTCATTCTCAACAAAGAACTATCATGTCATCAAATACTATAAAGTTATTTTCTACATTAGTTTTTAACCTTTAACAAAGACAATTATGGTCAAGACATTATATTATTTCTATTTGAAATAGAAAATAGTTATGCATATTGTAGTGTACACATATTTGGTGGTGTAATCGTTAAAGGAGAAGACACTAGTGTTTACGCACAATTGAGGATATGCATATGATTTTATACACACGAGCATAAAATTTCCATACTAGATGTTTTTTTAGTGAGTAATGCTTGTTATTAATTGTGGTCCATATGTTGGTGGATTTTTGTGCAAATATTTTGAGCACTAACAGGGTATTTGGACATAGGTACGGGCTAAAAGTTCACTGTCAATGGAAAATTACAAAAAACATTATCAGTGACTTAGTAGTGGAAGCATGTATTTCTTAATTTTTTTGATATATATAACATGTGTCACATTTACCTCTCATTTTCCAATTTTAATATCAATGTTTTATTTGAGGTATTTAGAGAGATCCATCTAAATGCACACACGCGATCCATCTATAGAATGTGCGTTGTTCAAACCCTATGAAGTATTCAAGTGAATGTATCAACAATTTTATAAAGTTCCATATTGGAAATGATGGACTAGAAAATTCACTACCCATTGTAATTTTAAGCTTGGATCATAAACCATAAAGTTACTTACCTGTTGAAAAAAATTAACAAGTTTATTTCAAATGAACCATGGGTCATGGGAAACAATGGCTCTTAAATAATCCCAATTATTTTATCTAAACAAAAAGATACCTTTATTTAAATTTGGAACACTTTCAACCTTAACACCATAATGTGTATTGCATGTATGGTCAAGCCAATATTTTAAAGTGGTTTCCAATGGGAGCACAATAACGCCATATATAACTAGGGTATTTTTATCAAAACAATTGCATGTGTTATTAATTTTAGGATAATATAAACATATATTAAGCCATTCACAATGCATATTCCCATTACGTTGTGAAACACCTTTTGGATTAACATCTTTAACTATGATACAATAAAATAGGACTATGAAGCAACTAAATATTTCATCCCAAAATTAATGGTTGTGTGACATAATCATAAAAGATGGAAAAGGAAAAAAACTCTCCTCATTTCTTAAATTGAAAACTCACTAACCTTAAATTTTTTAATTATTTTCAGGAAAATTGCATCGAATCTCTTTTTTTTGCAATGCTCAACGTAGTCTATCCTCATTCTAGTATAATCATCTCATTTGCAAGACATGCAATGACATTACTGCACATATACATATGAGTTCCTTTAGGAAACACCATATTTATATGTTAACTTAATTTAATTTGAAATTAATTAAATATAAGGGTATTGGAGAGTCACTTATTAAAATAAATGTTAAAATACAGAAATGACACAAGTAACTAAGACTATAATATGAATCCTTAAGAAAAATATGAAGAAAGAAGACTTTGTTGATTTTCCCTCAGCCTATGACTGACTTGAACTGGAAAAAGTGTTTGATAGGAGCTAAAAAATAGCATTAAAAGTCTCTATAAATTTAGGAGTTCAGGGACGATGCTGGATAGGTACGCTTGGGCACTAGAGACTACTATTAGGTGTCTATGACTCTAAAAATGGTTGGAATTTGGTTTTCAATATGTCACAAGAATGTCGCAGTTGCTTCTTGTTGATTTCTTATTGATCGCCGATGACACTTGTAACCTACAAAATAGAAATATCACCGGCATAATCCCACAAACCACTTCAAATTGTTGAAAAAATATGCAAAATGTGGAGTCAGATTGACCCCGATGGTAACACCAAGAGTGAACTTAGAACCGAGTGTTGTACTAAATCTCAAATTCCATGTACTTATTATGTGTATGTGTAGAAATGGTTCACTACGATTCCCTAGTGAACGTTACACTTTATAGTTGGCTAGATGTAGAATGTATAAATGTAGAGCATGTGTAGATGAATTGGGATAATTTTCCCTTTCCTATGCAGTGTATGCAGAATACGTGGTCCCTTGTCCCTTGAATTGATGCTAGATGGATTCCTTTAGTGCTCTTTAGTGCCTTTGAATACAAACTTAGGTAATGATAGTATATTTTTAGTGATTGGTCCCTAATATTGATCACATAAATATGTACTTATATGATTCCCTTGTTTCCATTTTGTAATTGAAAATTGGAAAGCCGACCCATGAGTGGAAAATATGCCCTAAAGATAAAAGAGACTCAAAATGAAAAAGTAAGAAAGAAAAGGGTTAGCAGCACCTAAATTGGACATGATTTCTTGGGCTTTGTTATCCTAGTTGGGTGATTGTATCTGAATCCATTCAAGATAGACTCGTAAAATACCAACTGATCTATATGGTGTACAATATGAAAAATAATGCAAGCAACTGAGAAAAGAGGACAAAGATAGTTTTTGACCACTAATTTTATTACTTAGGAATCATGTAAATATTATCATGCTTTTATGACCCAGAAAATGTACCCAAGTGAATTCATTTTAATGTGTATCTTTTCCCCCACATTTGGTGGTTGAGTGAGTACTCGACAACATAAAGTAGATAGAAATTTAGAATATGTGTACTTGATAACTAAGTAGAGCATGCGTCCAAATGTGTGCCGAGTGGACAAGTGAAGTGTAGAATGATGAAAAGTAAAGCGTGGAAAATAGAAAAGGAAAGTTACCCTACGGGTGTAGCATATGTGTTATGTTGTACCTATTGTTGTTCTTTTATTTTCTATTGTGGGATACTTATTATTACATATTAAGGATGTACTCTATGTTAAAGAGTGTAAAGGATAAAAATGTGTGCTAAAATACTCTAAAGAGTGATTTTTTTTGGTGATATCGTCCTAATAGAAACATTTTTGGATGATATCATGCCAATAGCGAGTTTTTTGGGTGATCTCATGCCAATGGAAATATTTTTGGGTGATCTCATGCCAAAAAGAAAGTGTCAGGGAGAGATGTCTTGTGTCACTCTCCTTCCATGACTATGACCAATAAGTACCACTGCAAATGGTGCATCCATGATTATTCTGAATCAATTTCAAGTTGTACCGATTGAAGGAGATTGAATACATTCTATGAATTAAAGACTTCTTGTGACTGTGGAATTTATCTGAAGAATTCTATAGACTATGTTGATATGAGAAGATGACTATATATTCCCCCAAGACTTTAGTGCCAAGGGAAGGTGAAAAGAACCTAGAAACTAGTGTATTAGTTTAGGAACTGACATATGTACTTTAATTCCAACCCAAGTCTTATACTGGGCCATTTTGTGACTATGTTCTTGTGTTGACTCTGTACTGTAACTCTGAGCTATTGGTATTCACTCAATGTATGCCACCCTTGTTTTGGGTGCATGCGATGAATGTAGGAACATGTGATCAAAGGAGAGGACATGAAAATTAGGTTAAATTTATATCTGTAGGGGGTAGGGGATGTGCATGGTAGAAACCAAGGCACATGCAAACAAAGTGGCTAGTAACATGTATTGGTAGAAAAAGTATCAAGTATGTAGTAAAGTACAATGTAGTAATCAAGTGTGTAAATAAGATAGACCGCAAAAGGTGGGTTTCAAAAATGGTACATCGCTTATAATGTCAGAAGACAATGATGGAAAAAATGGGCATAAGAAAGTAAACTTAAATCAAACAAGACTTAAGGAAAATACCAAAAATAATAACATAGAATATCAAATAACAAAAAGAAAAATGTATCATATAACCGTGGTTGTAAATAATCCTACAAGGAAAATTCTACACATGAAGCACCTAATAATATGTTAGAAAGATAAAAAAATGTCATGAGCGTGTATAAGTCAGTGAAAATTAAAGTACTTGTAATGAGAAATAGTGAATGATATAGCAATAGAACCTTTGTAGTATGTGATAGTAGAAAAGGTAGATGCCCTCAAGAGCCTCCGTGGGACTAGTAAAAGGTAGAACACTAAGAATCATTGCAGCATGTAACAAATTGTAAGAGATATGCATTCACAACTAGATACCAAGTGAACACACATGTTTATATGTTAAAGATAATGAAATATTGATTATTTAGCTAACATAGTAAGTTAAGTGTGATCATGTAAGTAGTATAAAAAAAAAATGTAAGTGCAACAAAAATACGAAAAAATGCAATGTATGAGTGTGATGGAATGGTATTTAATGTGTGAATGTTATAGGAGTGGTGTGTCCCCTAATGGATGTGTATGAGATGAGGTTCATTTATAAAATACCCCCCAAAAAACAATATCGAATCATAGAACAAGAATGCGTCATCAGGAAATGGTTTTAAAATGTGTGTTAGAAAGATAGATCATGAAGTGTAAAGCATGAAAGGTGAATTTGGTGAGGTTCATTTAAGATTTATACCCTTGGAAGTCAAGTATGAACCCTGGAACTAGATTACATTCTAGGGTAATGATGATACAATGTGTGTATCAAAGGGTATGTGAATGCTAGGAAATATTATACATTAAGTGTGGAGAGTAAAATGTAGAAGTAATAAAATTTGATAGGAAATAATGGGGGAAGAAACTATGATGTACCCTAAGTGTGCAAGTGATGGAGATCTATATAACTATTCCAAAGAGATATTGGGGTTATTCTTAAGTTTGAAATGTGTCTCGACCATTAATGTAAGGATTAAATTTTTTGACAAAGAGAATTGAATGCGGAAGTGGATTATGGTGGGGAGGGAGTTTTAATGGTGGTAGCTTATTTGGGATTGATAACGTTATAGAATACTTGAGAGGAGGAAGGCATAGACTCATTTTTAGAGCATGTTTCTTAGTTAAAATTGCTAATGTTGTAGAAGGCATAAGAGGAGAGGGGATGGACAAATTTTTAGAGGAGGTTGCTTAGTTGGAATGGGTTAGACAGGCGGCTATTGACTGAGTGGAGGAATAACATTAGTAACTATGGAATGATGCTCATTAGAAATGGAAGGACCAGATTTAGGAGCCCACTGGGATTTAGCAATTGAAAATGTAGCAATATGTTGTGAAGCGAATGAGATGAAACCTTGATTCTCAAGGTGCTTAATTTTTCCTCTTAAAGAATAAAAATCATTTTTATGATTTCCATTAAGTATATGATAATAAAAAAATGGGAGACCTTTCTATTTGGAAAGAAGATAAGGAGGGTAACAATGAGAATTTGACAAGTTTATAAACTAGTGAGTGAGGATCTGAGGAATAATATCATGTTATTTAGTATTGAGATCAAACATGAGAGGTACTGGTAGTGGTAGGTCTTGAGGTTCACTTATATCAGCACATATAGAATATGTGGAAGTAGGATGAGATGTAGAAGAAGAGTTAACA
The DNA here is from genome assembly GCA_019776745.2 of Taxus chinensis. Lineage (NCBI taxonomy): Eukaryota > Viridiplantae > Streptophyta > Pinopsida > Cupressales > Taxaceae > Taxus > Taxus chinensis. The sequence continues at coordinate 894,694,659 of CM034147.1, read as the reverse complement.
TGGTATTGAGAAGTATCCTTGAGATGTTGCATTTTGTTGTTAAGAGATATAATCGTTGTTTCCATATATTGAATTTTATCTTGAAATAAAAAATGTAAATCTTAAATTGACTCTAAGATGGGTTAATTGGGTATAGGATTAGGACCATTAGAGTCATCAGATAGACAATCAAAAATCACACTTACTTGAGCGGGCGGTGTATTGCGACAGAGACGTATAATTTCTAGGGATATTTGGAAAACAACTTTGCAAGGTGGGTGTATTTGTAGAGAATTATGCAAGGATACTAAGGGATTTTCAGGAGCCGTGAAAGAAGGAGGATCTAAGTGTATGATCATGAGTGGGGTTCACCAAATGATATAATTTAATTTTAAATTAATTAAATCTAAGGGTATTGCAGAGTCACTTATTAAAATAAATGATAAAAATACAAAAATGAGACAAGTAAATAAGATTAAAATATGAAACCCTAAGAAAGATATGGAGAAATAAGACTTAGCTGATTTATGCTCGACCTATGAATGATCTGAACTAGAAATTTTGTTGAGCATGAGGTAAAAAACATTGCAAGAGGTCTTTGTAAACTCAAGAGTTCATGGAAACTTCTATAAAAGGGTGCCTCTATGTTGGAGACTGCTACCAAGTAACCCTGACTGCGTAAATGGTAAAAATATAGTTTTTGATGTGTCATAAGCATGTTGCAATTGCTTCCTATTGATCTCTTGTTGACCACGTATAACACATGTAACCTGCAAAACAAAAATTTCACCTATAAAAGACCACAAACCACATCAAATCCTTAAAAAATATGTTGAATGGGTAGTCGTATTAATCCTAATGGTCACGTTAAGAGTGAACTTACACCCAAGCACTACACTATATCTTAGACTCCATCGAGTAGGTATTTGCCTTAGCTCATGTTCACCTAGGTACTTTATTTACTTTTATTGTATTTATCCTCACCCACTTCTGTGTGTGGATATTTGTTTTATCTTATTTAGATATTAGGAGATATTATCTAGTTGTTAGGTATAGTTCTTTCCTTTATCTATGGTATTGACTAGATCCTTGGTGTCTAGTTCTCTCTTAAATCTATAGTCTTGACTAGTTCTTTGATGACTAGTTATTTCCTTGGTTTATGGCTTGATCTACGACCCTGACTGGTTTTTAGATTGTTATTCTTTGTCTATTTAAGTAAGGCCCATTCTCAATGTATTGCATTGAGTTCCATAATAATATATGATATTGTTGCTCATTTGTTTGCAAAGGTTTTATGTAAAGTTATTCTGCTGAATTGGTTTCATCTTATTGATCATGGTGATTGATTAGCATCTGTGTTCTTGGCTTGGTATGATCTGGTTATCATTCCTTTTAGGGTAAAAGTAAAATGTGGGTATGGGGGGAAAAATGGGAAAAAAAGAGGGGTAGGATGGGTAGGGGTGTTGGGGTAGTGTAGGTCATTCTAGGTGTGGTAAAAGGGATAGGTGGGAGTGTTTTTTGAAAAAAGGGGGTTTGGAAAGTCACGAATTTTTCTGCGATAGTGACCAGTGTCGGTTGGGTAGGACCAGGATTGGTCATCCAGCAGGTGACCGATACTGGTTATGTGGTAACCATGGTCAGTCAAGGTGAACCAGTACCGGTCATAAAATAGGTTACCGATGCTAGTTTATGGGTGACCGAAGTCAGTTACGTCAAACCAACACCGGTCGAAATTTTAAGCATAAGGGTCCAAAAAATGATGTAGGCTAGGTGGTTGAGATGGGTAGGGTAAAAATAGGGTGGAGGGTAATGATAATTGGTGAATATGGTCATGGTAAATATAGATTAATGTTGTGCTTGGATTGGATGCAGGGGAGATCACAATTACATATGCGTGACAGGGTTCCACCGCTACTAGTGACATTACACGGATTAGCGAGCCCTCTGGAGCTGTAGCATGTGGAGACAATGGACTTGAGTGATATTCAGCACTACTGACATGCTGTGCGGTAGCCTAGTTAGATGGTTGCGCTCATCGATAGATGGGATTCTGTAACCAACACATTCCACCTTTCGACAGGTGAGATGACTATCACCTTGAAGGACGTGTTCCAAATTTTGAGGTTACCCATATTGGGGGCCTAGGTGTACTCTATCCTCTCCGAGGCCTCAGAGGAGCTGATCGGGATAGTATTTGGTGAGGGGGCGGTAGAGTTGAGCTTCTATAGTGCCAGTTTGAGCTATGTCGAGATGTACCTAACCCGTCTGAATGAGACGAGGGTAGTAGTTTTATTGATGGAGGCAGTGTGCTACTATGCACTACCTGATGTAGAGGGTGGATGCTTTCCCCGATCATTGATGGGGGTATTCCATGATATGATGGTGTATGAGACATGCTTTTCCTGGGCACCAACATTCTTGGTGTAGCTATACAGAGAGTTGTGGGTGTATGGGCGGTTGCATAGGTTTATCCTATGCTGTACATTTATACTACACTACTGGGACTACAAGCACATAGTCTGTGTTCAACCTATAGGGATGCCCCGAGCAGATGCATTCCCAGTGAGATATGTATAGGTGGGATACAGGAGATGGGTTTTGGTTGTAGGAGAATGGAGGTCAAATGGGCCGACATATGATGTGGCCCATTTTCAGCAGTTGTTGGAGGGGTTTTCTGGAGTGGACATTATCTGGAGACCATGTGGGATTTCCCTCATATAGGCACATGCATGAGGAGCTAGCTGAGCTCCGACTAGAGAGGTAGATATAGGGTTGTCGTGCCAGGGAGGATGAGATGATCCCAGTAGACAGGGTCTGATGGAAGTTCAAGCTTGTAGAGGATATCCCTCCATCCTTCCCACAGTATTGGAGAGATGACGTGGAGAGGCCGCTCCTTTTACCATAGCCTACAGTCCCTACAAGAGAGGAGGAGAAGCTAGTGGATTGGTGGATTGATGATGCTGGATGCACAGATAGGTATAGGCAGTGGTGGGCAGCTCAGTTACGAGCCATACCACCTTAACTTGGGCAGCAAGACTTAGCTACCATGACAGTGCAAAGAGACATCCTACAGGGGTAGGTAACAACACTAATCATGCAGATAGGTATACTGCAGACACAGTTGGAGGGGTCAGAGGAAGAGGTAGCAGAGCTATGAGTACAAGTGGCCAGTCTGCAAGCCCAGATGGTAGAGGGAGAGGTTGGAGGAGATTGAGGAGATGGAGACGTAGATGGTTAGGTGGTAGCCCTACAAGCTAAGGTGGCAAGATTACAGGGCTAGTTGGCATAGCCCAAGCACAGATTGGGGCCTTACATGCCCAAATACAGGCACAGTGGTAGGGGGAACCACCACAGGAACATGAAGCTAGTCCCATTTCATAGGCTAGCGTAGGGAAGGTACAAGGGCCGAGACCTACGGGACCACCACAGACCATGCCTATATCCAGGTTATGGGATGCCCTAGGTGAGGCAAGATATTATCAAGACCAGCTCATGGCAGCTGGGATAGATTTCCTCTCTTATGGAGAGTACAGGGCACAACAGGCGTCTAGTGAGAGGATGAGATCCCACACACATAGATTGGAGAGCACAAGAGGTCAGTTAACTTCAAGGCCTAATCAGGGAGAGGCCACCAGCACATAATGACCAGAGCTAGGTGATACAGAGATGGAGGACATCCTCTGAGATACCTGATATGCGGCCGCCTAATTTCTTTTGGTGTGTGATAGTGATTGTGTGATTATATACCAGTCTGTGTGCTGAGAGATAATGAGGATGTATGAGTGGTTTTGTATATTTCAAGCATATACCAGCTTGCGTGCTGAAGAGATTTTGTATTGATTCATTAATTTGTTGTATATATGAGACCAGCTTGCATGTCGATGACATTTTGTATTGTATATCAGCCTGTGTTCCGATGATTTTGAGATGATGGACATGATGAGATAGCCATGTATATTTGAGATGCACATTGATTTATTTATATGATGAGATACATGGTATTTTTTTGATTTGTTGATGTGTTTATGAGATATGAATTTGCTGTGTTGATATGGATGGAAATTAGGTGAGTTAAGCATGATGGACTAAGGATGGTATAGGCATGGATCGAGTCATGTTATTTTAGGCATGGACCAAGTTAGGTCAGTATAGGCATGGTTGAGTCAGGTTATAGGCATGGATTAAGTCAAGTTATAGGCATGGATTGAGTCAAGTCAGTTTAGGCATGGTTGAGTCAGGTTTGTTTAGGCATGATGGAGTTAAAAGTAGGTGAAGTTGTGAGTCATTATTTTATGCAATGAATGATAATATGTGTTGTATGTGAGATGTGGTATAATCTATGCATAGTAATGATAGAGAAATGGTAGGTGTAATAAATGTATAAAATTGAAAGCAACTTGTCATGTAAGTGGCTTAAGTTCCAATTTTGTTAAAAAGGGGGAATTAAGTGAAATGTGGGGTAAATGGTGAGGAACATGGAAGAGGAATTGTTTTAGGGTAGAGAATGGCTGAGCTAACCTCCAAAGGCCCCATGCCCTTAAAGTGCTGCCTACATAGTCCTAGCGAAAAGGTACCTCAAGCTGATGTAGTTCTCACATGAGCTAGGGAAGAATATGAGAATGAGTTGGTAGGTTTTAGGCATGTAGTGGGTTTAGGTTTAATAGGTGTGTGTAGATTATAGGTAAAATGATGCAGGTGAAGGAAATTATGGTGAAAGGGGAGGACTACCCCAAAGGTAAGTGTCAAGGACCAAGTCTTGTATAAGGTAATCAAAATGTCAACAAAGATGGTTAAAAGATAAGAGGGGGGAAATAAAGCCACATGATTGGGTAGGATCATACTGAGTAGATCATACCTTGGAGGGGGTGATGAACACAAGACCTAAAAGGCATTACACAATTAACAGTTCTTCGGTGAAAGTAGTCACAGGATCAGCAAATGTTGAAATTCCAAGATGTCCCTTAAGGTGATTTAGGAAATGAGAGTGGAAATGGTAAGGTGGGTGAAAGGTAGTTAATTTTATATGTTTTGAGTGATAGGGATTTTGGGCAAGAGGTCTGAGGTCACAATGGGCAAGTCCATGACTAAAAAGTTTTTTTGTTGTGATAGACTAATTGATGTGGGAAGTCTATATGGGATAAATAATAAGGTACTCCTTGAGGTCTTCGTGAAGTTAATCGATGCAGAAAGCTTCTGTTTCTCTCGTTTTTTTTGAAAGCTTCACATAGCTATCCTTCAAGGGAGCATTCTATTTATAGTAGTAATTTTGTCTAGAGGAAGATGTCCTTTTGAGGGAGTCATCTTTTTTATTAGAAGTTTAACTCAAGGAGTTTGGTCCCATTAGAGGTCTTTGAAATCATGGACAAGACCAAGGTGAAGGATAGGACTCTTGTTCAAAAGGCAAGGTGGAATGACCATGAGATCTCATCTAAAGATAGACAAAAAGTATCCATGAGAATCATGCTATGTGCAGTGCCGTGATACACATATTCAAGAGAAGATAACAAGTGATGGGTACTCACATTATTCTTGTTTAATTATTAGGGAGGTTTATGAAGTGGATGGCGCTCAAGGGATGAGCTTGTAAAGAGATAAAGGGTGAGGTAGGACAATGAGTCAACAATAGAATGGTTAAAGATGCAATGCATTAAGGGGCTCAGGTTCTTTTTTACCCTCAAGTGAGGACAAACAATAGGCACCCGATCCATAGGTATGAGTTACGATGTATAGTCCAAGCCAGTTATGAGTGAATTTTCCCCGTTTACTTTTTTCTAATTTGGTTACATGTTGATTTTATTTCAAGACAAGGTTACTAACTTGGAAGGTTCATTCATGAACACATTTGTCATAAGCACATTTTATATGTTGTTGGTAAACTTGAAGGTGATCCAGAGCGTTAAGATGATGTTCGTCTAATAACTCTAATTGTGCTAAGCGGTCCTGAAAAAAGTCATCATCAATAAACATGTCATGGAGAGAAATGCAGAATGAGGGGATTTGGACTTTGAGAGGTAGAAAAACCTTTGTACCATAGACCAACAAAAAGGGTGTGGCCACAGTGGAAGTGTGAATACTAGTGCGGTATACCCATAGGGAAAAAGGAATGTATGTATGCCAATCCTTCCTAGTATCCTCAACCAATTTCATGAGAATTTTGTTGAGGGTTTTGTTAGTAGATTCAGCTTGTCCATTGGTTTCTAGGTAATAAGGTGATGAGAAACTAAGTTGAATGCCAAAAGCATTGTAAAGTGTTTGCAATGTTTTCTTTTTGAATTATTTTTCATTGTCAGTGATGAGGCGATGAGGAACACCAAAGTGACAAATGATGTGATGGTTAATGAACTCACATATTTTCTTGGCTTTCATGGAGATGAGTGGTATGGATTCTATCCATTTTGTGTAGTATTTGGTAACAGTTATGATCCATTGATGGCATTGGGAAGAATGAGGATTGATTTCTCTGACAAGATCCAAACCCCATTGAGAGAAGGGCCAAAGGTCACGAGCAACCTGTAAGGCATGACTGGGTATTTGATGTCGGTTGGAATTTTGTTGGCATTTCACACAACATTTGACATAGTCACAACAATCATGGCTAAGGGTCGGCCAGTAATAGCCTAGGTGAAGAATACTCTTAGCAATAGCAAGGCCACTAAAGTGACCTCCACATATGTTATCATAAACCTCCTTAACGGTATAAAGAATTTCATAACTTGTTAGGCATCGTAATATAATACCATCAAAGCCGCACTTATAGAAGAATCCCCCCAGAATGACAAAACAAGAGACCTTTTTAAGGAAGGCACGTTGTCTGTTATGGGTGAGATCAGGAGGTAAGATGGAGAGGGAAAGGTAGTCAGAGTATTGTTTATACCAAAGGTCAGTTGGGTCAAGGGTTTTGTTACTGATTGAGTAAAATGAGGTAAATAAGAACATGAATGGAGGTGTTGTACGGTGACAAATATTTTGGAATCGACATGGGAAGCGGGTATTTAGGAAGCTAAGTAGGCCATGCTATTTGTAAATTTGTTGGTTGAACATGGGATGGATTGAAGGGTGTAATAATCAAAGGTGGTCAAAAGTATTTGTACATGATGTTTATACTTTTTAAGTATCTCATTATGACATTGGTACATACCATTAACTTGGTTTATGACTAATTATGAATCACAAAGATGTGGATTGATTTGACATCTAGGGCATAGGCGGCTTGGAGACCTAGTATGAGTGCTTCATACTCAATAATATTGTTGGTGCATTCAATGTCTAGTTTGAAAGACAAAGGCACGAGCTCTCCATCTAGAGGAATGAGGATAACACCAGCCCCACCCCCACACTGACACTTGGAACAATCAAAGAACAATGTCATTTGATAAGGTGGTTTGTCCAAGGATAGAGTAGAAATTGACTCATTAGGAAAGTCAAAATTAGAGGGTTGTTCCCCATAAATAGGTGCATCAGCCAATTGGTCAGTGATAGCCTGGCCCTTGATGGACTTTTGGTGAATTAATTCAAGGTCAAGATCAGCTAAAAGCGTATGCCATCACGTGGTGTGCTGATTTTTATAAGGTTTGGCGTACGTGAAATGTAAGGGATCAATGTTGGTCACGACATAGGTTTTATGGCTGAGTAGGTAATGGCAGAGTTTAGTGGCAATGAAAACTAAGGCTAAGCAAATATTTTTTGGATGGTTGTATCAAGTTTCATAGTCCAAAAGAGTACGGCTTATGTAATAAACCACCTGCTCCCTGTGTTGTTCATCACGACGAGCGAGCATGGCTCCCAAGGAATGATTGGTGGCTGATATGTATAGGTAAAAAGGTTGATCATCTTTAGGTGGAATGAATATAGGTGGTTAGACAAGGTATTGTTTTAGGGCCTCAAAAGCTTTGTGACAGTTATCATCCTATTTAAAGGATACATCCTTCCTAAGTAGATGATGAAATGGTTGACACTGATCAGATAGTTGTGAAGTGAAACGACGAATGGAATTCAATTTACCTTGTAGGCTAAGGAGTTGTTTAATGTTAGTGGGCGGAGGCATTTCCAGAATGGCCTTGACTTTAACAGGGTAAATTTCTAAACCATGGAGGGAAACAATAAATCCCAGGAGTTTTCCTGAGAGAACCGTGAAGACACACTTTTTAGGTTGAAGGCAGACACAATATTTAATGAGGCGGCCAAAGATGGTTTTAAGAATGGTGAGGTACTCAGTAGAACATTTAAATTTGGCCAAGACATCATCCACGTAATCTTCCAATATGCAATGCATGATATCATGGAAGATGTAAGTCATAGCATGCTGATATGTAGCACCAGTGTTTTAAGGCCAAAAGGCATGACTCGATAGAAAAATGTTCCCCAACGGGTAATGAATGCGGTCTTGTGCTGATCTTCTGGGGAAAGCAAAATTTGGTTATACCCTGAGAAGCCATCCATGAGTGAGAGCATCTCGTGACGAGTGGTGAGGTCAACCAGTTGATCAATACTGGGCAAGGGAAAGTCATCTTTTGGGTAGCCTAGGTTGAGGTCACGGAAGTCCGTACAAATTTGGAGTCCCTCTGTTGCTTTAGTAATAGGGACAATGTTAGAAATCCAATGAGGATAAACAATGGGTAAGATGAAGGAAATGAAAAGAAGGCCTTGAAGTTCTTCTTTGATGAGAAGAGCAATGCGAGGGTGCATTTTCCTCATCTTTTTTTGATAGGTTTGGCATCGGGAATGGTTATGATATTGTGGACCACTATGGTGGGGTCAATATCGGGCATGTCTGTGTAAGACCAAGTGAAAGAATGGTTATGATCCCTGAGAAAAGAAGTGATGGCTTCTTGTTCAGCAACATCTAAATATTGTCTGATCTTTAAAATGTGTAGGTTGTCCTGAGTATGAATGTTGATCTCAATAGTCGATTCATTCAACATGGTTTGTGTCCCAGATGGTAACGACCAATGAATATATGAGTCTTCTACACCAAGGTAGGTGAGTATAGATTCATCATCCTAACATTGAATGACATTAATTGTAGGTTTGTCATCATCGATTGTTTTAGGATAAAGAATGGGAGAGTGGAAGGGGCCTCGCCTTCACGTTGATAAGTCAAAGGCCCCAAGGAAATGGTGTTTATGAAAAAAAAAAGTTATTGGGGATAGATTCAGGATCCATCAATTATGTCAATGAGGGTGGTGATGAAGGTGGAGTGGGTGAAGGTAGTGATGAAGATGAAGGTGAAGCAGGTGAAGGTAGTGATGAAGATGAAGGTGAAGGAGGGCTAGGGTCTTTAATGAGTTCAATGCGGGCCTGTTTGGTAGGAGGTTCGGGGAAGCCGATACCACTACGGTCATTATGTTTTCGGGTGGTACATGGAATAACGGTATGGTAGCCTTGCTCATAAAAGCCAAAACCAAAACCCTTCCATGGACAACGATGTAGGAAGGTGTGGGTGAAACGGCGATTGGTAAGTGATTGGAAGTTAGCGGAAAATGGGAAGGGTTGTGATGGTGGTTCAGGTGTGTAAGTGGCAGTATCAAATCCCCCATAGGTGAGACTAGTACAAACATGAGGAGAACCATAAAGGTGGCATTCTATTATACGGTGATCATAGCAAGGGTGTTGGTGAAGGCTTCCATACTCATGTAGAGTAAGGAATGTGTTGACACTATATAGGTGGTACTCCCCCAAAGTGAGGCATTGAAAAAAACCTTCTAAGGGGTCAGTGATTGGTATGTAGGTAGCTGGAATGGATGATGTGTTGGAGGTCGATGTAGAGGTGGAGTTAACAGATTGGGAAGTTATTGGGTCAGCCATGGAGGTTGTCTCAGTGGTAGGAATAGAGGAGGTATGTATGGTGAAAGCAATGACTGTACTAGTAGGTAGAGGTGTAGGTGAAGTGGTAGTGGTTGTGGAAGTAGCTGGCTTGATAGGTATGAGGACATCATTGGGTTGGTAAAGTATGTTACATGTTTTGAAAGGTGATGGATTAGCTGGAATGGTATAATTGTGTCCTTCATGTTCAAACTTTACACAATGATGCAAAGTGGAAGGAACACAACCCATGACATGGATCCAAGGTCTACCAAGCAAAAAGTTATATTAGAATTCCCCCTCCAAAACATAAAACAATTATGGAACTATGTGGGGCCCCATGTGAATGTGAAGGATGATAGTGCCTAGTGTGGAGGTGATAGCATCATTGAATGAATGCAACATGACCGGATGTTTATGCATGTAATTGTTAGGCATGCGCATTTGATCAAATGGATTGGATGAAATTATGCTAACTAGTGCCTCCATCAATCGTCACATGGTGTACCCATATGTCATCAATGTGGACAAAGATGAAGAGGGTTGGGTCCGGGTCATCATTTTGGTGTGGTGCAATATCCTCCTTTAAGAAGCTAAGGGAGGCCACTTGGTGGACAAGGTGAGGTGAGGATGAAGGTTGTAATTTGGTGAGAGAGGCTACATGATCAAGTGTTATAATGGAGGATACGGGTGTAGGGTCATTGGTAAAACATCAATAGATTGAAGAACCTCCATGAGGGCTTAACGATTGGATTTTGAGGTTTGGATGAGGTCATATAAGGACATTTTGAGGGGAAATTTGTGTAGTTTTGTTAGTATGATGCAATGTGTGACACCTTTAGAAATGAGGTATGTGGGGTCGAGGATAGTTATTTAGGTATGGGTGCAGATGGTATGTTGGGTATAGGATTGGTTGGTGGGTCAGTTGCCCTTTCTTTGCTCTTCTATGCATGTGTAGTGACGTGTATCATGTTTATTTGAGAGAAGTTTGCAAATGAAAAAGGTCTAGGGTGAGTGGTATAACGAAATGAAGGGAAAAAATATACTGCAGTGGAAAAACCCTGTGAGGTTAGCTTGGCGCAACAACATATGGGTTGTGGCATGGCAAGTTATCTGATGCGAACCATGTTAATTTCAAATTTTGGGTGTGGCTCTAAGAGCTGTGAGGGTGGAGGTTGTGGTTGTTGAGTGGGCATAGTGAAAATGGGTGTTGGTGAAGTAGCATCCTCATCGAGAAGGTCGTCATCATCAAAGTTGGTTTTGGTGGACACAATTAGATAAGGATGGTTTTCAAGGCCTTGTAATTCTCCACATCATGCCTTGACACATGATGGTATGCACAAATTTTACTATCATCAAACCCTTTTGGCTTGGGTTTGAGGGGGTCGTAAGGTTGGAGTGGCGGTAATGTGATAACAAAAGTCTCAAGGAGGTTGGTTAAAATTTTGGCATAGGACCCTGCTAGTGGATCACAATGGGAAGTGAACGTGGGTTTGGGTGTAGGTGTGGCTGGTTTTTGAGGAACTATTTTTGGAAGTGTAGGAATGGGTCAAGCTATGGGTTTAGGTTCCGGTGTGGTTTGAGGTATCGGTCGGGTTTGTTTGGGTAGGGGTACAGTAGATGGACAGATAGGAGGGTGTGGGATTGTTTTGACTACCTTGTTGTGGGGTAGTGGGGATTTGTTTTTGGGTTGCACCTTCTTGGGTAAAGGTGATGTGGGTGTACGAGTTCTAGAAGGAAAAGAAGATGGAGGTAGAGGGCGAGTTACCCATGAGGATAACGGGGGTAATGTGAAGGTAGATGACATGGGTCATGCTTGTGGTGTGAGGGAAAATGACTGAAGTGTAATGGGTAGTAAAGCAATAGCTGAAGGTATTGGAGGTATTGGTGGTAAAGAGACTGCAGGTGTGGGTATAAATCATTCTTGTGTGCCTAGGTAGGTTAGGGGTTTTTGAGGAAGGAATGGGTTATTTTGTTATTAGTTTATGGATGGGTGAAGGGTGCTTGACAATGTTGGGTAGCTAAGGTCTTAAGGTAGACAGGACAAGTGTGGGCGTGATTGGTGTGGTTGAGGTATGAGATCGATGAGTTTGTTTCTTTGGTTTAGGTGTTGGCGTAGGTGTGGTTTTGACATTGGAGGATGTAGTTAAATCCAGTTTAATAGGTGGATGAGTAAGGTTGGTGGTCAGGGTGACCTCTAAAGTGGTAATAGGTTTAGTGGAGGCAAATGTTGTGGGTATGGGTTTGGGTTTAGATGTAGGTCGGGTTATAGGTAAGGGTGTGGTGTCAGTGCTAATGGGTATCGTGAAAGGGGTTGCAACAGCAGTGGTTGTATTTGGTTTGATGGGTTGAAATGTGTTTGGGTAGATAGTGGAGGTGTCAGCGAGGGATCTCTGCATCCATGTTGAGACAGGGAGTAAGAGGTGCCCCCATAGTAAAGCCCTATCCACATAATCTATGTGATTAGCCAAATGAGAACGACATGTTTGTGGGTGGAGTTAGTGAGGACCTAATGGGAATTCCCGTAAAATGCATCTTAGAGATGGGGAATTGGCCAGCTTCAGCTTCCATGGTGAAGAGAGCTGAAAGTAGGTATTTTTGATTTTGAGTAGATAATGGAGAATGCTCACCAAGAGGTAAAGGTATCTCAACTGGGTCTATGATGGGTTGAGGAGATGATGAGAGCTCCTCTATAAGTGGAGGAATGGATAGGTGCTCCTCTGTGGGTGGAGGTAATGGGTGCTCCTCTGCGGGTGGAGGAGATAATGGGTGCTCCTCTGTGGGTGGAGGAGGTGATGGGATATCCTCTATGGGTGGAGGAGGTATGATCAGTAAAGGTTCTCTAAGTGGAGAAGCCAGGGGTAAGAGGGGCTTGATGTTAGTGGAAGACCCCTCCGTAGGTGATGAAAGGTGTTCCTTTGTTGGTAAAGGAACAGTGGAGGTTGGTTCCAATGTGGAAGGAGGATTTGAGGCTAGGATTTCCTCTATGGAAGAGATGTGAGGTAATTAAGAGGTGACAAGTACCTCGTTAAAGTTAGCGTGAACCTCACGGGTATGGGTATCATGAGTGGATGTCTCACCAGTTTGATTGGATGAAGGGGCATGGTTGGGAAATAGTTTTTTGAAGATTTTTAGAATTTGGTTGGGGGCAATGTTGGGATTATCCATAATTAACTCACCTTTCTCAAGCATTTCTAGCACAATATTCTTGAAAGTGATGCAGTTTCCTTCACTATGACCCTTTACTCGGTGATAGTTACAAAAATCATGCTCTTTATACCATGTGGACATGGGGTGAGCAGGGTTAAAAGGAGTGTGTGGTTTTATGGGTGGAAGGCTGATAGCTCCAACTTTGATAAGCTTTTCTAAGAAGAAGAGTAAGGATCCCCAATTGGGGTATATTTTCTCTGCTCTTGTCTGAATCGAAAAGCTTGGACATGTGATAGATTAGATGAGGGTGTAGCCTAGTAGGATGGATGAGTTGGGTCGGCCTTGAGTACCATTGCGTTAGTAGTGCCCTTAGTTTTGGAATAATTTGTTTGTGGTTTGGAAGAAGAAGAGGTCTCATTTGACTTGAATGTCGAATTCTTATTTCGTAATTGGATTTTCTTCTCTTCGATGGCATGAATCTCTAACTTTTGTGCCATAGTGAATGCCTCATCGAATGTTCAGAAATTTTGGACCTACAAGGTCAGGGAGATATGTCTAGCACAAGCTCATGTGAAGAGCTCGATGAGTTTAATTTGTGGCAGTTGGAAGGTAAGTTGATTGATCAGGCTATGCCAGTGAATGAAAAAATTTGTGATATATTCATTCTCATATTTCTGTGTGGAATATAGATAAGTCATGGTAACCTTCTTGATGATATTGATAGAGAATTGATCCAAGAAGGCTTGGGCTACCTGATTGAATGGGAATATAGAGTGTTTAGGTAACCCACTATACCAGTCTAATGCAGGTCCAGTGAGGGACATGGGAAAAGTTGTCAAAAGCAAGGCATCATCATGAGTGATCGGATAACACCCCTGTTTGAATGAGCAAAAATGTTGTTGCGGGTCTTCTTTGTTATTGAAGTGGTTGAATTTAGGCATTTCCCAATGCGCAGGGTATGAATGGATAGGAATGGATGGGTGAATAGGTTCATTACAAATCTCATCGTAGGTGAGAGTGTTGTGGGAGCTAGAAACCAATGCGTCCAATGTATGCATCTTGTCCAACATCAATTTAATTACATCATGCGAGGAGGTTGGTCCTGGGTATATAATGGGGGTGGCATTCCAATGTATGGGGCTGCCATGTAAGGTGGTGGAGAAGAAGGTAGTGAAATAGGGGGTACGTACCCAGAATGAATAATAGATGAAACATGAGGTTGTTGGTACTATGTATATGGGGGTGGAAGGGTCGTGGTAACCATAGTGGCAATATGGGCTAATGATTGTGGAATAGAAAGAACCACATTCTGAAATGGGGTAGGGGTCTACAACGCTAGATGTGGGAATGTAGCTACAGGTATGTATGAGATAGTAGGGGCATATGAGGCCATGTTTGAGGTATTCTTCGAGGGTATGGTGGATGTGATGGGTACCATAGAGGTAACAGATGTGGCAGTCATAGTGGGTATAGAACCTAACTTTGAAATGCCTGAGGGTAAGGTGAATGTGGGCATCACAGAGCTTGATGAGGCCGATGAGCAAGTGGGTGTGCAAGTTAGTGGGATAGATACGAGCATGTTGTATATCAACTGACCCGAGGCATCTCGAGTGGATGAGTGGGAAAGGTAAAACTATAAGGCGGAAGGGTTCTTTTCAAGGAGTCATGTAAACTCCTCATCTCTAGTAGCGATAGTAGTAGAATGGATGGAATCCATGGCTGGTCATAAAATAGAAGGTGGTGAAGGACTAGGTGGGAGTGGTTGGAAATTGGCATGGATTACAAGGGCACTTGCTTGTCTTCAGGTCACCACCATATGAACCAGTATTGATCAAGTAGGGTTACTTCTCTGTAAATGATACAAAGAACAGTAGGAATAGGTGAATCTGGTGATGAAAAGTGGATGAAGTAAAAAATGGTGGCTAGAATGTGAAACAGGATAACCGATGCCGGTTAGGGAAAATCGACGTCAGTCAGGGATAACCAATGCCAGTCACTGTAGAAAATGGACAGTAAGTAAACAGTGAGGCAGAAGGTAAAATCTGATAGGTATGCCAAATCTGAGGATGTTTAAAATGTCAATGGGAATAATGATAGTGACATATACTATGAAAAGTGGAAGAAAGTGAAGTAAAATGTCCCTTTGAGTAAGTTAACAAAATGACTTGGAACTGACGTCGGTTGGGTATAACTGATGGTGGTCAGAGGTAACCAATGACAGTTACTGTTAGATTCAAATAGTGATGAAAGAAAGTGGTTGTGAATTAAAATCTGATGTAGAATCAGACTTCTGGGAATGATGATGATATGGCCTAGGAACACTTAGGTGAAGATAGAATACACCAGCTATGATTAGGAGCATGTAAGGATGAACAAAAAAAAGTGATGAACATGATCTCTCACCTCAAAACACAAGCCAAGTAGAAACACTAAGAAAACGTGATCCTAGGATTGATTTTTATATTATGTTTGTTTAGCTTATGCTATTTAGGGACTGACACATGAATTGTGAAATAGAGTTTTTGGTGAGGATGGCTTCCTACAAAGAAGGAGATCTAAAAGGTGAGGTTTTAGGTATGTTATGGTGGGGTCGGGCTTCCCTCTAAAGTATGATTCGACAGAACAACGAGTTGGGTGCCCACTGTGCCGTGATTGTGTGATCACCTAGAACTTCTTCCAGGTAGGATGTTGTTTAAGAATGTATGTATTTTGAATTTTTGTGTGGTTTGGTAAGACTTAGAGAAAGAGAAAAGGATAGAAGTGTTTTTCTATGATTCGATTGTCAACCATCAGCTAGTCATGACTTCCAGCGTATAGGTTTCCCTCAATTAATGTGAGATAATGCAATAAAGTAGAATGGAATGCAATTGTTTTTAAACCCAAATTAAAAATGTGGAATTGGATGACACAATAAGATTAAGAGTAAGAGGGATGCTCTTTCACTACAATGCAGAAAACATGAAGAAATGATTCCTTCTAATTACACCAAAAGAAAAGTTTCCTTTAGAGAAAATAGAAAGGAGATGTGGATTACCAGGGAAGAAAAATAGTGTGTATGCTTTTTAGAAGGGAAACAAACACACAATTTTTTCCTAGGAATGAATGAAATGCAAGGAACCTCGAATGGGTCCCACCGGGCATGCCAAAATGTTTCACCTTTTTCTTAGATTGTTTCTTTGAAGTGTTGACGAAACAGATAGGGTAACAGGTGTAGGAGGAATACCTGTTCAAATGTTGATTGATGGGTTGTTGCACACGTATGACTTACGAATCCACATCTGATTGTGAGATCTTCCTTTTGGCTAGGAGGAACTACCTGTAATGAAAACAAGACCACTAGAAGGAACTAAACAATATGAGCAGTGAACTACCTAGCGTAAGCTAGATCCGGGAAGTATGATACTTCCTAGATGGCTGTCGATCCACTATTTTAAACAAATTAATGTTGTAAACAAAGTAAATCCTATTGTTATTTTAAAATGATTTAGGTATCTCACTTAAAACACTATAAGAAATAGATCTAATCTAACAGGCTAAGCTAGAATAGAATCCAAAGGTCAAATAATTAGTTTTGGGTCTCTGCAGGTCTGATAAAGGTCTCGGGTAGGTCACAAGTGAATGTGGGTGAGATAAAATTAGGTGGGTAGGTCTCTTTTCAGGGCTATGTGGGCAAACACAGAGACTGGTGTCGGTCAGGGGTGACCGACGGTGGTTAGGTATAACCAGTGCCGGTTACTGTGAGATCTAGAAATGTCACAGGACAAGTTTTTTGTCTCCTTTGTGATTGCACAAAGGGCTTTGGTTGGTCGGGACAAGGTATTAGGTGACTAGAGTAGGATTTTGTGAGGTTTTAATGGGTCTATGGAGGTGAAAATGTTGGAGAAGGTCAATAGGGAGCAAGATAAACAATGGATGATAAAATGATGATGAAATGAAATAACCAAGAAATATGATGTTGTACTTACTTGGATTTCATTCCTGAAGGCCTATGTGTGAAAGATGGAGGTGCTAATGATGGGTTTGAAGGTTGCAAGTGATCACCAACTGAAGAAAATCTTCTGCATGGGCTGCATGCACACTCCTCTTTGCTTGGATAGATCATATCATGGCTGGGATGACAGTGCAGGAAAATATGCTCAATCTCCTTCCTTGGACGTGAGTTTTCATTGGAATTTACTCTCTCAAGATGCGTTATCTCTCTGAGATGTTTTCTTGTTTGTCAATTTTCTCCCAATGTTTACCAACTTCCAAGTTCCAACCTTGAGAATAATGTTGTTTTGGGTTAAAAGGGGTAACCGATGGCGGTCCAGATTAACCAGCGATGGTTAGGAGTAACCGACGTCGGTCAAGGTGAGATTTCCTAGGTTTACTAAACTAGGGAGATCCTCTTGATTTCCTTGGATCTTGTGTCATTATCTCATGGATTAGACTCAGATCCTCTTGTGAGCATGTGGGAATGTGGTTAGAGGGAATGTAGTCATTTATTTTTAGGGTTTGGGTAAGTCTTAGTTAGTTATGGGAACTTGCTAAGAATAGGTCTTAGGTTGAGTTGGCTTGATGAGGTGTCTAAGTAAACTGTATGTGTGAATATTATCTAAATAATATATTTAAATAATAAATATAGTGAGGATAATGCATTGATTTAATTAAATTAATATTAGTGGGGTGAAGGGGGTCATGGCTAGGTAAATGTAATAAAGGGTGCTTATATGTCGAGGGACAAAAGGGGAGTGTGAGCTAATTTTAGTGTCTATAGAAATCAATCAAAAAAAATTTCGTTCCTAAAATACTTTAAACCCTCCCTAGACCAATCCTCCATGTCTGTTTGGTTTGTTGAGTAAAATCAGAGATCTAATTTAATTAAATTTGAAAGTTGGAAATTACCAGTTGGCTTTTTAAAATCCTGTAGATCCTTTTCCAAAATTGACCCCTTATACTTCATCAAAATGTAAAATTTATGTTCCTTTTGTAAAGAGGGCATTGAGAGATTTCCAGAAAGTCCTTGTTTTCCCAAAACTGATCTTTGTAACAAAATTTATGGAACTTTGAAGTTTTCCTTCCTTTGGGGGAAAATTTAGGAAAATTTTCCCTAGCGGGCCTGCGGCCCAAAAAATTCCCGTCAAAATCCTTAGGAAAATTTTAAATTTTGACTCAGGATTTTTTTTTAAATTTTCCTCTACCGGCCTACAGCCAATCAGAGGCTACCACATCCCCTCACAGGGCAACGATGGAGGCGTGACATCATTTTGTCCTTAGAACCTCTTTAAAATTTTGGAAAAATTTACCTTCTTGCCCCGCCGGCCCACGGCCTATCACAGGCTGACATGTGGAAGCAAGGCATGTTGGTAGAGGGGGTGGAACCCATGGGATCCTTTTTCTTTTGAAATTTGATTGGGGAAAATTTCCATTAAATCTTCCACGGCCCCACATTCCTACCCTGCTTCGGAGATGACCGTCCTGCAGACACGTGGACCCACACACACCTTTCATCACCTTTCCCTCCCTTTGGTGAATTCCACCAAATAACCCTGCCACTCTTCCCTTCCCTCTCTTCTTTCCAATTTGGCTCATTGGGCAACCTTTGGAGGTGCGGGAGAGTTTTCAACTTTACGCCCGCATGGGGAAGAAATTGCTAATGCCACCTCGCAACCCACCAACCTGTTAGAGGGGTTTTCTTCCCCTCTCGCCACATGTCCCCTTGAGGAAATTTTGACCCCTAAAGTCCTCCTACCCATATCTTGAGTTTCTAAAGGAGTTAGGAGGACTTCTTCATACCATCGGAAAGGTGAGAAAATTTCCTATCCAATGGAAATAATTTAGGGAAATTCTAGAATTTTTAAGTGTGAGAAAAATCAATTTGAAACTATGAGCATGTTCGAGAGTGGGTATGGGGGTAAATTACTCCTTAAACCTATTTGGAACTTCTAGCCCTAAGTTTAGGGCCTTGTGAGTCTGATAATTGTTAATAAATGAAAAGTAAATCCTAGTAATTATAAGCTTGTTTCAGAACCTGTTAGTGTCAATTTTTTCCTTGTAACTTGGTTGTAGACACTTCTAATAAAAAAAATCATTATTCCATAATTTTCCTGAATAACCCTATGTTGTTTCTTGGGTCTCAAGTGGGTTGTTTTATATAGGAATCACATAATCTGTTATCTAAAATGATCCTCCTATATCCATAGCTACCTCTTCTTAACCCAACCCTTCTAATAATTCTTACGAAACATGTCTAAAACAACCAGTCATCCAGATCATGTAAATTTCCTATAATTAAGTTTTTTTCCTAGTATCAGCCTCATAAACTTCAAAGAATTATGTCACCCCTGTCAAAAAAGCTCACAATTATAAATCATTCAACTACACCTATAGAAAGATCAAAAAATCATCAGTCTATCCTAGGACCACATCACTCATCTAAACCACCTACCACCATCGAACAATCAAAAATTACTCATCAAAAAACAATTAAGAAACCCACACAAAAAACAATTCCTCTTGTAATCA
This sequence comes from Taxus chinensis, assembly GCA_019776745.2. Taxonomy (NCBI): domain Eukaryota; kingdom Viridiplantae; phylum Streptophyta; class Pinopsida; order Cupressales; family Taxaceae; genus Taxus; species Taxus chinensis. The sequence continues at coordinate 894,675,225 of CM034147.1, read as the reverse complement.
CCGAAACAAATGAGATAACATCTCCATCAACATCTGAATCAAAATGACATAATGTGGAGACCCTAGAATAACTCCTTTAAAAATAACTCATATTCCTACGTCCTCTTAAATTGTCCAACTATTGAGTTTAGAAACTATCCTTGTACAATTTCAAAGCTTTCGATGATTAACATCATATACTTGGAAACTTTATAGAGGACTCTAAACTTTTCCATGAATTTATTTAAGAAATTTAAAATAAAGGTCTTCTTCCTGTAGAGTTACGAGAATTCAAAACACCCCATCCAACATATACATCCATCACTCTTGAGTTAAACTCCTCCCTCATCAAGTTTATGTTGTCCACATTACTACTCGAGGCCACACCCATGAATCCAATGCTTCATAACAAAATAAACCTAAGACCTTTGTTTCCATCGCACCACCTCTAGAACTCTCCTCATCCTCATCCAAAGTTAAACATAAGGTTTATATTTCTCTTGCCCCTGATACCTTCAATCAAACATCATAATCCCAGACTAAAATATCCATTATTTCTAGTATATTATAGAATGTTGTCATAAAATAATTACAAAAAACTCCTGTTAAAATGTCACTTTACGAGATGGTATAAACATCACCATCACATAAAAAATATATAATCAAAGCCCTTTAGTCCATATCAGTACCCATAGATGACCCAACTTCTTTTGCAAATTTCATAGGTGCTCTTAAAGCATCTTCTGCCATCTCTTTTGAGTCTTCTAAAATACCATTACTTCGCCTAGAGGATCATGAATTGGCTGGCTTCATGACCAATCAAGTCAATGATGTCCTTTTCAAAAGGGTCACGATTAATGGTGGTACAACTAAAAACATTATCTCATCCATTGATTTTAATGAACTTAGATTACCAAACACTATTATCTCCCAAAAAATCATCTTACTTCAATATTTTAATGATACAATCACGCCTACGTTAGGTATGGTCATTCTACCACTTAAATTTGGTGTCAAAATCCTTTAATAACTATTTTACATCATAGAGGAATAATTCCAATATAATATGTTGTTAGGAGGATTTGGATACACACCATTCATTATGTCCCCTCAACCCTTCACCACTGCATTAAATATGAACACGAAGGCAAAAAATTCACAGTACCTAGGGATCCTAGTTCTTTCATGACCACAACATGAGATACCATCTAGCCAATGTCCTTGTACCTAAATCAACATCTGAATCATCTACTAGTACATTCATTTCATCATCCAAAATACCTGATGACTCCTCCCTTGGTGACGTTATGGAACGTATTTCACTGGGGGAGTACCATCTCCTTATGCTTAATTCACTACCTACGCATCAAATTTATGGTAGACCAGACAAACAACATATATAAGAGCCTAATATTGGAGATATCATTTCTTACAGTCCATCTTATTTAAAAACCAACCTTTTTTATAGATGAGTCAAATGACCTTCATCACAATCCATTAAATAACATCATGTTATTCCCTTTTCATCAGACTTACAATATTTATATAATTAAATCTTTACTCAGATGTACCTCTGTCACTCCATCTAGAAAGGTTTTGGTTCTAGGAATTATGAACAAGGAATGCATGACTTATTCATCCAACACTCTCTTAAACCACATGAAAACTATGGCCTAGGATATGAAATTCCCTCTACAGACTCATCTGAACATACAACATACATGTGTATCATTGAATTATAACCATCACCATCCACCAAAACTGATGATTCCATGGACACTAATGACACCATATCCATCTCGCCTAACTTTTTATTTAGTCTATAATATTTCTTTAGGTCCATTGATTTATCGATATAGCCATGTCACCAAAACAATTCCTCTCATCTTTCTAGAAATTGTTTAAGAATATTCACCCACCATTGACATCCTTCAATGTCGCGATGATCAAGATATCCTCTCCCATATGGGAGAAGATGACCATTCCCTTCAAAAAGAATTACCACATGATACGTTAACCCTTCTCGATGAATCCACCATCAACATTAACCTAGGAACCAGTTAGGAACCTCGTATAGTTAAAGTCGGTTAGATAATAAATCCACAAGAATAAAATGATTTCACTAAATGTTTATCCAAGTATAGCCAAGCCTTCACTTGGTCATATAGTGATATGTCAAGTATCTATCCAAATATCGTCATACATAATATCATCACTTATCCCAACGCTAAATCCGTCAAACAAAAACACTACAAAATACATCTAGGCATGGATCTTCTCATTAAAGAAAAGTTACAAGATCTACTTTTTGCTAATTTCATCATACCCATTGACTATCCACAATTGGTTTTTAACATCGTACCTGTAACCAAATCTTCAGGAAAGACACACATTTACAATAACTTCCAGGATCTTAACCTTGCTTTTCATAAAGAATACTTTCAACATTAATCAACTTGTTGATCTAACAACTAGCCACAAAATGCTCTCCCTCATGGATGGATTTTCTAGTTACAATCAAATCCTTCATTGCCTCTTAGGGGACCTTCTATTACCACATCATTTTATTCATATTTAAAAATGTGGGAACCACTTATCAATGTGCCATGACATATATCTTCAACGATCTTATCCAAAAAATTGTGCAATACTACGTTGATGATCTCAGAGGAAAATAAAAAACAATGCAAAAACCATCTTTACGTCCTTAAATGAATCTTCATCAATCTTATTCATTATTTCCTCCACATTAACCCTACTAAATGTTTTTTTTGTGTTCTCACTGGTAAAATCCTAGGGTTCATTATGTCTATACGAGGTATTGAAGTAGACCCAACCAAAAATAAAGAAATAATTGAAATCCCTTCTCCATTAAATCTCAAACAATTGTGTAGCCTTTAAGCTAAATTATAGTCAATCCAACGTTTCATATCTTAACTCTTAGATTAATTCCAACCATTCCATCAACTTCTTCAAAAAGATGTTGATTTCATATGGGATATTAATTATCAAAAGGCCTTCGACGAGGTCAAGAATTATCTCTTATCAACACATGTACTCACTCCTCATCACAGGGCTAGCCTTTTTACCTTTACATATCCACCATAGATCATTCCTTAGGAGCCATGTTCACCTATTGTGATGATGGAGATCATGAAAAAGAGGTTTATTACATAATTTTTACCCTCCATGAATATGAAAACTATTATACTGAAGCTGAGAAACAATGATGCTCCTTATACTTCACAACATCAAAACTATGCCACTATCTCCTCAATCACAAAACATATGTTGTCACTAGTTTCAACCCACTCAAAACCATGCACTCAAAACCATATCACAGTGAATTTATAACTCGTTGGCTCATGCTTATGACCGAGTTTGACCTTGAATTCATATCACAAAAATCCATTAAAGGACAAGCTATTACAAACTAGTTTGTTGAGGAACCTCTTCCTGATACTCATCTTCCTCGTAAAAAAATTATTGATGAACCTATCACTACTATTGAGGAACATGAATTCAATCCTATCAATATTAACCTCTTCTTTGATAGTTATAAATTCCATCAAGGGGAAGGTGATTGTATAATCATCATACCTCTTTCGGGGATTCTGATTCCTTTATCATTTAAACTTAACTTTGAATGTACTAATAACATGGAATAATACGAAGCTTTAATCATGGGTCTTACAACTGATATCCAACTAGGTGTTCAAATATTTTAAATCTACAAAGACTCACAATTAGTATTAATCAAATTAAAGGAGGATATCAATGTAAAAATGAAATATTACAAAAATATAAAGCTGATGTTGATTTTATCCTTAGATCCTTTGATCACTACACCATCCACAATATTACATGATATTCTAATAAGTTTTTGGATACCATGGCCTCCTTAAGAACCCTAATTCCTATATCAACTGAATAATCAACTGACCATCCCACATTATTTATGGTCATTCAAATATTGGATAACCCCGCACATCAAAACAAAATTCCTCCTATCAAAACTATAGACACTCATCTAACTGACCTATGGTATTCTCAAATATTTGAATATCTTTTAGAATAAAAAATTCCCTCTTATTTATCATGAAACATTAAATGATCCTTCCTTCAATGTGTCACTCATTATGTCATCAAAGGTGATATCTTGTATAAATATCGCTTTTATGGAATCCTATTAAGATGTCTTAAGTATCACGAATCTATCAAAACAATCCACAAAGTCCATGATGGTATATGTGGTGGACATTTCAATAGTAAGACTGTCGCTAAACATGTCTTATGACTCTATTACTATTGGCCTACTATCGATCACAATTATTGTGTGTGGGTGTTAATAAGTGTGTCAAATGTCAAAAAAATTATGATCTCATCCATGTTCCCAGTCAAGTCGTGCATCTTGATCACGATCTATGGCATTTCTCACAATGGGGATTAGACCTCATTGACATTGTCAATCCTATATCTTCACATCCACTGAATACTTTACAAAATGGGTTAAGTATATCCCCTTAAATTTAAATAAAGGAAATCAAATTGTCAATTTCATTGATCAATACATCTTATGCTATTTTTGTGTCCCTCATAAACTTATCATAGATAATGGAAAATAATTTCGAAAGAAAATATTTCAAGAAAATTTGGGACACCTTCAACATCAAACTTAGTTTTTCATCACCACACTATCCCCAAGAAAATGGACAGGATGAGGCCTCTAATAAGACACTTATTAAGATTCTCATGAAAACAATAGAAGAAGAAGGAAGGAATTGGCATCTCCAAATCTTGTTGTTCTCTCTAGGCCTATCAAACTAGCATCCCTACCCCTAGAAATGCTATGCCCTTTTCCCTAGTATATAGATTCATGGAAGTTCTATCCCTTGAAGTTCAAATTCCATCTCTCCGTGTATCACTCATATAGTTTATACACGACACAAAATATCAACAAGAACTCTTAACACATTTAGAATTATTATATGAAAAACATATAATGGCCCTTCAACATCACCAAGTTTATCATGAACATATCAAAATTGCATATAATAAAAATTTAAAAGAACGTGACTTCAAGATTGGTGATCTCATTCTCAAGGAAAATCAAAATGTCACTACTTTAGAATGGAGTAAACATGGAAAGTTTTCCCCTAATTGGATCGGTCCATATGTTATCACTCACAAGTATGGGTCAGGAGCATATTTCCTTGCCTCCCTTGATGATACACCTAAAAACGAACATTTGAATGCATTGCACTTGTGGCCTTTCTACTATTAACTTCTAACCATAATGAAAAAAGTTTCACCTAAGATCTTAATCCTCCATCAATCTGCCATCTTCACATTGTAATGATTTGAAAGCATGTGGTATTCCATCACTATCCTGAAAGCATTAAAGATGAGAACCATGGATCTGTTCATCGCATCATTCATCTAGAAAAGTTCCTCCTTAGCAGGAACCCCGCAATCATTACATCTGCCTACCTTGTACGAACTAAAAAACATTTCATGGGGCACGTATGTGTGGGTTGTGTATACATCTCTTTCCCCCTTCAAAAATGTCTATTAGGGTCTTTCCATTAGCTCAATGTAAAAATTTGAAAAAATCTATGGATGCTTCCTATTAAAAATCAAGTACAATAGATCGATCCCTCGAAGGACAACTATTAAAAATTATACTGTTAAAAATAAAAGTAGATTGATCCCTTGAAGGATAGCTACAAAAAAAATATAGACCCATCCCTTGAAGAATGAATATCTCTAAATAATCAAAAATAAAAATCGTAGACAACTCCCTTGAAGGATGGCTAATTATGTAAAAAAAAGCTTCCCGCATCGATCAGCCTTCAAAAAATAAAATATCAAAAGCATCCTAGGAAATCTTCCTACATCGATCAGTTTGTGTGAAGAATATGTTTAGCTTTGGAATACCTCTAAAAAATATGTTTAAAAGGAGAACTCTCGTTCCCACATTAATCTACACATGAAAAAACTCATATCATTTCCTAGGAAGGTACATCTCACCACTTAATCTCTATAACTAAGATCCCATATGTAACTACTCACTGAAAATATCATTTTAACATTTTTAAAAGTTAAAAGTGTGAGTGATTTCACATTTTATACCCATCACGTATGTATCAAATCCATATTAAGTAATCATTCAAGTTTTAGTCTTTTTAAAAGTTAAAACACTTTTTGATAAATTTCATCACATCTAAAAGGAACAACCTTTTCACCATCCAAATCACATAAATGTCTAAATTATATCAACATTCACATCACATAAAAATTTCAACCCATGAACATCAATTAAAAAATATTCAAACATATTAAAACATACATCAACACACATCACCAACCAACCATATTATCATATCATATAATCAAAGTCTCAAAATACATCATAAATGAGTCCCCAACTCTGTGTGATAAAACTATATCAAAGGCTTTATAGATAGATCCATATACATATCAAAATAAAATATATAACTATCCAGTAAAATTAATATCACTAAGAAATCCACTAATAGGAACAACACTCCCATCACCCTCCTACATGCCTCTATTACAATTGTCTACTCCAACTCCTCGAGGTGGCTAACCCACACTCCCCACACTAGCGCTATGCACTATTCATCATTATGCCATATTATACGCATACAAAAATGTATTTTGTAAGTTATGGATCACCATATGCATATAGTAAGACAACTCTTCCCTTAGAGACTAATAATGGTCATAACTAATCATGTCTGGGGCTTGCATTTGTATGTATTTTTGTGCTCGTGCCATCAACTCTACACTCAATATTGAAGATCTTGTAACACCGAGTTCCCTTTTTAGGGTCTTTCACTGCTATCTATATCAATCTCAATTAGTAGTGGCCTACACTAATTGTGCTCTAAGTCCACCACTCTTATAAATAACACCATATCTCTCCCTAATCAAATTAGTCCTTACTCCAATTAGATCATCTCTCTCCCTCTAGAGGATATCCCTCTCGACCGTCAACTATGCAATTATGGCCTCTAAATCCTCATCACCATCACCCTCCTCATCATCACTGACATCAACAACCTCATATAGTCCATTAATCTGAGCACACACCCTCCTCCCTCTTTGAATCAATCGAGTTCTCTCAAACTTTACATATGCACCATTCAACCAATGCTTATAACCAGTAGTCACTCCAGCATCATCAATCGATACTAGGTCACCATGGTCATCAAGACCCACGGATCGCCTCTCATCAACTATGATAGGATTCTATCCTACAACTACCTTGGGAGTATTAACATCTCCCTCGTCATGTATATATGGCATTGGAGCCTTCGAAACATCCTAAAACAAACCAAATTTCCATCTAAGATGACTAGAGAGGACAAGCTCTAAATCACTAGTGATCAAGATGAATGGCTAGTGATTATAAAATCAAACCCACTGTACCATTAAAAGTGATAGAAATACTCAAAATAAACTTAAAAACTATAATAACAACAAAATTAGGCACTCACCTCTATTTGTGTGGGCTTCCTATGCCTTATCCTTGACGTCATTGCTCTAAATCAATCATTTTTTGAGAGAGGTGAAAAAAAAGTAACACAATAATATTATATTTCTATATTGTATTCATACCATAATACAAATATATAGGAGATTCATCTCCTAAATAATAAGATGGTTAAATATCAATTGCGTGATTTTTTATAACACCCAAACAATTTCTCGTATACAACCTAGTATAACTCAATGGTTACCCAACCATACAACAACTTAACAAATTATATGTGAAGCACTAATTAAGGTAAATTCCTAACATTCCAACCCTTAGTGTGAACATGCTAGAAAAACATACTCACACTCAACTACAGTATGATCATCTCTGTGAAACCTGTCCTAAAATATGATTTATGATCTTGATAAAAATAGGCTCTTTCATTCCGTGGTTTTAAATAGGCTTGCCACAAACCTTTATGTGAATAGGCCCCATCAACTATCCACCTCATGTGGTTTTATGGATCCTCCCACAAACCCTTTTAAGATCCATGAACTGACTTACTCTGGTACTTTTGTGCACTACTATGCTTGTACATCAGAGAAGTATATAGGAATCAAAACATGCATATTACAAAACTATACAATAGAACATATATAGGAAAGACATTTCACATTATTTCCTTTAAGAATCACAATGTTCTTAATTGTAACCACTATTGTTGATCACTGCCACTTGATATCAAAGAACATAGGAAACTACCACTGCCACTAGAATCTTCCCTTGACTTTAGTCATTTTAGGCTCAGAATGGAAATGGAACATTAGTAACATGTTCCCCCCACAATGTGAAATTTCCACACATGAACACTTAGAAGAAAATTGTATCTAAGACATATAAATGACCGGATCTTGCTATTTAGATATTGTTGCACATGGTCACCATTGCAAGTGCACGTATTCACAAGTGAACCATATTCAAATGAAGTTTAGAAGTTAGAGGATCACGTTAGTCAAAGGATCATTGACAGTCATATTCACTCAAACACAACTCTTTTCCAACATCCAAAACCATATAAAACATGAAATCTGAAGTGAAACACGCTACAAAAATAGAAATAAAATAATCACACCACACTAATTTTACCATAGAAAAATATGTCCACATCATCGGTGATTGATGAGATGTCACTGATCAACCTCAAACCTCTGATTCCTCCCATCTCAATTGTTATACTTCTATCTCAGATGAACTTCATCATGAAGCACAATTACAACTCGGATATCGGGTTACACCAAAAATACATCTGTGAGGTAATTTTTTATTTTTTATAATTTTGGAAACTTGAATCTTTTGACCAGACAATAAAAAAATCATAAAATAACCTATTTGATTAATTTGACACTTTGATAGATAAAAAAATGAGTAGATGAAATGTACAATAAAACAAAATTTTGACAACTTATAAGAAAGACAAGACAAAATTAAAAAACTAATGAATCATTTTTTCTTAATGAGAATATACCCTAAATAACAATAGAGGGGCTTTCCAAAACTCAAAGGACTTCAAAATTAAATGAGAATGATAAACATAAATGACTCTTTCAATAATAACTCAAGACACTTTTTGAAAAATGAGGACTTTAACTATAGAACAAATACTACTAATGTCTTGAATCAATAATTTTTACACGTGAAAACTTTATATATAGATAATGTGACATAAGGATAACACCTGGATTAAGAATATTACTTGCAAGTATAATACCTTTGAATTTTCAATGGCATGGTGAATGTGCATGGTTACGTACTTGTATTGCCCAATCTTGCCAAAGTACAAAGATCTATGCTCATAGATGGAGCTCGTCGTGACAGTCATGGTTGGTAAATGTTGTATTGTGTTCAAAGGAGTAAAATTAAAATGAATAGTACCAAGTGAAATGAAATCATAAACCTTTTTTTAATAATTGTATTGTAATCCATGTGGAAGAGAGAACTACTTAAAAAGTGCATGTTTCACACTCCACTTAAAACTATGAGCTTTGAGATCGAATGGCTGTGGAAGATAAGGTAAACACTCTGTAGAGAAATAAACAAGGTTTTAGAATGTACACTTGGATGTTAATGTGCATATGAGATATGCCACAAAAGAGATGCTATTGATAGTTTATGGAGTTGTCCAAGGACAAGTGTGCTGTTAGATTCTTCGACCACAACTTTGATTTGTCTTAACAATCTATTCACTCTGATATTAGTGCATGGATGTATCTTGTTAAGGAATTGAAGACTCTTGATTTTGATATGTTATATCTCTTAATATCAGAAAGAAAAAATTAAATTAGAGTATTTTAGGATCAAATGATATTGATCTAGAAAAATTGGAGTGAATTAAGGATATTAATATAATCCAATGTCCTTGCTTTTATAACTTCATGAGCATCCAAACACCTTTTCTTTTAGAACAGATTAAAAAAGTATATGGACACTCCAAACTATGCCAAAGAATGAAGAAAATATAATCTTTTATCAATAGGAAAAATTCAAATTTCATGTCAATACTCCTTTTTCATTCAAAAATAACATGTAATGCAAAATCACAGCACCCCCAAATGAGTTATGGATCTACTTTTCTAAGGCAGGGTCATTTGGTGTGATTTGTATAACATAGGACCATCTCTCAAGGTGTCGTACTTGCGGACTTGAGATGGCTCTCTAGAGAAATCCAACTTCTTCTTCATAATCCTAATGCTAAGCTACTCCTAAGGAAGGAAATGTGACTATCTACTCCTAATCTAACAATTCCAAGGAGACAAGGAGAGGGAAAGTGCATAAAGAGGGAAATCCCACACTAATGAGGTGATAGCACCAAGAAAAGGGAGCGATATATTCTATTGAGGGAGAAAGAAATAGAAAAATAGAGATGAGGGAGGTTAAACAGAACTGACACAACCTAGATCTACAAATCATCCATTAAAATCCATGAAACATGACATCCTGCACCTGCAAATGTGAAATAAATGCACAAAAAACCAAGACTGAAAGGGAGAGGCACAAAGAAACAACAAAATGATGCAAAGGGTTGAAGAACACCACAAAACACGTTTTTATTGCTCTAGAAGGTGCATAGACCATTAAATTTGTAGAATAGAGGCACAAATACATTTTTTAGGCATGGGAGAAGGTTCCCTGCTAAAAAATGGCATCGAGAAACAATTTGATAGCATTTCTCTATGCCCATAATGTCTCTCTTTCTCAAAATGAGAAGTGATACAATATATAGAAAGAATAAGAGAGAGAGAAGAGGGAAAAATCAAATCCTGAAATCTGTCTATCAACCACTTTTGAAAATGTGTTTTAATTCTTCCTTTATTGATGGGCTCAATGCAAAAGCTCATAATTCCATATATCTACTTTGCAGACCAAAACTTCATTAAATCTGGTGGTTAGAAATGGTTTTTTTGACTTTTCCATGCCAAAATGTATTTTGTAGATTTCTCCCACAAATATCTACCAAAATAAACAATTAAAGACTCTATGATGAAGAGAATCTCCAGATCTTTCCATTGGTACCAAGATCATAAAAAATGGAGCTTTAGATCAAAAGATATGGCCTTCTATGTTTTTCCTTATGTTTCCTACAAATTTGGGTTCGGGTGAATTTTTAAATTTTTCCCCACAAATCCGCCGATGACGTGGCATCCATTGGGGTTGGCAGAGGTAGGGACTTCCTTTTTTCCATTTTAAATTTTTTGACAAAAATTCAAAAAATCCAATTAACCTCCGAAGTCCCACATCCCCGCATTAGCTTTGACTCAAGTTCAAACTTTGACTTTTTCCTTTGCCTCATTCTCGAATGCAAGCTCATAGGTCTGCAACATTTTCCCTCATAATTTTCTTATGTGCAGGAGTTGTCTTGACTAAATTTTCCAAGGGTAAATTTGGGATAATAATTTGGCAACTCACGGGGACATCTGCCTGCTAGATGAAGAGACCAGTGGCCTTAGTGGCATCCATTGGGCATGGAGTCCCACCTTATAAACTAACTTTGATCTGAACTCTAAATTTTTAACCTCTAAGCCTCTTGGAATCCCACTGAAACTTGGAGTTGGACTTTACCAAAAGCCAACCGAATGCATTGTGTAAGACCAAAACAACAACACCAAAAACTATGTACAAACTGAAAATCATACATACACTAAGTGGGATATGCAGAGTGTGCAAAATCACTTCTTCTACTGAAAACAAACCTACCTACTCTACTCTATCCAAGAGCAAAGGGAACTCAAACAAAGCCTACAAATAGTAGGGAGAAATAGCTTCCCTTCCTAAAAAATGAAAGCCATGCAACTGATTTGGCACTGAACATGGCTAGCTGGATGAGTGACAAACTTACAATAAGTCAGTCTTCCTCCCAAATCATCAAAGTAACAACTTTAATGGGAAATACCTCCTCAAGATGACTTCCATCAGACTTCTAGAGGTGTTGATGGTGACCCTTGGTACTTTTATGCTCATCCTCATGCCCTGAAGTAGGCATGACTGGTTTTGGCTTCTCCTTTGGCTCCAATGAAGCCAAGTACTTGGTTGGGCATGGTCTGATCCTTTCGATGTGTCCATTTCTCTAAAATTCAACTCCAAAAATGGAGTCTACTTGTGGACCTTCTTAGATGAATGGCATGAGAGAGATGATTACATCCTCCTACCTTTTCCCTTCCCCCTCTTGTGAAGAACATGGGAGAGTCATGTCTTCCAATCTTGGTTCTAGAGGGCTGCTATAAGGTGCTGACTATTGTTCCTGAATTTTATCCTCCATGGCAGCAGACTCATGTGCGTGGAAGATGGATGGAGGAGCTAATGATGTAATTTCTTCAAATCTCTCAAGTTTGAAAGATAGTATGCCTCCTTGTTCTGCTGCAAGTGATCTACCTCCTCCATAGTGCCTTCCTGATCTACAACTTGATCACCATGGCTCCCTTCACTCTCAAACATGAATTTTGAAAGATAAAACTCTTCTTCAACATTAGATCTTGAAGGGGATGAAGTGGGAGGAAGAACTAAAGGTTCCCCTATGGCCTGTTCCACACTTGGAGCCTCTGAAGCTATATGGTCCTCCTCCATCATGGGTTCATCAATCAAATCAGGCCCTTGAAATGAAAGTAAAAAATCTTGAATGATGCCTTCTTCATTGAGTGGCCTCAACACTAATTTGATCTCTCCTAGCTGCTCCTCTATAATGGGGCTTGATACTTATTGTTCCTCTTCTCATTATTTCTCTTCTTCTCCTACAAACTCAGCCTTAACCACCATTAGTTCTTCAATCTTGACCTCTTCTATTGGCTTAACTAGCAAGGGGATCTTTATAAACCCAAATTTGGCAACCAAACTCTTCTGATTGTTTATCATTTCTTTTCTGTTGGGATCCTCTTCTTGTTGTTCTCCTTGACTAGATTCTTGAGTATCTTCCCAACATGGGCTTTGGAAAGTAAGAAGAGTGGTAGGTTGGGATTCAACTAGCTTTGCAATTATTTGTGGTGGGGAGGGAGGTGGAACTTCTTGTTTATTTGGAGGGGATGACTGTTTGGAAGGGAAAAGGACAGAAGAACTGAGATGAGGTGGAAGACTAGGGAATGGAGAAATTAAATCAACACTTGGGGTAACATTCAATTTGAAGCTTGGAAATTGAAGCCCAAATTCAGATGGCGCTTCTTGAGGAGTAGAGAGAAAATTACCAGATAATGGTGTAGGATTTACCCATTGACAAGGCTACCTATCACCAAGTTCATAGGCCTATATCTCTTCTGCCCATTGTGTAAGTTGGGGCAGCATTCCAATCATGAAGTCCAGCTTCTCCTCAGGGCTGTAGTGTCTTGGAAAAGGGCCTTCCCATGGAAAAGGTGCCCTGCAACCAATCTTGAATGCCTTCGTTTGAGTTGTTGCCCTTAAATGTACCATGCTAGCCTCTATTATTTTGAATCTTCTCTAGTAAACTAACATCCTTTGCATAGCTATCACCAATATATGCTTCGCCTTTTCCTTGATAAGATTTATAGTCAAAATGGTTTTAACATTGTTCATATGGGTAAGCATTATGGTCCTAAATCTGATTATAATGCTGATCTGGAGGAGTTGGGAAATACATTGGATGTGGAATGTATTCCTATAACTGTGAGTTCCATCAAGGGAATGAAGTCATGAGTGCACAACCTCATGGAATGGGAGAAAATGAAAGAGATGGAAGAAGAAAATGGATGAAATGAGTGGAAATGGATGGAAAAGGTCTACAACTCAATGAATGGGTTTTTGACCAGATGGAGTCGCCAAATATGGTTTGAATGTGCCTCGAAAGGCTAAAATCTTCACCAAGAGCACATCGAACTTGATGACGTGAAGTTGTAAGGTGATTTATACCTGTCCCACCGGGCATACCAAAACTGTTAATGTGAAATCACAACACCCCCAAATGAGTTATGGATATGCTTTTCTAAGGCAAGGTTGTTTGGTGTGATTTTCATAACATGGGACCATCTCTCAAGCTATGGGACTTGTGGACTTCAGATTTCCCTCCAGAGAAATTCAGCTTCTTCTTCCTAATCCTAATGCTAAACTACTCCTAAGGAAGGAAATGTGACTATCTACTCCTAATCTAACAATTCTAAGGACAAAGGGAGAGAGAAAGTACATAAAGAGGGATATCCTACACTAATGAGGTGATAGCACCAAGAAAAGGGAGCGAGATATTTTGTTGAGGAAGAAAGAAATAGAAAAATGGAGATGAGGGAGTTCAGATAGAAGTGACATGGCCCAGATCTGTAAATCATCCATTAAACTCCATGAAACATGACATCCTACACCTACAAATGTGAAATACATGCACATAAAACCAAGAATTGAAAGGGAGAGAGAGGAAGAAACAAAAAAATGATGCAAATGGTTGAAGAATGCCACAAAACACATTTTTATTACTCTAGAAGGTGCAAAGACCATTACATCATGGGAGAAGGTTCGCTGATCAAAAGTGGCGTCGAGAAACAAATTTGATAGAGTTTCTCTATGCCCAGAATGTCTCCCTTTCTCAAAATGAGAAGTGTTAAAATATATAGAAAGAATAAGATAGGGAGAAGAGGGAAAAATTTAATCCCGAAATTTGTTTTTCAACCACTTTTCAAAATTTGTATTAATTCTTCCTTTGTTGATGGGATCAATGCAAAAGCTCATAATTCCATGTATCTACTTTGCAGACCAACTAAAATGACCCATACATCATTAAATCTGGTGGTTAGAACTGTTTTTTTGTCTTTTCCACGCCTAAACGCATTTTGAAAATTTCTCCCATAAATCTCTACCAAAATAAAAAATTTAAGACTCCATGGTGAAGAGATTATCTAGATATTTCCATTGGTACCAAGATCGTAAAAAATGGAGCTCTGGATCAAAAGATATGGCCTTCTGCGTTTTTCCTTACGTTTCCTTCAAATTTGGCTTCTGGTGAATTTTGAACTTTATCCCCATAAATCCACCAATGATGTTGCATCCATTGGGATTGGCAAAGGGAGGGGATTCCTTTTTTCGATTTTACATTTTTTGACAAAAAGTCAAAAAATCCAATTTACCTCCGAAGTCCCACATCCCCGCATTAGCTTTGACTCAGGTTCAAAGTTTGACTTTTTCCTTTGCCTCATTCTGGAATGCGAGTTCGTAGGTCCGAAATGTTTTCCCTCATAATTTCCTTATTTGCAAGAGTTGTCTTGACCAAATTGTCTAGGGGCTGAATTTGGGATAACAACCATTATGCTCAAGTGAATAAAATTAACATAACAATATTATATATCTATATTATATTAAGACCTAAAATCAGAATTTTCCAAAAAACACATCACTTCCCTCACATTTTTTCATAAATGTCTCCTCTAAAGGACCCTAATCCTTGAATAATTCAATAACAAACAATCAAATCACTTCAGCATATATCATACGTTTATGGGATGTGAGACCCTTGGGCCCCCATCATTTGAATTCCCCATCATTACCACCTACCTTTATGAATCATATGTCCATAGGCAACGAACCACTTGGTTCCCCCTATCACTTGATTCCATTGTAGCTTTTAATCATTTTGATATCCCATATTAGGGAATTTTTTTAAAGAAACACATCTCAAATGTATTCAACAACAAAACTTTCATCAAAATGGTGTGCCTTAAACTATGGTGCACTCACCCCATTTTGAAGGGGATCACCCAAACAAATCTATTTATCATCATTTTTGTATAGAAATTTTCAGACACCAAACCAATTAACAAAAAGGAGCAAATGTAGACACTCAAAAATTTCACCACTCATTTCCACTTCATTATTCACAGTATCTTCACAATTATACTTATCAATGTAACTATTTAATTTATATATCCATTATCTTAAGTCTAAAAACTCCCCACCATATTTAATCCAAGTAAATATTCTTCACAGGTGTAAAAATCCATCTTTATCTCTTAAAAACAACCCAAACCACTTAGAAACTAAAACCAAATTAAAACAAACCTATAACCATTTCAATCCCTTCATCATGTCATTCAAACACCCCCTTATTCATTTAATCTCATATTGAATCAAATATCCATGATTTGAAGAAGTTCTAATCACTTTAACACTTGTTTTCACGCAAAAACCAGATCATCAGCGATTCAATTGAATCATCGGTGATTATAAATAACACTTTTGTGCTCTCCCTTAAGGATCTTAAAATTTAAATCGTAGGCATCCTTTTTTCCCTTACACTTCGTTTTGTGACACTACAACATCAGAGATATCATCAAGCATTATCATGCATCAATACCATACATCCTTCAAGAATTCTTGGAGATCATTTTCATCAGTCAAACTTCAAGCAACATCCCAACACAATTCATCTACTCAGGTCTCTCCTGCTAAATATTTGAAGCATCTTTTAGTTCCACATCCACTCAAAGGTATTCATCAACCTCTGTTCATCATTTTTTGTCATATTAAGATCTTAGATTAATCAAAAAACATAATTTTATAGCTTCAAGATCTCGTTCTATCTAAACTATCAAAAATAACATCAATCACTACTGATCGGCATAAATCACCAGTGATTCCTATCAAAATTATCATGTTTCAATTTTCTCATCTTTTTATTACTTTTATCAAATAATCTACATTTAAATTGTTTTCTCAAATCATGGCTCTCTGTTAGATTGAAGTTCTTGGTCGTCCACATCTAATTAACACTATTTATAGTGTTATAATAGTCCAACAATCCTTCTTCTAGGAACAATACAACATTTTACATGAGATCACACTTTGGACAATCTGATTATTTGATAGTGACCAAAAAATCAAGGTTCAGATCAAGCTCCTCCATTATATCCAACAAGAAACTGACAACTTCTGGTATGACTACTTTAAATGTGTCCAAATTGCATCTACCCTCTCTTGGCTACCTTCGAATATGCCCAAGAATTACTATTCATACCAATTTCTCAATGCATTTTCTTTTACCTTTTTGTCATTATTTATCGCATATTCTTATCATTTCTTTTATCTATCTACTTAATTACCTAAAAATGAGGTAACATTCTCTAAGGAATCCATTTAGATTCCTGGAATCGAACTTTACCAAGAATCTCATCTATCCATTTATCTAATCCTTTTTGTTTAGTTTCTTTGAGCGCATGTTACTTTGCAAGATAGGAGGAGTTATACATTCACATGGACACAACAACTTCAACACACATCTTCACAGGTATTGGTAAACCACAATGTCTTCTGAGGTCATTTTTGTTTTTATTGTTTAACTTCAATAATTTAAAGTAGAAAGCTAAAAAATTATCTAAACATAATTTTCACAGTTTAAAGTTTAAGTTTTTAGGTCACTCAATTTGTAGAACAACACTTGGGATAGCCAAAATTTATACTTCTAATGATTTTTTAAGGAGAAAATTTTCAAGGTAGATTTATGACTTATTGGAAAATGTCAATTAGATGATATGTGGATATTTAAACATGATCGAGTATAGAGAAGACTAAAAAATAGCCTCCCAATATTGGGGTGTGGTGTAAAAAGATAGGTGTGCTTTTCAAAACATGATAAGTTTTAGGTTTTTAATACCAATCCTAATCAATTTCTCTTCATGAGATCTCCATAAATTACTGTATCTAACCACTTCTAAGGTGTATACTGAGTGGTGAAATGGCTTAAAAGTGCTTTGTGTATGGGTTCTAACATAGTATCTTCATCTTGACTAAAACAATTGACATATGAGTGACTATCATTCTTGGATTACCTCACTCATATCATAGCCCCATGACATTTGAGATTGAGTGGATCATTTCTAATTTGAGGAGTTTTAAAGCTAAAATTTATCTCAACACAAAGTATTTGAACCGTGATCAAACTAAAAAGATTATAAATTTTGTAGAGATTTCAACATGACAACTTATATTTGATCAATCACTACTCTATATATTGTAAATAATGTCATAATTTGTGTTGAATTCATGTTAATTTTTTGTTCATATAATGGCACAATAATTACATTAACTTATGTCATAAATGTGGTGTTTAAAACTTTTGTCATGTTTGCACCCCTTTTGTGCCATGATTGAACAATATATGAACAAAAATAAACTTGTTGCTTCCTTTTTGACATTTTTCATACAAACATAGGGTGGCATCATACTAATTCATTAATCTAAAATCCTATATTATGGGAAAATGGCATCTTAAATCACACAGTGAAAAATTAGGTTATATTGAAAAATAAATTTTTTCTTGCAATCAAACTTTACAATTTTTTAGAAAAATATAGCACTAACATTCAAATCGAAATGTGGGATAGTGAATTTGGAAAATAATTTGAGGAATTTATAGTTTTGACATGATTTGTTAGAGGATAGTTTTTTAAATATAATAAATTATAATTGAAAAATAGAGACATTACTATTTTGTATACCTATAATTGTGTAAAATTGTGGTTTACTATTTTACAAATGCTATGTCATCACCAACTATGCATGCATCATCCTCTATATAGAGATCTACTCTAGTTGATCTATGTTCTTTTTTTGTATAGATAAATTCTTCCCTAGAACACAACTCTTCATGAATGAGCATGTACATGTAGCATATGAGTTGGTAATTACATAATTTTGCATACAAAATTTTAATTGTATGTTAATAGAAGTTATTTTTATTTCTTTCATTGTTTTAAATAAAAGTAATTGTAATATATATTATGTCTAGGGAGAGTCATCAAAACCTGGTTAGTGAGGTAGGGGTGGAAATAAAATAAGTAGAAGAAGAGGGAGACATATTGGTAGAGAAATTTTGGAAGAACACAAATCAATCATTGACATAAGATAAATTTGGCAATATGTTACATTTAAATAAAGCCATCATAATTTTTATGCAAGCTATATCGATTTTGGAGTAATATTAACCTAATACATAGAAATATGAGACTAAAATCCAACGAAAAAGGAAAAGTACATCATCCCAATATGTAATCATAAAAATGAAATTCATTCTAATAATATCATAAGGGATAATAAAACTCTTCTAAAGAGACTTAACTCAAAGAAAATGATGGGTTGCTGTGAGAAACCATTATCTTTTCATGGGGCTTTTGATGAAGATGTCTAAATGGAAAGGGTTTTTAGACTTCAAAACATGATACACAATTTATTTGATCATGATCATGATCATTAGGATGATCATGATAAATAGGATAATGATGCTGAACAACATGATTAAGAACAAGAGAGGACAACTTTTAAAGTTTCTCAAACACCTTTATATAGATTAGAAGAGTGTAGAACATCTTTATCGATTATTATATTAGCAGTAATGTAATCAAACAAAAAGTATTGTTTATAAAAAAATAGTGTGGATTCTTCAATGAGGTTAGATAAAAATTTCATAACTATATTTTATATTCAATATATATTTTTTCTACTTTACATTATCTCTAATTTACCTTATTTTAATTTATTTGCAGTATACTCTAAAGTAGTATGTTTTTAGAAAGATAAGACTTATCTCATCATATATATAGGCAAAAATGATGTCATTGTGATATTTTTATGCAAAAATCAATATGGAACCCTGTACACATTGAAGAGATTGCATTCTAATAGTGATGTGAATTCTTTAAGTAATCAATAAGAAATTGAACAAGGAAGTAAAATCACTCATAAGATAAACAAGTCTACACATACATAAGGGAGTGTTACGTAGCTCCCATGCCTATACAATTATTCCCTCCATTAGAAAAAGATGAGTTATGATTCCAAAATAGAATGTAACTCCTATGATGCCACTAATGGATATGAAAGTGATAGATTCTGTGATGGAATATGTCATGTGTCACATAACTCCTAAGTCCTATGATATCGATAAGTGAGATGGGTCACCATGTGAGGTTAAAAAGAGACTGGTTGATGAAGAGGAAAGTAAAACACACCCATATCCCCCTTAATCAAATATTAGGTACATGTCATGACAAGTTAGAAAATAAAGATGACTCCCTTAGTCAACTAAGAAATATGTATGAATGGGGCTTACAAACTAAAGTTTTGACAAAGTATCCATGTATAAACAACATCTTTCTAGAAAATAAGAGGATGAAAAGAGGACTAAAATTCCCAAAGAAAATGGTTAGTGATAGCATGCCTCACCCCAAGAAGATACCGCAAATGAAGAAACTTTGCCTCAGTAAAGGGTGTGTGAAAGTGTCTGCAACCTAATCATAATTATTACAATACACAAGTTGATGATGTGTTCATGTGTCAACTCCTAAATGAAATACATGTAGATCCCAATGTACTTCATTTGCTGATGCTAAACTAGATTTTGGAAAATCGAGATGGTGCACATGTTATCATAGTAGATAATAGTAGGCATCCAAAAGTGAATAGAAAACTATGTCAAGACACCCTATAACAAGATAACTTATGTGGGATAGTTACCTACTCCTGTATACGATTCCTTTTTAGATGATTTTGTAATTATATTATAATTATTTCTACAATAACTGACATGACCCTAAACAAAAGAGAAACTATAGCCTGAGGTATATTTCTAATGATCTAGATCATCGACCCAATAACATTTTATACTACAAACAAGTCAATCTCTATCCCTCCTAGATAACGAATTCCATCAATGTGAGTGCTAAAAACATAGTGGTGGATCCTCTTCACTTATTTTTACTATAAATCATGAGGCTCTTACATAAATCTTGTAATGATCCGAATAACATCTGAAAGATCCAACCAAGTGTGAGTAAGGTAAATCAAGCTCCCCACCAACTTTCAATAAAGGGTACCATTAATAATAGGAGTAGAGAGATAAGAAACCAAATTCACTTTGGAAAAGAAAGGAGTAGGAGAAGGATTAAAGTTGTACATATGAAACTAAGCTAGAAAAACAAGGGAGTACTTAAGATGCAAGATTACAAGTCTTAAGTAAGATTGTGAAATTTAAATCCTAAAAAAGTAGTGAAGTAATCTTAAGTCAGAAATGGAAAACTTATTAGCCAAGGAAATATTCACAAAAATCGATGATAGAGGAAGAGTTTCCCATGATCAACAAGTCATCAAAATATAGAACAAGGATGAGCATGGATGTATCCTTCCACATAATGTATACATTTCGGTCAAATTTATACCGAGTTAACCCTGATACAAGTTGAAAGGATTCCATCTTGGCATATCAAGCCCGAGGGGCTTGTTGAATGTCCTAGAAATACTTATTTAACTTAAAAATAAGGTAGGAATAATGGTAGTAACCCTTAGGATGTGCCATGTGGATATCTTCCTCTAGGTCCTCATGAAGGAAGGAACTCCTAACATCCTTCTAGAGGGCTTCCCATCTATTTTTGGAAATGATGATGAGGGTCAATGGAATGGAATTCATATTTGAGTTTAGAGAAAAGGTATCTGAGTAATCAAAACCAAATATATGGCATAAAACCTTGGCTACAAGTCATGATTTATACTTCTCGACTTCTCCATCAGCACCATACGTTTTTCAGTACTCCCACTTACACTAATTTTTTTTTTTCCTTTCAAAAGAGGGGTGAGATCCCACGTATAATTCTACATGAGTGAGTAATATTCCTCATCCGTGGGAGAATCCCACTCATGATTCTAAAAATCCTCTTGGAAATATTGAGGGTTAGAAACAAAGGTGAAGAAGGAGTGAGTTCAAGTGAACTCCAAGTGAGTATGTCTCTCATTAGAAGGTTCCCCAATCCACTCTCTAGCACTCTTAAAATTATTCTTAACCCAATAAGGACTAGGAGGTGAGTCAGGCTCAGGGTCGGCATATTCTTCCCTCGAGTTAGAAGGTAAAAATTCCTCATCATCAAAAATTTCAGAATCAGAAGGCTCTAAAGCATGAGCGTTAGGAGGAGAAGGAGCATCAGAAAGATCAAGTGGAGGAGGACAATTCTCAATAAAATCATCATCTGATGAGCCAGAGTCACAATAAAAGAACACAAGGACCTCAAAGGGTGGAGAAGTATATGTTGAAGATGGATTGTCAAACTTATAACTTCTCTTAATATAAATATGATGACTAGTAGGATTCAAAATTTGATACCCCTTCACAACATCAGGATACCCTAAAAAAATAAAAGGTCTAGACTGTGGTTCCAATGCCTTACATTTATTTTTTAGAATCCATGCGATAACTTTGAATCTAAACATGTGAAATTTATCGACGTCATGTTTTTGTCCAAACTAGGCTTCAAAGGTAGCCATCCCTCTTATGGCCTTGTGTGGAACATGGTTCTCAATGTAGAAATAATAATTTACTTCTTCAGCCCAATACTACAGAGCAAGGGATTTTAAGTGAACCATACAAGTGGTCATCTCCTTAATCATTCGGTTCTTTCTTTGCACAATTTTTTTTGAGAAGGATTGTAAGAAACTATACACTGCGAATCAATCTCCTCGGAGGTAAAAAAATAATTTTAACCTATTGCTCACATACTCACCTCCATTGTCGGTTCGAAGAACCTTAATATACCTTTAAACTTGTTTCTTAGTAAGAGAATTAAAGTCTTGAAAGTTCTCAGATACTTGATACTTTTTCTTGAGAAAATACACCCTAGTCTAATGAAAAAATCCATCAATGAAGGTAGGTATATAAAGATATGTATTAAACAAAGGAGATGAGAAAGGGAAAAAAATTTCACTACAAACAAGATTTAAAAGACTAGTAGCTCTCCAAGATTTTTTTTTACTAAAACTTTCTTTGGAGTGCTTCTCCAGTGAAAAACCCTCACAAAGAACCTTAGAAAATTTGATGTGGGGTAACCCATTGAAAATTTCATTTTGGCTTAATTATTCAAGGTAACGGTAGTTAAGATGGACAAAACACCCATTCCATAGCTTGCTAACCTCATCTGCATGAGTGAGAAAGTAATTGGGCGTTTAATAAGAAGTAAAGTGGGAGAACGTGTATAACTGTAAATGGTGATCTAAATTTCCCTCAACCATTATGGAGTCATATTGAAGCTCATGTATAATCACTGAGTTAGAACAAAACTATACTGGTATTCCTTCATCAAGATGAGTGATTTCATAAACTAATAGAAGATTTGGTAGAGAGATTGTGAACACTCAACACTTGGTTAGATATTCCACCATAGATATTTACCAATCCAATACTAGAAAATAACACTATAGTTTCATCACCCAACATGATTTGGGACATTCCACATGGTTCGATGTTGGAGAAATCAATATGAGAGTAAGCCATGTGGTGCGAGGCACCGAAATATATAATCTAAGTCGATGAAAGAGATTCTCTAGCTACAACTTGGTATTTCCTTTATTCTTCTCATATTTAAACTTCTTTTCTTTTGAAGACTCATCCTTTGGAGAATTGTTTTTGTTAGACTTAGGAACACTTATTTTATTCTTGTCAAGTAAAAAAGTCAAGTGATCGATTTATTTTCTCATACATTGATGCTCTTCATGGCCAAACTTTTTCTCTACTCTCTACTTTTTAAAATATGAATCTTAACAAATTCATCAAATTCTATGCTTTAATGCATCCAAATTAGACTAGAATCTGATTTTAGTATGAATTTAGAGTGATCCAAAAATAATTTAAAGTTTCATGAAATCATTACATGATCAAAGCCATTCCGAATCAATTTACATGATTTAATCAATTTCCTATAAATTGTAAACTGATTAAGTTTTCTTCGAAAAATTAAAATATGAATTAATCAACATAAAATAATGTAAAACTAATAGAAAACATCATAAAACTAAACACCATAATGTTTTATGGGGTTATGAGTTTCCTAAGTCCCCGGGTTAATAAAAAAGATCCATTAATGTTTAGATTTTCCAAATACATAATAAATCTTACAAATAAAATAATGACCCTTTCATAAACCTTCTAGAAGACTATGAGAAACCATGAGCTCTGAAAAATTATTAGTGTTTATTCTTCGTGTTTTTTCTAGACTAATCAAGTCAATCTTATTTTAGTTCTCCATTAAAAGCTTCACAAATTAGTTTACAAAAATGACATACAAACTCCAAAATGGAAGAATAAATACATCACAAGATTCATCTTTGAAGTTTTAGCATTTTTCTAGTTTACCCCAAGAATTTGTTTTTCCATTAAGTGCTTTAAAAATATAAATTTCTAGAACTTCATGTTTAAGCTCAGTACATAGAATGCCAATTTCAACACTTAAAATATAAAATGTCCCTTTATATAGCTCATTAACCACTTATGGTCTAGTGGTAAGCTAGTTTTGGTAACCAGAAAGCTAGGGGGTAGAGCCCCACTAACCACCTCTATTGCTTATTTTGGCTACTCGGGATATTATCCCACATGTATAAGGAGATAGATGACTGGTTTGTTTAAATATGGCAGCCAACGCGGTTAAGTTGGTCAATAGACCACATTTTCTTTTCCATGTGGATCAGCCAATTATGCTAAGTTAGGGAGTGAGCCATGTTTAACTCGGTTATTGGCTCATTATGGCATATGTCCTGTGTACATGTGCTAAGTTGGGATGCTACATGGATGTTGGTATCCATATTGGGTTGGGTGGTGTCAATGTGGGATCACCAAAAATAAATGGTGTGGGTGGTGAGGTGACAACTCGTTGATTTGGTGAGTTGTTGCATAATGAATCTCACTTCAAATACAATGCTTGCAAAGAAATGAAATATTTCACATGTATCCTTTAAATACACTGAGATATAAAAATATACAATATTGTGGCAAGAGGAAAGTGAATAATGGTGGAAGAGACAACCCTCTGATAAATTTTTTTTTCAAACCTTGTTTAGAACCCCCAACAACCAAATAGAGGTGCCCACATGTTTGAAAGCAAGCATCAAATACTGAAGTCACATAACCAATTTTTTAATTTTTCTCAATTTCATTTTTCCACATTTTGCAAAATGATTGGCCAGTTGCTCCTAATTTTTCTCCTTCATCTAGAACTTATAAAGACACTAACTTGCTCCAACGGATTCCATTTTCATGTTTCAACAAGCAACAAAAATCTCTTAGATTCTTTTATTATACTTTAGTGATCTAGGTAGATTTAGGAAAATGTTTCCCACTAATTTGATATACGGATCACACCTCCTCACTGAGAAGCTATTTTGTCCACAAAAAGCTATTTTTCACCCAAAAATGTTAATAATCATCCTCCTTAATATCACAAACACTTTCAAGATCTATATGAATAGCATTATGGGAAATATCACTATAAATTTTTGAAAATATTATCACAAACAATTGATCAGTTAAAAAATAGAAGATTGTTCACTAAAAGAGGACATTATCCCAATGATACTCTATGTTTCTTCCAATCTCTATAAACAATTGTGAACCTATTAATATTTCATCTCATTGACTGTAACTTCCATCACAAAAAACCAATCAATCTAAAAATAGACAATTGTTTCATAGAAGAAGAAATTGTCAAACTGATACTCTATAATACAACCAATCACTATAAACACAATTCCACAAAAGTAGATCTGTATATAAATACATCTACATTCTAATAATAAGATAGTTTTCATTTTCCTTGTGAAATTCTAACCCATTGTGAATATCAAAAACACAATCAAGAATATGTAGACCACTACAAGCAAAAAATTGACAAGAGTCAAAAGTGAATCCTGTGAATCTATCAATGCAATATCTATCCCAAAATTTTGCACTGTAAATAGGATAAAATCAAAATTTGTACATACCAAAAATGGTGAACTAACATCCACTGTAAAATATCACCATACATAATTTGTAAACTAGTTTGTTAATTTAATCATAATGTATTCTAACGTTGTTACTATATTTAGAAATAAAATTTATTTTCATGATTGACATGTGATTTTCAAGTATGGTAAGAATGAGATTCTACATTGTTAAAAAAACTATGAACATTCCCAAATTATGGGTCCTAAAATACACCTATCATATATATATGCCAAAAATAGATGCATTCCCAAACAAGAATTATTTTGTAAACATGGCATTGAAAACTCCAATGTTCCCATGAACATGTACAAAATATTATCAAATATCCAAAGTTGAAACATGAGTTTAATTCATTGTACCCAAATTGTACGAGTAACTCAAAAGCTAAATAAGGAGATATAAATGTAGTATTTCCAAAATTTTCAAAGTAAGAAAATAACTGAGTATGTTAAACATGTATCTCAATTTACCTTACGAATCTGAACTTCAAAAATTCAAAACTAAAAAAATGGGAAAATATTTACTTACAACAATAAAATAGGAATTGCATAACGAATGGATATCAATGAAGTGCATGCTTATTTAAATATCAACTATGCAATATATAATTGAAAAATTGTTTTCCAACCCATTTAAGAGGATTTTCATTTTCTAGTATTACTTGATCTAGGGTTTTTTTTATCAATTGATGGTTATTTATGAACTTTATTTACCTTTGCAATAGTTTTGTATTCCATGTTCATCTTACCATTATTCTAATAGTGTGATTCATGAAGTTTCCAATAAGTGTCCACCTGATTCTCATTCACCTCAACATGAGAAAAGACATTCCTGTGACAAGAGTAATTCATTTTTCCATTTTTGTCCTACTAATGACAAGATCGATAGTTTTCATTTTCCTTATTCTTAATGAATGACACCAACTTCTTAATAATTTTCATTCTCTTCCAACAAATGGAAACAAAATGGTTATGGAATCCATAAAAAGTGTAAGAAAAAACATTCCACATTTCTCAATATCATAGACAAATATCTTAAACTAAAAGAGAGCATTATAATTTTTACAATTTCTTTTGTGATTATAATAAGAACAAGGAGGTGGTATTTCATTACCTCTTCTATGTGTTTTCTTACCAAATCCTTCCTGTAGTACTAGTGGGGTATTTTCTTTATTGTCGGAGATTTTTTTGCCTTCAGTGTACTTAAAGCATTCTCCAATATCCATTCCTACACTAGGATAACACAAACCTACAAACTAAGGATGATCCTCGACCTATAATGGGTTAGTAATACCTTGTCCATTTTTACCAAGGCATATTCCATCAAATCCCATTTTAAAAAATAATTGAGGTCCAATGCATTTAATGTGCTTTTTAAATGAACCAAAAGCATCATTATCTGAATTTGAATTCAAATGGTAAGAAGAATCACGTGGTTAATAAATTACATTGTACTCATAGGTCATGGATTATGCATATGGATTTAAAAGAAATTCCTTTTTCAATTCACCAAATTGTAATATGATCAAGAGCTAATCATTGGATTTGATTTCAGATCTTGAACATGCAATTTGTTCTTCTAATGAGTAGAGATTGCATCTTAGGAAATTATTTTCTTCCTGAATTTTCATGTTGATTATTTTCATCTCTTCCATTCTCTCGCTCTCTCTCTCTCTCTCTCTCTCTCTCTCTCTCTCTCTCTCTCTCTCTCTCTCTCTCTCTCTCTCTTCAAGGCTTTCCCCACTGCTATCTGCAAACCCCCTGTACTTCCATAACTACACAAATATAATATCAAGCCACAAAGTCAACAAATTATTTTGGGAATAGAAAATCAAATCTGATATGAAAATGGAACTGAAATAAACATTGAATCATATACCGCTGATACCCAACACATGATACGAAATTAATGTAGTTTTTCTCTACTTTGTAATTTTAAATATTGCATGTTAACAACTTCATCAACTTTTGTGATTTAATACTTCCAAACATGATCAGAACCTAATTTTAGTTTGAATTAGGACCAATTGAAAACTGAGTTTAAGTTTCATGAAATCATTGTTTGATTAAATACATTGATAATAAATTACCTAATTTAATCAATTTTTTTGTAAAATGTCAAACTGATTAATTTTCTTAAAAAAAAGAAAATATGATTTAATTAATTGAAAATAATATGAAACTGAAAAAAATCAAAAAACACAACACCAAAAGTGTTTATCGGTTCCAGAATTTCATACTTCCCCAGGTTCATACGAACTAATCCATTAATGTTTAGATTTTAAAAATACATATAAAAACTTACAAATCAAATATTGAACCTTTTTTAAACATGCCAAAAGAATCTAAGAACTTGTGATATTTGAAAAACATCAGTGTTCAGTCTTTGTGTCTTTTCCCAACTTCACAAGTCACTTTTCTTTCAGTTCTACATCAAAAGCTTCACAAATTACTTTACAAAAAAAAACACGAACTTGAAATTGGAAGAATAAATACATCACCAGATTCATCTCTAAATTTTGAGAATTTTCTCAGTTTACCCTAATACTTTATTTTCCCCTGAAATGCTCCAAAAATGTGGATTTTAAAATATTCTTGTTTAAGCTCAATACACGGTCTACCAAGTTTAAAACTTCAAATATAAAGTGTCCCTTTATATGGGTTTTTGACCACTGGTGGTCTAGCCAAAATCTATTTTTGGTAGTTGGTTGGTTACAGGGTTGATCCCCATTAACCACCTCTATTTCCTAGTTTGGTCACTTGGGATATTATCCCACATGCATATGGAGGTAGGCGGGTGGTTTTTTAAAAAATGGAGGTCATCGCAGCTAGGTTGGTTAATAGACTACTTTTTCTTAGCCATGTAGATTGTTTGGTTGTGCTAAGTTGGGGAGGGAGCCTTGTTTAGCTTAGTTGTTGGGTCACTTTAGAATATGTCCTATATGGAGGTGCTAAGTTTGGATGCCACGTGGATGTCAATGGCCATATTAGTCTCGACCAATGTGTATGTGGGCTCTTTAAGTCTAAACAGTGTGGGAGAAGTTGGTAGGTTGGAAAAAAATTGTGGTTGGTGAGGTGGTAGCTCTCCGAGATAGCGAGATGGCCCAAAATGAAACTCCTTTCAAATGTAATGCTTGCAATGAAATGTAATATCACAAATGCATCCTGAAAATAAAATGAGAGGTAAAAATATACAATATCGTGGCAATCACAAAGTGAAGTAATGATAGAAAAGAGACCCCTTCAGTAAAAAGTGTGTCGACCCTAGCTGAGGGTCCTTAACCAGTAAATAGTAGGGTCCACACATCTAAAAATGATCGTTGAATACTAGAGACACAAAAATAATTATTTACTTCAGCTCAAATTCATTTTTCTACATGTCGCAACGTGATTAGACATTTGCTCCTTCATCTGGAACTTCTGCAGATAGTAACTTACTCAATCGGAATCCATTTTTTGCACTCGAATATGTGATGGAAAGATCTCAGAGTCATCTAATGTAATTTACTAATATTCATAGATTTAGGGAAAAATTTACCACTAAATTGATCTTTGGATTATTTAAATACTTAGCCCGTGGAGCATTTTATTTGATAGACTCAGGAACATTTATTTCATTCTTCTTAATTAAATGAGTTAATTCTTGATTTTTTCCCTCATAGATTGATACTCTTCATGGCCAGACTTCTTTGAATATGAAAAATTACACTCTTCCTTCATTATTTTGGGCTCAGAAGTCGAAACGTTCGTGGTAGAATTCATTTGGGTATGGTAATGCTTGGTTTTGTTCTTTTGTTGGTCCTTTTTTCTTTCTTTGATTTAGTTTTCTTTCCTTTACTATTAATAGCTACAAGGGAACATGAATTGAATTTGAGACTCTCCATTTGAATTATTTTGTCTAGTTTTTGAATGAATTGGGATGCAAATTTTTTAAATGATGCAATTTTCCATGTACTTCCCAAGGCAGCTTTCCTAGCATGGAAAATTGAAATGAAGAGAGTATTCAAGACCTAACTTAGAGAGAATCAACATGATCAACTAGGAATCTTTCTTCTCCACTTTACATTCATTTCATAGCAAGCTAGTGTGGATGAAATTTTAGAAAAATTCCAGTAGGTTTTTAAAGTCAATAGGATTTAATGCCAGTAGTTCATTTTCCAACTCATGTGTTCTCACGTCATCTTGATGTTCAAACATACTATTTAACATTTTCCACTCTTCATCATGTATTTAAGTCAAATCAATGTGAAAGATAAAGTCAAGTTAAATGGACATGTAGAGATGACCTAAGGTTTCATCACATCGGTTCAGCCACTTAATTTTTTTGGGCTCATCATTATGTTCATTATCTACTCCCATGGTGATGTCAAACAACCCCTTACCACTTAGTTTCATTACCATTTTTTATCTCCATTTGAAAAATTTGAATGGCGTAAGGAAGGGAGTCGAAAGATAACCCATGAAAAAGAGATAGAAAGAAGGAATTTAGTAAGAAAAAATAAACACACCACCCCATAAAAATATTATCACCCCATGATTTCAAAACTTTATAGTATAGTACGTTGATTATAATCAACTATAAATGTACTTCATGAAACAGTCAATCACTTCATTTGCAATCAATGGAATAATGCAAAAGAGTGGCTACCATAATCAATTTTTATTAATTACGAAAGATCGACACTATAAGTGAGTAGAAAATGAGCTAAAATCAAGATAAGGGGAGGCAAAATATTTTATGTGTGAGAAATAGTATGTCATGTCACAACAGAAACACCCTTTCTGTAATATTGTTGTGTGCATACTCACTAGTCCGCAAGTAATAAAAAGGGTGATACAATGCCAAAAAAGGCTCAAAACGAGTCGAAGGAACCTTTAAGAATGCATAAAAGGCTCCAAGAAGGAAGAAAATAGCCAAGAGTGGTGCTGCACACTCCAACAAAAAATTATTAGCAAAAACATCTAATAACCCTATACTACAAACTTTTAAATTCCCTTAATCTAATTCCAAATATTAAATGGATTAACAAAAGGTGAATAAAATACAATAACGTTAAAAAATGATTAAATAACTACTAATTAATTGAGTAAATCTCTTATAATTAATTAACACCTTAATTAAATTGACCAACTTCTCATAATAAACCACCTTTGAAATAAATATTAGATCCTAGTTAATTTATAATTGAAATATAATATTAATTACTAACCTTCTATTAATTAAAAAAACAATCATTATTTTAAAGCTATTAATTTTCGTTAAATATAATTAAATCCATAAAAAATAAAGAAATTTAAAAGGGAATGTGGGATTTTTCAAATAAAACGCAGAATCGATGGTGAAGGCCAACTTGGCAAGCCATATTGAGAGTGGTAGAGTTGGTGTTGGGCTCAGTGTAGTAAGTGAAGCACAATTAACGGATATAAGATTAAGGTAGAGGGTGTGAAACTAATGGGTTAGTGTAATGCTTGATAGGTCTCGTGGAGGTACAAAGTAACGAACAAGGTGAGGGATAGCACATGGAGATAGAAAAGACCAAGACTTGAACTCAAAGTAGGAAGCCAATTGGGGATTTCCAACTAGGGTGATGATGGAGAGGTCAATCTGGGTTGACACAGGGGTGGAAAGAAAATTTGATGAGCCACGAAAAATCAGATGGAACATGTGATAAAGCAAAGTCCCAGGAACTTGGAGAAAGGCTTGCAGGGCCATGTGAGATTCAATATACTCAATGGTATAGACAATGAACAAGACCAAGATAGTGTACAATAAAAAATAACTCGATAGATGTAGTGCCCACTTCCCTTCAACACCTTTTTGATTATTGGTTTCGATACTGTCAACTACACTTATGGATATATTATAGCTTTTTTATTTAACATGTTAGTAGATATTAGAGATACTGAACTGTTGATGATTTTATTTGTATATGATATATATGCACCATTAGAGATAGTTGATGTTGATATTGATATACTGTTTCCATGGTTATTTATCTATAGTTCTAACATGTGATATATTTAGTCATATTGAGTAGACCCTTGATAATTGGATTAATGTTGTGATCGTTTTGAAATGGATGAAATGTGGAATAGAAATGTGCTAGAAATTGTAAGTGATATCATATTTGTATAAATGATATTAATTCATACATAGTTGATTTTAGATTTATATCATATATTTTGGCATGGATGTTTTAATGCGACCACGAGGCCGAAGGAGGTATTCTCTGTTTTGCAGGTATATTATATTCACAACAACATCGGGGGGATTGAATACCAACCACAT
This sequence comes from Taxus chinensis, assembly GCA_019776745.2. Lineage (NCBI taxonomy): Eukaryota > Viridiplantae > Streptophyta > Pinopsida > Cupressales > Taxaceae > Taxus > Taxus chinensis. The sequence goes on along the minus strand of CM034147.1, from coordinate 894,643,183 downwards.
CAGAATTCGAGAAGAATTCAACTAGGGTCACCAAGGCAACATGTAATTGTGTGTGTGTGTTAGAATTAATTGGTTAGGGGAAAATTGTGACCAAGGGCTCATGTGTTGTTTTGTTTTAATTTATTTTTATATAATGTTACTATGTGTTTTCTTTTAGCAATGAGATCTACTTGTTTTATTATTTAGATTTTTAGATATATGTTTATCATTTATTATTCATGGGTTGAAGTGTCTTAATTAAGATAATTTAAATTTTTCCTAAACTAATTAAAGATGTGACCAAAAAGGAGTTCATTTATTAGACTTGATTTACTCTTGGATTTTTTGTTGAGTGTTGTATGTTTGAGTCTTGAGTGTAATACACTCTACCCCTCATGGGAAACTCGAATTTGGCCTTAGAGGCCAAATTTGGAAGGTTGTGGGACAATTCAAACTTGTCCCAAACCTCTTAAATGTCCATGCCAACCCTACCTATGGGTTGGGGGGTCAAATTTAGGCCATATTAGGTGTTTTGGGAAGATAAAAAGGTGAAATGTTAATTGTACCTTCTTTCAAATATTTAATTTTGTCCTTAGGGGGAGTGGGATTAGATGGAGTGTATAAGTTTATTGTCATTCCTTCAACCACTTATTAATTGTGAATTAGAATAAGAGGTTGACCAAGGTGAGGTGGAGTGGAGAGGAAATGAGGTGGCATCCTACTTCGAGCCACATCATCCCTCCCTCTCCTTTCTCTATTTATTGAAATCATATTGCTTGTTTGAGGGTTACTTGATCATTTTTCTCTTGAATTTTGGAGAGTTAAAGTATCTTGGGAGAGCTTATGGTGGAGCTTTATAGATGCTTGCTTGGTTTCTTGAGGAGCTTTGAATTTCATTCTTTGATCAAGCTCTACTATGGAGAGCTAGCAGCTTCACCCTGTTTAATTTATGTCTTTTATTATGTGTTTATAGGTAGTGTTGAGTGTTGTATTTCCCTTTGGAATGCTTGTTGGGTGTGGGTAGATTGCTTAAGTTTTTGAGTAGGAGGATGTTAGGAAATAAGAGATAAAAAATGTGGAATAATCCCTTACAGAATCGTAACAGTAGAAACTAATATGCAGAAAATATTACAGATCTCAAATAAAAGTGTAGAATAAATAACACAACATAGAGAGACAATATTTAACGTGGTTCACCCAATATGGGCTACATCCACCAAGAATCACTTGCTCAGATTTTATTACAAGCCTCCACTCTCTCAATACAATACCCAGATCCGTTTGGAGCTATGCTTAACAAACTCTACAGAATTCACACCCGAATTCAAAACACATTTACAATACATTTTCTTGTGTTTCTATATCATATACATAAGACCATATAAATAGACAATTGCTTAAGTAGTTTGATACAAAACCGTGGGTATCAAAACCATGGGCAAAAAACTATGGGTATCCCATAAACCTATGGGAAAAAAAAAACGTGCGGTATTACAAAATAATGGGTACCAAAAACACCATTGGCCCCAAAAACAACCCATAACGGTAACCCATTACCCATAGGTTAATAAACAACCCATGAAAATTTTCTTCGGGGGCTTTGCCCCTAAACCCCCTTCGATCGAGGGGCCTTCAACCCCCCTGACCCACTCACCGGCGAGTGGGACCGCCGTAAAAATACACCGAGTGTAACACATGGAATGTGTACCACACTCTAACATGAAAATAGGCTCCACAAACATAACAAAAAACACACCACTCCTGGATACTAATTTCCATCTGATCCAGCTTCTCAAACCCGATGTGTAGGTCATCCGCGTTGGTTTAGCGCTAAGAGCTGAACATAGATTGTAAAGTATTATCATTTGTGCAGCCTTACACTTGACTCAAACTATAGTATTTCAGTGAATTTGAAAAAAATGAATCTTCAATGAGACAACTTCGAACTGGAGATGCCTCCAAAGCTGTCGATGATGAATTCATAGAGGGTCCCAACATGTATAGTGCTTAGATCCTGGAGTGGAAAGTACAGTTCTCTAGCAAGGTCCATAGCAGTCTGAGAAATAACCTATGCATCTTATATGGCATGTTGCTTATGTCTCAAGGCTCTTCAAGTAATTGTTGTAACTACATCATCTCTTTTCGAGATATCTGTGGAAGCAAACATGGAGCTCAAGGCCTCCTAAATGGTTAACAAAGCCACCTAGCATTTTAGTAGCCATCTTGACATGTTGGAATAACTAGGTTTGGCACCCAAGAGCTTTCTTTTGTAAAGTATTGCGTTTGGAAGCCTGACACTAACTCAATCTGCAATATTTAGCATATGTTTGCAAACTACATAGGACAACAAGTAGAAGTGAATGTCTGATCCACTGTAGCAAATCCAAGAGAGGATTTTGTCCCCAGGGTCCCTGACAAATACCGAGGTGTTGGACTATTACTACTTGACATATTCTAGGTTACCATAGAGTCACTGAGAAATCTACATGTCATAGGTCCCACTAGTGTGTTTTGGAAATCTCTGGGATCTTAAGGGACTACACCCGGATGAACATACATCAAACTACCAAGCACCTGATGAGTAATTTTCCTCCAAAATAAACCTCTAGTAGTATTTACCTAGCCACCCCAACATGTTGACACTAGTTCCCTTTGGTGCCAACTTAAAATTTTTTGTAAAAGTTATTACGGCTGAACTGGTCTTATGCATAACTACAAACTGTTTAAACCTATCCAATACCTTCTTAATGTACAATTCCTAGGAGATAAAGATCAGCTTCTGTGGAGGTGGAGAAAACCACGAGAGAATTTTCCTCATAGGGTCTTGAAATGGAGGTTTCAGATCTTGCGATGCATCCCTAGGTGCCTTCGATAGTCTAAGAAATCACCTAGTCGAAGATATAGAGTACTTTTGGTTCCTGCAGGTTTCTTTAAGGGACAACACCTGAACGAGGGTAGCAACATACAAGTACACTGGAGATTTGGAATTAAAACAATACCATCCTCTAGTTTCTAAAATAGCTACCTGCAATATTTTGAATGCACATCTAATAGTAACCTTAGCTACCATCATGAAGCTATCTAACTTACAAAGTATTGCATCTGACATACAGCTTTTTTCAAAGCCATTACAATCTATTTTTCAAGTTTGTAAACACCATAGGACAACGAGCTTTACCAAATGGAGATGGAGAAAACCACTGAGATTGCTGCATCATATAGTTCCTCCTCCAATTCACCATGGAGAAATGTAGTATTTACATCTAACTGTTCTAAGTGCACAGTCTTCTAGGTTCCACGAAGTCTAAGAAATCACCTGTCGAAGATATAAGTCATGTTTTGGTCTACAGGAGAAAAGATCTCATCAGGGATATATGCCCAGTTTCGAGTGCAAACCCCTTGACCAGCAACATGGCCTTAGATTTTTTCCTATGAAAAAAACCTCCCCTATCATTTACCTATCCTACACCGACATGTTGGACAATAGCTCTGATTTGCCTGCCAATAGCTTCATCAAATGCCAAGTATTGTTCTTTATTTGAGACTTATGCTCTTCATCCATGGCTGACTCCCACTTCTTACTGACATCTATTTTACATTGCTTCATGCAAAGCAATCTGGATCTCCACTATCAATGAGTAACCAATAATAAAGAGATGGAGAAAACCATTCGAAGTTATTTTCTTACCCTAGAAGACCTCCTGACTGTGGAGGTGTTTGGGGGTTCCTGTTGAGTACAGTATCCTAAACTGCCATTCATTGGTCACTATAAATCACATCCTGTTGAAGATCCTCTAGCATTGCATATTCTTTGGTCGTATAGCCTTGAACAAAAGTCTATTCCTACAAAACTCATATAACTTGATACAAATGACCTATCTTTGACATAAAAAATTTCATCCCTAGCATCGAATGACACCTTTCTCTATCATCTCTAAAATTTTATATAATTTTTTAGGTCTACATTCATCTATCCCATCTCATTTGCACACTACAATATTATATGCTTCTGAATTAGCCTGTAAGGTTGGTCGGATGCATCCTTGTCTATATGTAACAAAAACCTCATCTTGGAACTGAACTCTAACTAATGCATAATCAACATTAGGATGTACCAAGTACCAAGCCTAGGGGAAGTTTTTTTGCATCCAGAGGCACAAAGAGGGTCCAGGTGTCTTATCGGGCTACCTCAACTGTGACTCATAGCCACCTCTAAGAACCATAAGACCATAAACACGCTATATCTTTGATAATTGATTACCTCATGACTCCGTGGCACGTTCCATTATTGTTCTGTTAGATCCTTTCTGATACCTCCACCTTGCTGCGGAGTTCTCTACAAAATCGTATCTGCATATGGTTTCCATTCTTAGAACAGTAATCCTTAAATTGCATTCTCTTGTTTTCCTCCATTATTTTCAATCATATAAAACTAATGTGAAGTTTAACGATCCTCAACCCTTCTTGAGATCAGTGGACTCCTCATAGATTGTCTTAAAAAGCTTCCCCATTAAGACCATGGTTATTTCACCTCTGCAGAATGATAAATCAAAGCCAATAGGATTCCTTTGAAAGTGGTGGTGATGTACTTATAATCATTATTATTCAATGACATTGGACCACATGGATTAGGGTTACAATGCTCATAATGACCGTTCCTACTTCAAGCTATGCAAAAAAGCTATTCGGATTAAAAGACTTGATAGTATGGTGGTTAACATTAAACATAGATTTAGGACCTTTTAGCAGGCCCAGGACTTTGAATTTCAGGGATAAACTATTTAAATGTGGAGGTACAATTAGATCATGGTCTTACCACACGTGTTCTTCGAATAATGGAATTCAGTCACATGAAACTCAATGCCAGTAAAGTAGTATATCGATACACATTAACAGCTCTTCGTTGTTCACTTACTGGGTCTCTTTAAGGTCTTCCCAATATTTTTACTGCTTCTGTCACGTCTTAATCAGCCCTTGTAGCCCACATGTTGGTTGCATTGGTTCAATAATACTTACCTTTGGATCTCTTGTAATTCTAGCAGCTTAGGGCCATTTTGAATTCTTCACATCATAATGCACAGACATTGGGCACTGACCTCAGTAGGTAGAAATTGCCACCCGAAACATCTTGCATTAGTGAGAATGAATGGAACTACTTCAGCAATGTGAGATAAAAACCGATATTAATGCAAATGTATACGCCCGGGCTAAACATTTCTGGCTTTGTAACAGTCTTATCCATTGTTTTGACATGGGCCGGCCCATGGAAGCTCATTATTATATATGATGAGCAACAATGTAGGGGGGAGGCGGGGGGGGATGGGTCTCCAGCGGGACTGTAGCCTCTGAGGAGTCCAGGGCATGGATAAGTAACATTGCCAAAGGAATGGATCACCTAACCAATTGTCATGAACAATGCACAAGGTAAGGATAACATCCAGGTGAATTGAAAGTTAACCAGTATTTCTACTCATGGTTATCAATTTACGTTTGAAGCCTAGACTCTAACAAAGGATCTCAGAATAGCATCAATTTCTTTGTTTGCCATCATTCCAAATCAAAATCACTGTTAGGCATATGATCTAGAGTGATCCTCATTCAAGCAACAGCACTTCACCAAATTACCCACAACCAATCTGGAGAATCCATAATTCAACCAACACGTTTGTCACTAAAAATATTAGAGCCCATTTTATCAAATCTGATGGTGTCTATTTTGATTATTCGAGAGAGATGCCAAATTTTTGGGTATTATGATGAATATAAAGTACTTCACAAAGAAAAAGTTATCAAAATATTTTGCATTATTACCATGTTGATGAGGCTTCGATTTTTTCTTATTAAATTGCTAAGACATTCTAATACAATTTTCTGTTGTTACGGTAGCAATAGAAAACACTTATAACAAAAAAAAAAATTGGGTATAAGTAAAACTAAGGTGGTTAATACATAACCAGCCTAAGCCTCACGTATGTTCGCAGAGTGTCATGAACATGCAACTTATTTTTTATTTTTTCGATAAAAAGCGATCTACATAATGGATGGTGCATCCTAGTGGTGTGGCACATGGCTAGTAATGCCCAGGTCAACGTACTTATGCTAGCGAAAAGTCCATGAAATCCTCTACAACATTGGATATGAGAGGATGCTCCAAGCATTTTCACATACAAAGCTAGTGCCAAGCCTATTACAACAAGAGTTTTACTGAGACCGGACCTTTGAAGAGGCACAAACATTATCGAAAGGCAGTCACCTTTGATGACATTTATTACAAGTCCTACTATCAAGGTCATTGTCAGCATATTTATAACATGCATCAAGGCAAGGAGATCCCAATATTGTAGCCACCCCGAACCAGGAAAGTGCGAGCCAAGCATTTTATTCTTCCTTTCTTTTTAGTTCACCGATTTCTTCTCCATGTCCTAGGAATAGATTTGTGAGGCATGGGGCGAGGGAATATTGTCTGATGGTGGTAAGTGGTGGCAAGTGAAATGCCATTGCGTCATTGTTGCGAATTTGAGCGGCAGAAGAAGATAATTCTTAACCCATCAACTAAGCACTAAATACTAAACAACGAAAATGCTAGCCTTGACTGGCGAGCCGACGAATAGATATGGAGATCAAATTTAAATAGTAATTCAGCTGGTGAGTGACTACGCTGATGTAACGGCCTTGGAGAGCAGTGGGTGTGAGTGAAAGCATGACATTGAAATCGGTTACGCCAGTCACCACCGGTTGAAGGAGAGGAGCTACCTGGTGGGAGACAAGAGGCACTAAGATAACATTGCATCAATTAGTTCTACAGAGTGTGCACATGCTTAGGGTAGTTATACTGAGGTGATCCACCTCCAGCACAACCCTAAAACAGTAAGTGAACTGGTGACATGCTATTAAAAATAAAGCACATTGAGAGCTGTCCAAATAGATTTCCATTATGAAGATCGAGATGACCATAGATCAACAAGATGGAATTAAGAATAGAAAATATAGATATGAAGCATGGGAGATGGCAATCCATCATAATCTGATCATAACATTAATAAGAATACTTGTAACATGATCTAAATCTAAACCAAAAAGGATATGAATTTTGGTGAACATAGACATAATTTACTGGGATTACTGGTAAAAATTGACATGGATTTTTATGCACTCTATAGTGAAATACATGGGGTCGTGAACGATCACAATAAATGAATGGATCAAGTTCCACCTGCAAATTCATAGCTACAGTGGTTTGGCATCAGAACATAGAAGTCATGCAAAAGTGTTTAACCAATTATGCCCGTGATTATCAAAGGCAGACTATGGGAGTCGGGGTTGCCAATTCTGAACAATTGACAAGCTACCCGATAGGAGTGGCTCTAGTGGAGAATACATGTCTATGAAATGAGTTCCATTATTGGGCTTCACATGCATTTTTTCTAGTCCAAACTCATGTATATACTTAATGGTAGCTCTATCCCAGGTTTCTATCAACATATCCAACTCAAATATGAGATTACTTATTATCACCGAATCATAGCACCCTTATGTTTACACAAGTGCATATACTTGAGCTCACAGTGTGATTGGATAACATGGGTACTATCTCCGAGTTGTGGGACTTGCTACTTGAGATAGACCTCCAGAGAAAGTTGGTTCTTGCTCCTAAACTAACTATCACAATCTAGTTTAATGCATGCAAAAATAAATATCATAATCTAACTCTTTCAAAGGGACCAAGGAGAGAGAATGCATGAAAATTAAAGCCTACACTAAAGTGCAATGATACACCAGAAAAGAAGGGGTGTGAGATTATTCTTCCAATGTGTGAAAAATAGAAGTAAAATGCATACTAGAAGGGGTGATAAAAGTTCTCCACAATCTGGAAAATTCATTCACAACAATATTTCACACATGCACAATAATAATGAGTCCTTGCAAGAACATAGAAATAGATACAATATTCTTGTAGTGAAGCTTGAAAGGGAAAGAAGAGTGCAAACAAACACAGCAGAGGAAGATGCATCCACAAACATGTATTTTATTGCTTCATGATATGCACAGTTCAATCTAATACAAGATAAGGGCCTGGATCACCATGTAAGGAGTCCACTACAAGGGCCTGCAGTGCATTGGCTTGACAAATAAATTTTGACAGAGCTTTGCTGCCATAATAACTACCTCTTCTTTATAATGAACCCAACACTCCAATTTATAGAAAAATGAGAAGAGAGAGAGATAAGGAAAAATGGAAATCCCAAAATCTATCCTTCAACCACTTATAAGAGGTATTAACTGGAGTGAAATAATTGTTTTTTTTCTTACAAAAGGCTCCCCATACTATCTCAGGTGACTTGCAACAGTGAAAGAATGGCATGCAGCCCATTCTTCTTTGAATTACACTCCCAACAACCAAATAAAATAATGTTATGAACTTGTCCATGTTTTCTAAAAAATATCCATCTTATTTCTTCATCAAATTTGGAATTTCTTAATTTATTGTGCATTGGGCTCAAGAGCCATAATTCCAATGGTACCAATTTCGTGTGATTTTGTTAAGAGAATACAAACGTTATGGCCTTCTGAGTAGTGGGAAGCTATTTTCGGTCTGCCAGGCATTTTCTGTCATTTGACGGGAATGAGCATTAATTGACTGGAGCTGAATATGTTTCTTTTATTTTAATATATCTACCCTCATCAAAATTAAGAAATATAGTTTTCGTGATGCAGAGAACATCGTGCTCATTCCACTCCAATTTCATGAAAATTAGAGCTTGGAGTGAAAAGGTATGGCCATTTGAAGTTTAGGAGGTCAAACGTTGACTTTGTCTCTTTATTATGGCTATTTCAGCAAAATTGGGTCCACATGTTTCCTTACTGCCCCAGAAAAAAAATCTTTGCATTAGCTAATTCGGGATTCCATGTCCCTACGCGTCTAATCGTTGATTGAAGTCATGAGAGTCAGTTGACTTCTGAATTCACCACAACGAATGGTTCCTTTTGAGGCTTTTTCGCCTTTCCACATCCCGTGCATACTTTAGTCCCGAATTTCCTAAAAACATTTCTCTGCACCATCCACAATATACTGACTTGCAAGAAAATCAGTTTTTTGCGTCCCGTGGACCGTTTGGGACAAAAACTTCTACTTTTTCCAAATTTTTATTGCCTACGGCGATTTCGGCTTTGCACATCCCACACGTGATTTAGTTGATTCCTTTGTGTTTCAGTTCCAAACATGGTACGATGAACCTTGGTACGATCCGCAGCCTCTATCCCCGCAATGCATTAAAACAAGCTTGCGACTTCAATTTCTAGATTTTTTCAATTTTTTCTGACTTGTTGGATTTTTTCCTTGGATGGGGAAGTTAGAGAGAAACCAAGGGGACCCCCAAAACATGATTTTGGGCCTTGTATCAATTCTACTTGCTCGAGATTGAAGAATTTAATTTATGTTATCAAAATTACCTCGAGGGGTGAATTTTGGATAACAGGTACTTGAGGGAGGCATAAGCATTTGTACAAGATTTGTGATATGCATTGGAGGCTTTTAGGTGGGCACCCATTACCATTGGGAGGCATAAGTGGCCTCCCCATAGGTTTTTCTCTTTTGGCTTTCTTGATAAGCCTTGTTATATTGTTGTTTTGTTGCTTCTTCTTGTTGAGTTGTTGTTGTGTTTGAATGTGAATGGAATGGATGTGAAACTATTTGTTAAGCATTGTGGAAAGTTTTAGTTTCCTTGAGTTGAAATCTTCTCCTATTGTAATGTGGTTGGGGCTTGGGGGCCAATGGAGAGGATGGCTTCTCCTCTCCATTAGATATCTTGGTTGGGTGAAGAGCGTTGCCTCTCCCCCAATTTTTTTGTGAATCAATTTTTTTTTTGGAGGATCTATCTTGTTGATGTTTGGAGCTTGGAGTCTTGTTGGTGACCATTTGAAACTCCCTTAGTATTTTTACCCACTTAGAGTGGAATAAATTGTAATAATGTATTTCATTCTTGTATTTACATTTTGTATGACTTCCCACATCAACTGGAGAACATTGTATTTTTTTTTGTGAAGAAACATATTGAATTTCATTGTGGCTATGGAAGTGGATTATATATTTAAAGGAAAGAAGAAAGATTTGTGAGAATTAGTTTTGAAATGGGAAATAAAGTTTAGTATCCTTGTTTGAAAGTTGTGATGTATGTGGAAAGGAAAGTTTTATAGAGGAAATATTTAAATCCATCGAAGTTGATTTGTTCCCACAAGAATATGTTATTCTTGTTCTAAATAAATTATTGGAAATGTTATTGTAAACACTCTTTTGTGAAATTTTGGAAACTTATATTAAGAAATATTACATTTCATTGTGTTACTTGAAAGCCATGTATTGAAAACATTAGTCTCTTTATTGTTGATAAAAAGGAACTTAAATTACAATTACTTTTTAATTTGGTCAATAAAGTAGTCTAATCACTAAATTCTAGCATGTAATTCTCATTTGAAACTTATTGCAAATTACTACAAAATTGCTAAGGGAAAAGGAAATGTACTATCTCTTACCTTCTACGCTATTTTTTTTTACCAAATTATTAAGATAACAAAATGATAGTGTAAGTAAGCTATATTTCCTTTACCACCTTTGATAGTAATATCAATATTTAAAATATTATTAATAATAAAATATTTTAGTATTAGAGGGAATATTTTAATATAAAAACACATTAATATTAATATATATATATATATATATATATATATATATATATATATATATATATATATAATAGAATAAAGTACACATAAAACTATGTATATTAAATATAATAAAGTTTAAGTAAAACTAGGTATATTAAATAGAGTAAAGTTTAAATAATGTTAAAACGTTCAAATAAAACAAAAGTGGTAATAAGGCTAAAAAGCCACGGCCATACTTTGCTTTTAATTGTTTTAAAGTGGTTTTAGGCTAAATGGAAATTATGGGAGGCATGGGGTCGGCTACCTCACCCCATAATATTTTAATATTTAGTTTTAATTTTCCCCCACCCAAATATTATCCTACACTAAACCATGCAGCCCCCTTACCTTTTAAAACTTGCACTTCACATTTTTACGGACTGTGTAAAGTGGCGCGGCCTGTACTCTCCCTTATTACGGTGTGTGTGCGCACGCGTACGCCCGCGCGCGCATGTGTGTGTGTGTGTATATATATATATTGGTATTGTTTCTATTTCAGGTTTTTGAACTCATTAGTTTTTTTTAATATATATATATATATATATATATATATAAGAATAATATTTCTGGTTTCTTTTATTATTATTTCGGGTTTGTAATATTTGAAAATAAGTAAAATGAAAAAAAAGAAATACATATATGTTCACATTACCCAAATCAATATGCAAACCAAATAAAACCACGTATCAAAATGGGCTAAACCCACAAGCCCTTTTGGGCAAATCAAAGAAAACTAAGCTAAATAAATTAAATAAATGCTTTTAAAAGCTTAGAAGAGGGTGTGGAAAAAAAATATTGGAGCTTGCAATGTCTCCCCAAAATCTTGGAATGGCCTCCAATGGCCTCTCTTCTTCCTCCTCAACCTGTAAAATAAATGGAAAATAATGAGCAAAATGAAATGAGAAAGAAGCCTCCATAAGCATGCTTTAGGGTTAATTTCCTTTTTTCCTCATCAAGGGCCCTAATTGAATCCATCAAAGGGATGAGATTCATCCCTACAAAAAGTAGGTGGAGAGTGGGTGAATAAAAATTTTCCTTTTTAATTTAAATGTTTTAATTCCAAATTATGGGTTGACTTTTAAGGGGTTATTTTATGGGGTAGGGAAGTGTTCATTATTCTAACCCAACTTTTAATAGGGAACCTTGCTAGTTGTTTCAACCTTGTAGAAATTAAATAACCTTGGTATTTAAGTTCATTGGCCACTTTTACCCTTGACACCCCATGGGGGTATATTTAACTTAGTAGGAATTAATTCATTATTTAAATAAACCTTAGGAAGACCAAACTTGCTTAGTCAAAACAATGTACCAATGCATATTGTAGATTCCAAATATTGTGTTATCATGGAATACTATTTTTTGTATTTGTGTCATCGCCTTAGAGACATTAATGTGGGATATTTATTTTTTTGTACTTGTGGGCACGCTTTTTAAAAAATCGATAATTTTTCCTACTAAACCTAGGTTGTTCTTTGGTATTGTGCGAGATTTTTAGCGGGTGTTACAATTGACACGAAATCAAACCAGGAGAAAAGGAAAAACAATTCCACATAGATAAAACTTGATCGAGAGGATAAAAGAGCCAAGAAAGAATGAACCAAATCACAGTAAAGGACCTTAAGCAGGTCTTGATACAACACAAAAACTGACTTGAATCGATGAAAAAATATCTAGAAAATAACGTAACTCGATGCCAATGCAAATAGACCAGTAGAAAAGATCACCGAGCTAGACAAAGCTCAACGAAGATGGGAAAGGAGGTGAGATAGCAGGAGTAAACCATAATACAAAACTAGAAGGAAAGGAGGAAGGAGGAGGCTTCAAGAAAATTTTACAATGAAATCACTTTTAATGAAAGAATAATTGATGAAAATATACCAACCTCTAGAATATATTTCCCTCCAATGTTAGCTACAACTAACTAAATTTGGTAGAGAAATTCCTTGTAAATGAACATGCACAACCAGAAAACTAGTACATACTCGAAAACACAAATTGTTAAACATGTTAGAAAGAAAAACGAAACTAGAAGTAATTAGCAAGTGAAATATACGACTGTACATTTACTAAACAACCGATCTGACTTAGCATTCATTTTGCTTTTCAAACCTCCCCTACTGATTTATGGTCCTATATTTTGCAGTGGGTGGAAAAAATAGCCTTTTGGATCACTAAACCGTTCTTTTTTTGTGGGGAAATTCCAAAATTTCTCTAATATATTGGCGACTTCCCATGTGTATTATTCTTTTTGTTAGGTGTCATCTAAAGCTTCCTGTGGTAAGATGGTAAAGCTTCTTTAGAATTTTATCTGGGCTAATTATGAAGGTTCTAAAGGTTTTCACAGGGTGGCTTGACACATATGTTGTAGACCTAAAGAAGTGGGAGGCTTAGGGATCCTTGACATTCGACTTCAAGAGTACGCTCTTTGTGCTAAATGGATTATTCGTATCTTAGAATGTTCTAAAGCCTGTAAAATCCTTCTCATGCATTGCATTCTTCAAGTAGCCACTTGGAAGGAAATATTGGAGAGGGCTTGATTTTTAAACCTTACTACTCACTCATGTTCCTATTATATAATTGTTATTATAAATATGGCTATATTATGGTTATTATAAATATAGAGTATACTACAATAGTTAGTATAAATATTATCTTATTGAAAATAAATATATTTTTTAATATTTAATGTAATTATAATAAATCCAAAAAACTATATACATTAATAAATAGTTTGATGAATAAAACAAATAGAAATAAATTTAAAAAGTTAAATATTTGTGTAACCTTAAAATAAAATGTAGAAAGTTTAATACCCTCGATGATTAAGAATATGTAAAAACTGGTGGACCCTTGACTATACTTTAATTTTTTTGAAATAAATGCTTCCAAGATATGCGAATTTAATGAATGCATGGTATATACTAAATGTTTATTCATAATTATTTGGAAACTCTCAAGGAAATGTAATTCTCGTATATAAATATAGATTATGCAATATTCGGTAGTATGCTTCCAAAACGTGCCAAATTGGGATTTTGTCAAAGCACAACTAGAATTAATTTTTAGTCAGATGTTGTTGTTAAGTTCTTTAGGAGACATGTATGAAGAATATGAAAGCATATAGATAACATGTGAACTATATTAAAAATGGTCTCAAGAGCTAAGGAGAAAAAAAGTAAAATGTAATCTCCACGAATACATTACAAATCTTTACTTGCACATTCAAGCAAGATGATGATTATTACTAATGATCTATAAATATATTGTTGTGGAAAGTAATTCTATTTGTGGAGTACATACCATTTTTAAACACATGTATTCATCGTTAAAATTTAATCATTATTTTTTTTCGCAAATAAAATTGTACCTATCGGCCTTCCACAAACACCTATGGATGATATTGTTAGGAGAAAGACACCAATTGGTGAACATGCACCAATAGATGTGTACCTTTTTGTGAGGGTGGGTTCCACTAAGTGGACTAATAATTTCAAATTAATATACTTGAAAGGACCTAATACATGTGCATCTTTGTACAAATTTTAAAGCTTACAAAATCTTTATAAAACTTGAATAATTAGTACACTCTTTGATACAAAACATGTATGAAGTGATGCATTAGGAACATTAAAATTTAGACTCCCATGTTTGAGACTTCCGTACAAAATCCAAATTACAACATTAAAATGTCAACATCAATAATATAAGTATATTTGTGTACATAATCAAAAGTTCATTTGTTTATGCATAGGAACAAATTTGTTCGCATTTACCACAATTCATTTCACATATATTTAAGAACTTAAATGCACAACCTTTCAAGTTGCCAAGTTGAAATTAAAACACATTATAATTTTAAAACAAACAAATATTTTCATCTTTTTAATCATAACTTTCATTCCTTTTTTCCACCTTCACCTCATTAATTGATGCACCTATAAACAAATTTGTATTAGACTCGCCATTTTTCCCACAAAAAAACATAATTAATGCCAAGTAATAAATAGCCCTCCAAAAATTTGAATAATCTCTCCAAAATCTATGAATTTGAATTCAAATGGGATGTAGTAATATAAATTAGATGAATATGGTTAAAAATTCTTTTATGGAAACAATTGACAGAGCATATAGCTAGTAGAGTTGTAAACCAAATTCAAATTTGTAGGGAGGCCACATATGTTCAATCCATTCAAGGAATGTTTGAATATGTGAAAAATGCCAAAAAAAAATAGACACAATGTTGAATACGTGAAGAATTTCTACAAATGCAATGAATATTTGAATCACTTACCTTAACATCTGAGGAATATTTGAATATAAATAAGTGTTGTCTTAATTTATGTAGTTAATATTTGAATATTTATGGTTAACTTTATATGAATGACTAAATATGTGAATGATGTCATAAAATATATAGAATGTTAAATATGATATGAATGTCTGCATGTACAATACATATGTAAATCACTTACCTTAACAAATGTGGATTATCTGAATATAAAGAAGTGTTGTCTTTGTTTATTCAGTTAATATTTGAATATCCATGGTTAACTTTATATTGACTTACTGAATAAGTGAAGGATGTTAAATACAAGAAGAATGTTTGCATGTGCAATGCATGTCTGAATCACTTATCTTAACAAATGTGAAATATCTAAAGATAAATAAGTTTTGTCTTTACTTATGTAATTAATATTTGAATATCAACTGCTAATTTTACATTGATTAGATGTAAACGTGACTAGTTTCAAAAAATAGACATAATGTTAAATACTTGAAGAATGTCATTTATTTCAGGGCATTTTATTTATTCCTCTATTTGCCATGAACTCTTCTAATAAAACGTAGTGATTGTAAAAAAAATGGGGTTTTTCACTCATGTGTCTCACAGTTTCAAAATACATCGTTGTTATTGACAACACATTGTTGTTATTGAGTAATGAGTTTCATTATGACCTATTGTTTTTCTAACCAAGTATGCAAAGCTTATATTTCTCAATGTTTATTCCTTTATTTCAGTGCATTTTATTCACTTATTGGCGTATGCAAGTGAAAAGTGGGCTAAGTTAATTAACTATATCTAACACCAAGTAGACCTATTAACTAAGCTAATTTAAACTAACATCATGATAAAGCTTGAAAAAGAAAGCTAATCTAATGCACCCAACATGAAAAAACTAAATATTTAATACATCCTCTTGAAATTTAGATGCGCTTTGTAAATGTATGGGCTCCCTATGTGAGCAAGATCATAACCTTGTTACAATCAAATGAAGATTAACCCCACGAAGAGGAAGAAAGACCCTCAATATAGCTTAGCTATGTATGGATCCTTTCTTACTACTCTTTAGCAAGATGAAATGGAATGGATGCAAGATCAATGATCTCTCAAAATAGAAATGCTCTTATCATATGCCTATAATAACACTGCTTGAGTGTATGGTGTAAGATTAGAAGGAAGGTACTAGGTTTCTTATATAGCTTTCCAATTTGGGAGAAGATAGAATCCTAATGAATGTGGGAAAAATGAAGAGTTTAATTAGTAATTAACAACTCATGGGAGTTAGAGATGATTTAATTAATCAACTAGGATTAATTAATAGGCCAAAGTAAGCCTAGGGAGCCATTTGGAGGTGATTTAGGAGGAAATTGATAGAATTTGGAGGTTTTTAAAGGGAGATTTAACCAATAAGAAGGTTTATTGATTAAATACAAGATTAAAAAAGGTCTAATTAACTAATAAATAGTTAATTAAAAAATCATTATAACTAATGAAGTGTCGTTAATTGACCAACATGAAGGAAAATGTTAGCTAATTAGTGAGAAATCACTAATTATAATAAAATGATGGGAAAGACGATAAACGATGCAATTTTAGTAGTAAAATTGTGTTGTTGGATTTAGGTGTCTACATTTTCCCCTCTTTGAGGTGGTGTAGCGTAAATGATGCCACTTTAAAGATAGTAAACAATTACAAACAATTAAATTTTGAAGGAGTACAAGAAAAATTAGCAGAATGAAGGATGCCCCCTCTAGTGTTGATGGGGTGATAGAAGAGGTCGATTGACACTCGAAAAGAAGAAGAAAATAATCATAGTAGAAGTATATTACGGTGACTGAAATTCAAACCTACCTCGGTAGGTCATTAGCTCGATTGAATTGATAAAGAAAGTCCCAGGTTTCAACAAATGGAAGAAACAAGGAGGGATAAAAATAATCCCTGGTGCCCCAAGTGTTGTAGAAGAGCCTAGTGATATCGATGAAAGGGATTCAAACTGAGCCTAGGTGGCCATTGTTAGAATCAATGAAAAATTGGAGAATGATTGGTATAAATTTAATTAGATTGGATACATGATGAAGAATACATGGAGAATCAATTGATTGCAACAAAGTATATGATCCATCCAGCCAAGCTGCTACTTTTTATTTGATATAGGCATGCAACAAAAACATAGAATGACATGAAAAGCCATAATATTGATTTTTATTCATTACCAAAGGACTAACTCAAAGAAAAATGCAAGAAGCAATGTAGTACGAGAAAGTAAACAAGTATACCAAAAAACAAAAAGTCACAAACAAACATACTCAAATAAACAACATTCAATACAATTGTATGAACATTTTTGTTAGCTAGCTTCAATTTTTACCTGTTCAAGTTATATGACAAGGGCTAAAAATAACACCCCAAGCAAGGATATATGCAAGGTGAATAAAAAGAGGATGTAGAAGTCCTATGAAAAAACAATCGTGTACTATAAAACTGCCCCAAGCAATTGTTTGTGCAAGGGAAGATAAACATAGTAAGCAAACCAAATTTTGTTAATGAGGATAGATCAAGGTGATCCACATGTCGTGAGCTGGAACAAGCAAGTACTAAAGAGAAATGTTTTGTAGGATGATTTTTGATGCTCGAGGACATTGTGTCTTGTGAGTGATTAGAATGTGTGAAAGCTATATTTACCAAATTGTTGTATTGTTGAACATTTTACAATTCTTTTTGGATTTTTGAAAAATTTTACCAATTTTTTTTTATTTTTGAATTGTCACCATTTTTTTAGATTTTTAATGGGTTTTTCAAAAAATTTAATTTTTCGAATTGTCGAGAAGAAAGTGGTATAAAGGAAGGATGGTGTGTGTGGTACACTGACAAAAATTGTCGGGAAGTAAAAATATGCCCCAAGGAGAAGAAAATATTGTCAAGAAGCAAAACTATGCCCAAGTGAGGTGAAAACACGAGTAAAAATGACCATTTAATTAAAATAATCATCGTGATGGAATGCTAGGATGTGGCAGGAGGAAAATAGAGGAACATGTTAGTAATACTACCCCTAAGAGGCAAGAAAAATGAATAATTAAGGATGGGAGGGTATAAATAGTAGGGTAGGAGGGGTAAAATCCATCATGACCCATTATTTGCAATTACACTCTACTTGTTGAGAGATTTTTTTTTTGAATTTTGAGAGAGATGACGTGAATCGTAGACCGTACACATCATGCAAACCAAGTTCATCAGTTCGGGAGGCTTCTAGCAGAGGGTGCTCAGATATGTAACAAAAAAATTAAATTTTGAGTGCATTTATTGCTCATTTTTAGCATTAGAAAAATGTGGGTTAACACTAGCACACGCCTTCAAGCACGCTAGCGTGAATTCCATGCACTAGCATGAAAACGAGGGAACTAGTTTAACCTAGTTTTGTGTTATGGGAGCTCACGTGTTATTTTCAAAATGAGGGCATGAGCGTGAGAATGGGCACGCTAGCGTGACATGCACTAGTGTGAAAATGAGGGCACAAGCATGAAAATAGACACACTAGTCTAATATGTGCTAGCTTGAAAAGGCATGCAACACTATCAAAAGAGATGTGCTAGTGTCAAATGAGACGCATTAATGTAGATGCTGAAATTTTCGAAGGCCTTAGAAGAATTTAAAATATTTTTGAGAAGTTATTAGACGAATGTTGATGAATGTTGAAGTGTTTAAGAGATGTTAGTAGATGCTTTAGAAGAAATGATGTGAATTGTTTGTGTTTTGGGTGATCTACAGTAGAGACCATGATTCTTGGAGGTTCGGGAGTGCCATGAATGCTTGTGAGCCTATGACCATACCTTCTCGCGATGTGAGCATATTTGGCTAGTAGGAGTTCTTAAGGCTACAGGCTTGACATACATTACACAACTTCTGCACATTAGACTAGATCATAGCCTACTTATTGCCTTAGCAGAGAGATTAGGTAGTGAGAGCTAGACATTCAGACTACTCACTAGAGAGATGTGACAATGACTCTTGAAGATGTCTATCAGAT
Organism: Taxus chinensis; assembly: GCA_019776745.2. NCBI lineage: Eukaryota > Viridiplantae > Streptophyta > Pinopsida > Cupressales > Taxaceae > Taxus > Taxus chinensis. The sequence goes on along the minus strand of CM034147.1, from coordinate 894,624,194 downwards.
TATTTAGGTTCTAATCTTGGGTAGCTTGGTTATGCATGATGAGGATGTTGATTATATTGTAGGGCACATCTAGGATTTGTTTCTGCTAGAGGATATACATCGACAGGGTATGGCAGTGAACTTATATAGGTGTTTTGAGAGTAGGAGGATTACATGGATTCCTACATATCTTATGGCTCTTATCAACAACTACTTGTTTCCTGATAAGACTAGTACTCATTTTCAGCTGAGTTTGATAGGCGTGCTTTCCCGATTTGTGGAGGCTGAAGTTTTTTCCTGAGGGCAGTGTATACTGGCTCATTTATATAGATATTTACATTTGATTTCCTATATATGGATGAGGATCCTGAGTCCTGCGACCCTGTTACAAATTTGGGCCTAGGACCACATTATGATTAGACGTCTACTTGGTGTTTTATGAGTTAGATAGCATGACGAGCCATCATGTATGGGTTAGGAACTAATGGGTGCTGATATTAGATCTCGTTTAGGATACACTGTATATTACAGGTGGGAATTTGATGAATTACAGCTATGGATGGTGACTTAGAGACCATACTATTTATATCATTGGCATGGAGATGCACATGATCTTAATATTGCAGAGGTTGAGCACTTCCTAATAGACATTCGCATACATATCTTAGAGTGGTGCTGATTTGACAGAGTTCAATGTTAGCTTGTTGTGATCCAGGGTATGCCAGGGGATGAGATCTGTTACGCATGCATATAGTGTGAGATATTTGATTTTGGGCTCCACATCAGACAATGAATAACTTTACAAATCTTTCATGGAGTTGTCCCACAGGTATGGGATGGACGTGCATAGATAGTGGACCTTGGGACCACAACAGATTACCCATCATGGTATGTTACAGTGATGTTTTGATGTATCACCATTCTAACATCTAGCATAGCGAAAACACCAGCATGATGGGGGGGACAACGCATTCGAGATAGGACCAAGCTTGGCCAGCGGGAGGCTGAGGCTATGTCACAGGTAGCCTTGGGTCTATAGATATAGGTACATGTGTAGTCCCAGGTATAACCACAAGTGCCTCCTATACAACAGGGGCCATAGATACAACCTCAGGTACATATACATGTGATTACATAGGTTTTACAACATGATGTTTAAATTCTTGACATACAACATGGTCATATATAGGGTCCACCATCATCTCACATAGTAAGTAGTTCACATATTGCAGCAGGTGGGGTGATGGGGATGGAGATGGAGATGGAGTGGGGGTTGCATAGGGGCCACTACGGCTAGAGATACCAAACTTGGGATGTAAATTCATTCTAGTAGTAGTTGGGCCATTAGTGGCCACTTTATAGATTAAGAGGGACATGACCATGTAGAGTGGAGATATAGCTTTTATCACAGTACAAATCTTGCAGTGACAATTAGAGCGGGTCATCATAGAGTGAGACTAGGCCATTTTAGAGAGGACACGGGTTGTAGCTGTGCAAGATCAGCTTATGAGAGAGAGGGTACAATTTAGGATTAATGTGGCCCGTATAGGAGAGTGTGATGCTTTACATCGTGAGGCAGCTAGATCCAGGGATCTAGTGTATGATTTTACAACAAATTCAAGTGAGGTTGGGTATTATAGAGCTTTATATTATGTTACGGTTCTAGAGGCACAGAGGGCGCCTCCATATATTCATGTTGTAAGTAGTCGATCGAGGCCCAAATCTCACAGACCATCTAGGTCTACTAAATCAATGTAGATTTCCCCACCTAGTTAGAGGCCTCCACATGATCAGAGGTCAGGAAGTCCCAGTGTAGGCAAGAGTCATGGCTGACTCATTTATTTAGATGGATTATATACATGTATCATTTTTTATGTATACCTCTGTTGTACAAGAAACTTTGTTCTCGCATGGGTGAAAGCTGATACTAGAAGCCACCAACAACTTTGAATGATGGAGGGCTTAGGACCTCAGATGCAGATGTGGATCTACAGGCGTAAAGAAGATAGATGTGTGATATAAAGAAGATAGATCTACAAAATTTAAACATATAGGATTAGATAACAATATGCGGGGGTTTCCTAGACAGTGCCAGTTCCAAGAGGATTTTAACTCCCTTGGAGGATGTCAACCGTCATGTCCAGAAAGATAATAATAAAATAAAAGATGAAAAAGATAACATGCAAGCTGATAAACAAAGGAACCTGACGTTGTGGGTGTGTAGATGGTGCTATTGATATGATCCAAACACAACATGGAACAAGAACTCATGCTACGTGAACTAACAAATCATAAGCAGAGTATGGTGGGGATTACAGTGTCGTTACAAGGACATCATGAGGATATAAATGATAAACAAGAAGCTTAGAATTCAAAACAACATTTTCCCAGATTTTCTAACTTATTTCCTCTGGTCGGGTCCCCTGAAATATGGGGGAAAACCCATATTTATAGCTTGGAGGTGAGGTTAGATTGGGGTTAATAAGTAACCGGGGTTGGGTAGAGTAACCCGAGTTAAGAGATATGATGTGATCACATGGGGGCCACAGTTTGACTTATTAGATGTAGTGGGGAGCATGATTTGAATGGGTAGGTGAGATAAAAGATTCCATTTGAAATTAAGAAAAGGGTGTCGGATGGGTATATTAATACCCATGAATTGAATAATTTGTGAGAGATGGGAGATAATGCCAAAATCTTAATTATCAAATGGGTCCGTATGGAGCCCATTTGATAATTAATTAAATAAGGTGAGTAAATGGATGGGATTTAATTTAAATTTAAGAAAAGAGAAAAGTGAGAGTAAGAAGTGAATGAATGTGAGATGATGGAGGGGCACTATACCAAAAATTGGTGTCTACATTTTCCCCTTTTTTGTTGAGTGGTTTGCGATAGTAAGCCACAAGACAAAAACAAAAAGGGTTAGATGAAATATGTGTCCGAGGATGGATGAAGACATGACCAAAGGCTAGATGCCCCAGGCAAAAAAGGATCACAATAATAATGAAAAAAAGTATGGCGGTGACTCCAATATCACATCGGTAGAGGACAATGGCGGTCTCAACAGAGACAAACAACAATGTTATATAAGACCTGTGAGTGGGTGAAGACCACTGCAGTATGGATGTAAACCGTGATGACCAATGGGTCATAGGAAAACATCAAAATATGTGCAACTGAATGTGAAAGATGTGTGAAATCCTTTGTCGGTGAGGAATCAAATGAAAAATCATGCATCCACAAAAGGGACAAAGATGAAGATAATGATGCCCCAGCATAGGGCACGAGAAGGACAAAAAGTGAGTTATATGCAGTCGACAAGTACAAGGATGAAAATGGTGCCCCAACATAAGACATAGATGGATGTTGAAATAAGATATCCCAAGGGGAATAATCATAAATGTGGACATGATGAGCAGATAAGATAGAAGGGTGAGATAAAATTCCCTAAAAGGGTGATAAATATGATGGCAATCATGTTTCATAGGAAAGATGCATAAGTGTTAGCAAATTAGGAGGTGAAGAAGACAAAGAAGTCTCATACTCTTTGATAAGTAGGATAAGAAGTCAAGATACTTTTATGACAAAACAAAAGTAGAGCAAATATTTATGGAAGAGAACAAGATCAGATAGGTGATGGCCGTTATGGTATCTTCCAAAACAAAAATGTCAAAGGAAGATGAGAAGAGATTCTTAGAAATGGATATGATGATGTCCCTATGAGAGGATTGGTGAAGATAAAAGATGTGACAGGGTTCTCAAAAGTAGAAGAGGTCAATGCTACAGAGAGAAGAATGAGAACATGATGAAATGGATTGACGGTGGTACATAAACGGAGAAACATTGGCATTGACTATGAATTCCAGGTGTGAGGGATGTTGAGAAAGAGAAAAGGGAATAGACAAGAGGATTGGTTGATTATGAGAAGAGTAAGAAAGACCGAATGTGAAGGAACATAGGGGTATGGAATAGAGGGACGAAGACGGAGGAGGAGAAAAGAAGGAATGAAAGGGGAGGAAGAAGATAACAAAGAAGGATTATAGAGAAAGGGGGAAATGAAGAAGGATGAGTGAAGAGAAGACAAGAAAATAATAGAGCAGAGGGTGAAATTATGAAAAAGAGAGAGATTTATTTAAAATTAAAGGTGTGAAGGAGGATGAAGTAGAGGAAGGTAGAGAGGTAATGGAAAATGAAAGAGATGATAGAGCAAAGAAAATTGAAGGAAACATATCATAGTGAGGAAATCCAAGGAAAATAATATGGAACTGACCGCATGGAAATGCATGTGGATGATGAGATGATAAAGGAGATGGGACAATGTTGAAGATTCAGGTTATCGACGAGGGAAGTAAGAAGGAAGTGTGAGGTAAAACGAGGAGAAGGATGATGTAGAGGAAGTGAAATAAGATGAGGATCAGAAAGGAGGAGAAGACAAAGGAGAAAATTATGCAGAAGAAAGGGAACCAATAATGGAGATATTTGATAAAGAGTGAGAAGGAGGAATGTAAAGAGAAGCTTGAGGGGAGGAATGACATTGATTGGAAAAGATGCAGAGATGCATGAGATGAGGATAGGTTGATGATGAGAAAATAGAGAGAGGGTGCATGATGAAGACAGTGAAGAAATTGGCAAGGAAGAATGGAAGATGGAGAGATGGCGAGGAAAAAGAAAGGAAGGGATAGGAGAGGCAATGCCAGCGAATGGATGTTAGGAGAAATCCACCGATAATGATCAGTAGGAAAGGATGGGACAAAAGATGAGACGAGGTAGAAAGTAAACAAAGAATGGGAGGGGGAATGCTAATTAAGGGACTTTAGGAGAAGTCCCTCGATAATGATCAGAGGACACGGAGGAAGGAAGGAATGACGATAGAATGGAGGGGGTCAAAGAAAAGGATTCAGGCTGTGCAAAATGGGGATGATCAATTTTTAGGAGAAGTCCACCGATAATTATTAGTGTGGAAATAGAAGATGGTGATGAAATAATGTTAGGGGATGATCAATGACAATGACAGGTAAGTATGGAGGTAGATATGTGGGATAACTCTAGAAGATGGAGTGGAAATAGTACAAAAAGGAGGGATAACGATGTGTAAGAAGATGAAGGCAAGGAGAGGATGTAATGGATGAGAATGAATGAGATAAAAATGAAGAAACAAGACACGAAATGAATGGAGAATAAATAGTTAAGTAAGATTACCCAGCGATGGATGATGGAGATGAAAACATGGCAAGGAAAAATTCATGTTTGCGAGAATGGAAGAGGAGGTGAGAGGATGTGATGATGGGGAATGACGAGAAAATGGAGATGGAGAGAATGTGGGGTAGTGGGCGAGTGCAGGATGACAGATGATGCTTAAGAGGTACTCTTAAGTAAGATCACCATGCCGCAGAAGGAGTTAAGTACTTGATCACCAAACCAATAGTGATGATATGGAAGTAGAAAGACACCATTGTATTGGATACAGGTGTGGAAGGGTTGGTTGGAGTGGACAAGTACGATGAGATGCGAGAGACATAAGATGAGGAAGATATGATGGGAGGTGGAAGGGTAAGATGTAAAACCATTCTTAAGAGGAACTCTTAAGTAAGATTGCCCTGCGACGAGGATGGTTAAGCAGGATCACCAAGCCGAAGAAGAAAAAGGATGATGAAAATACTGAGCAGTGTATACCAAAATGGAACAAGAGATGAAAGGAGGTGATATCAAAGTGATAACAAGGAAACAAAGGAATGTGACATGAGTGGATGGAGTAAAATATGTAGTGTAGATGGAGAGTGTAAGGGAAATCCTTAATTGGGATGCCCACATGGTGGGAGTGATGATGCAAGAGTGTTAAGCAGAAAAGGAGGATTGGAAAGACATTTGTGGTGGTGATTTTTGTTTACTGAAAGAGGAAATGGTGGAGAAGCTTCTACATCGAGAGGATCCAAGGAAGAAGATATACCTTAACTAAGATTCTCTGGTTGTATGGATGGTTAAGTAATATTGTCAAACTGAAAGTGGAAGAGTGAAAGGGAAACTCAAGAGGAAAGACAAGTAAGATATCTGACGTGGTGCAAGGCTGATAGAAAGGTGAGAAGGATGATGTGGAGACAAATGGGGATGAGTGGAAATGGGGAGTGAAGAGAAATGGATCAAAGACATTGTTGAAAATGTTGAGAGATAAGGAGCTGTAGGATAACAAACTTGCCTTGAGAAAGACCCTCAAGTAGGATTCACAAACTGCAATGGTGATCAAGTAGAATTCGCAAACTCAAAAGTGTAGTTGCGAGTGCATTCATGGATATTATGGATAAATATAGAATCCACAGTGTGAAATTTGATTTGATTTTTATAAAAGATGATCTGAATGAAAAATAGTTATAGCAAGGGCATAAAAGGAAACTATGCTTCATACTAAATTATAGATAAACAAGAAAGCTTGCCACTTAAGGCATTGCACTTGTAGCCAATAACATGTGTTAATACATAACCAACGATAGTTAGTTATACCAACATATTATGAGGGGAAAATGGATGAAAGATGCTCATAATCCTACTATTGACATGACCAAGGGATTGGAGATGTAACTTGTATGGGGGAAGAATATTTTCCAAAGGTGGTATTCCTTAAATCTATGCCCCAGCTCTGGAAAAGAGAAAGAACAATAGGAGAAAGTTGATCAATGTGGGAAGCTTTTGGAAAATGTTGATAAAATGAAGGCTAATCATTGCGAGAAACCTTCCAGATGCCATAATAACATAGTACCCATCCTTCAAGGGTATAGTCTACTTTATACATAATACAGATGGCAAGAATAATATAATAGCTGTCCTTCAAGGGATCGATCTATCTCTTTTGATTTGCTTTGATTTTTGATTTGTATGCTTTTCTTTTTCTTTTTTTTCTTTTTTTTGCATGCGCAGTTGTCCTTCGAGGGATCAGTCTATTTTTGATGACTTTGAGTTTGCCTTTTGCATACATGAATTTTAGCTTAACATGGGGAGAGCTGGGCACAATGAAGTAGGCCACTTAGAAGGGGGTAAGAAATGTACAAGAGACACCCTGGACCCTTTCCATGGTTGCAATAGGAGAATGAGAAGGTGCCAGATGTAATAGTTATGGGGTCACATCAAAGTAGTGAAGGTAGACCACATAATTCAAATCATTACGATGACACATGGAAGGGGCTAAGAAGGAAGGAATGATCTAGGATGTAACTAAGCACTCATTGGTAGACATGCTAACAGTAGACTGGTCACAAGTACAATGCATTAAGAGGTTATGTCTCTGGTTTACCACCAAGAGAGGGAAGACATTGAAGTTGCAATAAGATGATATGATAAACAAGCAAGAAATAAAACTATGTCCTAAAGGAAACAAACATATGACCACAATGATGGATTTTGATGAAAATAAATGGCGCCCCAAGAGAGGCCTAAACATAGAAGGACAATCATGGCCTCAAAGGAGGACTTGATGAAATAAATGGTGTCCCAAAAGAGACACCAATATAGCCAAAATGGTGGACTTCGAGAAAAAGGTCCCTCAATGGAGGGACAAACATGGCCTCAAAAGAGAACTTCAATGAAAAAGATGATGCCCCAAAAGAGGCATAAACATGGCCACAATGGTGGACTTAAAAGGAGTGAGGATTTGGGTAGAAATAGTTTAGATTGGATGAATGTGAAGAAGGTAAACAAAAAAATGTCAAAGAGTGAAGTCTCTTAGTGACAAGGGATTGGTACAGATGATGTACTCAAGGGCGAGGGAAGGTTGTTCCCCCAATGAGTTAAATGTGAAGGAGTTAAAGGATGTCGAAATAATTTAGATGAGATTGTTTTAGATTTGGATGGGATAAATGGTTGGAGACCACAAGTGTGTTTGACAAGATAAGTGGTATTGATGAACAATGGAGGACCTTCCTTGGGAGGAATGTTGTGTGCAGGAGGGATGTAAAGGGATGACCTTCTAAATATCATCTAAACTCTTTTGAAATCCTTTAACTCCTTCACATTGGGGAACAAACTTCCCTTGCCCTTAAGCATATCATCTGTACAACTCCCTTGTTACTAAGGGTACTTCGTTCTTTGACATTGATTTGTCTACCTCCTTCACATTCATCCAATCTAAACTATTTCTGCCCAAATCCTCACTCATTTTAAGTCTACCATTGTGGCCATATTTATGCCTCTTTTGGGGAATCACCTTTTTCATTGAAGTCCTCTTTTGAAGCCATGTTTGTCTCTCCATTGAGGGACCTTTTTCTCAAAGTACACCATTTTGGATATATTTGTGTCTCTTTTGGGACACCATTTATTTCATCAAGTCCACCATTGTGGCCATATTTGTGTCTCTCTTAGGGCATCATTTATTTTCATCTAAATCCACCATTGTGGTCATATGTTTGTTTCCTTTAGGACATAGTTTTATTTCCTGCTTGGCTATCATCTCATCTTATTGCAACTTCATTATCTTCCCTCTCGTGGTGGTAAACCAGAGACATAACCTCTTAATGCATTGCACTTGCGACCAATCTACTGTTAGCATATCTATCAATGAGCGCTTGGATATGTCCTTAGATCATTCTGCCATCCTTAGCCCCTTTCATTTGTCATTGTAATGATCTAAATTATGTGGTCCGCTTTCACTACTTTGATGTGAACTTGTAACCATTACATCCGTCACCTTCTCATTCTCTTATTACAACCATGCAAAGGGTCCAGTGTGTTTCTTGTGCATTCCTTATCCCCTCCTAAGTGGTCTACTTCGCTATCCCCAACTCTCCCCATGTAAAGCTAAAATTCAAGTATGTAAAAGGCAAGATCAAAGTCATCAAAAAAATACTGATGCCTCGAAGGATAGTTGTTCATGCAAAGAGAAAAAGAAACTAAAAGAAAAGCATACAAATCAAAAATCAAAGTAAAATCAAAGGAAATAGACCAATCCCTTGAAGGACGACTATCATATTATTCTTTCCACCCATATAAAGTAGACCATACCCCTCGAAGGATGGCTACTATGTTATTAAGGCATTTGGAAGGTTTCTTGCATTGATTAGCCTTCATTTTATCAAAAATTTCCAAAAGCTTCTTGCATTGATCAACTTTCTGCTATTGCTCTTTGTCTTTCCCTGAGTTAGGCCATAGACTTAAGGAAAACCACCTTTGGAGAACCTTCTTCCCCCATAAAAGTTACATCTCAATCTGTTGGTCATATAAACATTATGATTATGATCATCTTTCATACATTTTTCCCTCACGATGTTTTGGTATAACTAACTATCATTGGTTATGTATTAACACATGCTATTGGCTGCAAGTGTAATGCCTTGAGTGGCAACCTTTCTTGTTTATTTCTAATCTAGTTTGAAGCATAGTTTCCTTATATGCCCTTGCTATAACTATGTTCCGTTCATCTCATCCAGATTACATTTTATAAAAAATCACATCAAATTTCACACTGTGAGTTCTATATATATCCATAATATCCATGAATGCATTTGTAAATATACTTTTCGGTTTGCGAATTCTACTTGATTACCATTGCAGTTTGCGAATCCTACTTGAGGATCATTCTCAAGGCAAGTTCATTATCCTGCAGCTCCTTATCTCTCAACATGTTCAACAACGTCTTTGATCCATTGCTCTTTGCTCCCCATTTCCACTCATCACCATTTGTCTCCATATCATCCTTCTCACCTTTCTGTCCCCTTTCACCACGTCAGATATCTTACTTGTCTTTCCTCTTGAGTTTCCCTTTCACTGTTCCGATTTTTGTTTGAAAATCTTACTTAACCATCCATACAAGTAGAGAATCTTAGTTAAGGTATACCTTCTTCCTTGGATCCTCCCATTATAGAAGCTTCTCCACCATTTCCTCTTTCAACAGACGACAATCACTGCCACAAATGTCTTTCCACTCCTCCTTTTCTGCTTAACACTCTTGCATCATCACTCCCACCACGTGGGCATCCCAATTAAGGATTACCCTTACACTCTCCATCTACACTACATATGTTCCTACATCCACTCATGTCACACTCCTTTGTTTCCTTGTTATCACTTTGATGTCACCTCCTTTCATCTCTTGTTCCCATTTTGGTATACACTGCTCAGTCTTTTCATCATCCTTCTTCTTTATCGGCTTGGCGATCCTACTTAACCATCCCCATCGCACGATAATCTTACTTAAGATTTCTTCTTAAGAAGGGTTTTCCATCTGACCCTTCCACCTCCCATCATATCTTCCTCATCTTTTGTCTCCCGCATCTCATCATACTCATCCACTCCAAACAACCATTTCACACATGTATCCAGTACATTGTTGTCTTTCTCCTTCCATATCGTCACTGCCAATTTGGTGATCTTACTTAACTCTTCCTGCGGCATGTCGATCTTACTTAAAAGTCCCTCTTAAGCATGACTAGTCATCCTCCACTTGCCCACTACTCCACATTCTCTCCATCTACATTTTCCCATCATCACATCCTCTCACCTCCTTTTCCATTCTCACAAACACCACTTCCTCCTTGCCCCATTTTCATCTCCATCTTCCGTTGCTGGGTAATCTTACTTAACTGTTTCTTATCCATTCATTTCATGTTTTGTTTCTTCATTTTTCTCTCATTCATTCTCATCCAATACATCCTCTCCCTCGCCTTCATCTTCCTACACATCGTTATCCCTCCTTTCTTTACTCTTTCCACTCCATCTTCTAGAGTTCTCCCACATATATACCTCCATACTTACCCGTCATTGTCATTGATCATCCCCTAACATTCTTTCATCATCATCTTTTGTTTCCGCGCTAATAATTATTGATGGACTTCTCCTAAAAATCACTCATCCCCATTCTGCACAAACTGAAACCTTTTCTTTGACTCCCTCCATTCTATCTTCATTCCTTACTTCCTTTGTGTCCTTTGATCATTATCGGGGGACTTATTCTAACATCCCTTCATTGGCATGTAGATACCGATTTTTGGTATAGTGCCCCTCTGTTATCTCACATTCATGCAAATTCCCCTCTTTGCCTTTCTCTTTTCTTAAATTTAAATAAAATCCTTTCCATTTATTCACCTTATTTAATTAATTACCAAATGAGCTCCATGTGGACCCATTTGATAACTCAATTTTTTGGGCATTATCCCCCATCTCTCACAAATTATTCAAAACATGGGCAATAATGCACCCATTCGACATCCCACTCTTAATCATTCAAAAAGAGAATACATTATTTCACCTAATATCCCCACCTCTTATCACATCCTTATCCTTTTTTATTACTTTAAGTCAAATTGTGAGCCCTGCTGGATCACATCACATCTCTTAACTCGAAGTTACTTTACTCAACCCTGAGTATCTTTTAACTTGCAGTCTAACCTCACCATTTAACTATAAATATGGGTTTTTCCCCATATTTGAGGAGGGAAGAAAAAGTTAGAAAATTTGGGTGAATGCTGAGGAATTTTATCCATTTATCATAATATCACTATTATTTTGTCTTTGTGATAACATGTGGAATTTCACGGTACTCTACTTGTGACTTGGTTCATGTAGTGAGATCAATGTTGCACGCATCTGATCAATAACACCATCCGCATACTGACATCTTTTAGGTTCTATTGCTTATCAATTTGCATGTTATTTGTTTGGATTCTATTTTATCATTATTCTTATCACACGGGGGTTGATAACCACTGAGGGAGTTAACGCTTCCCAGATCTACTTTATCAGGCAACCCCCACATAAAATCTCTAATCAATCTTTCTCTAGTATATGTGAGTTGTAGGTTTACTGGGGTCACACTAAGGAGTTCAACATCAACTTTACACTCGTATTATCCATCGCCATCTCCAAGGTACTAAGCCCTTGTATACTCAACATTGTTTTGTGTTTGTTGATTTCTCATACACTCATCTGGACAGGAAGCATGAAACTCCAATCAACATTTGGCACGTCCGGTGGGACCAGATCCAAGTTCTGGTCATGTTTCGTTTCTCCCACCTAGTATAGGTGTCGTATGTATAACAATTATTATGTGTTATATTATTGTAAGTATGACATCACGTCAATCTAGATATATGTTCCGTAGTTTTCGTGTGTAGACTCATTTGCTTGCAGGATCTTTGGTACTATCTCCATCCATGTGTTGTGATGCGTATAGGTAGTTGTTTATGTCGCCATTAAGGTACGTCGATTTCTCATTTGAAAAGGTCTGTTATTGATTTGTTTATAATAAGGGTAAAATTTTATTGTTATTGCTATTTTTTAATATATATATATATATATATATGTGTGTGTGTGTGTGTGTGTGTGTGTGTATGTATATATAATAACAATAAAATAATAATAATAATAATTAATTAAAAGTAAATAAAATATATATATATAAAACAAAGAAAAAAAAGCATCCTAACCCTACCCTACGTCATCCCATCTCCACCTTATTCCCTATATCCCTCGTAACCGACCTACCCTTCTCCTTACCGTCCATCTCGCTCTACTCTATCCCCCACACACCAAGTTCTTTACTCACCTCATCCTCTTCACTCGTTCCCATCTTCCAATACTCTCAACACTGCAGCAACTCACCATTCCTCCTCAACCTAACATCCCATCTCCAATTCGACTGCCCTCCTCCATCAATCGCACCTCGGCTCGTCCCGTACCAACTCCTACGAGCTCTCCTCTCCAATCCGACATGCTGCCTCTCCCTTCCATAATCCTATCCCGAGATCCTACATCAAGCTCTCTTCCTGATGCAATCTCATTCCTCTCCTCCCCTATACTCAAATCCAGTCCACCCATCTCCCTTCTTTCCCACGTAGATCCTTCTCTCTTCCCACAACCCCTCTCCTCTCAACACACATCTCTATCCTTCTGTTCATTGTGTTGTCTTGGATTGTCTACATGGGTTTTTGTCTTCGAGTCTTTGGCCTACATTGTCCTCTGCACTTGCATCGACTCCTGCTCATAATTCTATTTTGATTTGTTTATATCAACCTTGGTTATTTGAGCCTCAGCTCCCTCTACATGTGTTGGTCCTCGGCCACTGTCTCCACACGTCCCACATCACGCCGCCACCCTCTCTACTATCCCTCTACTCATCTCCCACACCACTACCACACCTCCTCCGCTCGCTTCCCACAGACCCGTTCAACCTACCATCTCTCCTTTACCCGAGCTCTCCCATCCACACAGCTCCTCCATGACTCACGTCTACTCCTCCCTTCTTCATATGTGTACCGAACCATGTGAGTTCCATATGACTCGACCCCCACACCGATTGAATTTCGGCAAAAAAAAAAAACATCTTCTATCCAAACACCATATTTTCGACGCATCATATCCATTTATTTTGTTATTAGTTATTTAGCTAGGCTTTGTATAGGTGGATAATTTAAGATAATTGTTCATTGTTAGTTAAATATTTACAATTTGTTCATTAAAGTTCATAAGATAATTGTTCTATTTACTAGTTAATTAGTTACACTTTGTTACTTACAACTCCTAAGATAATTGTTTTATTACAAGTTCATTAGTTGTGACTTGTTATTTAAAATTCATAAGTTAATTAGATGAGGCTAATTTATTAGTTTAATTAAGCTTTGTTAATTAAAATTCCTAGGTGGTATAATCATATTAAGATTATTATTTTGTATTTCTTTATTTTTGTTGTGGTTGCCAACTAGAATAATTATTTGTTATTGTTTACGTCAATAGACTTTATTGTGAACATCTAAATGGTAGGATTTAGGAATTGTTTTTTTATATTTTGTTAATTACCTCCACTAATTATCTTCTTTGCTTCTACAGGTACATCATAACGCTCTCAAAGAAAATTACTAAACTAAGTAAACACATCTGAAATCTCTTCTACTGATCTGATCTCAATCGTAATGGTTCATGGCATAATTTAAAGGTACGCAGACGTTCCTTTCCTGCTAACTGGTGATTGCTTCCAAAATACTCACTTTGCAACTTGTCACTTGATTGTTCGAAGCACACTCATTGTTTGCCTTAACTTGCTATCATATAAAAAGGAAAAGTGATATACAAGTATTCTTTGTTTCTTCTCTATTTTCTCTCTCTTTTTGCATTGTACTTTCCCATTCCTAGTTGATTATTAGCATCAAACTTCATATTTCAAATTTGGAGTAAAATGAACCCCATGCATTTTGCCTGCTCACATAGTGTAAATAGGGGGTTTAACTTCTTGCATCACACACTGCCTAAAACCACACATATTAATTAACACATTGAAACATTCCTTGCACCCGGTTCACTGATTGGGATTTGATCACCCAACAAGAGACCATTTCAGACATTTCCCAACCATAACTTACCCGAAACCAAACATAGTTTACCTTCTTCTAGGTCCTCTTTCAACCATTTTATTTATTTATTTATTCTTTACACACTTGTGCTTAATCAAAAAGAAAAACCAAAAAAAAAAATGTTTGTCTCACTTGTTTGTTAATATAACAATAATTTCCTTTTTATGCCCGTAATCACTCGATCCACTGCTAAAAATATGGAACACAACCTTGCCACACATAGTGCTTCATCCCAACCAATCACTACCTCAACAAATTCATCATCCATGTTTCTCCCTATCTTCCTCACATGCACCCATTCTCTCACCAATATACCTCATTCAATATCTTTCAGCCACACTGTGGTATTATACCAACATTTCATCCCATCTAGGCCAGCCACTCCACCCTCTGTCAGATCAGAACCTGTTGGTACTCTTATCTTCCCTCTCAGTGATATGGACTTTCAACAAATTTTGGACGTCAATCCTGTGGCTCTTCAAGACTATCTTATAAAAAAATACATACACATTCCTCTAGACGACCCACCACTCCACCAGGTTTATCCTTATAATATGAGTTCTGAAATTCCTCAGTCGATGGCCTTATATGATTTTTCTTTGTCCTCCACAAACCCATTGGCACACCATACCACCTAGGTAGTAACGCCCATTCTGCCCAATCTTCCCCACACCAACATGACCATGTGACTGCCATCCCCACCACTACTACAACTGTAACTATCACCAGTGCTCTTGTCCCACCTCCCCAAGTTTCGTATTCATTATCCGAACAACAAGTCCCGTTCACATCATAAGTATACTCCACTTCTTCTCAACCTCCTTTGATAATACCTTTGCGACATGCAGTGTCACGTCCAGTCTATCGACCCATCTATACCCATATCTCCACTCAGCAATTGCCACAACAACCTGCACAATCCCAACAATCATACCATGCCCCTTTTTCTCACCAACAAACATTATATCAGCCTCCACATTAACCACAAACCATAATTCACACTCATCCATACCAAGTTCCTCAGACACCCACGCATCCACAAGTTCAACCTTTGCCTCTCATTTCTCAACATGCAATTCCTAATGATCCCATGCAAATCTTAATGGGTCGGTTAGCCAACCTAGAGGTTATTATGCTAGGGTCCAAAGTTACATTGTCTTATGAACAAATATGTAATGAACCCATTCATCCATCCGTGCCCATGAAACCATATCCTCCACACTGGGAATTACCAAAGTTCTCCAAATTTAACAGCAAGGAGGACCCTCAACAAAATCTCAGAGCATTTAAACATGCATGTTATCTCATTGCACATGACCAAGATTTGATGTTCCATACATTCCCCATGTCTTTGGCAGGCCCTGCCCTAGATTGGTATAATAATATTCCCTAGTACTCCATATTTTCTTTTTCTCAGCTTGCACAATTATTTCTTGATCACTTCTCCATTAATATTGCGCACAAAATAACCATCAATGATTTGCATACCATCCACCAATTTGAAGATGAATCCATCACATATTTCGTTGCACAATGGCACAATCTGATAAACCAATTATCTTTTCCACTTCCTCAAACTGACCTTATCGAGCTCTTCACGCACTCTTGCGCTAAGCATATTTCATCAACTTTGCAAATCTAATTGTTTTACACTTTTGAAGAAGCTTTTGCCATGGCCCACAAGCTTGAGACACGTGCTATAAAATAGGGGCATATTAAATTAAAGACAAATAAGCCCAAATTTTTTTTTATCAGACCATCTATATCAAATGATAAATTGAAGACAACTGCCAGCGCCGTCATTATTAAATCATCACCTCCACCTAAATCTACTACCATAGCCCAACAACAATTCACACGACCGACACCTAATTATACTCCTTTGGGAGAATCATACAACACCATCTTTGACAAGTTAATAACAACACACTTGTTCACACTACCACCTATCCATCCTGTTAATGAATCTAGACCATGACCTATGTGGTATCATGAGGATCATTGCTGCAAATACCATAAAGTCTGAGGACATGACATAGAGAGATGTCAGATTCAAGGATTCAGTCCAAAGACTCATCAATCAGGGAGATCTTCAAGTAGATAATCCAAATGCCTCGCCTAATCAACCACTAGATATTTTTAAACAACCATTTCCAAACCATACACCCACATCAATAAGTCAAACCACCGTTTTTTCCAAATTGCAAGTTCCTAATGCCTACACCATAAATACTATATATACTGCGGGTATAAATTTAGTCCCATCCACAGATATACCTTCTTCATCAATCAACATATCCACATCACTAGAATCTCTCCCTTTTTTCATCTACATTCACCACAACACCTCTTCCCACATCCACCATTGATTCCACATCTGAATATACCTCATACACTACATCATCTACATCTATTCCATCTTTACCCATAATGCCTACCATAGACCCAATCCCAGTTCCGAGACTTATTACATCAGTTATTAAGACCACATCCACATTGTTCTCCCCCTCCCACGTCATTTGAAGAACCTTTGAAAGAAATTTAAATGGATTCAATTGTAAATAATTTTTCTACCTCGTCAGCGCAACCAAATCAATTTCCACCTTCCTTAGATTCCAATGAACAAATATTCCTTCCTACACCTCTATCAGTACTACCTCTGGATCTTCTGGTAGAAATTATTGTCGTTCCTCCCAAGGATGAAACCTCTCAAATATTACCTCAAAATTCCCTTATACAGGAAAATAATATTCCTTCTTCTAAACAATCCAACCCTAAATCCCTTCAACTAAAATCATCCAACACTATGAAAATCACAAATGGATTCCAGCCATCAAGACACGAACACACTCAAAAATTTTCCTCAACATCTGAATTATCTCAAACATCCACTCTCCTCCAAAATCCAAGAGATTATATATAGACACAACACCTCTGAATGTTTTAGTTGAATCAGATACATGGAGGTCTTCTAACATTTGTTACAAATTTTTGCAATCACACTTCTGCCTATTAGGGCCTTTGATCCTGGTAGTAAAAAGCCACTGTGGTTTAATTCTAGCCTTGTTTGCACATATCATCTTACCCCTGGACATGATATCAAACATTGTAGAGCATTCCAAGCCATTGTTCATGACTTCATTAAGGAAGGATACATCTTTCCCAAACCAAACCAGTCTATTCCCTCCACTTCAATGTCTGCACTGTTAACCTCATCTATTCAAAATGCAAATGTCCCCTCATTCTTCACACACTTCCACAACCATGTCACCTCCAAGTGAAGAATATTTAAAAAAGGATCCTTCATTCTCCATAAAATTTATTCAAGTACCTCCTTAGTCTAATTCATGTGGCTCATGAATCATCAATTAACATTTAAAATTGAAACTAAGATGTTAAAATCAAAATGCAATCCATCCCCATCATCAGTATCTATACCGGTTCATTCATCGACATCCTAGAATCCTATGTCTAAATCTAAGCCAAAACACCATCTTAAAACTCATAAGAGCTACCTTCCTTTTGTCACCTTGATTGGATCTTATGCGTAGTCATCCTTCAACATCTAATTCAAACTTCTACAATCATGCTTCCTCCCATTAGGCATTGGGATCCTTATAGCAGTAAACCTCCATGGTTCAATCCCAGTTGCATTTGCACCTATCATCGTGTTCCAGGTCATGACATTGAGCAATGTAGAGCCTTTTAGATCATCATCCATGACCTCATTCAGGAAGATGATTTCCTTAAATTAGAGGGAACATACTTCCCCATCCACAATGAATATAACTCATCTTTCTACATCCTCATCCATCAGGTTTCCTAACATTCCCCTATCCACATCTATTCTCTCTTTACCTATCATACCATCTATTGATTCTCTCTCAGTTCCTCTTTCCACCCTTCTAATTGTGTCAAACACGCCATCCTCTTCTTCTACATCATCTTGCAGAATCTTGGATAGAACCGCAAATTACAACAACTTCAGATAACCCTCTCATCTCATCTACAAATTCCTCCTCGAACAAACCAACCTTCGTCGGACATCACCATGAAAACACTAAGATTGTCACCCATATCAACTACAACACAACCTTTAGATCCTTTGACTACAATCAATATCATCCCTTCCAAGAATGATTCTTTGTCCATCCAACTCTAAGATCCTTGGTACAATTCCACAACAATCTCTTATGTGTCTCTTGAAAGAAGATAGGCATGTTTCTCTAATGAATACGAAATATACATCATCTATTTTGGAGCAACATCAATCTCCATCTAAGGCATCACAATCACTTAACCAAACAAAATAAAAAACATCCAGCATTTCATCAAGATTTGAATCAAAATGGTGGAATGACATGAAGTAATCCCTATAAGATAGCTCATACAGCCACACCCCAAGCAATTTCATCAATTTCTACATTAAAGGATTCCCAAAAAAATACATATACTAATGTATCAATTGAATTGTATGCAAGAAACCCTTCAACACTTATTAAAAATTTCTGCCATTACACTTCCACCTATCAAGGAATTTAACTCACATAGTAAGAGGCTGTCGTGGTTTAATCCCCACCTCAGTTGTGCCTACCATCGTACCTTAGGTCATAGCACTGTGTGTCGCAAGGCTCTTCAAACTGTCATCCATGATCTCATTGAAAGAGAAGACCTTTTTTGAGTATTTTCCCTCTATCATTTTATTTGCAACTAATTCCACGTCTATCAAAGTCTCTAAGTCTTCTCCTCCATCCTTCATTAACATATCTCCTTAACATGTTATTACTCAAACAGAAGGTCCTCCCTCATTCATTAACACTATTTTCCTATGATCCCCAATGCATCTACCTCATCATCCACATCTAGTTTTTCTACAGTGATATAATCTCTTTCACTTATGGAGTACGCCTCCACTTGTCCTTATCCAATCAATGACATTTCATATCTAAACAACTCTCCTTTCACGCTGGGAGACTTTAATCCTAGACAATGTTTTATTTACCTCATCCAAATACATTCAATCTAAACTAACCCATCCAAATATTCATCTCATTGGAAGCCCACTTTTGTGGCCATTTGCATTGATCCCTTAGAAGGCCATTTATTTTAATATTAAGCCCACTTTGATGGCCATGTTTAGTCTCTTCGTTAAGAGATTATATTTATCTTTTTCTTTGAAGTCCATCTTTGTGGCCATGACTGTGTCATCAAAGTCCTCCTATTGAGGCCATCTTTGTCCTTCCTAATAAGGACCATATTTTTCACCAAAGTTCATCCTTGTGGCCATGTTTTGTCTTGATGGGACACATATATTTCTCTTGTTTATTCACTTTTAAAAGCAACACATAGATTCCATCTCATCTATCTCATGGTGTTCTATTTAATCCAATCCATCTTGTTTAAAATCCACCATTGTGGTTATAATTTCCCCTCCTTCAGAGCACCATCTATTCATCTTGTTAGGGATGACATATTTTTGCTTCCTGAAAGGGTAGCGCATAATTCTACCTTCACTCATCCTCCCAAAATTCTTATCTTATCTCAGACGCAACATTAATCAAGGAATCGATAGGAAAAATTTGCTCCCAACTGGATCAGACCATATATTATCACACATAAGTATGGGTCTGGGGATTATCATTTAGATTCTCTTGATGGTAAACCAGAGATCAAACCCCTTAACTCATTGCACTTACAACCATTCTATTGTTAGTACACACACTTATGAGCATAGTTCTTATCTTTAGACCATGTCTCCACCATTATCCACTTCCATCTATCATGGTAATGATATTCAAATTATGTGGTCTACCATCACTACTCTAATATGACCTTGAATATAAGTACAATGGCTCTACTTATAACATATTCAATATGAATAAGTTCTCACATTTGGTGAGAACCCCGTAATCATTACATCCATCACCCTATCATTCTCCTCTGATAGTCATGTAAAGGGTATTGGTGTGTCTCCTATACCGTCATTATCCCCTCCTAAGTGGTTTACTTTGCTATCCCCAACTCTCCCCCATGAAAAGATAACATGCATGCATGCAAAAAAAGAAGTCAAAAGTTATCCAAAAATAGATTGATCCCATGAAAGGACAACTGTTCATGCAAAAAAAGGAAATGTAGAATACAAATCAAAACATGCAATTTTTTTTAAAATTAAGAAGTAGACCGATCCCTCGAAGGATGGCTATCATTTCTCATTCATCTATATTGTATATATAGTAGACCATACCCTCGAAGGATGGCTACTCTTTTTTTATGACATTCGGAAAGCTTCCCGCATTGATCAAATTTCTTCTATTATTGTTCTTTCCCTTTCCCAGAGCTGGGGCATAGATTTAAGGAACACCATCTTTGGAGAACCTTCTTTCCACATACAGGTTACATCTCAAACCCCTCGTCATGTCGATATTAAGATTATGAGAATCTTTCATCCATATCTTCCTCTTGGTCTTTTGGTATAATCAAATCTCATTAGTTATGTACTAACAACGGCTATCGGATGCAAGTGCAATGCTTTGAGTAGTACCTTTTCTTATTTACCTCTTATCCAGTTAAAAGCATAACTTTATTACATGGCCCTTGCTATGGTTATGTGATACCCATCTCCTCAAAATCATATTTTATTATAATTATGTTTTTAAATCAAATTTCATATCATTAAATCTGCATCTATATTTTTTTACTCTTAAGGATGTCCCCTATCAATATCATCCATAAATATATGAAGTCTGTTTATGTTTCTACAAACTCTCTTTAATACACTATTTAGTTTGGGAATTATACTTGATCTCCATTGTAGTTTGTGAATTCTACTTGAGATTATCTCTCAAGCAACATTCATTATCCGGCAACTGCTCATCCTCCACCATGACCAATGTTATCTTTCTCCATCCATTCTCTCGCATCATCCTTCTCTTCTCTATGATCATCCACCAATTTTATTTTCCAATCACTCTTATTTTTGTTTGTCATCTAGCACTGATATCATTTTATTCATCATCACAGACCTTTCATCCCCAGTTTGGCACATCTGCGTAACTCCCCATGTAGCACATAAACCCTACTCTAGGTAGACCTGTAATTTTGGACAAGTTCTCATTCATGATCATGTCTGTTGACCATTCCTTTCTCCTAGTCCCCTTTGCCAACCCAAATTTCTCCTAAAATCCACCTCATCTCATTCTCCATTGCTCTTCTCACCCACTTCATCCTTCTCCATTGTTTCTTCAATACTTCACATGTCCTCCACCCGGGCTATTATTTTTGTGTTTTTCTCTTAATATCCTTTTACTGCCATCTATTTTATCATTTCATTTCCCTTTCATTCTTATTTTATCTTGACGATGCTACTTAACCACCCATTCCATGCAGGCTTCTTAATCAAAATTCATCTCTTTCTTAAGATCTTGCCGCTGTAGAAACTCCTCCATTGTTTTCTATTCCATTCAACACAAGAAACATCTTCCCATAACTTCTGCTTAATGCTTTGACATCATCACTCCCGTAACATAGGCATCATAATCACAAATTCCCCTTACAATCTCCATCGTACACCACATACATTCCTCCATCCACTCATGTCACACTCCTTTGTTTCCTTGTTATCACCTCTTTTCATTTCCTGTTCCGTTTTGGTATACACTGCTCAGTATTTTCATCATTCTTCTTCTTCTTCGGCTTGGCGATCCTACTTAACTATTCCTACGGTATGACGATCTTACTTAAGAGTCTCTCTTAAGAATGATCTATCTTCTTTCCTTTCCCCTTAACTTCACATTCCCACCATCCGTATTTTCTCTTCATTCCCTATAAATACATCCTTTTCCCTTCTCTTTTTTCCTCTCACAAAATATCTCAAACCTCCTCAAATATCATCTCCATCATCCCTCATTCGGAAATCTAACTTAACAACTTCATACCATTTCTTACTATGTCTTGTTCCTTCATCTTTACTTATTTCATCTTCATCCACATCCTCATCCATTACATTCTCTCCTCATCATCCTCTCCGCACTATTCATTATCCCTCCTTTCTTTACTCTTCCTGGTCCATTTTCTAGAATAATTTCCCATATCTACCATCGTACTTACTCATCATTATCATTGTTCATCTAACATTATGTCATCATCATCTTCCATTCTCATGCTAATGAAATATCGACGGACTTCTCCTAAAATTCATTTATCCCCATTCTACACATATCGATTCACTCCTTTTTACCTCCTCCATTTTCTCTTCCTGCCTTTTTTCTTTTGTGCCCTCTGATCATTATTGGAGGATTTCTCCTAACATCCCTCCACTGGTATTGCCTTTCCATATTCCCTTCACCTTCTTCAATATCTCTACTATCTTCATCACATACTACCTTTAATTCATTTTCTCTGTTGTCCTCTCCTCCTTTCTACCCCTGGGTTTCTTTCATTTCATTTGTATCATCTCCATCTCCTCTTCTCCTTACACTTTCGTCCTACTTATCAATTGATAACCTGACTCACCAGCATTGTCCCATGTTTTTAATCACCCCACCATCCACATGCATTTCCATGCGTTCTGTTTCATATTCTTTACCTAGGTCTTACCCCTAACACATGGATTCAATTCCCTTCTTGTTTCGGCTCTATCACCTCTTCTTTCCCTCCTATTTTCATTTCCCTCATTACTGAACTTCTTTCTCTACCACCCCTATCTTCCTAGCTCCTCATAGTTACTTTCTTTCTCTTTTCCATTCTACTTCCTCCTCCCTCTTCTTTAACTTCTTCATCTTCTTCATCTTTCCATCCTACTATGCCTATTCATCTCTCCAATCATCCTTCTCTCATATTCTTCACATCTTCTCTTTCTCAGCCCTGTCATCTCTTTCATGATCCATTCTTTCTCTCCCTTTGTTTTTTATCTCCATCTCCCTTTCATCCCTTCTTCTGTCATTTTCTTGTCTTCTTCTTTGTCCTTCATCATTTATTTCTTCCACCATTTCTCCTCTTTATTATCTCTGTTGTTTCTTTACTATGATATATCTCTATACATTCACCTTCCCTTCTAATTTCTTTTCCCTTCTCATATCTTCTTCTTCTTGTTTAGACTTCCTCCCTCCCTTCTTCTCATGCTCTCTTTCTCTGTTTTCTTTTTCTCCAAGTCCCTCGTACCTTACCTATTTATTTCCCCCTTATATTTTCCCCCCCCCCCCACTACCTTCTTATTAACTATCATTCTCTCTCTTTTGTGCTTTCACCTATCTTCTCACCTCTCTTATCGTCCTTCTCTACTATTTGATCCCTCTCCTCCACCATGTCCTTTCTACCCCAACCATGTTCGCTTTCTCTTATCTCTATCATCTATCATCCACATCTTTCATCCCATCTTCCTGGGACATTTTTGTCTTGGAGGATACCATAACGGTCGATACCTATTTGATCTTGTACTCTCCCATGAATATTTGCTCTGCTGTTGCTTTGTCGTAAAAGTATCTTGACTTCTTATCCTACTTACCAAATAAGTAGGAGTGCTTTTACCTTCTAATTTGATAACACTTATGCATCCTTCCTATGAAACATGATTACCATCATATTTATCATCCCTTTATGTCATTTTATCTCACCTTTCTATCCTATCTTCTCATCATGTGCACATTTATGATTATTCCCCTTGGGGCATTTTTTTTATTTACACATCCATCTCCTGTTATGTCATCTTCATGCCCTATCTTGGGGCACATGTTCATCCTTGTACTTGAAGATGCATATAACTCACTTTTTTGATGCTCTCGCTCCCTGTGCTAGGGCATCACTATCTTCATCCACGTCCCTTTTGCAGGCACATGATTTTTTTCACACGATTCCTTGCAGACAAAGGATTACGCATATCTTTCACATTCAGTCACACATGTTTTGATGTTCTTCCTATGACCCATTAGTCATTTTGGTTTACATCCATACTGTAGTGGTCTTCACCCATTCATTGGTCTATAGAACTTTTTCATCTATCTCCATTGAGACCGTAATTGTCCTCTACCGATGTGATATTGGAGTCTCCACCATATTTTTTTTATTGTTCTTGCAATCCTTTTTTTCTTGGGGCATCTTGGCTTTGGTCATGTTTTCATCCATTTTCAGACACATATTTCTTCTAACCATTTTTGTTTTTGTCTTGTGGCTTGCTATTGCAAACCACTCAACAAAAAGGGGCAAATGTAGATACCAATTTTTGGTATAGCGCCCCTCCGTCATCTCACATTCATGCAACTTCCCCTCTCACCTTTCTCTTTTCTTAAATTTAAATAAAATCCCATCCATTTATTCACCTTATTTAATTAATTACCAAATGAGCTCCACGTGGACCCATTTGATAATTCAGATTTTTGGGCATTATCCCCCATCTCTCATAAATTATTCAAAACATGGGAAATAATGCACCCATCCGACATCCCACTCTAAATCATTCAAAAAGAGAATACATTATTTCACCTAATATCTCCACCTCTTATCACATCCTTATCCATTTCTTTACTTTAAGTCAAATTGTGAGCCCCGTTGGATCACATCATGTCTCTTAACTCGGAGTTACTTTACTAAACCCTGAGTATCTTTTAACCTACAGTCTAACCTTGCCATTAAACTATAAATATGGGGTTTTCCCCATATTTGAGGAGGGAAGAAAAAGTTAGAAAATTTGGGTGAATGCTGAGGAATTTTAGCCATTTATCATAATATCATTATTATTTTGTCTTTGTGATAACATGTGGAATTTCATGGTACTCTACTCATGACTTGGTTCATGTAGTGAGATCCATGTTACACGCATATGATCAATAACACCATCCACATACTGGCATATTTTAGGTTATGTTGCTTATCAATTTGCATGTTATCTGTTTGGATTCTATTTTATCATTTTTCTTATCACACAGGGGTTGACAGCCACCGAGGGAGTTAACACTTCCCGGATCTGCTTTGTTAGGAAGCCCCTGCATAAAACCTCTAATTAATATTTCTCTAGTATATGTGAGTTGCAGGTTTGTTGGGGTCACACTTAGGAGTTTGACATCAACTTTGCGCCCGTATTATCCATCACCATTTCCAAGGTACTAAGCCCTTGTATACTCAATGTTGTTTTGTGCTTGTTGATTTCTCATACACTCATCTATACAGGACATAGGAAACTCTGATAAACATGGTGTTCCCACTCCCATTCTTCATTTACTTTCTGTCTCATCTCATCTTTTGTCCCATCCTTTCCTACTGATCATTATCGGTGAATTTCTCTTAACATCCATTCTAATCTTCTTGTTTATCATTAGGTCCTCATGATGTCCTTGTGACAACACTGTAATCCCCACCATACTCTGCTCATGATTTTCTAGTTCACGTAGAATGGATCTCGTTGCACGTTGTGTTTGGATCAGATCAAAAGCACCATCTACACACCTGCAACGTCAGGTTCCTTTGTTTATCAAATTGCATGTTATTTGTTCATCTTGTATTTTATCATTATCTTTTTGGACATGGGGGTTGACATCCTCCAAGGGAGTTAAAATCCTCTTGGAACTGACACTGTCCGAGAAACCTCCGCATATTGTTATCTAATCTTATCTGTTTTAGTTATTCAGATGGATTATATACATGTATCATTTTTTATGTATGCCTCTGTTGTACAGGAAACTTTGTTCTCGCATGGGTGAAAGCTGATACTGGAAGTCACCAGCAACTTCGAATGATGGGTGGGCTTAGGAAGTTGTTGGTGGCTTCCAGTATCAGCTTTCACCCACGCAAGACTAAATTTTCCTGTACAACAAAGGCATACATAAAAAAATGATACATGTATATAATCCATCTGCAAAATTGAAATAGATAGGATTAGATAACCAGATGCGGGGGTTGCCTAGACAGTGCTAGTTCCAAGAGGATTTTAACTCCCTTTGAGGATGTCAACCCTCGTGTCTAGAAAGATAATGATAAAATACAAGCTGATAAACAAAGGACCTGACGTTGTGGGTGTGTAGATAGTGCTATTGATATGATCCAAACACAACGTGCAACGAGATCCACGCTACGTGAACTAATAAATCATGAGTAGAGTATGGTGGGGATTACAATGTTGTTACAAGGACATCATGAGGACCCTAATGATAAACAAGAAGCTTAGAATTCAAAACAACATTTTTCCATATTTTCTAACTTATTTCCTTTGGGTCGGGTCCCCTGAAATATGGGGGAAAACCCCTATTTACAGCTTAGAGGTGAGGTTAGATTGGGGTTAATAAGTAACTAAGGTTGGGTGAGAGTAACCCAAGTTAAGAGATATGATGTGATCATGTGGGGCCCATGGTTTGACTTATTAGATGTAGTGGAGAGCATGATTTGAATGGGTGGGTGAGATAAAAGATTCCATTTGAAATTAAGAAAAGGGTGTTGGATAGGTATATTAATACCCATGAATTGAATAATTTGTGAGAGATGGGGGATAATGCCAAAATATTAATTATCAAATGGGTCCGTATGGAGCCCATTTGATAATCAATTAAATAAGGTGAGTAAATAGATGAGATTTAATTAAATTTAAGAAAAAAGAAAAGTGAGAGTAAGAAAGTGAATGGATGTGAGATGACAGAGGGGCGCTATACCAAAAATTGGTGTCTACAACCTCGTGATGAAGGCATATTTTTATTGAATGTGTGTGTGTGTGTGTGGTTATTGCCTCGAGATGAAGGCACACAATTTTTATCCATACCCATGATGTCTTGTTTTGTATATGATTTGACATTTGATATACTTGTACATATACATTGATTATTTTGGCATGTTATATGATGATGGAAATTTTGATGATATATCCCTTTTTGATTTATGAGACAACATGTTATTCCATGTTTTTTAATTTTTGATTTCGGTGGGGGGGGGGGGGGAATAGTCCCTATTGCCCTATTGATGATATTTATATGATGTGATGTTAGTTTAGCATACATGTTTGATTTCAGTTTTCATGATGATGTAGCTTAGTAGTTTATTGATGTGTATGGTAATGTTAGATAGATGTGATGATGAAGTGGTAACATAAAATGTATAAGCAATTTACATAATTACAAGCAATAGTTAACAAATGCAATATATATACACTGAACAATACAACAATGTACAAAACTAACAAGTAGGTAAAACACACCCAATATGAATAGACATGAATTAATTTACACCAAAGTTATAAATGAACTAGGATCTTAATAGCTTAGTTGTAATTGGTCTGGAGTTATACAAATGACAGATTAAATCAAGAATTAATCTAATCAAGTAAAGAACATAACAATCTAAAAAGCATGCAATACAACACACTAAACAAACAAAATCAAGACTATGTGCAAACAAACAATAAAGTAAGCAAGTAATCCTACGTATGTGTTTTGGAACATTTTCTAAATGTTTTATACTATTTTTGTATTTTCGTAAGACAATGTTATACTATTTTTGTTTTGAGAAACATATTTGAATGTTTTTGTAGTTTTTCAAAAGCTTTCTGAATGTTTAGGTATTTTCATCAATTTTTCAAAGATATGTTTAAGAAAGCAAAGATGCAAAGGCGCCCCCAACGCATGGTGAGAATATATAAGGAAAACTCTTTGCATATATACAAGAGTAAGATTAATTGGATCAATGACGTAAAGGATAGGCTCAAAATGATTTCAGACATAGGAAAAATACTAGCTTAATATGAAGTGATCATGCGCCCAGGTATGAGATGTTTGTGAACAATGAATTCTTATGGCTCTAGAAACTGGTTTTCACTAAAGGACCAGTTCAAAGTGCCACAATTGTGTGGTTTTCACACTTGGATGAATTTATTTCTCTTCAGTCTTTTTTGATTTTATTAATTTTCTATTTTATTTTTATTTTTTGAATGCCCCCAAGCTCTGGTATAGAACCGCTTGAGGTGCATGATATCCATAGGATCACAAAGCTCATCACCATCTAGATCAATAAGTTTATAGGCTTCGAAACCAAATTTGACCACCACAATGTATGGCCCCAACCCGGTTAGGCTCAAATTTTCCTTTCTTTTCTCTGTCTTTAGTAGTATTGAACTGGTTTTCCGTTAGAACAAGTTCACCAACATCAGATTTTTATACACTTTTAGGTGATCTAAGGGGTGAAGATGCTTCTCATCCAATAGTTCAAGTTTTGTTATCCTAGCAACTCTGTAGTCCTCATCTTTATCTAGATAATCTCGCAAAGAGATTCTTAGTGAGGGGAGCTTAATCTCAAGGGCTATAATGACTTCAAAGACAAATACCAAGGAGTAGGGAGTTACACCTATAGTAGTGTGGATGGAAGTTTGATAAGCCCAAAGGGTGGGATGGATTCAGAAGTGCTAGTTGTGACCGGTTTTGCTAACCATTTTTTCCATAATTCTAACAAGTTTTTTGTTAGTAGCCCTCAACTTGCCCATTACCTTGTGGGTAATAGGGTGTGGACCACTTTTGGTGTATCTTAAATCCTTGCCACAAAGCCTTCACTTGTTTGTTCCTAAATGAATTTCCATTGTCAGATAAAATGATAGAGGGAATGCCATAACGAAAAATGATGTGATTTATTATAAATTTGGCAATCTCCACACCTATAACGTAAGTTAGAGGAATAACCTCTACCCATTTGGTAGCATAATCGGTGGTAGTAATTATGTGCATGTGAACATCAAAGGATGTGGAGGTAAGTTTCCCTATGAGATCGAGTCCCCATTTTGAAAAATTCCATGGTGTCATAATAGGTTGTAAAGATTGCGATGGAGCATGTATTAGATTGCCATGTTTTTGACACAGCACACATTTCTTAACATGCATTACAAAAATTTGTTTCCATGGTGGGCCAGTAGTATCTCACTCTCAAAAGTTTCTTAGTAAGCACTATTCCACTTGTATGTTCCCTACAAATGTCTTCATGCACCTCTTTAATTGCTAACAAAAAATCTTCCAAGTTTAAACAACATAACAGAGTCCCATCATAGCCTTTACGATAGAGAGTTCCCCTAAGTAAGGTGTAACATGATATTCTTTGGATTAGGGCGCATCTTTGGGAAAGGGTAATGTCAGGTGGAAAAGTACCATCTTTTAGGTAATTGTAAATATAAGAGTACCAAGGGGAAAAGGGACCAACAACTTCACATACCAAACAAGATTTTGGCATGTCATAGGCTGGTGTTCTCAAATGGTTTGTGAAGAACATCATATCACTATTACCTAGTAGAATACCCAACAAGAACCCGATTTTAGCCATGGAATTTACTGCTTTGTTATGCATTCTTGGCACTTAATGGAAGGGAAATAGTCACAAAATACTCTTTCAAAATATCTACCATGTGTTTGTAAGGTATAAGCTTTTCATCCTTAACCTTATATTCATCACTGAATTGTTTAATAATCAACTGAAAGTCACCAATAACTTCAACTTGTGTAATATTCCATGCGATGATGACTTTAAGGCCTACAATAAGAGCTTCATACTCAACCATGTTATTTGTGCATGGAAAGTTGAGTTTGAAATCTCATGGAATGATGTCTCTTGAAGGAGTGATAAGGATGACTCTAGCTCTCAAGCCATGTAAATTGAATGACCCATTAAAATATATCTTCTAGGTAGTTGATTCTTTAATATAGAGAACAAAAACATCTGATAGATCTTGACTTAAGGGCTATGTTCTTGGAAGAGGTGTTTCAACTAGTTGATTTGTAAGCACCTAACCTTTAACTACTTTCTGACTTACATATTCAATATGAAACTCACTTAGCAAAATGATACAATTAGACATCATCCCTTTGAGTGACGGTTTTGACAATAGGTACTTAAGCGGGTCAACATGAGATGTGAGTTTAATATGATGGTTCAAAAGATAGTGACAAAGTTTTTGAAAGGCAAAAAATATTTTAAGCAAGCTTTCATAATTTGAGGATAATTGACCTCATAGGAGATTAATGTGCAACTGAGGTAGTAGACAATCGTTTCCTTGCGATTCAAATCATACTGAGCTAAGAACACGCCAATGGAAAATTGAGTAGTAGATATGTATAATAGTAGGGATTCGCAAGGGGTAGGAAACACAAGAACAAGTGTATTAGCCAAATACTACTTAAGGTGAATGCTTATTGACATTCAGGACCCCATTGGAAATCCACATCTTTCTTGAGAAGATGGGTGAATGAGTGGCATTTATCTACAAGTTGGGATATAAATCAATGGATATCTTGAATCTTTCTTTGTAGGCTACGCAGTTGTTTTAATTTCTTAGGATGTAACATTTC
This sequence comes from Taxus chinensis, assembly GCA_019776745.2. Lineage (NCBI taxonomy): Eukaryota > Viridiplantae > Streptophyta > Pinopsida > Cupressales > Taxaceae > Taxus > Taxus chinensis. The sequence continues at coordinate 894,593,596 of CM034147.1, read as the reverse complement.
TATGTTAGACATGACCTTTTTTGGGTCAAACTCAAATCCTTTTCTTGAAAAAATAAAACCCAGTAATTTTTTGGAAATCACACCAAATACACACTTCTTTGGATTAATTTTAACCTTGTAATCTCTTAGGCATTGGAAGATAAGTCATAGGACTTCTGAAAACTCTGCTCTTGTCTTGGATTTTCCAAATATAACATTAACACAGTCTTCCATTATATCATGCAACATATCATGAAAGATGACTTTCATAACCCTTCGATAAGTTTTGCCTACATTCTTAAGGCCGAAGGGAATGCCTTGGTAATAGAATGTTCCCCAAGGGGTTGTGAAAGTGGTCTTATGTTGATCATCTTCTATAATTTTTATCTCATTGTAACCTATAAAGCCATCCATGAGGGATATCATCTCATGCCCTGTAGTTGAATTGACAATCATGTCAATGTTTGGAAGAGGGAAATCATCTTTTGGACATGATGTCTCTAAATTTTGTGTAAATTCTGATACCAATAGGTTTCTTTTGTGCAGGCACTATATTGGAAATCTACTCTAAATATTTCTATAGGCCTAAGGAAGCGTATGACTAACAAATTTTACATCTCCTCCTTGACTAATAAAGCCACACGATGATACATTTTCCGTAATTTTTGTTTAATCGGCTTGGTGTATTTTTGCGCAACCAAGTTATGCACTACTAGAGTAGGATCCAAGCTAGGCATGTCCTTGTAGGACCAAGAAAATACATCTAAGAATTCTCTTAGGAGCATGGTAAATTTTTTTTGTTCTTGAGTTGAACGAGAAGCACCAAATTTAACCATTCTAGGTTCTTTTTCAGTTCTTATGCAAGAGCATCAACAAGGATGGACAAGTACTTGTAAGTCATCAAGGAGGTCAAAATACCAATCAAAATTTCTCAAACAAGGTTTTTTCCATTTGCTTCCAAAATGGATCATTTGAATTATATTGTAAACAAGCCTTGGGAAGGCCATAGGTATGAAATAGGAAGGTACCAGAAGTTTGTGATGAACCTAATGGTCTTATGGAGCTTATGTATATCTTACAATGATTTAAAATCACTTTGACATGTTATCAAAAGTGACTAAGTGAAGTGAGGGGGCACAAGATAGGCTTGACCAAGTCTAAGTAAGAGGAAAATAAGGTTATGAGAGTCATGTATTCATCATGAAAGTGGATGGTATGGATTTAGGGAGTTTGTTATAATGTCATTTATCATTAATCATATGTTTAGTAGTGGTTTGATTTTTCCTAGGAAATTTAGAGAGCATCTAGGAGCTCATATAAGAGTGCTCCAAAGTAGATAATTTTAGTCTTAATAATGAGATTTTCAAGCTCAATGAGTTCAGGAAGCATGTATTCAATCGATTTGAACACGTGAGAAGGTTGAATAGTATTGACATATTTTTGGTTGCATGATTCTAGAATATAATCTTGCTTGTGTAAGAACTGTACTAAGAGTTTTGTGACAAGGAAAAGATCAAAAAACCCCACAGTCTAGAAACCATTTCCAATTCACTCCACTGTCACCTTGATTAATTATAGGGAGGAATCCTAAACCCTAACAATTTTTCATTATGCCATGAAATTTGATGTAAATATTTTTATATCTAATTGTTCAGGTTCAGGATCTAGCTATGGGATTGTCTAAATTTCATTCCACCTAACCAAACGTGCCCAAAATTATAGGAAATATCTTCCCCGACGTCACCAACAAGATTACCAATTTTTTAGATCAAATGGAATTGTGTGGAGTGATCTCTTCATGACAGAAATTTTTTGAGATAAGGGAGTTGGAACAACAAACAACAAAGGAGAAAGTTTGATTCTAAAGAGGTAATTTTGATTTTTCAAATCTCAAAGATTATATGAATGATATTTTTGAGCATCCTTAATGTGTCTATAAAGTTTTAAAGGCATCCAAGGCATGATTTGAGTGGATGGTCCCTACACAGTCCTAACCCAAACCTAGGAAGAACAATCCTAATTTTGAGTTTCTTCAATCTTTGTCAAAAGGGAACCTAAGTACAATTAATATATGCTTGGAGGCTTAATCAAAAGGGATTTTAATAGTGGGATAGTATCCTAAGATCACTATATTATTGAATACATGAGATAAAAGAGCTAATTGAAGGGCCTTTTATACATGGCTGAGGAGACAAACTAGGAGCCAAAGGAAGCCGATTTAAGTAAGGGAATTTAGCAATACATATGAGCATCTTGGTATTGAGTATTGGTTGTGTATATGTTAGGCCTTATTCTCTTGAAGTTAAATGAAATATGTTTAAGAGTCAAAAGACAGGTTAAGTACTCCATTTTCTCAGAATTGCATGTTCTAATCCATGACAAGTAAGGTAATTACTATGCATATAATTGTTATGAGATCACTCAAATTGAGCCCTGACATCATTTAGATCATATGATTTAAGTCACTAAGAATGGAAACCACATACATGTCTATGCATGTTGTTTCCATAAGAAGTATGACAGATCGTGTTAATAGACCAAGTAGGTTATGGAGCTGAATTGAGCTAACATTGGCATCACTTTGGTATTAGAGCGTGGAGCTTTGTGACAAATGTTTTGTAAATGTTATTATGAAAAATGGAGTTTGTAATGATTGTAGGGAGAACCTTATGAAATTGTGAATGTAGGGTAGCAATAGGAGAAGAAGGCAGGAAAGAGAATTAAGTCAAGAAGATAAAAGAAAGTTCTTGGAGGAAGTTGGTGATAAGAGGAAGCCCTGAAATCCATTAAAGGCTTGAAAGAAGTTTCAATAAAGAAGATTACAGGTGTAGATCATTGAAGCATTGAGCAAGAAGATCAAGAGACTAGGGTGTAATAGACCTAGGTGAAGATATGAGATTGTCAATAGACCAAGCAAGGAGAGAGCTTGGGTGAGATAATCATTGAGGTACCAAAATAATAAGAAGAAGGATTAGATGAGGTACCTAGTTAAAGAGAGACAAAGTACGTACCGAGAAGAGGGAAAATCATACAGAGACCTACAAGAGAGAGAGTAAGAACATATTAAGCTCATAGGAATAATGAAAATTCAGAGGTAGAAAAGAACAAAGAGATGAAGGGCTTGATGGAAGATGATTGTCATAAGAAAAGAAAGATGAAAGATGTCTAGAGAAGTAAGATGGATATGGAAGGAGAGACAAAAGAGATAAGGGAAAGGTTAGAAAAATGAAGAAGGTTAAATGGCCTTTAAACCAGTTAATGGTAAGAAGAATGAGACAAAATATGATGATCTTCAAAAGGAAGAAAAGAGGAAGCTCAAATTTCAAAGGGAAATAGAGAAATAAGATGCTAGAGGCAAGAAGAGGTTTGAAAATCAATCCGTAGGGGCAATAGAAGAAGTCTACATATGTGAACCATAAGAAGGACCTATTCCTAGTGAAGAACAAGATGAGGACTCGTGAAAGACTCAAATAGAGATGACATGCATAGAGAAGAATTATAAGGCCTTAGAAGGATTGAGAGGGGAAAATGAGCCTCTAATTTTTCAATCTAATTATGATTTTAAGTGTGTGTGTGTAGACACCAAAATTCCGCTTTTGCAATCTTATTGCTAAAAGCACACAAATCACTCTCATTCTTACCATTTCTATTATAATTAGTGATTTCTGCTAATTAAATGACATTTCTTACTATTTCGGTCAATTAACAACACATTTTTGATTACCTATCCTCTTTTGCATTTATGATGCCACTTTACGACGAATCGTAAGTCAAAATCCTCTTCCAAAAAAACAATTAGTGATTATTAGCTAAGTATGCCTATTTTACTCTTGTTTTTGACAACATACCCTATTATTGGCTCAAACCCCTCTTCCAACTACTCAAAATCACCCCATTTACCTCCACAACATCTCAACAAGCTTTACAAGCTTATCTTAGCCTCCTAATTGACCCTGAGTGGTCGATTAAGGCTCCTCACATCCTAATCACTTTTTAATTCACTAATTGTGATTAGAAAAACTTAATCATGATTACCAATTCTTAATCTAATTTGTACTTTTAGTCCCACATGCACCAAGATGCAAGTTTTCCTTAAAGGAAAAAATATAAAAAGGACTAACCATATACCTTTAAACTTTATACTATGCTTTGATTTTGCATATCATATAAGAAATATGATTAATAGCCAAGCTCAATCCTTTCCTCAAGGGGTTAGTAGATGGGTATCTAATATGATCTTGTAGTCATTTTTGGAGAGATCATCTCACCTTCTTGAAGTAGCAACAAACTCCTAATTTGATTGCTTCTAGATATATTTAGGTCTATGTTAGTTAATTGAATATACTAGTAGGCATGCTTTAACTAGGTTTTTGAATCATATTCATGTCAGTTAGCATTCCATTAAGCTTTTATCATTGATGTAACTATTGTTAGACTCAATAAACATTTTATAAATTAGACTATGTGGTGTTAGTCTTGTTAGTTTAACTTTGCTTGGAATTTTTAGTAGTCTTCATTTGGCATGTCCGATGGGACCCAAACCCCATTGCATTTAATCTTAATATTTTTAACTTAGTTTCAAATTTTTTAGTTCCAAGTTTTTCTAGATTAGTTTCAAGTTTTCTAGATTAATTTCAAAGTTCCTAGATTATTTTAAAGCTTTCTAGCTTACTTTCAAGCTTTTCTTTTATATTAGTTGCAAGTTTTGATTTTACTAGTTTCCTTTTTACATTTGTTTTGAAGCTTCTTAGCTAGATTATTAGTAGTTGCCTTATTTTTTAGGTTATTTATAGGATAAAAGGAGGTGAAGTGCTATCAAAATTGCATCAAATGGCCAAATATTTGAGCTTTTTTAGGTTTTTCTTGTCAAAACATGTGTTTTGACCACCTACAGGAAAGGCGTGCACACATGTCTACAGGGTCGTGCACACGTTGAAAGAGGCACCCAACCATTGAAAAGTCTACACACATGCCCAAAAGTATTCACATGCATTTCTCAGGCTATGCATATGTGATTCGAAATGTGAGATCCTTTTTGACAAAGAGACACACATTTGTTTAAAAGGGCATGCATATGCTTTAAAGTACACGTAGGTGACTCTCGGGCTACGCACTTGTAATTCTACTGAGGGCACACACTCATTGGAAAGGGTGCACACATGTTCTAAAGGGTTCCCAACCACTTAAAAAGGGTGCACATGAATTCTAAGGCAAGATTTTCTTAAACTGTAAAATTTCATCTTCTAGTTTTTTGTGTTCCTGTCACTTTCTAGGAGTTTTTTAGCTTCTGTTATTCTAGATTTTATGATTTAAAGTCAATTTTATAATAATTTTACTTAGGGTTTGGTGAATAATTTTGTTTCATGCTTTATATGAGTTTGGAATAAGGTTATGTATGCTCTTCTCTTGCACCTTGTGTGATCTTGAGAATCAAAAGCAACCTTAAACCTTCTTTTACTAACATTGAGAGTAAGTAGGGAAAATTTATTATTCATTTGCATTATTATTTGATTTAAGAGCATTTCATTTGATAAAAAACCAAGGCTAAAATTTGTGTATGCTCTTCCCTTGCACCTAGTGTGATCTTGGGAGCCAAAAACAATTTTAGTCTTTCATCAAGAAGCACTCAAATTAATTGGGAATAAAACTTAATTTGTAAAGTATTATGGTAGCTAATTGATTTACGAGCTTTTTAATTATTACCTAGTTGGGTTGTTTGTTGTGTATGCTCTTCTCTCATGTCCTTAGACAATATTGAGAACCAAAAACGACATTCAATCCTCTTTCTAAGATATTGTAGATCTTTTTGAACTATAACCATTTGTGTGAAGGACTTAACACTAGCCAAAGAAAAAATAACTCTCTTAAAACAAAAATTTAACTTTCACGTGTGCTTGTAGGTTGCCAACGATGGTCTAAACCAAATTTCCTAATCCAAAAGATAAGAAAATAGACCACTATACAACACACTTTACTTACATGTTGGTTAAGAGCTAAAGCTCATCCACTTAACTAGGATAAACTCCCTTTGGAATAAGCCTTAAGCTCACAAGAGGGATGATCTTAAGAACCCCAAATTAGTTCACACAAGAGGGAACCTTATTCATGAAATGGGAAAGTGCTCCACACTACCCAATTAACTAGTACTCCTTGAAAGTTTAGAGTCAAAACTATCTCCATTGCAACCCCAATGATAATACAACTGAAAGCACTAGTTGCTCATTGTATTAGAAGGGGGTAAAGTAAATCCGGGATACTCCTTAGGAAACCTTGGAAAACTAAGCTCGCAGAGGTAGTTTGTGATAACCTAGTTGAGAGAACTAATAGGAAGCTTGCCGGCTTGGAGCCAATTTTGTCTTAGTTGTTATACTTGAGAGCTCTCACAAGTTGACAACTTTGTTAGATTCAAACTCTTATTTTTTGAACAAGGGAAATAATCTCTTAAAGTTGAAACCATGTGACATTTCATCATGAAATCTATTTAGTGTTAATTTGGCCTAGTTTTTTACTTGTCCTAAGATAAGGCAAAACTTTGCCAAAGTTACACTAAATATTTTTCATCACCACTTGGTCTAATCCTTTAATTTTCTTGTTGCTCATTTTGAGACAAAATAATAACAAACATATATGGATACCACTAGAAATAACACGTCCACCACTTTTGTAGTCTACTTGCATGACTAGGCTGCAATGTCAGAATGCAAGTGTTGAAAGTGTGAATGGTACGTACTCACATTCTAGTAGGCACCTTTGCCTCAAAACAATATTGAGATTTATAATCATTGTAGTTAAGTTTTCTTATCACTAACTTCTTTTGAGTTGTTACATTGTCTGCATTATAGCCATATAATTGTGATATTTACATCTTGCTTGCATTGTGAAACTTGGCCTAAATATATAGATTGTATTATTACACTGCTCGCACACATAGTAATTCCTTGATATACTTAGGCATAGTTTTTACATCCTATCCTTGTCTTGAGTTTTGTGAGTGTTGAGGATAATTTTTTAGCATCGCTATAACGCCATTTTGATACTAAAATCTTGCTTTCTTAAAAAGTTTGATTAAGGTGTCCAAATATCATTGTTATGTTGCTCATATTTGTATATTCCATTTTTACAAGACTTAGACTTTGTTAGTGTCTAAAAACTGGTTTTAGTATACCTTGTAAGAGGATCACATCAACACTCTCTTAGCATTTAGGTCTTGTTTGTCTCAAACTTGGCTTGATTGGTGATATTGTGTTGTCACTATTTGTGTCAAATCTATCTCGAAAAACCATAGGGAGTAAACATTTTTGTGACTGAATTTAAGTCTTATACGTCATTATGTTGTCCTAGATATCTCTTGTCATATATTACCTTGTTAGGGTAGGTCATTCTTTATTCTTTGGTGTCCTTAGGTTCATATTGATTCCTCGGATTTGTGACCATTTATTGCTTGGTATTATTTGTAACGATTTGATGTTGTTACGGCGCTTGGTTTTTCCTAGGGCCTATGTTTGCCAAATGTCTAGTTGGTTTCCATTTCGCTGCCCAAATCAACACAAAACTTCATTCCAATTGGAGTTCAATCACACTATCTCAGTCTACACATTTTTATCCCAAAAATTCCAACAATGACCAACTATTACAAGGTTCCTTATATGTAAGACACTAAGGAATCAAAGTTTCGGCATTCCCATTAAAGGATGCCCATCATGGCTAAGCCTCATTTAGTTCTCTGCACTAGAGAACCCGATCGGGTACCTATTGTTGCAAATCAACAGCACCCCTAGATGTTGAACAAATTTCTAGTTTGATATTTTAGACATCCAGTGTGATTGCACAACATTGAATCCTCTCCCCAAGTGTGGGACTTGTAAAATGGGAAAGGAATCTCCAGATTAGAGGCTGGTTCCTCAACTCCTCTGATCAGATTTATCACTTACAAGTTGTAGAGGTTTAAATTCCTAATCCTACCCTAAATTCCAAAGGAGACAGAGATAGAGAATGCAGATAAACTAAAACTAATGCTAATAGGTGATGCACCAAAGGAGTGGTGAGCATTTCTCACTTCTGCAGATTGACACAATTCATAAAATGCAACAAAACAACATGCACAAACTGATAACTGTAATGAAGAATCAGAAATTAGTCAAACAACACCAGCAGAGGATGAAAAATTAATCACAGGGCCTGTATTATTATTTTAACATCAAAATCACTTGCATTACAACACCTGGGAAGAAAAAATGAGTTGCAGTTCTTAGAAAAGGTCTAATATTCCACCAAAATCACTTCCAAGGTGAGAAAGGGGACCTGCAATACACAAAAAATGTTCAACCCTTTGAAAATGAGCCAAATCTGGCTTTTACAGTGCAAGGGACGAGCCCGGGAGAGAGAAACACGGGAAAATGTGGAAGGGATTCAACCATTGACCAAAATGCATTCAAAACAACATGGACATCCTTACAGACCCATCCCCTGACATTTTTAGCCATGCTGGGAGAGAATGCGAGCCATTCTTCATTAAAAACGGTGGTTGAAATGTCATTTCTATCCATGACCACGTGCCAGAGGCGTTTTTCAATTTTTTCTCTCCAAAATCCATCAAAATACAAAAATGACCCTAGAATCTTGTAGATAATTTCACCAGCTTTCCATTGATATAAAGAACGTGAAAAACTGAGCTCTGGATCGAAAGATATGGCCATTTGAAGTTTTAGGGCAAAACAAGGTCAAATCGGGTTGGCGGGCAAAATTTCAAATTTTTGCACCTTTTTGGTCATTTGGAAAATTTTCCAAAATTTCCCTGTGCTCCACCACTCTAGGTGCCACGTGGCGGCATCTCATTGGCCGCGGGCCTTTCAGGGGAATTTTTTTCCAAAAAACTTCGCCGAGCCATAACTTCAAAAATACATGGAGTTAGGAGGAAAACTTTACCTTTCTGGAAAGCTAAGAAAGAGCTCTATCCAATGGTGTCATTTCTAGAAGGTTTTGAGTGCCTGAAAAGAAAAATATTATGACTGAGGCATAAGAGAGGAAAAAATGAGAGGAGTTAGCCACAAAAAATGAGCAGGGGCACATTTTGGATAACAGTACCCTATTCCCCACCTTCATCTCATAGTTGGTGGTATGGTTTGGATGCTTATGATCCAAATTATTATTCGAGTTCCCCCCACTCTTCTTATGATTCTAGTCCAAACTATTCTTTTGATTCTTTGGATTCACCTTGACCTTCTGAAAACTAGACAAAAGAAATATTCTTGCTCATTTACAGGTATAACTCAAGGAAGAATGACAACCAGACAAAAGAAAGAATCTTGCTCACTTTATGAGCATGTAAAACCAGGAAGAATTCTACCATTTAGTGAAATTGTGAAATTTGTACCAACAATTAGATCAAGAAATTTTCAGTTTATGAGTGATAAAATTGAAGAAATTAGGAAAAACAACAACAAGTTCAAGGAGCAAGAAATGATGAAGACTCTCATGAATTTTTTTAATTTGGGCAATCTGATGGAGGAGCATGAACAAGAATGGAGTGAATGGACTTTAAGAAGTGTCAACAAGGATAGACAAGTACTTGTAACTCATTAAGGAGGTCAAAACACCAATCTAAGTTTCTCAATTATGTTTTTTCCATTTTCTTCCAAAATGGATCATTTGAATTATACTATAAAAAAACCTTGTGAAGGCCACAGGTATGAAATAGGAAGGTACCAGAAGTTTGTGATGACCCTAAAAATCTTATGGAGCTTATGTATATATTACTATGATGTAAAATCACTTTGACATGTTGTCAAAAGTTATTGAGTGAAGTGAGGGGTCACAAGATAGGCTTGACCAAGTCTAAGTAAGAGCAAAATAAGGCTATGAGAGCCATGTATTTATCATGAAAGATAATGGTATGGATTTAGGGAGTTGTTATAGTGTCATTTATCATTAATATATGTTTAGTAGTGGTTGAGTTCTCCTAGGAAAGTTAGAGAGCGTCTAGAAGCTCATATAAGAGTGCTCCAAGTACACAATTTTAGTCTTAATAATGATATTTTTGAGCTCAATGATCTCAGGAAACATACATTCAATGGATTTGAATGTGTGGGAAGGTTGAATAGTAATGAAATACTTTTGGTTGCATGATTCTAACATATATCTTGCTTGTTTAAGGACTATACTAAGAGTTTTGTGACAGGGAAGAGATTAAAAAATGCCATAGTCTAGAAACCATTACCAATTTACTCCACTATCACCTCAATTAATTAGAGGGAGGAATCCTAACCCCAAATTTTTTTTATTATGCCACGAAAAATCGATGTAAAGATTTTTATAGCTAATTGTTTAAGTTCGAGTTCTAGCTAGGGTATTATCTAAATTCCGTTTCATCCAACCAAAATTGCCCAAAATTACAGGAAATATTTTCCCCAACGTCGTCAACAAGACTACCAATTTTTAGATCAAATGGACTTGTGTGGAGCGAGATCTTCATGCCAAATTTTTTTTGAGATAGGGGAGTTGTAACAGTAAACAAGAAAGGATAAAGTTTGGTGCTAAAGAGGTAATTTTGATTTTTCATATATCAAAGATTGTACGAATGATATTTTTGAGCATCCTTAATGTGTCTATAAATTTTTAGAGGTCTCCAAGACATGATCTGAGTGGATGGTCACTACACAGTCCTAACACAAACCCAGGAAGAACAATCCTAATTTTGAGTTTCTTCAATCTTTGTCGAAATGGAACCTAAGTACAATTAATATATGCTTGGAGGCTTAATCAAAATGGATTGTAATAGTGGGATAGTATCCTAAGATCACTATCTTATTGAAGACACAAGATAAAATAGCTAATTCTAGGCCTTTTATACAAGGATGAGGAGACAAACTAAGAGCCAAAGGCACTGATTTAAGTAAGAGAATTTAGCAATACATCTGATCATCTTGGTATTGAGTATTGGATGTATATATGTTAGGCCTTATTCTCTTGAAGTTAAATGAAATATGTTTTAGAGTTAAAAGACAAGTTAAGTACTCCATTTTCTAAGAATTGCATGTTCTAATACATGACAAGTAAGGTAATTACCATGCATACAATTGTTGTGAGACCACTCAAATTGAGCCCTGACATCATTTAAATCATATGATTTAAGTAACTAATAAAGGAAACCCCATAAATGTATATACATGTTGTTTCCATAAGAAGTATGAAGGATCATGTCAATAGACCAAGAAGGCTATGGAGCTGAATTAAGCTAAGATTGACATTAAGTTTCAATGTTGATGTCTATAGTATCCTCTACTAGTAGTTTGGATTCAGATTCCATATGTATAGGATAAATGGGGAGATTGAGATCTGGCTCTAAGGGCATCTCCATAATATTTTCACCCTTTGATTGGTCACTTTGTATGTCCTTTGATTTTTCGATTTGTTTGTTCGTTAGTGCCTTAAAAAGGTTTTCACTATGGGACTTAAATTTTTTATTTCAATGAGGCTTTTTGGAATATATCTTGCCCTCATTTTCTTTTTTATTTTGCTGACCAAAAAACCTAGCCTCCTCCCCGAAATACGCATATGTGTCAAGATCAATAGAGAATCCCTTTTTGTGGTTGTCAATAAGAATGTTGTCTCATAGACCCATGAGTTCTCAAATTGCCTCTTCTTTATTAAATAATCCAATTGGTACATGATGTTTTTGGTCCCAATTTACAAGGAATGGGCGTACAAGTTTTAAATTGAGAGTATAAGGGGATAATTTTAGGATAGTTGTTTCAAAAAATAGGTTCGTAGAGGCAAGGTATTTGTAGAGAATACATTGGGATTTTGTTTCACTATCATAACTGGAAGAAATATCATCACATTCAGAAGAGGTAGGTTCAACCTTTGGAGGATGGGACCCATATGTTCAAATACCAATACCATAGAACTCCATCTTTTCATGAGGTTCCAGAAGAGGTTCCCGCACACCTTGTTCTTCAATGCCATGTTCATATCCTTGATAGCCCATGGCATACATCATATTGTTAGGGATGTCATACTTAGTTACTTAATAACATGAATCCATCTCATCATCATGGCATTGGGATATAAAATTATCAAGGATTTTCTCATTTTCCAACAGGCTACCAGGAAGGAATTTTTGGATACTGCAATTTTCTCGAGACCATTGGGGTTGATAATTAGGTCTACCACATGTTTTAGGTGATAAAGGCATGTTTGAAATATTGAGGGCCTTTTGGAGGTTGTATTCTCCATAGCTAGTAGAAAAACCTTCATTGCCCAAGCAGCAAATGGGGACACTGAAGCAGGAGCACCATCTTCATGTATGTACAATATATCAGGATCAACTCATAAAGTGAGAGCCTTTGATTTGATCTATACATCTACATCAATAAAATGACATTCATATGCATTTGGGTAATGACCAGACAATGCTTTGCAATGTGTAAAGGATTATGGGTCCCCAAGAATAATGAGTGTCTATCCTTCGTATTGAAGTTTAATGCACTGATGGTAAGTTGAGGGGATGGCATGCATGACATGGATCCATGTGTGGATGAGGAGAATATTGTAGGGGAGTTCCAAGTCAAGGACATAGAACCAGCCATCATGAATGATGGGTCCAACTTCCATAGGCAATGTGATAGTTCTCGTTGATTGTCACTCTGTATTATCTTAAGACTTAATGATAATGACATCAAGATATAATTCAATATCAGTGCACCCCAACTGTCTGAGAAGATTTAAGGTACATATATTCAAACTGGATCTATTATCCACAAACACCCTTTATTTTTTCTTGTGGATCAAAATCACTTATATGTATAAAGGGAATTTGTGCATATGATCATCCTTAGGGATCTCATGTTGGATGTAGGTGATATTCTCAATGGGAAGAAGCTGCGCAACCAAGGCTTGGAAGCACGAAGGATCAAGATCGGTTGAAAATTATGACCCCTGAAGTGTTTTGTAAAGGATGTCCTTATGAATGTTCTATATCTCAAGAATATCCAAGATCAAAATCTTGGCAATAGTCTTCTCGAGTTGTTCTAGAAGATCATAATGACTATCCTGAGGGGTAGGAAGAGGAGGTTCAATAATAATAATATGAGCATGTCGTGTTGCCATGCCACATTCTTGTGTCTTAATCTTAATAGTATTCACACGCTCCACATGATTGACATAGCTTATTATGGAATCAAAAGGATTAGTTGTAACATGATTGACACTTTTAGTTTGGGAGGTTTGACCTTGATCCAACTTTTTCTTCACCTGTTTGTGCTTAGGGAATGGCTTTTTATATATTCCCAACTGTTGGTTGGAGGTCTTGTTAGGTTCATGCAAATCTATTTCAACATCTCCACTATCAATAAGATCTTAAATGAAGTGTTTTAACTTCAAACATTTGTTTATGGTATGCCCTTTAGCATGATGAAACTCACAATATTCATGATCTTTATAACATGATGGCTTAGGTGCATCATCGACAAAGGGGATAGTGTTATGATACTAAACCATGTTCACTACATCTAACTGTTTCAAGATAGATGACAAGGAATCTGTCTTCAGGTGTAACTAGTCCTTTGGAAGTTTCAAAGGAGTGTTATTCTAGATAGTTTGCATGCACTTGGACTCTGTGATTCTGTTGCCTACGATGTTCTTGTTTTTATTGAAGAATTTAGGTTTTTCATTAGGTTTTGAATCGTGGTTATGGTTATCTCTTTGAAAGGGCTTCAAGGTCCCTTTTACAAGTAAAGCCTTCTCGATTTAGCTTCCTTTCTCTATGATTTCCTCAAAAGTGCTAATGCAATGCATCTGTAAGTGAAAAGCAATTTCAGGATGTAGGTTTGGCACAAAGATACTAACTAGTTGTTTCTTGGGGATTGAACAAGGGAAACAACTAGCTAACCCTTGCCATCTTTGTAGGCAACCAAAAAAGTTTTCATTGTTGCATTTTTTAGCATTGCAAAGGTCTATCATAGTAATGCCAGTTTCTATGTTGAATGAAAAGTGGTGAACAAACTTTTCAACTAATTTAGAGAATGTGAAAATAGAACCTCTGACCAGATGAAGAAACCATTACAATGCTTGACTCCCAAGACTTCGTGGAAATAGGCCAATAAGATAGTTATCACTGTAAGCAACCTCTTGACATGCCAAGAAAAAGTTTTTAACGTAATCATGTGGATCACCCTTACCCTTGTATTTGTGAAATTTTGGGAAATTGAAATTAAGAGGAAAGGGCGTACACCTAATCGAAAGGATAGGGACAAAATTATTCAAATTGGTATTTCTTACTGTGTCCACTACTATTTTCTCAGAGAGTGTTAAGGGTATTCTTCATAGCTATCCAATCTTGGTCAAAATCTTGGCCACGTGCAGGTATGGTAAGTATATACATGCAGTTAGATTTATATGTTTCCCCTCCATGGTTTTCTATGTAATGTTCATTATGAGTAACCTTAGGTTTCTCATTTTATGGGGCTCTACCTGTGTCTTTATAGACACACGAAGTGAGATTTTCCAATTGGTGACTAAGTGTTTGTAATTGTTGTTAAACAGTAACCTCATCATTTTGGGCTTCTATACGAGTTTCACATAGAGGGGGTTGTTCATGCTCTTCATCCTCAACCTTACCATCATGATTGATTCTAATAAGTGGTATGCGATGGCCACTTTCATTTTTAGAAGGTGTTTCTTCGTCATTGTTTTGAACTGAAGTATAAGCATGTCCCTAGTTTAATATGTCCTCAACTGAGCCAGGGGAACATTTTACTTCTTCTTCACCGTGAACCATGTTGGTAAGAAGAGTATGATCAAATTCACATGGCAATATAGCCCCTAATTTGACAAATCTTGCTAGAAATTGATCTCTATTTATGAATAGAAAGTTTTCCATACGTGTAGGATCAAATTGAAAGTCACCGTGAGAGGATCCCACCTCGTCTCCACTATCTCCTACCAAGGCTACTTCTGTAATTACTAGACCTAACTAATCATTATGGTCTAACAAGTTTTAACACAAATAAGGTTTAAGTCTTGAAAATGGGGGTACAAATGTGAGAAGTGTGACAAAATTATTTGGGTGCTTTTAATCAAGTTCAAGAATCTTGATGTGAGTACCTAAAAAGGATTGGCCCAATGCAAGTAGCACAATAACAAAACTCAGAGTAGTTTGAAGAGAAAACAAGGTCTAAGTACAACAATGAGGTGACACAATGCGAGTAGCGTAACAATACAATTTAGACACTTATATCAAGTTTAAGAAAACAAGATGTAAGTATAAAAAATGAATTGATACAATACGAGAAATGTAACTACTCAAAGGGAAAGCAAGTTATGATAACCTAACTATAATGAGATGTCTTAATATGGATGTGAGACAATGACTACTAAAACATGAAGACGTACCAACATAATTTCAACACTTACATTCCAACCACATCTTAGTCATGTAAGTAGAATACAAAAGTGATGGAAACAATTATTTTTGATAGCATTACATAACTTGTCCTCTTTTGACCAAAATGTTGACAAATGAAAAAGGAAATAGAATAAGTGGTGATGAAAAATACTTGGTTTAAATTTGGAAGCATTTCATCTTGTTCGATAACAAGGTAGAAACAAGGAAAATGTTTTGCGTCGTAAGTTTCATGATGAATAAGACTAGGCTCAAACTTCAATGGCCTATCCCCTTGTTCGAATAACAAGGTTTTGACTCCGAGGAATTTTTTGCTTTGTTAGAGCTCTTTGAGACATGTGGATAAGGTTAAGTTGGCCCCAATGCCAAATGGTTGCCTAGGATTTTGTTCTCAAAACTCACCAATACTTGTCTAAGAAAGGCACACTTCTCCAGATAACTCCTAGACAAAGGACCATAACCCCACAATCAAATTAATGAAAGAGGCCTCGTACAGACAACTTGAAACTTTTTCTCATGGGTTTTCTCTGGTCAAGTGGGTAGTGGGGCACTTCCTGTTTCATCCACCAGTTCCCTTAAGGTGTGGAATGATTTGGGATTCATGTGGTAATCCTCATAATGAGTTTTATGGCTTATGTCAAGATACTTCCCACAATTCAAAACAGATAGACTTGAACTCTTATCTGAACTTGTAAATACAGTGTTTTAAATAAAATGGTGTGTTTTTCTATCTTTTGATCTTAATGAGGTTTAACACACTATTGGAAACCTACAAAAAGTGGATCTTGATTCTTTGACAAGTGAATTAGGTCCTACACTAAAGATTTATTAGTTTTTGCATGCAAAGTGAAAGAGGATCAAGGTGGTTTTTGGTTCTCAAGATTTCCCAAGGGTGCAAGATAAGAACATACACAAGGTTTGATCCAATTATTAGAAATGGAAAAACTCAAAGCTTTGAAATGTGAGGATCAAAGTTGCTTTTGATTCTCAAGATCACCAAACGTACAAGAGAAGAACATACACAACTTGTGATCAAACTTGAAAAGATTAATTCCTATAAGCAATAAACATTAACAAAATGATTCAAAATATTAATTCCCTTAAGAAAATTAAATGATGAAGTTTTCCAATTTAAACCAAAATGTTGAAAAAAGAAGACCAAAGCTGCTTTTGATTCTCAAGATCACCCAAGGGTGCAAGAGAAGATCATACACAAGCTTTAATCTAACTTAAGTAAAATGGGAAAACATCATTCATCAAAGCATTTAAATGTGTTAGAAAATTTATTTAAATGTAAAAACCTACAAAATAAAGTTAGAAAACCTGTAAAACAACAAAAAGTACCCAAAATCATATTATGGAAATCTTGAAATCCGAGTCTAAAATTTGACATAGAATGCTAGCACAAGGCAGCTACGGAAACAAGTGAATATTGACACTAGCATGTGGAGGCTAACACAGACACAGGGGGTTGACAGTAGAGTGTAGGGGTTAAAAAAATGTGTGAATATAAATTCTAGCGTAGGGATGCTAACGTAAATACATGGGTTTCAACGCAAACGTAAGGATGCTAATGAAGCCGCAGAGAAATGCTGATACATGAATTACCCTTTGTGCAGATAGGAAAAATTCCAAAAACGATAACATAGGGGGAAGCAATGGTAGTGTGTGAATTTTAACATTAGCATAGGGACATGTAACACTGATGAAACAAAATCAATGTTAGTGTGTGAAGATCAACGCATACGCAAAGGAATTTAACACTAGCGCAAGGCTCTTGTGTGTCTTCAGAAACACAAAAATTTGATTAAAAATGCCAAAAATCTCAAATCTTTGTTGATTTGGTTCAAAATTGACATGACCTTTCCTGTAAGGAACATACAACACATCCAAACTCACAAAACAAGTTTGGAAATCCAAACTATTTTAACATGTGCAAAAGAGGCTAATATGTAAAAATGATACTAAACTACAAAAACTTAAGAGAAATGTGCATGAGATAAAGGAGTGTCCCACCGGCCAAATGTATGAAAGTGAAAAGTAGGATGAGTTAATTAACTAGATCTAACACTAAGTAGACCTATTAACTAAGCTAATTTAAACTAACATCATGATAAAGCTTGAAATGGAAAGTTAATATAATGCATCCAACACTGAAAACACTAAATATTTAAGCCAACCTCTTGAAATTTAGACGTGATTTGTAAATGTAGGGGCTCCCTATGTGAGCAAGATCATAACCTTGTTACAATCAAATGAATATTAACCCCATGAAGAGGAAGAAATCTACAAAATATAGCTTAGTTATGTATGGATATTTTCCTACTACTCTTTAACAAGATGAAATGGAATGGATGTAAGATCAATGAGCTCTCAAAATATAAATGCTCTTATCATATGCCTATAATAACACTACTTGAGTGTAATGGTTGTAAGATTGGAAGGACAATACTAGATTTCTTATATATATTTCCAATTTGGGAGAAGCTAGAATCCTAATGAATGTGGGACAAATACAAAGTGGAATAAGTATGATTAGAAGATTTTAATTAGTAATTATCAACTCATGGGAGTTGGAGATGATTTAATTAATCAATTAGGATTATGATTAACTAAAATATGAATATTCTAGACTAATCTGATGTTATTGTAGCAGTAATTAAATGGACAATTAAGTACATTTTTTATCTAAACAAAATAAGCACAAATGTATAAAACCCTAATTACAATATAAAGGAAATAAAATAATTAGTTGGTTCACAATGTTGTCGAGGGTATGCTGAGCTGGAAACTTGGTAAAATGAAATTACACACTGTTGCAAATGTGCTCAGAAAATTGTGTGATCATCGGATAAGCCTGGAATGGAGCACCCAGGAAAGGGACTAGGGCACCCACAGCCGCTTCAGTCCTGATATGAGATTTGTAGTCCTCATAGGTTTTCAAGATCTGAATTTGTTTGGGTTGGAAGAGTGTCACAAATATTCCCTTTTTTTTTGTTCTGAAGTCACACCAAGATCAATGGATTCACCAAAAACCCTACAATGAAGAAAACACAAGCCAAACATCAAAACCCTAAAAAATAAAGATGTAGAATGAATGGGTCAGACTGACCTCAGCTACCATAATAATGGGCTTACTAAACTGAGCATTACACTACATTTCAGACCCAAAAGTAGTTCTGGTGAGTGTGTACATGTCGTTCCCTAGGTGCTCTTTGTGAAGTAGCGAACACTAGCTAAATGTAGAAAATGTAATAGCATGTGTACATGGAATACAATAGAATCCCTCTCCCTATGAAGTGTGATACAGAATCCCTTACTTGTGCCTTGATGATGGAGCTATGTGGATGTAAGTCTAGATGGAGTGATAGTAGTAGATGATGCTAGGTCCTTCATTCTGGGCTCATAACTTTATATTTATAGGGTCCTCTTGCTCTAATTTCATAATTAACTCTGAAAAGGCCGACCATAAGAAAGATAAAGATGAAAAATGGCTAGAAGGTGGCCCAAAAAGCGGTGGGAAAGTGATATAAGGATCATGGTGCCCCCAGGTGGGACCAGGGGAGCCCAATTGATGCTAAAATAATGTGGGATGTCAGAAAATGGTTGGGCATATGGGTGTAATAGGTCACAAATTACGAAATAAAATAAACAAGATGGCTAAAAGGACGGGGGTTAATTAACACTGTCTTTACTCAAGAACCTTCTAAATAGTAGTATGAGACTGAGATAAATAAATGTCTAAAGTGCATGATTTTGTGTCTACATTTCCCCCCACTTTATGTTGGTGAGAGGAAAGCTTAGTAACATAAAGTAGATATAGATGTGTACATGATGTCCATGAAGAGTGTAGTATAAAATGCACTGAAGGAGTAGATAAAAGTGTGGAATGACAAAAATATGGAGGAAAGTGTAGACTATAAAGGAAAAATGCGCAAAGAAAAAGTGATGAGAGTGAACCTAGGGTGAGACGTGTGTGTGTAGTTGTCACAATGTGTAGTGTACCTAGATGGTTAGTAAAATTATTGTGCCGTTGCAGAGTGTTGTTGTTGACGTTGTTTTTGCTGCCCCTAATTTGACTGTTTGTTTCTCATATGGCCGAACCTGCAAGGAGAAAAATATCAAGTAGTCAAATATGTATGTATGTGTGTAAAAACTCTATGAAAGTGTGTATGTAAAATACATGAAAATAAAAGTGTAAATGGAACATGTGCACCTGATCCATGTTGAGAGAAAGAGTGTGGAAGGATATCCTGTACTGTGAGTTTTTTGGGAAATCTCACGCCACCTTGGTTGAAGAAGTGTAGGGAGGAAATGCTCTGTGTCCTCCAAGCTCTAACCGTGTCTACTGAAATGTGTGTGAAGATATCTCTGTATTGTCCTTGTTTTTTGGGCGATCCGATGCCACTTGGCCGAAGTAGTGTAGAGAGGTACACCCACTATAACCTCCAATCTTGTAACTGCTTCCCAAAAATGTTAAGGACACCATGTTCTATAAAATCCATTGTGTATGGGGTTCGTAGACTAGTTTGAACCCACTCAATGTGTATGAACCAATGTAAATACATTGTTTTAGTATGTAAAACCCCTAAATGATACCCCCCTCTTTAAGGGCACATGTTACATCGCTGACAGGAGACATGTGGCCCCAAAAGAGGAGCCAACCACATGCATGTTATAACCCTAGAAAGTGTTTGGTAGAAACCAAGGTATGCACAAATAAGAAGGCTAGCCAAAGACATGTGTAAACAAATAATGCATGCATATAGAAAACATGTGTAAGGTACGCAAAAAATGTAGTAAATGTAAACACGCAAGAAAACAAGTAAGCCACATAAAGTGGGTTACAAACATGGGACATCACTCAAAATGTCACAAGACACACAAGGCCATCATGGCCATAAACACCAAGCAAGTGTGCTCATAGATATAGGGAAAAGCACACATACAATAGCAAACAAAAGGCAAACAAGTAGAAACAACAAGTAGTCATGGAAACATATAATCATGCAAAACAAGTACTACACATGAAACACCCCACTAAACATGTTAGAGAAATAACCAATATGTAAAAGCGTGTATAACGAAGTAATGTAAGATGCTAAGTACAAAATGAAATAATAACACCTCGAAGAGACAAATGTGGATGCCCCCAGTGACTTGTGTAGTAAGGGAAGAAGGTGAGCATCTGTGCCGCATGTAGGAGTCTTGTATCTATGATCACACTAAACAAAGATGTAAATGCACATGTGTGGATGGTATAGATAATGACATATAAGAAATCAATCTAATATGTGTAGTAAAGTGACCACGTAAAACATTAGTAAACAAGAGTAATTACCCCCAAGAAAATGTAGGATGTTGTGAATGAATGGAATGGAATGCAAGATGGAATGATAGGATCCACGTACCCCCCGAGTGTATGGAAATGTATACAATGAGATTGCGGTATCAGGAACTGGTTTGAGTAGTTTGTTTTATGTCTACAACACTGTGATGAATGTGTAAGTGTTGTGATGAAATGTGACATTTGGAATAAATGTGCGTGAACCCTATAGCTGAAGCGTATATCATGACTTGATGAATAGGTGAGTGATGATTTAGCCTAAGCGTATACCACTATAGGATGAATGGATGAGTGATGATTTGGCCCTAAGCGTATATCACTACATGATGATAGAATAGGTGACGATTTAGCCTAAAGTGTATGTCACTACAAGACAAAAGGAGGGGGTGGTGATGTAACCTAAGGTGTATACCACTACAAAATAATAGAAATAGGTGATGATTTAGCCTACAACATATGTCGCTAGCCCAGGAATGTCGTATGATGAAATGTCACATGGTGAAAGGTCAAATAGTAAATGTGTGATGAGTGTAAGGTTCATTTGATTGGTAAACCTTGGGCAATCAAGTATGGACAAAGGAACTAAACTACGTCATAGGGTAGTGAGTGAAATGCGTAGAGGACAATGTAGTATATGTAATGATAAAGGATGACCATGTGATGAAAATAATATGTTAAAATGCCGTATGTAGGATGAGATGCAAGATGTGTAGAATGTATAAAATGTAATGTATAATGTGCAATGTAACATGTGTAGGTAGACTAATAATGTAATATGTATGATGGAATGATGCTAGACTCGTATGTAATGAAGATGAGCATAACATGTAGAAAATGTATGACATGAAGATGTGCAATGGATGATGTATGATATATGACTATGTATAGGATGTGAGGTAATATGTGCAAATAGTCTAATAGTGTATGATGTAAAACATGTAAGGTAAAGACTAGTATAATGTGTGATATATGAATGTGGAAATAACATAATTCTATAGACAAACATGGAGAATGTATGGTGTATGGTGTATGATATGTGATGTGTGATGAAATACAGTGAGTAATGCCTATAGTGCATTGTGTGGGGATCAATGTAATAGTAATCCCTCAAAAACCAAGTGTGAACCAAAGCACAAGAGTGCGTCATCGAGTGGTGAGTGCATCATGTAGAAGACACATAGTATGTATGATTATAATAAATGACCATGTGATGAATAGGATGTGTGAATTTGTGATGTATAATATAGAATGTACAGGATGTAATGTAGGGTGTGCAATGAGAGAGGCATAGATAGACTCGTTATGTAGTATGGGAGATGAGGTACTACTAGACTCATATATGTGATGAATACTAGTATAATAGATTAAAAAATGTATGATATGAAGATGTGCAATGTATATTGTGAGGTATGTGACTATGATATGCATAGATAGGCTAAGAGGGTATGTAAAACGCTAGATGAATAGTAAATGATAGTATAGTATATGTAAGATGAAGACTAGTATAATGTGTGATGTATAGATGTACAAATGCCAAAATGTTGTAGAATAAATGTAAAATGTATGGTGTTTGACATGAAATGTGTGATGAAATGTAATGTGTAATGCCTGTTATGTCTCGAAAGTGCACCCTATAGAGAGATGGCTACAGGTTTTCTAAGCTTGCACAAATGATCTCTCTTTCGTAGATACAATGGAAACACCTCAGGTCTGTGGGTATACCTATTTTGAGGTGAGTCTCTGGTATCAAGGTCGGTTCCTTATTGGTGTATCCTAGACTGATTTCTAGGGGTTTGAGAGTAAAAGATGACTGTAAAAAATGATTAAAACTAAGGTGATACACCAAATTTGCATGAGGGATTTGACTGAGTATATGCACAATTGATTTGTGAAGGATTCTTGATGCACAAACCAATAGTTTTTTTACAGAATATCTAAGGGAAAACACTTGATTGTACTGAGGGAAAATCATAACAGTACTGATAAGCTAACATGCACATTAAAATTTAGCAGAAAATACTGAATTTTGCAGCAGGATAAAGTGGTTGATCAGGGAATTTGCATTCACAAGATTAATGTAACATACACAAGACTGCAAAATAACTTGGAAAGGTAGAAAATACTTCACACTCAGAGGGCAAAATTGGAAATTTTTTCTTCAGTACTCATATATCTAAAAGTCCTCATGCTCGCTCTCTTGTGCTTTACAAAGGCACACAATATATAGCAAAATGAATTTTCCCACCCTTCCTAAAAATAGACTAAGGTTGTTCTTGCCCATGCATCCTAATTTTATCCTTTATTTAATAATACATAAAGGGATAAAATAATACAAACTAGTACAAGAGGCATTAATAGCCTTTGATTACATCTCAGTCAACTGAAGTTGACTGTTCTATTTTTAATAAAGATGGGTGAATAATTTTGCCAACAATAAAATTGACTGCTAGGCAAGTCTTTCTCCATGACATGCAACTCTGTCTCTTCTCTGTTCTGTCTTCTTGTGAAGCATGCAAAAATACAACTCTCTTCCTATGAGTAAATAAATCAAAATATTTGTAATATTTGCAAAATAAACACCCAATGTGGGGCCACCTACCATGTGTACATATTCTGACGTTGACATCTCTTTTGGCTCTAAAAGGTCACAATAGTGACATACTGCTAATCAATTCTAGCTCATCTCTAGAGTGGGGACCACTTTTGCATTATACTTGGTTTTTCCACCTTGTGGACTTAGCATATACCATGGTTCTTGATGTAGGATGAGGGGACCACCTTTGATAACACACATGGCTCTCTTAGACCATGGTTTGAAAATAAGTTAGAAAATAATAAATACTTGATCATTCGGCCCCCTTTGATTAATATTATATGGCAATTGCATAGTCAGCTTCACATGCTTAAATGGACTATAGTTAATATCTCACCTTTTCGGTGATCATTGTGGTATAATTTGGTCAGCTTTGTTTGTTTTGGATCGACTATAGTTTAGACTTTGAAAGTCCTTTGTAATTATTTAAAATGTGGACACGTGGGCTGGCCCCTTCCCCACTGTGACTCACCCCTTTGGAAATATTGTCGGTGGCTCTGATTAATGCTGACCTAACTGTGGTTAGGGTTTCTTTGACTCCTTTGGTTTGTATTTGAACTCTCCTTAACGGATGATTGTTGATCTTTGCACTTTTTCATGGTGGCCGTTGATCTGTGACATGTGGTTGATTGCTTAAACCTTGTAATTAATACAGTCAATGGAAATCACTTGTGGTTAATCACTTTGATCTATGAGCTTGATTTTAGGCCATTGATCATCGTACTTGATGAAGTCTGATCGTCGATTCTCAACCATGGTTGAGTTTCGTTTAACTCACATGAGGTGAATGAGTAAAAGATGCTCGAACCCTTTCATTTTGATAATTTTTGACTTGCTCGCAGAGAGCAGAAAAGCCCTGACAAATTTTCTTGGATGTAATTTTTCTTTTTGAAGCTCAGCCATCATTCTGCTTCTTTCGGCCTTCTGATCTCTGTTACATTTACTTTCTTGCTCTTCTCTATTCGAGATTTTCTTTGAAGTGGCCACCATGGTTGATCACTTCAAGCTCTGTATTGTGTTATTCTTTGATCTCTATGAATTCTGTAACCTCCAAAGATGATTAGTCGAGTTCAAAACTTATTATTTTGAGGTAGTGTATTGTCATGCAACTCAAATATTTACATTTCTTCGTTGTTTCGGCTCTGTTGATCGGGCTCTATCCTGATGCAAGGATGGTAAGTATTTGACCTCTGAGCATGATAGTTGTCTTGTCATTTGTTACTTTGACCTTGAAACACTGATAATTCACTATTTCTTTGCATATTTCATGTCTTTGTGGTTCCTTGATGATTTTGATTTGAAATCTGTGTTAGGTTGATCTTTTCTGCTAAACTTGATGACCATTCGAGGGTTACTCAGATTTGATTTTAGCAGTAAGTACTTATTTCCTTATTCTAATTTTTTCTCTTCATACCCATTGATGGGTCTGCGATAAAACTTTTACTCTGCGTGTTTCCTTGATACATTCCTTGGAGGCTGTTTTGAATATCTGTATCTTTGTTTTTCATAGCTCTTCAAATTGTATTAATATGAAATGCTATTCCGAGGCTGCCTTCATTAAGAAAAATACTTTGTTCTTTGGCTGAGAGTTTCTTCTTTGATTACAGTCTTGAGTTATAATCATCTCCTTTACTCGGAGCCTGAAATGATATACCTATTCTGAATAGATAGTTACACTTTAGATCTAGGTTATTATGACTTTTGTAGCTCTGAATTTAATGATTCTCTGAGCCCTTGACAACTCAATATTAACTGGCAAGTTCTGTCTCTTATTCTGATTTTTGAAGCTTCGTTCTTTTAGCTCAAAATTCGTTCGGGTGCTCATTTAGGATGTAGATGGTTTTATATTCACTTCAATTTCTTGAATCACCCATAAAGTAGTTTTCTTAATCTCTAAGTATTTACCTCTATTTTGGAGCTTTGTTCTAATGATGAAATTTTCTTTTACTTATCATTCGGAACTGGAACAGTGGCTTCACTTTGATAGTTTCTTTTACTTATTACATTGCCTGTACTTTGTGATTCGTCCAAACTCAGAAACTAGTTCTGCCATCATCTTGGGATTGCAATATATAGTTATTTTGAAGAAAATGAAGTGTTACCTTGCTCGAAACTATATCTATATTGTTTGACTCTTCCGTAACTCTTTGAATTGGATATGAGAGCCATTTGTATGGGTATTTACTTTGTATTCTGAAGATGATGATCTGATGCACAATTTTACCTTTCTACTCCAAGTTTGATCTTTTCCTGGAGTAGGTAATGATGTTCTACATGTTTGCCTTATTGTTCTTGACAATATGAAATACTGTTTACTTGTTTGCAAAACAAACTCTGAATTTGATGATTTCCTTAATGAAAGTCTAAACCTGCATTATTTGTATTTCTTTATCTCAAATTCTGACAGATGGTCCTTTATAATATTGTAAGTGGATTTCTAGAAATTGTAAACAATTCTTCATCTGTTGTAACACCATTTTCAAGCATAAGCCTTGATTTAGATGCTTTGTTGAAATACTGTAACTTGTTTCTTTTACTTAGATGCTTTTATTTCCTTGGAAGTAGTATTTCTGGCATGCTGGAAAAGTCGTAAATGTCCATTTTACATGGCGAAGCCCTGAATTTTTTTTCCCAGAATCTTCTCTCTCATCCTGTTTCAGTTGTAATCCCTTTTTACTTTTAGCTTCAGCTTCTTGAAATCTGATTCTCCCTCTTCTTCACAAACTAAAAAATGTACTTCTATCTTCCATTCTCTTTCATGTACTGTAACTTCTTCCATTTGCAGAATGGTTGCTGAACTTTGAGTTGCACTCTTCCTTCTTCTTAGCATGTACTTATGACTTGTTTCTTTCTCTTTTTGGCTGCAACCTGTACCTGCACACTTAGGAAAATAGTTAGAAAATATTTAGGCTTTTTGGCCTCTCTTATGTCCATGTTTCTTCTTTTCTTTTCACTTTCTTCTTGCTGAGTGAATAAAGCATGCATGCAGTTTTTCCTTCAAGTAGAATACATCTCCTGCTTAGGGGAAGATTCATATGCACAAAGTAGGATAGTGTAGGAATATGGTTTGATCCCTGAGCTCGTAACTGATAGTCAATTCTTTTCTTCCTTTTCAGATACAATGGCTTCTACATATGAAGATGAAGGAGAAACAAAAGATGGAGATGAAGATACTTCAATTGAAGAACAAAAAATCCCCAAGGCAATGATGGGTTCACTCATACTCCTTTGCTTTCTCTTTCATGCATGTGTATGTTTCTTTTTAGTAGCTGTATTTTACTTTTCAGTTACATCTCACGGCTTGTGTGGGAAACATTTGACTCTCCTTGTGAATAAAGCATTGAATTCTGTAAATGAGTTGTATATCTCTTTCTACATTTCTATTTTCTGTATGGATTGTAAAATGAACTAAACAACTCAGTAACATAATTGAATGTCTTAATCATGAAGGAAAGAAAATTGAATAGAACTTGTAACATTCAGTAATGAACTCTGATTTTCTGTGATATCTACTTATGTTTGTTGTTCCAAAACTTTACACTTCACCTACTATGTAATTTGATGTTCTCATTAAGAGAATAAAAATGTCCTTCGGGGGCTTGTGTTCTTTTGCTGAGGATGGTCATGAAATTACAGACTATTTGATTTGTTACGTTTTGTAACAACACACATAGTTACAGATTTCATGCAATCTCTTAAATAATTCAGCAGTAACAACATAATCTAATATAATCTCCCATAGCTTAGGTATACTTCACCAATGTTATCCATCGTAACAAAGTTTTGATTTGGCCATTTTTGTACAAGTGTAAAAATTGTCAACATTCTCTAGCAATCCTGTGGGGAAAGCTTCCTGCTAGCTTATATACCAGTGCCTTGCTCTTGTCCATTGGGCATGGAGTCCGAATATGCAACAACAATTTGCCTTTTCTGAAAAGTCCAAACTTTCCAAAATGAAACTAAAACTGGGAAAGGATATGGTAAACCAGATCACGTGCACGAATGCACTTATTGAATTGAAAAAAATGAAGCAATGTGTAGGGGAACCACACTTATTGAAGGGAAATCCCTACTCTAACAATCACTGTAAGATTTTCAATAACATTGTTTGAGAAACCTACCATTCACAGGAATGGGAAGTTCCTCTCCATTCAACTTTGAAAGTTGGAAAGTGTTGTGTTCCTTACAAGCTGAAATCATGTAAGGGCCACTCCAAAGTGTATCAAAATTTGAGTGTCTTCCTGGCTTTACACGATCATCATCCCACTTCAAAACACTATCCCCTTCATTAAAGACTCTGAATTTGGTTTTCTTGTCAAAAGTGATCAATGGATCATTCTTTGAAAGTTCCCTAAACTTTATCCCTAAATGGTGTCAGTGCATTACTAGATAAAATGGGATTTGATTCTCAAGATGCCTTGGTTAAAAATGGCCAAGGTATTGCTAACCCAAATTACAGGTTGAGGATCATCCTCATTTTATCAGGTTTGGGTTATCCTAGTGTGGGAATGGAAATTGGAGAATGCTCCAAGAACGCTGACGGGAGACAAGTGTTCCGAAAGCATCAGTGAATACCCCACTGAGTCCTGTGAGAAGATTTCTGATGCCTTAGGAAAGTTCTGCTAGTCGTCATCAAGCCATTAGGATGTGGTAAGAGAAATGAGTGATGAGGTAATGAGATTGACACCTAATTTGTTTCTTACCATAATCATATGCAAAGTAAAACTTCTGATCCACTTTTTCAGCTTAAGAAGTATGGTTATGATTTTCGTAAAAGATAGTATGGAATTCTTTTCCATGTACTTTTTATGGATTGCATAATCATTCAGTGGCCAGATGCTAGAAGAGAATTTGACACTGACGAAGAAGTTGATGCCGTTCATCAAGAACAAGAGTTAATCAGAAAGACCAATCTCGTTCATGTAGAGTACGAGAAATGGCAGAAAGAGTTATCCTCATCCCAGAAGAAGGAGATTAAGAGGAATTTTTGTGCTCATTTAGCCAGAGGAATAGGCATCGAGTGGAAAATTGCTGGAAACTGCATCCATCTCGCCATCAGAGTAATGATGTCAAGCTCAAAGATGGAATGGAGGCCTATTGTAAAGGCTAAGGAAGTTTCTACTCCACCACCAGCTTGATCAAGTCAACCCAGGTCCAGGTAATACTTGAAATTGAAAGTCCTTTAAAATGGGTAAGTCAACACTTTTTCAATTATATATTGAGTTCATAATTAAAATTGATGGATCATATGCTCAGTATTAAGTTTGGAGATCAAATTTTGTGAGAAAGTGCTTATGAGAAAGGTTTACCATACTCAGTGGATTTTCTTACTTAGAAAATTTGATTAATGCTCCAAACATATCTCCTAGTCAGCATGTGAGTACCTGTTACATGCTATGGACACAGGAATTAACTCATATAAAGCTTGGAGATTGATCTGTCATTTGTGTAGATAGTAGAGTTCATATTTTTGAGATCAGCTCGGAACTTCATTCTATGTAGAGGCATTGTGACCGTGCAGCAAAATGGTAGTTGAATCACCATTGGCATTGACGTCGGGCTGGAACTTCATTCTGTGTAGACTCGGCTTTGTGACTGTGCAGGTAGAGTGGTACCTAATATTGTAGAGTCAACAAGCAGAGCTGCTCAAAGGATTAGCTCAAGAAAAAAATCATTCAGTGTCAAGGCATTGTGACCACACATACGAATGATAGCTAATCAATAGACTTAGCATCATGCATTGGAGGCTCGAGGTCTTTTTAGCAAGAGGCTTAGCATCATGCATCAGAAGCATTGAGGTCTGTAACATAATTATCATCATGCATCGGAGGCTTGAGGTATTGAAAGAGGGTTAGCATCATGCATCGGAGGTGTTGAGGTATGAAAAGGGACAAGTCATTGTCCATCATTGACATCGAATCATATCAAAGCTCTACGTAACATGGAGTTCCTTCAAACCAGTATCGGATTCTACGGAATCAACTTGGAGCCTGGAGTTATTTGTGTTATAGAGTCAACAGAAGATCCTTGTTATCAGATATCAAAAAGCTTAGCACTGCATAGAAGGAGCGTTGAGGTTTCAATAACTCAGTTTTGAATTAGCACCATAAAGCGGAGGTGTGGAGGTCTTATTTGGATATTAGAGCAACGCAACAGAAGCGTCGTGGGCCCATAACCCAAAGGTCCCAAATATCAGAGCAGAGTTGTCAAAGTGAGAAGGTTGGAGGTGAAGAGCCAAGGGTCTGACTGTAATAACACTTCCGAGGAGTGTCAGCAGAGTTTTTCAGATTCAGGACAGTATGGAATCTTTTTGGGACAAAAATGCCTTTCTCAGTGGGGAGGTGTGATCAGGGGATCATTTTTGAAAGTTCCCTAAACATCCCTAAATGGTGTTAGTGGAGAAGACCATCTTGAGAAATTTCCAATGACCATGAGAACACAATAAACAGACAACGGGAGCTCTAGATATGTCTGGTTAAAGTTTAGACAGCGGGAAAGTCAACTCTGGTCAATTGGTCAATATTGGACCAATCTCACTGTGACACGTGGCTTGCCACCACTCGTCGAATTGGCTCGATCTGCCTATCAGGAGATGACAAGTGGACTACATGATGACCATGTTAATTAATTTCGATACCCCATGGTATGGGTCGAATTTTTATTTATTTGGTAAGTTCACTTACACACCATTCCACATACCACGCATTATGCCACAAACTATGCATATTAATGTTTATACATTAGTATAAACCACCAACATCCTATATTTCCACGTGGAGGAGGAGTGAAGCGGTGGTGGGGAGCATGTTTAATGTTATGCGTGTTATTATCCAAGTAGAATGGGGAGATTAAGGTTTGTTAAAACCTACCCATAATAAAAGGGCGCCCAAATGTGGGATTTATACCACTTTATCCTAAGCGCCTAAAATGGGAATTAATCCCCTCATTCAAACAAAAGCCGCTTCAAAGGGATATCATCCCATTAACCTGACTTCATGCCAATTTGGGGGATTTAATCCCATTAAAAATGCAAACCGCCCTATATGGGTATGTAATCCCATTAATTTTGCTACGGGTGAGGCTAAGGTTTAAATATAGCCTAAAGATAATTTGTATTGCATTTTTTAAGGGCCCTATTTTTTGTATAAATAGGGAACCCATTCTATTGTAAAAACACAGACCCTAAGCTTATTATTTGTTAAGCTTATTGTGGAGACACACCCAAGCTTATTATTTGTTAAGCTTATTTGTGAGATGTGTCAACAAATATTGTTTATTGGCCTATTATTTTAGGCAATAGTAGATGAAATATTTGTGATTGGGAGTAAATTTTAAACTACCCAATTGGCCCATTGAGCCACACCAATTACTTGCAAATCCTAAATTGTCGATCGGAGTGCTAGCGTCGCATTGATAGCGTCGGGAAAGCCGATTGAAGCTGAAGGAGATTGTACATCAGGAAAGTGTAGAACAATTCGGCTGATCATTGAAAGTTTTCGAAGAACTGGTGTAGTGATAGGCAAGTAAAATTCCATTAGGTTTTCTTGTGAAAGTACTATTATAACTTATAAGTTTTGACTAGTGGAATGGTTCGATAAGAACCCAGAGACGTAGGCAATTTCCGAACTCCGTAATCAATCTGTGTGCAATTGTCATTATTGTCTTGCATTATTTTAAATTGATTACTTAAAAGAAGAAAATTGTCGGTAAATAATTAAAGCCTATAGGGGTCCGAGATCAGGTAGTAATAATCTGATTATTTTCGAATCAAAAATTTTTCTTGATTTGTTTCTGATTCT
The DNA here is from genome assembly GCA_019776745.2 of Taxus chinensis. Classification (NCBI taxonomy): domain Eukaryota; kingdom Viridiplantae; phylum Streptophyta; class Pinopsida; order Cupressales; family Taxaceae; genus Taxus; species Taxus chinensis. Next base: position 894,562,478 of record CM034147.1, on the reverse strand, counting down.
TTTCATATTTAAATGAGCTCGATCTCTTAGCTCTTGTAATTCCATTAACTCTGCATAATGAACCTGCAATGGTTCATTTTCAAGTAGCTCCATTTGATGCAACAAATATAATGTGGGTAACTCAACTGAAATAGGCATTCTTGATTCTTTTCCATACACAAGTTTGTATGGTGAATTTCCAACTGATATTTTAGGAGTCACTCTATCAGCCCAAAGTGCTGAATTCAACATCAGATGCCAGGCTTTTTGATTATCTTTGAGTGTTCTTCTGATGATTCTTAACAGATTCTTGTTAGTACTTTCAGCTAAGCCATTACCTTGTGGGTAATAATTAGATGAAGAACTTAGATATATTCCATGGTTGACAGCCCAATCTGTTATATTTTCACCAAGGAATGCTAAAGCATTATCTGATATGATAGTTGCTGGAACACCAAATATGCAAACTATTCCTTCATAAAAGGATAATATCGAAACTTCATTAACATCTTTCAAGGCTATTGGTTTAGTCTATCGTGTAAAATAATCTGTAGCAGTTAAGATCCACTTATGTCCTTGTGACGAAGGTGGGTTTATCATGCCAATAAAATCAAGACCCCACTGCATAAAAGGTTGATCAGCTGAAATAGGCTACAGAGGCAACGAAGCAAGATCGTTCTTTTCCAACAAAGAAAGCACATTTCTTACACTTTCTAATCCATTCAAAATAGTCTTTGAATATGCTAGGCCAATAATAACCTGCTTTCATAATTTTTAAGGCTGTAGTACGTGCTGAGAAGTGACCTCCTGTAGGTCCTTCATGGAATTCTAATAATATTTTCTGAATTTTATCATAGTCAACACATCGCAACAAGATTCCATTTATATCCCTTTTGAACAACACACCATCAATGAAAAGATAAGGAATAGCTTGTAATCTGAAATATATTCATTTATTCTTATCCATACCTTCCGAATAGGTGTCATGTTGTAAGTAGTTCACCAAATCAGTCATCCACCTTGATTCGTGGATCTCTCGAGCAAGTTCAGGTTGCTGAATTTTTGGTTGGACCATGATATTTGATTGTTGATATGCAATTTCAGCATGCTGTTCTGAATCTTTGGGTTCCACAGCTTGTTATTTTTCCATATCAGCAATTAGATGTTCACATAAACCTTTTCCTCGAACTGTTTTAGCAACCCGAATATCAACATCATATTCCATGACCTTTGTTATCCAATTTACTCTTTTCTCATTTAACTCCTTATTTAGTAAGAATGCTTTCACACTTGGATGAGAAACAAGAACATGGATTTTATTGTTCGAAAGCATATACTTGAAATTCTTTAGTCCTCTGACTACTGAAAGTACTTGCTTTTCAAGAAATGTGTACCTTGTTTCATAATCATGCAAACTCTATCTGAAGAAAGCAATTGGCTACTCAATATTCTCATCATTAACCTGAGTTAAAATAGCTGAGATTGTTTCAGCTCCTGTAAGTGCATACATTGTAAAATCTTTATCAAAATTTAGATTTTCAAGAGTAGGAGCCTGAGAGATAGCTGCTTTTATTGCTTCAAAACCTTCTCTTCCTTCGTTGGTCTAAGAGAAAACTTTCTCTTTCTTTAGCATAACTATGAGTGGTTTAACCAATGCTGCAAAATCTGGGACAAATCTTCTAACAAAGTTGATTTTTCCAAGAAAACTCTGTAATGCCTTCTTATGATGAGGCAATGATAGCTGTGATATGGCTTCAATTCTGAAAGGATCAATTGCTAAACCCTGCTTCGAAACAATATGACCAAGATATTTACCTTGATGTACTAAAAAGATAGACTTTAGTGGGTTCAAGGATATTCCAAACTGCCTGCATAACTGAAAAGTCTACCTTAAATGCATTAGATGTTCTTCAGAATATTTTGAAAATACAGTCACATCATCTAAATAGACAAGGATGCATTTATTTAATAAGCTATGAAAATTCATGTCCATTGCACGTTGAAACGTTGCACTGAAATTTGAAAGACCAAAAGGCATTCTTTTGTAAGCATAAGTACCCCACTTGGTGGTAAAAACTGTTTTATATCTATCTTCTTCTCGGACTAAAATCTGATTATATCCGCTATAACCATCTAGAAGAGATAGTCTATCTGAACCTGAGACTGTTCTCAAAATTTGATCCATATTCGGTAGTGGGTAATGATCTTTTAATGATGCTTTATTAAGATCTCTAAAATCTACACATAGTCTGATTTCACCATTCTTCTTCCTAACAGGAACAAGATTGGCTACCCAACTTGAATGCTTAACTGGAAAGATAATACCTGATTCAATCAACTTGGATAACTCTTTCCTCATAAGGGGTTCTATTTTTTTATTCACAGGCCTCTATTTCTGTCTAACAGGCTTAGCATTTGAATGTAACTCGATTGTATGTTGTGCTAGACTGGGATCAAATCCTTTCAGATCTTGGTATTTCCAAGCAAAAACATCCTTAAACTCTTTGCAAAGATTAATAAATGACTGCTTTTCGGTTAAGGAACATACCTTTCCAAGAAATAGCCTTTTCCCTTCATCAACCAAGATCTCTTCGTAATTATTAGAGGGGGTTGACATTTTAGTCTTCACCTTTCTTAACTGATCGTCAGTGCTGAAAATGTCTTCCAATGTGACCAGATCTTGAGGTAGTTTATTTGTATTCGACTGAACAATATGATCACCATATAAATGTTGTAACTTATCCTTATTAACTACAGAAAATTCAGCTTCTTGCTGCAAAAACCTGTTGATTTGATCATCACTTTCAAAAACTTGCCAATTTGATTCATTATCAGGTATAGAAGGCCTGACAATTAGCTTAATATGAGGCTGAATTTTGTTGTTTTCCATCTGTTCCAGCACTTCAAAACTAGCACCAACTGCTGCAAGTCTATCTGCATGCTTGTTTTCAGCTCTAGGAATAGACTGAATATTAATAGCATTGAAATCTTCCATTAAGTCTGAAACTCTATGTCTGTAAGACTTCATTAGTGGATTCTTACAAACATTGAAGTTTTTTACTTGATTGATAACCAACTCAGAATCACCAAAGATTTGTAATGTGCTGATACCTCTCTTTCTGGCCCAAAGTAAGCCATGAATTAATGCTTCGTATTCAGCTACATTACAAGTGCATGTAAATTGGAGACTCAAAGCTGAGAAATACCTTTCGTTTTTCAGGAAGTGAGCATCAAACCTGCTCCCTGTCCTTTCTTGTTCTTAGCTCCATCAAAATGAAGCTTCCAAATCCCTTCTGCTGAATTTTCTGTTTTGAGATAGCAAGGGAAGTGGTGTATTTTCTTCATGCATACAATACACACCAAAAATATGTTCTTCAACTTCTTTAAAAGGATCATGGGCATGTTCTTCAACTGTCTTTTCATCCATAAACATGTTAGAAACACCATCTAATGCTGAAACCTGAGCTACATCATCAAAATCAGATTGCTCTAAAGCTGAGTAATTAGCTACTGCATTTGGAGAATGAGGCTCAATATGGAATCTGGCCAATGGTTCTGAATTGATAGTAACCTTAGTTCCATAACGTGTAGTAAAAAATAAGAAGGACCAATCCGAAGAGAGATAACCTCCTATTTTCGCTGTGAAATCTCTAGATAAGCACAAGGCAAAGTATGGAGGTAGATCCACAACAGTAACATCTTGTAGAATAGAAACATTTGGGTAAGCATGTAACGTCACCTCTAAATTTTTTATTATACCAACCGTATTAGTTGCAGTTCCATCAAGCTGTAAGACACTCCTTTCTGTAGGCTCATACTGCAACCCTAATTTTTCTGCAATCGTCTTTTGGCATAACTGTGCTACTTGCACCACTGTCCACCATGCAATTATGAACTAAATGTTCTCCAATAATCAGTGATAAATAAAATGGTGGTGGTTTCTTGATGTCATGAGCATTCAGAACTTTCTGAACCATCCACTTAACTTCTTTAATACGGTCTTGCTCAAACGTTCCAAGGACCATGTCTGTCTTCTGAACTTCCTTTTCTGTTGTATTTGAAGAAATCTGTAGCTTAGCTAGTTCATGAGAAAGTAAATCTTGTTGTCCAGGAATACTTAGAGCATCCCACATTGAGATGTTAACATTATGCTTTTTCATTACATCAACAATGTTAAAAGAAGCAACTGTCTTAGAGACAGAATCAACTGTTTTAGAGTAGGCCTTAGCAAAAACTGATTCTACTTCAGCTGCCTTGGATATCTGAGGTATAAACAGTCTTCTTGGATCAGGTTGTAGCTGTCTTTGATGATTTTATCAACTGGGACACTTGCTGATTTTTGAGGAACAACAGGGTTGTTAGTTGACTTTGGAGCTGTAGATGTTGTCTTGTCAGTGACAGTAGGCAGGATAGGCCTATTTTGCTTGCTTTTGATTTTCAACAGCCCTCCCTTGAGCCCTAGTAGTGACTGTAATGAAATCCTCCTCATTAAAACTGACTAAATTCTTGTTCAGGTGCTTTCTGAACATGAGTCTCTTGCTGCCCACCCTCCATTTGAGGCATAAACAATGTTTCAGATTGAGGTTGTGCAACAAGATTTAGATTCAGAAAAGCATTTGGGAAAGTTGTAGTTGAATGAGGTTGATTGCAAGGTTGACACCACTCTTCTGTAGCCATATTAACTAGAACTAAAGTGTTAGAGGAACTAGGAGCCTTTGGGTCAAACTGCCTTTGCTGGTAAGGCTGCCTATAATTTTGATTCTGTTGATAGGGCTTCTTGTTTTGTTGATTCTGTTGATAGGGCTGATAAGGAGCCTGGTAGGGTCTGTTAGGTAATGCAATTTTGTTCTCAATTGAAGTCAATTTATTTCCCATAGTCTGTAAAGCTTTGAATACATCATCTGATGGAGCTACAACAGTGGGCTCTATGATTGTAATAGGCTGAGGAATAGGTGCTAAATCTACCAAAAAGGCATTGATGGCCTTGGCGCCAATTTTCCAGCTTGAATAAGGCTATTTTCAGCTTGGATAGCAATATCATAAGCTGCTGGGAGTGTATCTCCACCCATTGACTGAATCATAGTTGAGATATCATTGTTTAATGCTCTAAGATAATAAAGGAAAGCATGATCAGCTTGAGGCTTGACACTTGCTGGAATTCTCTCCCAAGTTCTGGCAAAGTGGATATTGAAACTGGACATAAATTCATTTGGAGCTCTTTTAATAGTAGACAATTGTTCAATGAGAGACAAATGATCTGAATTATCCTGGAACTATTTCAACAATTTTTCACCTAAGTCATCCCAAGTTCTTATGCTACCAATTTCTAGGTTTCTATACCATTGCAAGGCTTGCCCTTTAAAAGATGCAGCTAAAAGTCTTAAAGCCACATGTTTCATGAGTGATATTATGGACTGCACATAGGCTGCAACATCTTTGATATGTTCAGCTGGTGTAACCTGATTTTCACCCGTGAAAGATGGTAAAATTTTCATGGCAGCATTAGGAATGTCATGGTAAACTGGGATTACTAATGGGCTGCCATTAGTAAAGGTCACAAAATTCCTAGGAGGTTGGATAGCCATTTGAAAAACTGATGTTAATAGAGAAATTGATACATGGTGAAGGAATATTAGGAGGAGGGTTACCAAAACCAGGTCTATTATAAGGTAAAGTATTACCAACTCTTCTCCTTCTAGCAGAATTCAAAGGTAAAGAAACAAATTCAGAAGGAATTCCTCTTACCGATGATCTTGTAGTCACTTTAGGCATGGAACATGCTGCAATACTAGTCTGAAATCAACTTTACGGAGTCACCAAAAGATCATAAAATCTTTAGAATAAATTAGCTGCAGTTTTCTCCCGAAAGTGACTTTTAATTTGCTGTAGGTCTGTTGTAGATCACATGCAGATCTGATTCGTTGTCCCACCGGGCATGCCAAAAATTGTTATCTCTCAAAAGTGCACCCTGTAGAGAGATGGTTGCAGGTTTTCTAAGCTTGCACAAATGATCTCTCTCTTTCGTAGATACAATGGAAACACCTCAGGTTTGTGGGTATACCTATTTTGAGGTGAGTCTCTGGTATCAAGGCCGGTTCCTTATTGGTGTATCCTAAACTATTTTCTGGGAGTTTGAGAGTAAAAGATGACTGTAAAAAATGATTAAAACTAAGGTGATACACCAAATTTGTATGAGGGCTTTGACTGAGTATATGCACAACTGATTTGTGAAGGATTCTTGATGCACGAACCAATAGTTTTTCTGCAGAATATCTAAGGGAAAACACTTGATTGTACTGAGGGAGGATCACAACAGTACTAATAAGTTAACATGCACATTAAAATTTAGCAGAAAGGACTGAATTTGTAGCAGGGTAAGGTGGTTGATCAGGGAATTTGCATTCACAAGATTAATGTAACATACACAAGACTGCAAAATAACTTGGAAAGGTAGAAAATACTTCACACTCAGAGGGAAAAACTAGAAAAATTTGCTTCAGTACTCATATATCCAAAAGTCCTCCAGTTAGAATCCCTCTTGTGCTTTGCAAAGGCACACAATATATAGCAAAATAAATTTTCCCACCCTTCCTAAAAATAGACTAAGGCTTGTACTCACCCATGCATCCTAATTTTATCCTTTATTTAATAATAAATAAAGGGATAAAATAATACAAACTAGTATAAGATAGCATTAATAGCCTTTGATTACATCTCAGTCAACTGAAGTTGACTGTTCTATTTTTAATAAAGCTGGGTGAATAATTTTGCCAAAAATAAAATTGCTTGCTAGGCAAGTCTCTCTCCATGACATGCAACTCTGTCTCTTCTCTGTTCTGTCTTCTTGTGAAGCATGCAAAAAATACAACTCTCTGCCTGTGAGTAAATAAATCAAAATATTTGCAATATTTGCAAAACAAACACCCAATGTGGGGCCACCTGCCATGTGTACATATTCTAATGTTGACATCTCTTTTGGCTCCAAAAGGTCACAATAGTGACATACTGCCAATCAATTTTAGCTCATCTCTAGAGTGGGGACCACTTTTGCATTATACTTGGTTTTGCCACCTTGTGGACTTAGCATATACCATGGTTCTTGACGTAGGATGAGGGGACCACCTTTGATAACACACATGGCTCTCTTAGACCATGGTTTGAAAATAATTAGTTAGAAAATAATAAATACTTGATCATTTGGCCCCCTTTGATTAATATTATATGGCAATTACATAGTCAACTTCACATGCTTAAATGGACTATAGTTTGATATCTCACCTTTTCGGTGATCATTGTGGCATAATTTGGTCGGATTTGTTTGTTTTGGATGGACTATAGTTTAGACTTTGAAAGTCTTTTAATTATTTAAAATGTGGACACGTGGGCTGGCCCCTTCCCCACGGTGACTCACCCCTTTGGAAATATTGTCGGTGGCTCTTGATTAATGCTGACCTAACTACGGTTAGGGTTTCTCTGACTCCTTTGGTTTGTATTTGAACTTTAACGGATGATCCTTAATCTCTATGATTTCATGGTCGATCTGTTTGCTTGAACTTTTAATACATGGTGGCTATTGAACTTGAGTGAGTGTTGGTTGATTGCTTGATTTTTGTACCTCGTATTAATATCAGTCGGATGGGTTTTAAACTAATCGCAATGTGGTTATCACTTTTAATCACTTTGATCTCTGAGCTTGATTTTAGGCCATTGATCTTTCATACTTGATGAAGCCTGATCATTGATTCTCAACCATGGTTGAGTTTCGTTTAACTCACCTAGGTGAACGAGTAAAAATGCTTGAACCCTTTCATTTTGATCATTTTTGGCTTGCTCGCAGAGAGCAGCGAAGCCCTGGAAAATTTTCTTGGATGCCATTTTTATTTTCTGAAGCTCAGCCATTTTTGCTTCTTTCGGCCTTTGAGCTCTGTTGCATTTGATTTCTTGCTCTATCTGTTCGAGCTTTTCTTTGAAGTGGCCACCATGGTTGATCACTTTGAGCTTGTACCGAAGTTATTCTTTGATCTCTATGAATTCTGTAACCTCCAAAGATGATTAGTGAGCTCTAAATTATTATTTTGAGGCAGTGTACTGTCATGCAGCTCAAATATTTACATTTCTTCGTTGTTTCACTGTTGATCGGACTCTATCCTGATGCAAGGATGGTAAGTATTTGACATCTGAGCATGATAGTTGTCTTGTTCATTTGTTACTTTGACCTTAAACACTGATAATTCACTATTTCTTTGCATATTTAATGTCTTTGTGGTTCCTTGATGATTTATGAGTTAAAACCCATGTTGGGTTGCTCTTTTCTGATTGGACTTGATGACCATTCGAGGGTTGCTCAGATTTGATTTAAGGTAAGTACTTATTTCCTTATTCTAATTTTTTCCCTTCATACCCATTGATGGGTCTGCATAAAACTTTTACTCTGGTGTTTCCTTGATACATTCCTTGGAGGCAATGTTCTGAATATCTAGTATCTCTGTTTTTCATAGCTCTTCAAGTTGTATTAATATGAAATTGCTATTCCGAGGCTGCCTTCATTAAGAAAAATATTTGTTCTTCTAGCTGAGAGTTGCTTCTTTGATTAAGTCTTGAGTTATAATCATCTCCTTTACTCAGCCTGAAATGATATACCTATTCTGAATAGATAGTTACACTTTAGATCTGGTTATTATGAATTTTGTAGCTCTGAATTTGATGATTCTTTGAGCTCTTGACAACTCTGATATTAACTGGTGAGTTCTGTCTCTTATTCTGATTTCTGAAGCTTCGTTCTTTTAGCTCAAAATTCATTCGGGTGCTCATTCAGGCTGTAGATGGTTTTATATTCACTTCAATTTCCTGAATTGTCCATAAAGTAGTTTTCTTAATCTCTGAGTATTTACCTCTATTCTTGGAGCTTTGTTCTAATGATGAAATTTTCTTTTACTTTCATTCTCGGAACTGGAACAGTGGCTTCACTTTGATAGTTTCTTTTACTTATTACATTGCCTGTACTTTGTGAATCCATCCAAACTCAGAAACTAGTTCTGATCATCTTGGGACTTGCAATATATAGTTATTTTGAAGAAAATGAAGTGTTACCTTGCTCGAAACTATATCTATATTGTTTGACTCTTCCGTAACTCTTTGACTTGGATATGAGAGCCATTTGTATGGGTATTTACTTTGTATTCTGAAGATGATGATCTGATGCACAATTTTACCTTTCTACTCCAAGTTTGATCTTTTCTTGGAGTAGGTAATGATGTTCTACATGCTTGCCTTATTGTTCTTGAATATGAAATATGTTTACTTGTTTGTACTTGTTTGCAAAACAAACTCTGCATTTATTTTTCCTTAATGAAAGTTAACCTGCATTCTTTGTATTGATACTTTATTTCAAATTTGAGAACTGGTACTTTTATTTCCTTGTAATATTGTAAGTCTTTCTAGAAATTGTAAACTCTCTTCAGCTAGTTAGCTTAAATAATTTTTTTGAAAGCCTTGATTTAGATGCTTATGTTGAAATACTGTAACTTCCCTCTTATTTTACTTTATATGCTCTTATTTACTTTTAGTTAGTAACTTCTGAGTAATTGAAAACATGATGGAAAAGTTGTAAATGTCCATTTTACATGGTGAAGCCCTGTCAAATTTTTCCCAGAATCTTCTCTCTCATCCTGTTTCAGCTGTAATCCCTTTTTACTTTTAGCTTCAGCTTCTTGAAATCTGATTCTCCCTCTTCTTCGTGCAAACTAAAAATGTACTTCTATCTTCCATTCTCTTCTGTAGCTCTAACTTCTTCCATTTGTAGAATGTTGTTAGAACTTTTAGTTGCACTCTTCCTTCTTCTTAGCATGTACTTATGACTTGTTTATTTCTCTCTTTGGCTGCAACCTGTACCTGCACACTTAGGAAAATAGTTAGAAAATATTTAGGCTTTTTGGCCTCTCTTATGTCCATGTTTTCTTCTTTCTTTTCACTTTCTTCTTGCTGAGTGAATAAAGCATGCATGCAGTTTGTCCTTCAAGTAGAATACATCTCCTACTTAGGGGAAGATTCATATGCATGAAGTAGGATAGTGTAGGAATATGGTTTGATCCCTGAGCTCATAACTGATGGTTAACTCTTTCTTCTTTTTAGGTACAATGGCTTCTATAATGAAGATGAAGGAGAACAAAAGATGGAGATGAAGATGCTTCAATCGAAGAACAGAAACCCCAAGGCAATGATGGGTTCACTCATACTCCTTTGCATTTCTCTTTCATGCATGTGTATCTTTCTTTTCAGTAGCTGTATTTTACTTTTCAGTTACATCCCACGGCTTGTGTGGGAAACATTTGACTCTCCTTGTGAATAAAGCATTGAATTCTGTAAATGAGTTGTATATCTCTTTCTGCATTTCTACTTTCTGTATGGATTGTATAATGAACTAAACAACTCAGTAACATAATTGAATGTCTTAATCATGAAGGAAAGAAAATTGAATAGAACTTGTAACATTCAGTAATGAACTCTGATTTTCTGTGATCTGCACTTATGTTTGTTGTTCCAAAACTTTACACTTCACCTACTCTGTAATTGGATGTCCTCATCAAAGACAACACAACTGTTCTTCGGGGCTTGTGTTCTTTTGCTGAGGATGGTCATGAAATTGCAGACTATGTGATCTATTACATTTTGTAACAGCACACATAGTTGTCAGATTTCATGTAATATTTTAAATAAATCAATAGTAATGACATAATCTAATATAATCTCCCATAGCTTAGGTATACTTCACCAATGCTATCCATCGTAACAAAGTTTCGAGTTTCCCATTTTTGCACAAGTGCAATCCCTCAATAGTCAAGTGTGAACCAAAACACAAGAGCGTGTCATTAGGCAATGATGATATTAGTATAACGTGTGATGAGCACGTAATGTGGATGCAATATGTGTATGTTAGAGGTATGCTTTGTTGTGATGGACAATGCAAAGATGTGTGATGAGTATGAATATGAATTATAATGCAAAGATGAAAGAGATGCACCTATGTTAAGATGAGGAGGGGGGGGTCTATTAGATGTAATGCCCCCAAGTGTATGTAAGGTAATGATCTATCCGGGTATAGAAGAGAAAACATGCCATGATGGCGAGTGTGGAAACATGTTAGGAGAAGTTAGCATACCAAAGGAAGTTGTGGCTGGAGGGACAAATAGAAATTACTTGTTGTGATAATGGGTATGTGAAAATGGTGTATACCTTAAGAGGAGATGCATAAGGAAATAAAGAAATAAGCTCAGGGTGATATCCGAGGCCGGGCTCGATGGATTGTGTCAAAATAGAAAGAGGTTCATTGAATCCTTGTGCATGTTTTCCTAATCCATTGCCATTGAAACCATAACGGCGCAAGTGATGATACCCAATGCCATACTATTCAAACTTAGGAGGAGAGGTGTCCGAAGCATGGGATTGTGATGAATGATCAATAATGTTGCAATAAACAAATGGAGATGGATCTGTTAATGCTTCATAAACCACACTTGGATATAGAAATTTAATACATGCATAAAGGGTTGAAGGGATCACATTCATGACATGGATCCAAGGCCTTCTGAGGAGAAGATTATAGTTAACATTATTAGGCATGACATGGAATGGGAGAGATACAGTGCATGGTCCTATTGTAATGAGAAGTGTGATTGTACCTAAGGCTCGTTTAGGCACATTATTGAAGCCATGAATGGAAATAGATGATGGGTTTAAGGAGGCTTCCTATAGGCCAAGTTGCATGAGAAATGTGAGATTACAGATGTTAAGCCCATATCCATTGTCAACTAAAGCGTGCTAAACTCCTACGTTATTGATGTAAACTTCAATATAAAGGGGGGAATCATTGCTTAAGATAGACCAAGAAGTGATTTCAGTAGATCTAAATGTGATATGCTCTTCATTGATAGATAAAGCAGTAATAACCCTATGATATAGATATTCAGAAGAGGTGTGAGAAGGAATGTAAGTGTTAGCAAAAAAAGATCTGAGTTTATTTTGACAATCAGGATTATTATGCAAAAAGGTATGGAGAGAGAACTTGATGGTGAAAGGACCCCTAAGATAATGAGGTGGGAATATGGGTGCAATAGGTCGCAAATTACGAAATAATATAAAGAAGATGGCCAAAAGGAAGGGGGTTAATTAGTACTTTCTTTACTCAAGAACCTTCTAAATAGTAGTATGAGACCGAGATAAATAAATGTCTAAAGTGCATATTTTGTGACTACAAATTAATTAACACGCTAAAGTAAGCTTAGGAAGCCATTTGGAGGTGATATAGGAGGAAATTGATAGAATTTGGAGGATTTGAAAGGGGGATTTAACCAATAAGAATGTTTATTGATTAAATACAAAATTAAAAAGGCTTAATCAACTAATAAATAGTTAATTAAACGAGGATTATAACTAACGAAGTGTCATTAATTGGCATCCGGAATGAAATAAAGCTTACTTAATTAACGAAGTGTCATTAATTGACCAAAATTAAGGGGAATGTTAGATAATTACTGAGAAATAACTAATTATAACGAAATGATAGGAAAGACGGTAAACAATGCAATTTTAGTAGTAATATTGCGTTGTTGGATTTAGGTGTCTACAATTGGGAATACAATGTTGTTTGTGTAGTTAAATATTTGAATATCCATTGTTAAATTTATATTGACTGGCTGAATATATACTAGAATCATTGAACATACATTGAATAATGGCTGTAACTTTGTAATTTTCTACTACACATTCAAACCTTTAATGTGCACTGAAATTAATGAATATACATTGAATATGTTGTTAGTTCATTACCTGTTCTTATTACAATGTTATTAATGAATAAATACTTATATTTCTAGGGAGGTGATATATTCATGTGGTAAATGGTAGTTATCTTTTTACTTACCCATTTCACCAAAAACAACGTTGTTATTGACCACAAAACTGATGTTATTAAGTAATGGATTTCGTTTTGACTTGTTAATTTTTGACCATGCACATTGAACTATTGTTTTTCAGTGTATATTAATTTATATAAGTGTATTTTTCTTTATTCCTCTATTTTCCATGAACTTTTAGACACAAAACCACGTACTTTAGGTATATTTCTAGGTCCTAAAAGCATACTAGCATTTATACAATTCCTAAACAAGAAAAATAGTCATTGAAAACTATCTTTGACCTCTTTTATGTGTCTCTTATTTTCTCTTTGGTATTACACACCCTACTATCTAGTCAAAACTTTACTTGTTTATATTTTATGGTTTTAGACACCAGCGCCCAACCAGGATAGTAGTGCCCAGGTGCATTCATGTCCCTTCTAGGTGCCCCTGACCCTTTCTTATCTTACTCGTTACTTTTGGGTCTCTTTTATCTTTTGGGAATATTTTTCACTTATGGGTCGGCCTTCTAGTTTTCAATTATGAAATTAAAACAAGGGAATCATACACATCATAAGAAGGGGAAGTTTATTCTATTCCATCCACACATTTGCATCTTCTAGAAAATATAGCTTGTTATCTAGTGCATCTTGCACAAGGGCTTCCCAAGGGCATCATTTCTACACACACACACACACCACGAGAATTACATGGAGTTTGAGATGTAGTGTAGTGCTCAGTTGTAAGTTCACTCTGTCAGGTGATCACTGGGGTCGCTCTAACTCCTAATTCTGCATCTTTATTTTTGTTAGATTTGATGTGGTTTGTGGGTTTGTGCAGGTGAACTTCTCTTTTGTAGGTTAAGAGTATATTTAACATTTAACGAGTGACTATCATTTGCGATCAACATGAAATAATTGTTGAAAATCTTGTGACACAGTAAAAACTAGGTATTGATCATCTGCACAGTCATAGGTGCCCAGAAGCAACCTCCAACGCCCAGGCACCCTTGTCCTAATGTGGGCGCCTCCAATTTCTGGCTCTGTTTGTTAAGTTCCAAAATTTATATTGAGCATTTATGACAATCTTCCCAGCATGTTCAACACTTTTCCTTTCCCCATATTAGTTCCAAAATATGCGTAAATCAACTAACTCTCTTTATCCATCTAATCTAACTTAGGGTTTCTTACTTTACATGCTTATTTACTCGCATCATATTATTACTTTAGCATATGTAAATAATTGTTTACATCAATTACTCTAAAAATAGGGCTTAATTATACAATCTATTTTTATTAAATCATTTGGTAAACCCATCCGATCGAATCCTTTCTTCTTATGCCTGTTACCCGTAGTTTTCGATTTGGGTATTTTGAGCACATTGAGCTTCCTCCATCTACCCGTAGGGTTTCTAAAGCAATGGTTGAATATGATAATCCTTTTTCTAAAGCAATGATGAGGATACCAATGTTGATAAAGAGAAATTATAAAAGCTTACTAATTTCATGTCAAATATTTATGCCCAAAACCCCACACATATTCCACATATTCTATATGATTTATTAGATGTTAAAAATTATTAATATGCTGCTTCTATACCTCTTGTAGGTTCCTTCTAGGTTGCCATGACATCCATTAAACCCCTTCACATTCCCTACTTCCATTCCCACTACTACTACTCCAGTCCATTCAACCCTATGCTTCTAATGCACAACTTGGTTTTTTTTTCAAACACTGCTGACCTAGCTTTTTTTATATCAAGATCTAAAAATTCAAATTTGTCAACTTTAACAAAACTACTTCATGCTCCCCTCCATCTCTTAACTCATCCTTTCTCCTTCATACCCCTTTTTCACCCACTATATCAACTTATCAACTTCCTCCCAACTTCTTCACCCCTAAGTTGCCCACCTTCAATGGCCCACAGTGAACCTCACAAGCATATCAGATCTTTTCATGTGGCATGTCTTAACTTATGTGGATGATCATACTTTACTAGCTTTAATCTATTTCCTATAAGCCTCCAAGATTACACCATGTGTTGGTTTGATGATCTACCTGTTCACTCGATCAGATATTTTAAATACTTAAGCCGATGTTTTTCTTACACATTTTTCTATCAATATTGGTACTCGAAGATATCCTATGCTTAACTTGCATAAATCAAACAAGGATCTAATGAGTGTCTAGCTGACTATGTGTTGCGTAATAAGAACAATCTAGCTAAGATGACCAATGTACTCGCTAATTATAAATTGTAATATGTTTTTATTCAAAGTCTTTTACCTCCACTACAAGAGAGTGGTATCTTTGAGACCTCTCCATATTTTGATCAACTATGCCACTACACTCAAGTTATGTGAAATAAAAATCTTATCTATGGGAAAACTAAAATATCATGATCATGATTCATCTTCATATTCTAATCATTTTAAAGGAAAATCTACTTTCAAGCCATCCCCTAAGTCCACTAAAGAAAAACTACCGTTAACGTTATTTATTACTCTTTGAGAATCTTCAATAACATTCTCCAAATCATTTTACAAAATTGCCTTGTGTTTCTTATTTTTTATTGCCACAACTTATTGAAAGAAATCTTATTACGCTTCTACCACTGCTCAAATCTTGACCCTTCTCACCCCCGTGGCCATAATTTATGATGATAAATTCTAAATGTGACTGTCATCAATGCATTTGGGCACCTCCATTGATCATTGTTTCAAACTTAAACATCTTATTCAAGATCTCATTGATAACAATGCAATTCAGCTCACTGAGCCATCTGCTTCTAAACCAAATTAATGATAACAAAAAGCTAAAAAGATATAATGACCCATTGCTTAAGAAGGACAAGAAAAGTTACTGGTTATTTGACTAATCATACATATCGCGTTGTGCCTCCTCTTTCATCGAGGCCTCTTGATTTTCTTGTCACTACTGCTGAAGTATCACCACCACTCATTACATTCTAGTATCATGATTATCATGCTACATTTAATTCTGATTCATTGCACATCAATGCCTCTATTAGTTCATATATTTTCAATAACACTATGAGTTATCTTTTGGCTCCTATTAACGTGCTCTATTACACTCATCATGGATATCAAATGTCCAATATCTAATATTTCATATATTTTTCCTCATTATTTTGGCTACATCAAGCTTCCAGTTACAGTTTCCTCTCACCATACTAATGTCATTTCACTATTGGCATCTTCATTCATAGGCTATGACATGCTCTTAGGTATTTCTTTGCTCCGCATTGCCTAAGTAATTCCCTCCATGAATCATTTGTGCATAAAATTCATTGATAATAAGAAAGTTTTCACCCTCAAAGGTGTTCCACCCATGCCCACTATTTCCTCTCCCCTCCTATTAATGAAATCCTTCCACCAATTTCAACATTCTAGGGTCTCCTAGGCCTCTCAAATCTCAAGCAAATTTTACACCTAGCTCTCCTATTCACACACGACCTACTCCATGACCTTTTCGTTCTCATCAGTCCACTAGTCTACCTTGTCAAGCCTAAGTCCCTTATTCAGGTAGCCCCTTCATATAGGTGTTCACCATCTCCCCTCACCTCATAGGTATCCTTAAAATAGGTGTTCATCACCTCCCTCACCTCATAGGTCTCCTTCATATAGGTTTTCACACCACCTCCTTCACCTCATAGGTATCCTTCACATAGGTGTTTTCCACCTCATTCACCACATAGGTTTCCTTCACAAGTACATCGTCACTCTCATACACCATTAATCTCAGAGCATAGTCAAACACCTTTATTTCCTTAGACATCGAGTGAAGGACCCTTGTCCTTCAATCTCATTGGATAGATTAATATTCATCACACACTTGAGGGGCATCATGCTTAATCCCTCCCTCACAAGTATCATCAATTGTTTTGTAATATCTACCACTATGCTATGTGCTTCATAATTCCTATTTCTAAGTACTCTTACACACCTTGATACACAACTTATATCGTCAGTTACCCTATGAAACACTCTAATTATGTTGATCGGAGTTTCTTGCTACTCTATTCAGATTAGTATTGCTAGAAATCAATAAAACACCAAACAACCTCAGACATGTAAGGGCTTAACACCTTAGAGATGATGAAAGATGTGGGCATGAAGTGGATGAGGGGCTCCTCACTTGTGATCTCAAGAAACCAAATAAATGAAATGAGGATGAAACCTAGCTAGTATTTTGATATAACAAAAAAATGATCATCAAAATGGAATTATGAGAGAAACATGAGATGATGGTAGTTTTTTGCCTTCAAGCACTTCAAAATTTGCTTCAAAAATCCACAAATAATTTGTCATTTTTTTTCCTATTTTAAGCTTCAATTTTTTTAGAATTTTCATATATATCCCAAGCGAGGGGGGGGGGGGGAGGGAGGGGGGGGGGGCAGAGGGGAATGGTTATATTTATAGCTTGAATATGGATTAAAATATGGGGTTAATGAGTAACCAAGATTTGTAAAAGTAACCCTGCTTAATGGGATATGCTTAGGAGTTGATTTGACTGTGGGTTCATGATTTGAAAAAATGAAAAAGTGTGATGTGGAGTGGGGACATGATTTGAAAATGTTAGGTGGAATAGTGAAACCATGTGCATTACTTTACACTATCGAATTTTTGAATTTGATGTCAGATTTTGATATATTTGGGATTTTGAATTATTAAATTCATGGGTGGGGTTTATGAATTAATAATTTTGGGGGATTTATTTTTAAGTGGGGAACATGTGGGGTTCATGATTTGGATGGTGGATGTGATTCATTGATTTGATTTGATTGAGAGGGGCTTATGATTTGGATTATTTTTGGATGATTTAATTATGAGATGGGATGATATTACCTAATTGGAATAATTGATTATTTAACATATAATGAGGTTTAAGTATGTGAAAGGGATCAATTAAGTTATAAAATTAATTAATTGAATACACATTTTTGGTGGGAAACATGATTCACGGTAGATAAGATTGCTGAAGAAGAGAGAAAACGTGGGGTGATATCAACATTTGGTGTTTACATTTTCCCCTTTTTATTGAGTGGTTTGCGATAGCAAGCCACGAGACAAAAACAAAAAGGGTTGGATGAAATCATGCATCCGCAAAAGAGACGAGGATGGGTAAAAAATGACCAAAGATAAGATACCCGAGGCGAAAAAGGATCATAATAATAATGAAAAATATGGTGGTGACTCCAATATCACATTAGTAGAGGAAAATTGCGGTCTTAAAAGGAGACGGGTGAAAATGTTCTATGAACTAGTGAGTGGGTGAAGACCATTGCAGTATAGATGCAAATCGCGATGACTGATAGGTCATAAGAAAACATCAAAATATGCGCAAATAAATGAGAAAAGTATGTGAAATACTTCATATGCGAGGAATTGAGAAGAAAATCATACGTCCACAAAAGGGATGAGGATGTAAAATAATGATGCCCCGATATAGGGCTCTCATTCTGGATTAGGTGGATATGTAAATCCTATACATCCAAGGGGAATGGGTAGGTGGACCTGATAAGCAACAGATATGATAGACTTGTGAGATAAAACTGGCAAAAAAAGATGATTAACCTAGGTGAAGGAAACATGTTTCATAGGAAGGGTTCAAAAGTGACGACTTTTCTAGTAATTTATAGCAGCAATACAATTTAATATTACTTCTTCGGTAAGAAGGAGAATGAGTCAAACTATCTATTGCGTATGAAATCCAAAGTAACATGAAGTAAAGTTCTGTGAACAGAGGATTACTTTAGATAGGTGATGACCGTTATTCTATATTCCAAGAACTAAATGTTACCTCTACAGGAAGATGGGATGTTTCCATATATGTGCATGCACCAGTTTCCTGGGGACAAAAAATTAGACCTATGGATTTATCCCAACATTTTACATTATTTTCTAAAAGGGATTTAAAGAGAAATTTTCTAGAAATTTAGAGGAAGATGGCATTGAATGCAACATTCAGAGTGAATGCATTGCAACATGTATTTTTGCAAGGAGTGAAAGCTAGGTGATAGCACACGAGGATGTTTCAGGTGTAATAGGTTTTTTATTAAATCATCTTACGCAGATAATGAGGAGTGTGAATGGTTCTATAAACTGGTCCCATGGAATAGTACTAGAGGAATTGAGATATTATACAGAACTAATTCTGAGGTAAGAAATCAAACCAGAGAGGGTACGTAGCCTTTGGAGAAACTATGAGATAATTTTTTTCCAAATTCAATAGGATTCCACACAAAATTCTTGTCCATGTAATGACCAACAAGCTGGAGAAGATCAAAATGAGAGGAGGGAAGATGTCATGTAACACTCAACTCCCTAAAGTTGGCTTTGTATTGAGTGATAACTCGATACTAGGAAGCCATCTTGATGATGCTCGAATGATTGAGGGCTATTAATGACCTAGAGGATGATATTATAATGGATCAATAAATTTGCGAAAAGTAACCCACCATAGATGTATGATATAAAGAAGCTAGATTATGCAAAACTGGAAAAAAATTGATATTTGAAGATAACAATGTCCAGGGGTTTCCCGGATATAGTGCTAAAGGTTCTAAGAGGATTTTAAATCCTTTGGAGGATGTCAACCCCCAGTGTAAGATAAGATAGTAATAGATTATAAACAGTAGTTATCATGCAGAAATAATGAAATATAAAATGACAAGAAACTAAAATGGATGAGGGGACTTAGCTTGATGCTCTGCTATGGAGATGAACTCGGACATCAAGATGGTAAGATGACCGAATCCATGGAAAATATTTTTCCCTCAAACTTGTAGAACTTAATTAAGCTATTTCGTCTCCTCTCTGGGCCTAGGTCTCTCCATCTAGGTTTTCTGGGTCTAGGTCCCTTGAAATATAGAGAGAAAACCCATATTTATAAACTTACATGGTGAGGTTATATTACAGGTTAATAAGATAACTCAGGGTTGGGTAGAGTAACCTCAAGTTAAGAGATATAATGTGATTATGTGGGGACTTATGGTTTGAATTATTAGATGGAGTGGGGAGCATGATTGACATGATAGGTGAGATGATAAATTCAATTTGAAATTTAGAAAGGGGTGTCGGATTGGTATATTAATACCCATGGATTGAATAATATGTGAGAGATGGGGGATAATTGTAATATCCTAATTATCAAATGGGTCCATATGGATCCCATTCGATAATTAGTTAAATTTAGATGAGTAAATACATGGATGAGGTTTATTGAAATTTAATAAAAATAAAAGTGAGAATGGAGAAGTGAATGAATGTGAGATTATGGAGGGGTGCTTATACCAAAAAATTGGTATCTACATTTGCCACTTGTTATTGAGTTCTTTACGATAGCAAATGCCACGAGAAAAAAATATAAGAAGGGTTAGATGAAATATTTGTTCGAGGATGGACGAAGACATGACCAAACAGGCAAGATGCCATCAAGAAAAAAAAGGATCTCAATAACAATTAAAAAAATAGTATGGTGGTGACTCCAATATCACGTCGGTAGAGGAAAATTACCGTCTCAACAAAGACAAATGATAATGTTCGATAGACCAGTGAGTGGTGTGAACACCATTGTAGTATGGGTACAAAATCGTGATGACCAATGGGTCAAAGGACAACATCTAAATATGTGAAAATGAATGCGAAAAGATGTGTGAAATCCTTTTTCTGTGAGGAACTAAATGAAAAATAATACATCAGAAAAAGGGGCGGAGGATAAAGATAATGATGCCCCAACACGAGGCACGAGGAAAAAAAAAGGTGAGTTATATGCATTGACATGTACAAGGATGAAAAGGCACCCCAACATAAGACATAAATGTATGTTGAAATGAGATATCCCAAGGGGAATAATCATAACTATGGACACGATGAGAAGATAGGATAAAATGCCCTAAAAGGGTGATAAATATGATGGCAATCATGTTTCATAGGAAAGATGCATAAGTGTTAGCAAATTAGAAGATGTAAAATAAAAAGCAGTCCGTTTCTTCGATAAGTAGGATAAGAAGTCAAAATACTTTTGCGAAAAAACAAAAGCAAAGCAAAAATTCATGAAAGAGAACAAAATTAGTTAGGTGAAGGCCGTTATGGTATCTTCCAAGACAAAAATGTCAAAGGAAGATGGGAAGAGATTCTTAGAAATGGATATGATGATGTCCCTGCCAGAGGACTGGAGAAGATAAAAGATGTGACAGGGTTCTCAAAAAGAGAAGAGGTCAATGCTGTAGAGAGAATAACAATAACGATAATGAAATGGATCGATGGTGGTACATAAATGGAGAAACATTGGCTTTGACCATGAATTACAGGTGTGAGGGATGTTGAGAAAGAAAAAAGGGAATGGAAAATAGGATTGATTGATTATGAGAAGAGTAAGAAAGACCTAATGTGAAGGCAACATGGGTATGGAATAGAGGGGCGGAGACAGAGGAGGAGAAAAGAAGGAATGAAAGGGGAGGAAGAAGATAACAAAAAAGGATTATAGAGAAAGAGGAAATGAAGAAGGACAAGTGAAGACAAGATAAAAAATAACCGAGCAGAGGGAGAAATTTTGAAAGAGAGAGAGAGTTATTTAAAATGAAAGGTGTGAAGGAGGATGATGCAGAGGAAATCAGAGAGGTAATGGGAAACGAAAGAGATGATAGAGCAAAGAAAATTGAAGGAAACAAATCATAATGAGGAAATCCAAGGTAAAGAATATGGAACTGACCACATGGAAATGCATGCGGATGATGAGATGATAAAGGAGATGGGACAATGCTGAAGATTCAGGTTATCGACGAGGAAGTAAGGAGGAAGTGTGAGGTAAAATGAGGAGAAGGATGATGTAGAGGAAGTGAAATAAGATGAGGATCAGAAAGGAGGAGAAGACAACGGAGAAAATTATGTAGAAGGAAGGGAACCAAGAATGGAGATATTTGATAAAGAGTGAGAAGCACAAGGAGCGTAAAGAGAAGCTTGAGGGGAGGAATGACATCGATTGGAAAAAAAGTGGAGATGCATGAGATGAGGATAAGTTGATGACGAGAAAATACAGAGAGGGTGCATGATGAAGACAATGAATAAATTGGTGAGGAAGAATGGAAGATGGAGAAGTGGCGAGGAAAAAGAAAGGAAGGGATAGGAGAGTCAATGTCAGTGAATGGATGTTAGGAGAAATCCATCGATAATGATCAGTAGGAAAGGATGGGACAACAGATGAGATGAGGTAGAAAGTAAACGAAGAATGGGAAGGGGAATGCCAATGAAGGGACGTTATAAGAAGTCCATTGATAATGATCAGAGGGAACAAAGGAAGTAAGGAATGAAGATATAATGGAGGAGGTCAAAGAAAATGATTCAGACTGTGCAGAATGGGGATGAGTGATTTTTAGGAGAATTCCACCGATAATTAATAACATAGAAACAAAATATGATGATGAAATAATGTTAGGGGAAGATCAATGATAATGATGGGTAAGTATCACTATAGATATGTGAGAGAACTCTAGAAGATGGAGTGGAAAGAGTAAAGAAAATAGGGATAATGATGTGTAGGAAGATGAAGATGAGGAGAGGATGTAGTGGATGAGAATGAATGAGATAAAAATGAAGAAACAAGACACAAAATGAATGGAGAAGCAATGGTTAATTAATATTACCCAGCAACGAATGACAGAGATGAAAAAGGGACCAGTAGGAAGTGGTGTATACAAGAATGAAAGAGGAGGTGAGAGGATGTAATGATGGGGAATGATGAGAAAATTTAGGTGGATAGAATGAGGGGTAGTGCGTGAGTGCAGGATTCTTGATCATGCTTAAGATGAACTCCTAAGTAAGATCGCCACGCCACAGGAAGAATTAAGTAAGATCACCAAATGGAAGTGACAATATAGAAGGAGAAAGACAACATTGTACTGGATACAAGTGTGGAAATGGCTGGTTGACAGTGGACGAGTATGATGAGAGGCAGGAGACAAAAAATGAGGAAGATATGATAGGAGGAGGAAGGGTAAGATGAAAAACCATTCTTAAGAGTAACTCTTAAGTAAGATTTCCCTCCAACGGGGATGGTTAAGTAGGATCACCAAGCTGAAGAAGAAGAAGGATGATGAAAATACTGAGCATTATATACCAAAATGGAACAAGAGATGAAAGGAGGTGATATCAAAGTGATAACAAGGAAACAAAGGAGTGTAACATGAGTGGATGGAGGAGCATATGCAGTGTAGATGAAGAGTGTAAGGGTAATCCTTAATTGGGATGGCCACATGGTGGAAGTGATGATGTAAGAGTGTTAAGTGGAATAGGAGAAGTGGAAAGACGTTTGTGGTGGTGATTTTCATCTATTGAAAGAGGAAATTGTGCAGAGAATCTTATTTAACATGAATATTCTAAGGAAAAAGATATACCTTAACTAAGATTCTTTGGATGTATGTATGGTTAAGTAAGATTGTTAAAACTGAAAGTAGAAGAGTAAAAGGGGAAAATCAAGAGGAAAGACAAGTATGATATCTGACGTCATGCAATGGGACAAAAAGGTGAGAAGAATGATGTGGAGACAAATGGTGATGAGTGGAAATGGAGAACGAGGAGAAATGGATCAAAGACGTTGTTGAACAAGTTGGGAGATTTTAGGAGCTGTACAGGATAACAAACTTGCCTTGAGAAGGATCCTCGAGTAGGATTTGCAAAGTGTAATGGCGATTCAAGTAGAATTCGCAAACCTGAAAAAGTGTATTTGCGAGCACATACATGTGTGAAATATTAATGTGGCGCTGACAAAAGATTACCTTAATGAGATAAATAGAAACATACTTTTAGCAAGGGCATATAAGGAAACAATGTTTCGAACTAGATTAGAGATAAACAAGAATGGTTAGCACTAAAGGTATTGCACTTGCTGCCAATAGCAACTGTTAATACATAACCAATGATAGTTAATTATACCAAAAGACCATGAGGATAAATATGGATGAAAGATGCTCGTAATCCTAATGTTGACATGAAAAAGGGATTGAGATGTAACTTTTATGCGGGAAGAGGGTATCTCAAAAGGTGGTGTTCCTTAAGTCTATGCCCCAACTCTAGGAAAGAGAAAGAATAATAGCAAAAAGTTGATCAATGCAGGGAAGCTTTCAGAAAATATTAATAAAACAAAGGCTAATCAATGTGAGAAACCTTTTAGATGCCATAATAACAGAGTATCCATCCTTCAAGGGTATGGTCTACATTATACATAATATGGATGGACAAGAATAATATGATTGTCATCCTTCAAGGGATCGATCTATTTCTTTTGATTTTGCTATGATTTTTGATGTATATGGTTTTGTTTGTCTTTTTCTCTGATACAAGTAGTTTTCCTTCAAGGGATCAGTATTTTTTTGATAACTTTGATATTGTCCTTTTGCATACTTGAATTTTAGCTTTACATGGGGAGAGTCTAGGGATAGCGAAGTACACCACTTAGGAGTGGGATAAGGAATGTACAGGAGACACCCTAGATCCTTTACATGGCTGCAATAGGAGAATGAGAAGGTGATGAATGTAACTGGTTACGGGGTCACATCAAAGTAGTGAAGGTGGACCACATAATTCAGATCATTACAATAAAAAATGAAATGGGCGAAGGATGGAGGAATTATCTAAGGATATAACTAAGTGATCATTGGTAAATATGCTAATAGTAGACTGGTCGTAAGTATAATTCCTTAAGAGGTTACGTCTGTGGTTTACCACCACAGAGAGGGAAGAAAATGAAGTTGCAATAATATGAGATGATATCCAAGCAGGAAATAAAACTATTTCCATTGAAGGAAACAAACATATGACTATAAAGGTGGATTTAGATGAAAGTAAATGGTGTCCCAAGATAAACACAAATATGGCCACGATGGTGGATTTCGGTAAAATAGATGGTGCCACCGAAGAGAAAAAAATATGGTCACAATGGTGGACTTCGAGAAAAATAGGTTTTACCCCAAAAGAGACCACAAATATGGCCACAATGGTGGAATTTGAGAAAAAGGGGCCCTCAATGGAGATACCAACATGGCCTCAAAAGAGGACTTTGAATGAAAAAGATGATACCCCAAAAGAGGCATAAATATGGCCACAATGGTGGACTTAAAATGAGTTAGGATTTGGGTAGAAAGTAGTTTAGATTGAGATGAATGCGCAGGAGGTAGACAAAATAATGTCAAAGAGAAAATTCCCTTAGTAACAAGGGAGTTGTACAGATGAGATGCTCAAGGGCGAGGGAAGGTTGTTCCCCCAATAAGTTAAATGTGAACGAGTTAAAGGATGTCGAAAGAGTTTAGATGAGATTGTTTTAGATTTGGACGGGGTAAACAATCGGAGACCACACGTGTGCTTAGTAAGATAAGCGGTATTGATGAACAATGGAGGACCTTCCTTAGGAGGAATGTTAAGGGATGATGTGGATGGAGGAATGATGGAAGACCCAAAAAATGGGATATGAATTGGATACAAGGTAGATGGAGAAGGAATTTTCCCTTGAATGAGGAAATCATTTTTCTCAATAAGATTTTGGATGATTTTCTGAAATGCCTTATAATGTTTGATGTTATGGCCCGGGGTACGATGATAAGCGTAACTGTAATTAGGATTGAACTATGATGGCTTGGGAACATAGAGATTAAAGGCTTTAATGGGAGGAAGTGTGATGGCAGATATTCGAGTTAAATGTTGAAAGATATTTGTGTATGATCCTATTGAAGTGTTATGGGGAAGGTCACTCTTATGGGTTTTGTTAGGATATCTTAGCTTAGAGTTTAGAGAAAAGTGGATGTGGATTGGATGGGTGAATTTCATGTTTTGGAGGAAAAATCAAATTTGGTTAAGGATTGTATTGTTTAGATGTGGATCGATTGTTGCAAGATGTCGTAGATGGAGAGACTGATCCTAAAATAGATGTTGTAGCATTATATTGTTGAGAAGAGGGAGAATCTGAATGTTTTCGAGGATGCGTAGGGGACTGTCGGTGATGTTTTCCCTGAGCCTTAGAATTCAACTGAGAAGATTTATTCCTAGCAAGGATGATAATAATTTCAACTAGAGGATCTGATAGTGATGGTGTGATTATTAATGGAGAAAATGTCCTAACATAAGACGAGGATGTTAATAGGGAAATAGGTGTTTGTATGATGCGATTAATGATATCTATGTGAGATGTTGATTTTTTTGGTTTTGGCATGGAAAGAGTTGATTTTGTATGGGGAGAAGGTAAATCATATTTATTTGATTTAGGTAGATGTGTTGGTTTAATAGATGATCCAAAGGGTATCTTTGACAGGGTTAGAGATCAAGAGGATTTGGTTGATGTGACAGAAAAATTAGGCAAAGAGTATTGGGGTAGACTAGGTGATGCAGCCACGGGCAAAGATATAAGTAAATATGTCAAGGTAGAGATGGGTGCATTTTTTGGTATGATAGATATATGGGTTGTTAGAATAGACAAAGATGTAGGAATTTTTGGGATATTTGGAGATGTGGGTGATGTGATAGTCGATGGAGTATACATTATTGGTAATGTAGAAAATGCAAGAGCATTTTCGGATGTAGAAGTAGAAGGGACTGGTTGTTTCATAAATGTTTCTAGGGGTATGAATGATATTTTTGCTAAGGGGGTTGATGTCGGAGGCAGGGTTGTAAGGGTGCATACAGTAGAACTAAGTTTTTTTGGGATGGTTGTGAGTAATGTAGGTGTAGTAACAAGTGTATTTGAGGCAGATGTGGGTGAATAAATAGGTGTGAGAGATGTAGGGATATGTGTGGATATGAGTGGGGCTGAAATAAGTGCTAAGGATGAATCTAATGTGGTAGATTGGGGTATGTTTGAAGTGGCAGAAGTGGATGGTATAGTCAAATTTTATGTGGATGTGATACGGATAGGAGAAGGTGTAGGTTTAGGATAGGTAGTGAAAGTTGATGTAGTTGTGACAGGTTCCACATAAGGTATGGGAATAATGTCCACTGTAGGGACATGCAGAGTTGGTGATAAGATGGGATCTTGATTGACAGTGTCAACCATACAAGCGTTTGATAGTTGAGATGTAAAGAGTGTGGCTTGATTTGTTGGTGGTTGATTATGTTACACAGTTGAGGTATCTATTTGGATATCCCCTTGATTCAAGAGTTGTTGGACATGATCTTTGAAGGAATGACATCTCTCAATGTCATGACATTTTACTCAATGATATTTACAATAGTGGGCTTCGTGATACCAAATAGGCTTGGTTTGCGAGTTGTCCATGGGTTGTATGGGAGGAAGTTGGATGGTGTTTACAGTAATCAATTTGTCAAAAACGGAGCTATATGATTCTCCCAAGGAAGTGTAGTTAGCTGTTGATTAAGGGGATCATTGTTGAGACCATGTACTTGATGTAGATGGAGATGAGGGTTTACTGACTATTGTCAGCAAATCATTGCACCCCCCGAATCTCCTGAGAATGAGTCATGACATTCGGTGTGATTAGGACACATGGGATCACCTCTCAAGTTGTGGGACTTGGGCTCGAGGTGAACCTCCAGAGAAGGCCAGATTCCTCTTCCTAAACTAAACACAATACTAATTTTGATGTAAGAAAGATGACTACCTAGACCTATGCTAATATTTCGTGGGATTAGGGAGCGAGAATGCAAAGAAATAAAATCAATTCTAGAAGTGGTGATGCACCAAGAAAAGGGGTGTTCAAATTATGGAAGGGTTAATGTGGGAACAAGGTTTACACTATTGACCACCTTCACCTTTCGTAACTAGAAAGGGTATAAAAATACCACAAACCAATAGCAGACGTTCCTCTGTTAAACTCTAAACATACACAATAGAAAGGTGAGCTTTGATTCGATACACAGATAATTTATCAAGAAGATAATCACAAGCACATGTCAAGTATCCATTTAAATGAAAATAACAATGTAACTCTTAATCAACAGAAGGAAAACAATTTTTCACAACTGATGAAAATTAACCAAACTATTCTTTTCACGATATGAAACAGATAATCTAAAATAAAGGTAGACTTAATCAATAATGCCAAGGAATTGAATTCACAAAGCATACAATGACTAATCATTCAACACAATAAAATAGATCTTCAAGTGCAAGGAAACTCCGAATATAATTAAAAAGTTTCAAAAAAACTTTAAAAGCACTCTTCTAAGCTTGAAGATCAACTTCCCCAGAAATCTCTAAAAAAAATGTATATCTCCCTAAATAATGGAAGCATTCCACTATTTATAAGTTCCTAGGTTGAGCCATTATAGCCGAGCCTTTAATAAACCCTCAACTAAAAATAGTAATGTCATCAATAAAAGGGAACATGCTCCCATAAAAATAGAAAATTTGTTGCAAAAGTTGACCAAGTCAACCCTATAAATTTGACTGATTCCGGAGCTTGAAAGTGTCTTTTCATGGCCACTCAGCTTTGGCCTGATTCACCTGATTCTCCTTTTCTTGCAAGTTTTTGTTGTCCTTCCTCCCAAACAGCCATTCAATGTCTATACTCGAAGAAACGCTTGACAATGCCTTGAGTTTCTTTGTCTCCAGGTCCACACGCATAGTGATTCACTTCATCCGCTGTCTTAATTTATTTCATGATTCTGGCTGGCAACCTTCGAAGATTATTCATGAATTTCCTCAATCTCCCTATGAAATTATGACATAGAACCAGTCGATCATTGGAGTTACTATTGAAAGTCTTCGCAACATCATCGTCCCGCTTCACCAAATCTTTGAAATTTTCTTTAATCTGGTCTTCGGGAAGAACATCAATATTTTCATTAAAGAACTTACAGTTGGCATTGTCAAACTCCTCTGAGATATCATTGAGGGCATCCTTAATCTCCACTTGTTTATCCTCCAATTTCTTAATCAGATCTTGCAGCACCTGACACCAAAATTCCATAGCCTTTTGATATTCAAACAATTTAGAGGCATCATCAATTACCTCCTCCTGAAGAAGTAAATCAGAATCTTCTCCTCTAATGTCACTCCATGTTGCCAAAGTTATGTTCAAGTTATTATTATCTTCAAAGAAATATTCATCCATCTTGGCAATGGTGGTTTTTGCAATCTGTAAATCAGTAGAAATCTCAACGGCTTCTTTAATCAAAGGATTGGCCTCCTACAAGATCCTTTCCATCCATCCATTCACTGTTCTCCCTTTTCTGGACTAGCTTTTTGAGTTCATGATAGGAAATATAATCGAATGTAGATGAAATTTTTAGGGCCGTAGTAGTTGAGATGTCAGTAGATGGAGTGGGCTGAGTTACCATATACAACAGTGCAGTGAGCTGCTCGACTTTGGCTTTAAGCTCATCCTTAGTAGCCTTGTCTTTGTCATATTTCTCCAAAAGGGCCCCAAGAGTAGTGTGTACATCTTGCTTGGCTCCTTCATGAGTAGCCTTCCCTAATGAGAACTTCGAGATCCAATAGTCTGCTACTGTGATAGTTTCTTTAGTTTTCCCCTCAACAAGGGTAGCTACTTCTATCACACGCTCTCCTGATGGATTAACCACCAGACTTGATATGGTTCTCGATCTCTTGGAATTTCTTTTGGGCATGGACTCCAATATAATGAGATCTATCACATCTCCCAAAGGAACCTTCTTCTTTTGCTTGGGAGCATGTCTAAACAGCCACTCTGGTATGGCTAGAACCGAGCAAGATGGAGTAGCAGATCCAATACCTGAAGCATTAGTCAGAGCAAGATCACTAGAAATGCCAGTTGATATCTGAGCAGAGGTAGCAATGATAGGAGGTGTGGGTGTGAGGACAACCATAGGAATTGATAAAGCAATGCTAGGGGTTAAAATTGAAGAAAATGGGAGTGTCAAAGGAAGTGAAGAGGAAATGGGTGACCCAATATTTTCCCTAGCTGATAGAACTAGAAGTGACGAAAATACTTGGGCCATGGAAGGGGATGGGAAGGAAGAGATGATGGTAGAAGTGGAAGGAACTAATATTGGAAGTGATAATGGAGGAAGGGGAATATGTGGTGGATCCTGAATGGCACTAGGAGAGTCACTCACTTCAACTACCTCTATAACTGGCGTTGTAGATGTTACAATCTTGGGAGCAGTAGACCTAGAAAGATATGAGCCACCAACCACAAATGAGATCTTCTTTGGAATGGTAGGAACGCTTTGAGTCGACCTCTTGCCTTTTGTGGGTGTTGGTTGGTTTACTGCTGATGTAGACCATGTATTTGAAGGTTGAATTTCCCCTTTGGGTGAGATTCCCAAGGTATCCAACCAACTGAAAGTTCTCCTTAGAATGGGTCCCGCCCTTTCTTTAGTATTGCTGCATTCCTCCACATACCAATCAACCCATGGAAGTGGTTGATTATTGACATTGCCATTCTTATATGATGGATCTAGGACCTCATCATTGTCCTGCAAGTCTTTTGGCACATCAGCCAATCCAAAATGCCGCACTTCATCCAGAGTTAACCTCCTCCATAATCCCCTCTTTGCCGCACGATGTACTCATCCCATCAATGAATCCATATGCCTTCTAATTGGGGCACATGAACACTGGACTTACCTGTCTCCCCCAACTTACCCCAATAGTCAAAATCAGTTCACAGATGGAAGGTCCGCAGGGTTACTTCAGCCATTTCCGCATCTACATTATTTACCTTGTGGATAGTTGGGCAAGAATACCTGCTAATTGTAACAGGGAAATGCATTCCCACCTTGTGACGCTTATTTTGGATTTTATGGTAATCCAAAAACTGCTG
Organism: Taxus chinensis; assembly: GCA_019776745.2. Taxonomy (NCBI): domain Eukaryota; kingdom Viridiplantae; phylum Streptophyta; class Pinopsida; order Cupressales; family Taxaceae; genus Taxus; species Taxus chinensis. Next base: position 894,531,833 of record CM034147.1, on the reverse strand, counting down.
AACCAATTCCAAAAGAATCCATTTGTCAGTGGGGAACCTTGAAAACTTGCTTGGGGCGCCTATGAAACCCATAATTCGAATGTAGGTGAATGTGGGAAATTAGAATTAGATTGCTCTCCATTCTCATACTTCTTGGAAAGCCTCATCGGAAACCCTTTGATTATATAACTCTTTATCGAAGCGATAGAGGACAACAACGAAGAAGGTGTCATTAATTCTTTGGAAGTGCTTTCTCCCCTCGTCTAGAGTAAGCTGGGGATAAAACTCATATATTTGGGATGTCCCTATGAACTCCCCTGGTATTCAATCCTGTAAAATACCCCATGGCAGTAGCTGCATATACTAGAAAAGATGTCATGTAGAAAATTTTGGTTTCTGACACCTTACCCAACTGATAATGAATGTTGCTACTAATATGTTCACACCATCGGATAAACTTAGTATTCTTATTCATGGTTGCTATGTACAAGAACATCCATTCTTGGAATTCCTTTGTAGAAGGAAGACTTGAAACTCTACTTAAGAGTATGATGAGATCGTTGACTTCCTGAATGAAATCCGATCGATGTATAGTTTTGGGAAACTTGGCGAAATTCATAGCCAGGTACTATTTCATCATGACCTTTGAGCATACTTCTTATTTTTTTATCCCAGTGCTCAACTGCTATATCAGGTGTGATTGTGGCATAATCTTGAACATCTGGAAGTTTAAGAAAGTCTTCAAAGAAAGCTGGGTCCAGACATATCACGACCTTATCATTGCTATCTCTTATCAACATAGAGTCCTTGTCATGATGGGCTACTGCAGCTAGGACAAACTCTAGGCATTACACAAATGTGGGAAAACTGGTGGCAAGGGAAAGACCATTGTCAAAGATGGCCTACATCCATGGATTTTTATTCAGGGCCTTTAATCTTTCCCAGAACTCGGAAGATTAATCTGTCCTAGATCGGTGTCCCTGATATTTCCTAAGTCATAGGTCAAGCAAGATTGGGGAGAAACCCCAAGAAATGTGTACTTCATCTTCTATTTTCCCTTTGAAGTGGAGGAAGACATCAAAACCTTTGAATGTTGCAGAAACTTTGAAAAATCGAAAGCAAGGAAAAATCTGAAATCCCGAAACAAAATTTTTTGAAAGGAATCACCAAAAGAAATCTCTGAAAAAGTTTTCCGAAGTAAGAGGTCCCGAAAACCCAAAATTTTGATTCTCTGAAAACCTGAAATCCTGAATTCTCTGAAAAAGTTTTCCGAAATCTGAATTCTCTGAAAACCCGGAATTGAAATCTCTGAATTTTTTTTTGAAGTCAGAAGTATGAAAGAAATCTCTAAAAGCAGAAAATCTCCGAAATTGGAAAACTCCGAAAACCCGAAACTGAAATCTCCGAAATTTTTTTTCTGAATGATTTTCCCGCCTTGTGATCTCTTGAAGGAATTCTCTGAAATGAATTCTCTGAAAAGTATTTCCAAATGATCTCTGGAGGAACTACAAAATAAATGTTAAAAAGCCAAGATGGAACATGAGAAACGGGAAGAAGTATGAGGGACCTAAATTGATCCCTTAACCATACTTGAAAACCTGGAGAAAATCTCACAAAACGAAGCATGGTGAAAAAAAAAGACATTACAAGAAAACACAGAGGGAAAACAAAAGGAAACCCAAAAAGGGGAGGAGGAGGGAAAAGACATAAACTAAAAGAAAATAAAACCAAAAACATACCTTGAAAAAGACGCTGAAAATTACAAGAGTTAAATGTAAGAGCGAAAGTGTCAGGTAAAAATGAAAAGTAAAAGTCCACATTTATATAGAATTCTCGATATTAATGGTAAAAATCCGATCTGTATGGGGGTAGGTTAGAATTAATCATGCATAGAACCTCCAAAGTTTCGAAACCCGAAAGCCCAAAATTCTGAAAATTTAGGATTTCAGACTTCGGAAAAATGGAAAGCAAAAAGACGAATTGGTAACTAAAAGTCTGAAACCCGAAAACCCGAAAGTTTGAAAATTTGGATTTTTGGAAATTTAGACTTCGGGAAACTTTAAGTAAAAATCTAAAAATGACTCGGAGAACTCCGAAAACCTGAAACCTGAAAGTCTAAAAATTTGGAGTTTCGGAATTTTAGACTTTGGAAGTCCGAGAGGGATTAAGACAAAATGAGCCAAAAATTTCCGAAACCCGAAAACTTGAAAGTCTGAAAATTTAGACTTTTGGAAATTTGAACTTTGGAAAATTTCAAAAGAAATTTTGAAATTTAGTTCCAAAAAACTCCGAAAGAGAAAAACTCCAAAGTCCGAAAATTGAAATTTTTTCGGATTCTTGGTCTTAGCAAAATGCATTGTGTGAGGATTTCTTTAAAACATTAGTCTAACATATAACCTTCTTCAGGGTAGGTTAAATGGTTAACACTAACCATAGTGTTGGCTGCACCCTTAAATTTGTCGTTATGTGTGAATGGTTTGGTATATTAGACATTAGGTTTAGCTGATTTGAGTTTAAGGTAACCCTACTCAATGGCACGGGTTTCGAGTTTGCGAGCCATTGTGAAAGCTTTATCAAAGGTTTGGAATGATTGGATCTGAAAATTGGATGATATATGTTTTGTACATGAACCCGAGAATAATTCGATGAGTTTGGTTTGCAGGATAGTGAAGGATAGTGTGTTTATAACACCACGCCATCGTGTGACGAAGTCGGTGACGGGCTCATCTTCAAATTGTCAAATGGTATATAGATTAACGATAGTGGTTTTGCATGTGATATTAATAGAAAAGTGTTCTAAGAACAACTATGCAAGTTGAGTGAAAGAGAACAAGGAATGTCGTGGGATATTGTTGTGCCAGTCCAACCTGGGACCAGACAAAGACATGGGAAAAGTGCGAAGAAGTAGATTGTGATCATGCACAATAAGACAACATGCATGTTTAAATGTGAGGAGATGTTGTTGGGGATATTCCTTATTGTTGAACTTAGCAAACACATGAAGTTTCCAATGAGGGGGATAGGGTTTGATTGGAACCGATGGATGAATCGGTTCGTTACAAATTTGTTCATAGGATAAAGTTTTCTTGGGTGCTACAGTAAGGGTTTCTAAACTGGCTAACCAATTCTTTAAGGCATGAATTGGATCACTCGAGATGTTATTAGATTGAGATTTGATTGGTTTTGTGGTTTAAAAAGTAGTTTGATAATGGGAATGATGTGTTTGTGGATGTGTGGGTAGTTGGGGAATCGTCTGATAAGGTGGTTGATAGGTTTGTGAATAGGATGTTTGTGGAATGGTTTGATAATACAGTTGATTAATTTGTAGATATGTAGGTGTTTGGGGAGCTGCTTGGAAATGAATAACATGTGTCACAGGTTGGGATTGCTGCATAGGTTGATATTGAGCAATATGGGCATGACGATAAGTGGGGATATGCGTGTTAAGAGTTTGAGATGGTTGGAGCATACGATAGGCAGGAATTTCGTTTGAAGATGTTGAGATGGATGGACAGGCATATTAATGGAATTGTAAAAATGGAATGTGGGTGGAATGCGATCCACCAATTTAGGAGATTGACAGGATTGAGAAATTGTAGGAGATTTTTAGAGTAAGAAGTCATATATAGGGTTAGGAGGAGGCCCAAGTGTCTCTAAAGGAGTGGGAGGTGGTGGTGCGGTTGGTTTAGGAAGATGATCTGGGGAAGAGATATGGGGGTTAGTTTTAAGATAAGAGAGATCTCAGATGACATGGTTCTCATGAGGTGAGACCATGGAGACTGGAGGTTGGGTGATTGACGACATGGTTTTGAGTTTAGTATCTTGTTGTGCGAGATTTTTAGAGGAAGTAACTTTATTGGATAGAGTAGATTGTTGTTTTGTCTCGATTTGAGAGAGAGCGACAATAAGTGTGAAATAGAGAAACACTTGTTTATGTATTTTGTTGACAAAAAAATCAAGCATAATACTTTTTATCATCATGATTAATTACGAGATGTGAAAAGAAAAGTAAGATGGATAATAAAGGTGCCTAAAGAACAGAAGTCTAAGGCTGGTTTCAGATAGTTTTGGATCGGGAGATGTCTGAGATGGTTGCCTATTGGGTGTTTAAGTTGCAATCAGTTAACCAGGTGAGAAGAATGTTTTGATGTGTTAATTATGTTTGTGCAATCTCAGGCAGTGTGTGATAAGTGAAATGCAGAGAGTTAAACCCCTTACTTAGTCTATGTGAGCAAGCATGATGCAGAAGGTTCGTTTTAGACCAAAATGAAATGTGACATTCGATGCACACAGTCACTCAGAAAAAGGGAAAATTCAATGTAGAAAAGAGAAAATAGAGAAAAATGAGGAATACCTGGAGAATCACTTTTCCTGGTTATTTAAGTGCGTGTGACAATGATGTATTTTGAAAGTGCCAGTTAGTGGCCCGAAATGCCTGGATACCCTAAAATGGCATTATTTATGAATGCAGGAGGGGTCAACGAAAGAGATGTTAGGTGTTTTTTTTCTATAATGATTGGCTTTGACAGCAGAATTCTGTGGTTGTAGTATCTTAACTTTAACCTGCAAAAGAAAAGAAATGTCATTAGTTGATGTGGCTAAAATGACATAATTGTCAAAAAAGTGTTATTTTCAAAAGGTATTTCCGTAGGAAATAAAAATAAAAATAATTAATCTGATAGATATTTATCACTATTCAAAGATAATGTCAAAACATTAATCGTGTGCATTTGTTTTTTTGTTGTTGTATTTCTTTATGTGCATTATAAAGAAGAACAATCATAAACAAACTATAAAATGATTGAATGTGGACTTCAGGAGGTAAACGATGAAAAGTGGGTGGGGAGAATAGACTTTTGGGAGAGAAATGTGGAATTGATAGGGCAAGACGGAAAGGTGATTGAGAAGTGTAGATTTTCACAAAGAAGATGTGGGCTGATGGGGCCTATTTGAATTGAAAAGAAACTTGTGATGGTGGCTAAAGTAGAAAACTTTATGGAAGGTGAAAAACCACCAAATAGGAAAATTTAACCCATATATGACGATGCCTATTTATTTATACATGACATTTTGTAATTTTGACCGTATATTTACAGGCGATTTTTTTTAAAAAAACTGTAGACCATGACAGGCTAAGAATTTTGAACGTCGTATGTTAATTTTGATTTTCATTATTTTTAAGTGGTTTATATAAGAACAAAATACCTATACACAGATTATAGATATATCTACAAAGACATACTAAAATTTACAGTCACCGATAAGAGCTAAATTGTCAACGAATTTTGATTACAAAGCTTGGCGTGGATTTACAGCTGGGCTGGAAACTGTTGGAAGCATCGAGAAACGGTGAGATTTTGTGAATCGGCCATAATGGTATAGATATATATTGAAATTGATTTTCTCGAAAAGAGACCTTTTAATTGCTGAACTTGACTTTCATATGGGACGGTATGGTCTATCAACACTATGTTTTAAAGAATTATAAGCCATAGACATTCAGTGGTATCGCTTGGGATGGGAATCAGTTCTAGAGATCATCTTGGCTATTGACAAAATGAAAATATTTCTGATACAAGGAAACCAAAGTGTTGCTCAGGCCTGCAATAGTGCAACTGTTCGACAATTAGGACTTATCCTTTTAGATGAAAACTTGAGGGTAATTCTGCATAGATGGCACCGTCAACTGCACCTGTAATAGGTATAACGGATTATGGCGGTGGAATGGAACCATCAAAGCAAGAGTTGGAATGCAAGCCACCTGCTGCAAGGAGATGGTATAGTCACTTCTCACAAAGCTTGAGTGAATTAGAAATCAAGCGGGAACCAGTTGGACACGTAGAACATTGGAGCAGGTGGAGAGTCGTGCGGACTGGGTAGATGGATGTGCCGAGCGAGATGAGGTTTGTTTGGAATTGGGGACAAGCAGAAAGGATGGAGGATGGGTACGGGAGTGGGAGAATAGTTCGGGAAGGTGGGGATATGAAGAGATCAGCGTGGGTGAGGATGGCTCAAGGAAGAGAGTAGTCGAGATGCAAAATGGTGTAAGGAATTGGAGATGGGGTGGAAGTGAGGATTTCGTGGGGAAGAGTCAGATAGTAGCATGGAGAGAGGGAGATACGTGGAAGAAAAAAAACAAAAAACAAAAAAACAAACTCAGGGACCAGGCCGAGGGGAGTCGGGAGTGTGGAGGAGGAGATGGGTATAGGAGGATGGCGAGTTGAGCTGTGTGGGAGCAGATTCAGAATGGACAGAGGAAGTGGACGGTGGAATGGAGATTGAGTGGGAGGTAAGAAGATGAAGGAGTCTGCAGGAGTGACATAAGGAGGATGGGTTGTTGGGATACAGAGAACAATATGGATGTTAGAGGGGGAGATGCGTGGAAAGCCGAGTCAACTTACACAGGGAGATAGTGGAGTGGAAGGTATGAGTGGACGGTGGATGGTGGGAGAAATGGGTGGGATTGGCTGAGTGGAGAGGTATTGAGGATAGCTAAGTGTGGGAAGGGAGGAGCGGAAGGTATGAGCGGGCTCGGTGATGAGAAAAGTAGGTTAGTTAGGGCTAATAGGGAATACGGTGGAGATGGGGTAGCGTAGGGTAGGGTAGGGTTAGGATGATTTTTTTTATATATATTATTTATTTACTTTTAATTATTATTTTATATATATATATATATATATATATATATATAAAACAAATAGTAATAACAATAAAATTTTATACTTATTATAAACAAATCAATAACATACCTTTTCAAACACGAAATCTACTTACTACAATGGTGACATAAACGACTACCTGTACGCACCACAACACATGGATGAAGATAATACCAAAGAGCCTGCAAGCGGGTGAGTCTACAAATGAAAAATGCACAACATATATCTAGATTGATGCGATGTTATACTTAAAATAATATAAAACACAATAACAATTATCCGTACGACACCTATACAAAGTAAACAAACAGAAGCATGACCAGAACTTGGATCTGGTCCCACCGGGCGTGCCAAATTTTGTACAGGAAACTTCATTCTCGAGCGGGTGAAAGCTGATACAGGAAGCCACCAGCAACTTCAAATGATTGAGGGATTAGGACCTCAGATGCAGATGTGGATCTACGGGTGCAAATAAGATATATGTATGATATTGTTAGCATATGATTTGCACGCATGCAAATGACATGCAACAGCATGGGAATGAAGTCCCTCCTCAATGAAGGTGAGGCTGCCTTTATTGAAAACCAAAACTATATTTACATCTGTACATTCAAAATTGTATGTGGGGGGTGTTTTGGAACATTAATGGAAAGAAAAGTGAATGAGGGAGATGGAATGGAATGAAGGAAAGGAGTGGAATGGAATGAACTGAAAGAACATGCAAGAGTTACGTAAAAATAGAGCCTAATATTGCATGAAGAGGAAAGATGAATAACCAACACAAATAAAACAGAGTTTGAGTTAGCCAAACAAGAACGTGTAAAAGGGAACACACATGAGAAAGTAGATAATCAAAGCTTGATCACTGTGAACTAGAACAACTGAATAATAACGTTGAAAATAAGATCAAAGATAATATTTTCATGCAATATTCAAACACCCAACATCTAATGAACATAAGAACATCAAATGTTACAAGAGACAATGAATGAGACACAAAGTTCATATTTCATTAACTCCAAAATGTTTTCACAAAAGAACACAAAGTTTCTTCCTGAAACAAAGCTTGCACACAAAAGTATTTCTTCTCCTCTCTCAAAGTCACACCTTACAAATGAGCCCCTCACTTCCTTTTATAACCCAAAAGTTGGTTAAAAAGTAGTTAGGGTTTTACATGATCATTAAATAAGGCACTTAAGTGACCTTTGACTTTTTCAACAACTTTATTAAAGACAACTCAAAAAATAGGAATTACTTAAAATATCCATTGTTTCCCGAAAACAAATAACAACACCTTTTAAAATATATAATAATAACCAGTGCCTTATCCATTGAAATGGGGTCCGCCTATCTCAAGCGTATGAGAAACGGACTCTCCCACTTCATTAGATACCAAGAAAATCAACTCCCTGAACCGCTGGTGAAATTAGGATCTGCCGCTTTTTCTAGTTGAAAGGATCTAAACCTTCCTAAAGTTTCAAACATATTTTCTTCTTCTGGAGGTTCACTTGGTCAAAGAATAGCCTCACAAAATACCTGCAATTCAAGAATTCTTCTTGGCATATCATTTAAATTAACAATTTTGGATTGAGCATTCTCAAATAAGTTCTTTAATTTGATGCACCGCTCCATGGAAAATGATGAGAAGTTGTTGGCGGGAGTGTACATGTCCTTAAATAATTGTGAAAATTGCTCTTCCACCTGCTCCGATGAACACCTTTGATTATGCTCATTTACAAGGTTACAAGGAATCTCAGCCATGAATTCCTGAATCAAGGAGAGTGAAGTGAAGGCTTCATTGCACATGCTTTCATAATGGATCATAGAATCCTTGAGAAGTGTTTTTCTTGATTTGAGATGCAGAAACCAAAGAAAATGTGTCCCTCGATGTTCAAATTCAAGAATTCCTTCAATAGCTAAAACTAAAGATTCCATACTTGTCATCTCCTATAAACTGGGCACTATCTCATCCAAATTTGATATAGTAGAAACAAAAGTTTCTTTGAAAGAAAAAATTGGATCAAGATATGCACTGACATCTTCATGAAGCTTAACCGCGGTCTTGATCGTCCCCTGGCCTAAAACGAGAATCTCTAAAAGCCAAGTTTTAGTGACATGGCCCAATGTGTTTATTTCCTTTGACAAATTGAGAGTATCTTCATCTGGGGCAGCCACTGCATCAGGTACTGGGAAGGTGGATGATATGGGATTTATCAAATGTTGAACATATTCCACCAATTGATTCTTTTTGGCCTTGAGCTGAGAGTTTTGAGACTTGTATTTCTCAAGTCTATTTAGCACGATATCAATTGAATCTTGAGCCATCGCCATATCACTTTCTAATATAGATCTTCCAAGTCCAAGTCTGGAAAATTCATAGTCAGCAGGTGTGATAGCATCGCGCTCTTTATCCACTTGTGGAATGACAATGTCTACAAATTTGTTTCCATCATTATCCACCATTATTCGAGAAAGCACCTTAGGCTTCTTAGGAATGGCATCATTCGAAAGTTTGAAAAGGGCATCAAAATCAATGTCAATTGGCTTGACAACTCTCTTCCTTTTCTTTACTTCAGAATCAACCCAGGAAGGAGTATCATTCATTATTTCAGCATACAAAATCCTGGAGCTCGAATCAATATTCTCATTATTCTTGACATCATGAGATCCTACTTGAATCCTACCTACGACCTTGATTTGAGGAGAAACAACCTCAATATCCACTTCTTGATTATTTGGGAGATTTTGGGAAATCCCTTCATGAACTACATGCTCTGAAGTGTTTGATATTTGAATTACCTACACCTGAGTGGATGCTTGTTTGAAGCATGGCTAAGGATCATTTTCTACTAGCTTCTAAGCACTATTAACGATGTGGGTAGAAGAATATCCACTCAAGGTAGAAAATCCAGACACACGCTCTCTTCCTTCTTTGGGGTTAGGATCTTTAGATCTTTCTCCTTGTGACACGTTACTTGGCGAAGTGGATTTCGGAAACCACTCCTTTCTTGCTTGTTGTGTATGATTGGATGGTAATGAGGTTGATCGAGAAGAGACTTTGGTCGAATGGAGGCCCCCTCATATTGGCAATTTTTGTGATCCCAAAATGTGATCTGGAATTGATTGCAATTTGGCAAGTTCTCTGTCATACCAAGATATGCTTCTTTCAATAATTGGTTGGTTTTTTCCATCAAGAGAAAATTCATTTCTTTTGGTCCAGTCGATTCGAGGCAATGGGGTAAAGGCAATGAAATCACATGAGGGATCGATGAAATCCTCATCATCATTTATGAATGAATTGGGAGGACTCTTGATGTGGAAGGCCTTGATATGAGCAAGTGTTAGGCGAGAGTACTCTCGTCTTCTTACCTCATGTTCATCCGAACAAGCAGCCCATAAATCTTCCATGGTAAGATTATGTTGGTACTTTTCTTCCAGAATCTTTTGCATATATCCATTGATATCAAATTGGGATCTCTTCACATATGGATGGATGGTTATGAGAGTGAACTCTTTTTCCATGAGTTGTGCACTGAAAATATTTGGACATTGGTATTCCCCAATTTGAATTGGGAAATGAATTCTTGAATGGTGCTTGTCACTAAAAGGCAGTGAACTTTGAATAATTTTCGTGCCAGCTCCATTAATGCCCATCTATCACTAACGTACTTAGGAAGTTTCCACAGGGTACCAGCAAAGCCACTCACGCAAATGTAGGAAAAAGATGAAAATTGAATAAACCAGGTTCCCCATTGGGAAATGACACTCATGGCTTCTTTAGAAAACCTTTCCTCAGTATTCCGATTCAGGTTCTGGATCACGCGGAAGGTGAATGCATTGTTGACTCTTCTAAAATGGTGAGAACTTTTTTTGAAATTGAGTTAAGGGTAATATTGAAAAACACTGTTTGACGGCCCCATGACTCCTCTCGTTTCAAGTCCCAAAAATAGCTTTCTTCTCGCTACCGCATAAGTCAGATATGATGTCATGTAGAAGCATCCAGTCATCTTAACTTCTATCAATTGTTTGTGAAGGGTGTTACTGATGATGGTGGCCTAATCCACAAACTCTTTCTTGGCTAGGATGATACAGATAAACTGATACATCCATGGGTGGAAAATCCTAGCAGAAGGTAGACCGAAAACTTGACTTAGGAGAGTGATCATATCCCCGATTTCTTCCACGAACTCAATACAATACAGTTCTTTGGGAAGCCTATCAATTCAAGGTCTATTGGTTACTAACCAGTTGTTATTAACCATCTTGCTCCATCTCAGGGGTTCTTCATCCTAGAATTCTTGTGCTGACTGGTGAGTGATATCCGCATTCTTGGGAAAGTCAGGTATGCTGAGAAATTCCTCAATATGCTCTGGTGTGATTAAGAGGAAAGGCTCGTTATTATCTTTAAAAATTCCTCGTCTCTCAGGATCATAATGCTCCACAAAAGCAATAACCAATTCCAGACACTGCACCGAGACAGGAAATGCTGCTGCTTGGGGTAGAACACTATGGTAAAGTCTATCTGAGAAAATGGTTTTTCCTTCAGTTTTCACCCGCTCGCAGAACTGCTGCATGTTGATGTGACCCAATTTTGTATCAGTGATGTTGTCATATGCTGACTTAATGGAACTGGGAGGGATAATTCCTTGAAATTCATACTTCAGGGTGGATTTGTTTGATTTCTCCACTGGTTTTCTCGATCTCCCTGCAGATTTTTTAGACTTTTCGGCCATAATGAATTTCACAAAAAAAATGACCCTGCATGCAAAACAACCCAAGCGGGGTCGGGTCTTAGTCTTCAAACCACCGTCAACACAAGAAAAATAAGGCTCGTTTAATTATTATTATTTTAAAAATAATAATAATAATTGATCACGAATTACATTTTAAAAAAAAAATATCAACACAAACAAAAATATCGAGACTAAGCTCGAATTCCAGATTGAGCAAAATTATAATAATATTTATTTTTAATTGAATTCTCCCGATTGCAATGGCTTCGTGCAAGATCAATTACAATAATCTTAATCCACTATTTCTTCACCTTTTCTTTCAATGGTATTCCTCCTTGGTTAGCTGGGCACGTGGAATTTCTTCTTCACACGTGGGAAACTGTCCTCCTTGGCTGCGTGGTGATCTCTTGTTCTTGGCACATGAAAATCCCTTTGTTATTTTCAATTTTTGGACTGTTCCTTCCAAAAAACGTGATGATTCTTTGGCTATTCCTACGTTTTTTTTAAAAAAAAAAACTATTTTCTTTCACCCCCCTGCTGCGTGGATAGGCCTGGAGAATGCATGGAGAAAGTTTTTTGGGTATATGTATGAGTTTAAAGCTTTCCCTTTGACCAATGCGTGGGCTCTTGTGCAAGACAAAAAACAATTTTTTTTTTTTGCTGTTATCCTTCCTCCTTGGTGCGGCTTCTGCTGCAAAAAACAAATAAAAATTAAAGCAAAATGTATGGAATTTACTCCATGCGTGGGATTGTCAAGATGAATGTGTGGAGACTTAAACTTTATTGCGTAGATCTTTATGTTCTTAGACTATCCTCTCCCTCTCCTCACGCGTGGATTCCTCCTTCAGGTTGTGCATGTTCTTTGGTTTTGGATTTGATCAAACTTCCTTTGCTTTCCTTCCATCCTCAGGTGTGAGAATGATTTCTCTTTAATACAAAAACCTTCTTACTTGGCGTTCGCAGTATTGTGGGATGTGACAAAATATTATGTCCTTAAGAAGAAATAAGAAGAAATCGGAAAGCTTCGCACGACTCTTTCTAACGGGTTTGACGGAGGAAGTTATGAGGATTAATCCAACTTCCTCTCTTCCCGAGTAGTGGAATTAAGTGCCAGGGGGAAATGGGGAAAGCAACGACCAATTGCCAATGGGAATGGCTAAGTGGGTTGGCAATCCCCGTTCAATTTCCCCATGTGGGAAATTGGGAGATTTCTTGCCCGTTAGCCAATCCATGATTTGGAAATTGTTGGAAAAAATCCCACAAGCGGGAAATTAAAATAAGATTGCCAAGAAAGGGGAAATCCGGGTTTGGGAAGCCAAATTGGCATTCCCAGCAGTTGGAAGCATAAGCTTACTTCCTCAACAATCTAATAAAAATTTTTCGAATGAATTTTTCAAATAATATTTATTTAATTAAATACTCCCAAGAAATTAATTTTATCAAACAAAGAGCAATTAATTAATTAAATATTAATTAATTAATTTTAATGTATTTTAATGCAATTTAAAGCTTGGCGGGAGGAGTTCTCGCTTGAAAAGGATGAAACGAAGACCAAAATGATCACAAAAAGGAGATGATTGTCATGAGGGTGATAAACCATGCAAAGTGACACTTTTAAAAATTTCAAAATTTTCATTTTTATATAATTTTGGGAAGTCAAAATTAGCTGATAACAGATATAAAGAAGGTAGATCTGCAAGACTGAAACATATGAGATTAGATAACAATATGTGGGGGTTTCCCAGACAGTGCCGGTTCCAACAGGATTTTAACTCCCTTATAGGATGTCAACCCCTGTCTTAGACAAGATAATAATGGATCATGAACAATAGTTATCATGTAGAAAAAATGGAATATAAAATGACAACTAATTAAAATGACGAGAGGACTTAGCTTGTGCTTTGCTATGGAGATGAATTGGGCATCAAGATGGTAAGATAACAAACCATGGCGAAGATTTCTCCCTCAAACTTGTATAACTTAATTAAGCTCTTTCTTCTCCTCTCTGGGCCTAGGTCTCTCCTTCTAGGTTTTCCGGGTCTAGGTCCCTTGAAATATGGGAGAAAACCCATATTTATAGCTTAATGGTGAGGTTAGATTGTAAGTTAAAAGATACTTAGGGTTGAGTAGAGTAACCCGAGTTAAGAGATATGATGTGATCACATGGGGCCTACGGTTTGAATTATTAGATGGAGTGGGCAACATGATTGACATGGTAGGTGAGATGATAGATTCCATTTGAAATTTAGAAAGGGGTGTCGGATGGGTATATTAATACCCATAAATTAAATAAAATGTGAGAGATGCCAAAAGTCAATTATTAAATGGGTTTATATGGAGCCCATTTAATAATTAATTAAATTTGGTTGAATAGATCAATGAGGTTTATTGAAATTTAGGAAAAATAAAGGTGAGAGGGGAAATTACATGAACGTAAGATGACAGTGGGGCGTTATACCAAAAATTGGTGTCTACAGAAGAATTGAAACTAAGGAGATGAGAGGAGAGGAAAGAGAGGTGCCGTAAGAAAGAAGCAATCGATATAATAAAGAGGGAAGACGATAGAAGAAAGAAATGATGAAGGAAAAAGAAGGATAGGACAAGAAAATGATAGAACAAAGGGAAAAGGAGCAAGGAAAAGGAAAATGGAAAGAGAAGAGAAAAGGGGGTAGAGTAGAGGGTGAACATGGAAGAGAGATGTGTAATATAAAAGTAGTGGAAACCAAGAAATAGATAATATGTAGAAGATGATGGAGAGAAATGGTAGAAAATGGAGGGTGATGAGTTAGAAGAGAATGTAAGGTAGACAAAATAAATGACAGAGTTGAGAAAAAAAGGAAACTATGGTGGAGAAGGGAGAAGTGGAGAAGAGTATTGGGAGTGAAACTAGGACAAAATGAAGAAAAGGGGGGAAGAAATTGGTATTTTAGAATGGAAAGATAATAATATAAAAATAAAAGGGAATGATTGATTATGAAAAGAGTAAGAAAATTCAAAGGATGGAAGATGGAGAAGGATATAGGAGATGGGGATGACAAGGGCATAAGGAAATGATGAAGGAAAAAAACAAGAAGAGGACGAGAAAATGACGTAGTAGAGGGTGAAAGAAGAAAAAAAGAAGAAGGAGATAAAAAATGAAGGGAGTAAGGAATAGTGATAGGGATGAAGGGAGAGAAATAGTGGAACATAGAAGAGATGATAGAGATGAGAAAAGGAAGAGGTGGATATGAAGAAGGATGATATGAGAGATGAATGAGAAGATGAGATGACAGTAGGGGAGTAAAATCAAGAAAAATGGAGAGAAGGATGGAAAGGGGATTAGGAAGATGAAGAATTTAAAGAAAATGAAAGAGGAGGTAAAAGAGAGAAGGGAAAGAAACAATTAGGGACCAAGAATAAGATGTGGCAAAAAGTGAAGAGAGGAAAAGAAATTGGTACAAAATGATTGATAAGATGGGGGTGAGAAAGAAAGGAGATTTTGTATTGGGAAGGTGAAAATTATAGGGAAAGAAGAGATGATAGAGCAGATATGGGGAGAAAATTGAAACAAGAACAATTTCGGCAGGAATACCCAAGAAAATAACATAAAACAAACCACATGGAAATGTATGTGGAATGTGAGATGATAAAAAAAGGTGGGACAACGTTAGTGAACCCGATTATCAATGGGGAAGAAATAAGAAAGTGCGAGGGAAAAATAGGATGAAAATGATATAGAGGAAGTCAAAGAAAACTAGGGGTAGAAAGGAGGAGAGGAAAACAAAGAAAATGATGTAGAATGGAGGAAACCAAAATGGGAGATATGTAGTGGAGAGTAAGTAATATAAGGAATGTAAAGAGAAGATGGAAGGGAGGAATGATATGGATTGGAAGAGATGTGGAGATGCATGAAATGAGGATAAGTTGATGATGAAAAAATAGAAAAAAGGTGTATGATGAAGGAAGTAGAGATATTGAAGAAGGCAAAGAGAAGATGGAAAAGTAGCGAAGAAAAAGAGAGGGAAGAATAAAAGAGGTAATGCCAGCGAAGGGATGTTAGGAGAAGTCCACCGACAAATGTTGGTGGGGATGGCCGAGGATGAAGAGATGGCGAGGAAAAATGGGAATGGATGATGTAGAAAGTGATGCCAATGAAGGGACATTAGGAGAAGTCCCCTGATAATGATCAAAGGGCACAAAACAAAAAAGGAAGGAAGAGAAAATGGAGGAGGTCAAAATAAGTGAACAAAGATGTATAGAATGGGGATGAATGAATTTTAGGAGAAGTCCATCGATAATTATTAACATGGAAATGGAAGATGATGATGAAAGCATGTCGAACCTCTAATAATGGCGGGTAAGCACAAGGGTAGATGTGTGGGAGAAAGATGAATAATCATTTGTGCGAAGATGAAGGTGAGGAGAGGATGCAATGGATGTGGATGAATGAGGTAAAGATGAAGAAATGAGACATAGTAAAAAATGGTATGAAGTGGTTAAGTTAGATTTCCAAATGAGGGATGATGGAGATGATATTTGGGGAAGTCAGAGATAGTTTGTGCAAGGAAGAAAGAAGGGGAAAGAGGATGTGTTTATAGGGAATGAAGAGAAAATGTGGATGGGGTGAATGTGGAGTGATGGGGAAAGACAAGATGATGGACCGTGCTTAAGAGGAACTCTTAAGTAAGATCACCATTCCAGAGGAGTGGTTAAGTAAGATCACCAAACCAAAAGTGACAATATGGAAGGTGAAAGGGAGGAATGTATTGGGTATAGGGGTGGGATGGTGGGTTGGAGTTGATGAATATGAAAAGAGGCATGAGAAATAAGATGAGGGAAATATTATGAGATGGGGGAAGGGTGGATGATAGATCAGCCTTAGGAAGGATTTATAAGGAAGATTTCCATACGATGGGAATGGTTAAGTAGGATTACCAAGCCAAAGAAGAAGAAGAATGATCAAAAGAAGTGGATGATTGACAAGGTTGATGAGAGGAATGTATGACAAGATGGACTGAAGGGGAACCCTTAAGTACATTTGTCATATTGTGAAAGTGTGTAAGTAAGATGATTGAATAGAAGACAGATACTAGGAAGGATGAGAAAAGAGTGAGTGGTATATGCAAGAGTGGAACAAGAGGTGGGAGGGGATGATAATAGGGAAGGAAGGAAACAAAGGAGTGTAACATAAATGGATGGAGGAATGTATTTGGTGTAGGATGGAGAGTGTGAGGGGAATACTTAATTGGGATGCCCATGTTGTGAGAGTGATGACGCCAAAGCGTTAAGTGGAAGATATGGAGTGGGAAGACATTTATAGTGATGATTATCGTTTGATGGAATGGAAAATGGTAGAGGAGTTTCTATAACGACAGGATGTTAGGAAAGGGATATAATTCAATCAAGAGGCCTACGCAAAATGGATGATTAAGTAAGATCATCAAGATGAAAGTTGAAAGAATGAAAGGGGACCAATATGATGAAACAAATGACGGAGGAAGCGACGCTAGTAAAAGGACATTAGGGGAAAAAACCAACAATAATTATTAGGGTGGAGGATGGGTGAAGGATCGAAGAAACAACGGAGAAGGATGAAGTGTGTGAGAAGAGCAAAGAAGAATGAGATGAGGTGAATTTTAGGAGAACATTTGGTTAGTAAAGGAGACTAGGAGGAAGGAATGGTCAACAAACATGATTCTAAATGAGGCTTTGTCCAGAATGATAGGTCTACTTCGAATAGGATTGTTGTGCTGCGTTGATAGTTAAGTAGACGCACCAATTTGGGGATAAAAATCCTAGAATGGAGAAAATGACGATGTCAACATTAAGTGATAGATATGAATAAGAATGGTGAGAAAGGTAGTGGGTGAATAATAGACATGAAGATAAGGGCAATGCGAGAGGATGGATGGAGAGGGGTCATGTTGGGCATGGTGGGGGATGAGGAGCTACTAGACAATGAATACTACTTAAGAGATATCCTCAAGTAGAATTCACAAAATGACATGTAGATCATGTAGAATTCCCAAACCAAGTAATGCATTGGAAAAAGTGTTTAGAAATAGTAACAGATTTCATGGATTTATGGATTATGTTAATAGGGGACATCCTTAAGAGTAAACATATGGATGCAAATTTTATGATTTGAAATTTGATCTCTAAGAATGTGATTGTGATAAAAGGTGACCTTGATGAGATAAATGGCACGTGATCATAACAAGGGGCATTGTTGATGCGTAATCACAACACCCCTGAATTTTTGTAACTTGATGGGTTAAAACTCTCAACGTGATTGCATAACATGGAGATTTTCCCAAAGTGTGGGACTTTGCAATTGGGAAAGCTCTCTGGATGAAGGCCGATTACTATTCCTTTATTCTGATGCACACATCCAAATTGTAGAGGATCTACTCTAAAATCTAGTCTAACTTGCCAAGGGGACATGGTTAAGAAAATGCAAGAAAATAAACCTAAACTAACAGAGGTGATACACCAAAAGGAATGCTTAACACCTACTTTTCCACTAAACACAAACCATTAAAATGTAACACAACCACCATGCATAAATAACCAAGATTGCAATGAGAGATCAGGAAGATGCAATGAACATAAGAAAGGGTTGAAAATCATCCAAAGACTTTTATTATTGCTCTAAAGATTTGATACAGTGCATTATAATGGCCAAGAGGCACAAAATTTCATTATATCTTGAATGGGGGGTTTGAACTCCACAATTCCACTTGCAGACAAGAGAGGAAGGGAGGGTGCAAAACCAAATTGTTCAACCTTTTGAAAAAATCCCCTCCTTACAATATATAGGAAGAACGAGAGAGAAAAGAGAGAAGAATTTGAATTCTTGCTCCAACCACCCTAAAATGCATTGAATTCACCTACAATAATGATGGGTTCTACTGCAAAACCCATGCCTCCGTGTACTCTTTGTTGTTGGGCAAGAAAGGAAGCCCATATTAGGTTATGGAGCATGTTTTCATGTGAGAAAGTTTTGAAGACTGTACACTAAGAGTACTATACACTTTCCACAGTTGTCTCGCCGGGGTTCGGTGGTGGCAGCCCCCGAAATTTTTTTTGGGCCTTAAAACGTGCTCGATATATCGGGAAACGTGATTTTCTCATATGGGTGGGTTTTTTGACCCATAGGTTTATGGGACGGTTTTGGTCCATGGTTTTGATACCCACAATTTTGTAAAACTGCTTAAGAAGTTGTCTATTTATATGGTTTTGTGCATATGGTAGATATGACGTAAACATTACAGATGTGTTTTGAATTTGGGTATGAATTCTATAGAGTTTGTTGAGCATATCCAAACAGATCTGGGTACTGTATTGAGAGAGCGATGGCTTGTAATAAAATCTGAGCAAGTGATTCTTGGTGGACGTAGCCCAAATTGGGTGAACCATGTTAAATACTATCTCTTTGTGTTGTATTATTTTATTCTGCACTTTTATTTAAGATCTGTAATATTTTTTGCATATTAGTTTCTATTGTTACGATTCTGTGAGGGATTATTCCGCATATTTTATCCCTTATTTCCTAACAACCCATACCTTCATTATTGTGGTAGGTGAGAATCTTGAAACATCCTCTTAAAATGGCAGACTATATTTCTTAATTTTGAATAACTTAGTCTTAATTAAATTAACAGACTGTAAGCTTTCCAAAAATTATTTTCTTGTGCAAATCAGAGCTCCCAGTCAAAAGATATGGCCCTCTGAAGGTCGAGGTGTCATTATGTAAGAAATGCAAACTGCTGATCTTCCTCTTTTGGAGTCTGAAATGCATGCAACCTCCAAAATCCTAAAATTTGGAATTTTAAACCTTTTGGTTTTGGAAGTTGGGTTACTGTTCATCCGCTAATTCTACTTGAGAGTTCCAAAACTCCGAAACTCGAAAGTCTGGAATTTCAGACTTTTAGACATTTTGTCATGTTTTTTATGTTTCGGGGCTCCAAACTTCTGAAATTCTAAACCCCAAAACACCAAAACTCTAAATCCAAAAGTATGAAATTTTAGACTTTTGGAACTTTTGACCTTTCAGAATTTTCACTGCCTTAATCCCCAAAACAAACCTCTGAAACCGAGACCTACGAAAACTCAAAATTGGAACCTCTGAAAGTTTGAAAATCCCCCTGTGTTGATCTCGAAAGCAAGTTGACTTCTGAAATCCAAACCCTTTCTGGTTTCAGACTTTCGGGATTTCAGGGATCTTTGATCACTTTTCCTGTTTTTCCACTGAAGACTCCGAAACTCTAAATTCCACATCTCTAAAAATCCAAAACCCGAAAGTCTAAATTTCAGACTTTTGGGATTTCAAACATTTTTGTTTCAAATTTTTTTTACTGTTCATCCCTTCGCAGCCACCAAAATATCCAAAACCCAAAATTCAAAAATTTCAGACTTTCAGAAATTTGGATTTCAGGGTTTTTGCTCACTTTTTTTCTGACTAGCCATTCCTTTTCTTCGAAACCCCGAACCCCAAAAGTCTAAAATTTCAGACTTTCAAAATTTCAGTTTCCTGGATTTTTCCTCTTTCGAACTTTTTTCAAAGTTTTCCTGCCTTGTCTCCGATATGCCGAAAATGTGAAGTTTGAAAACTTCAACCCTTTCTCCATTCTTCCACTTGAGCTCTGATCTCCTTTGATGTTCCCTTAGTCATTCATTTGTTGACCTTGAATTTCCATTGTTGAGCCTTCCTGCAACCTAATTTTCAGAATTGATATGTGAGCTCGCATGACTGAACTAACCTCTCCATTTCCTCCTATACAAGGTCATGTTTGATCAAATTTTTCTCGATTGGAAAAATTGGATAGTAGGCATGTAATAAATTAATGCTTCAAACCAGATAGGAGGTAAACAAGAAAATGTACCACTCAAGGCATTGCACTTGCAACCAATAAAGGTTGTTAGTACATAACTAATGAAAATAAATTATACCAAAAGACCCTAAGGGAGATATGAATGAAATATTCTCATAAACCTAATGTCAAGATGACAAGGGATTTGAGATGTAACTTGTATGTGGGAATAGGGTTCTCCAAAGATGGTGTTTCTTATGTCTATGCTCCAGCTCTGGGAAAGGGGAAAAAACAATAATAGAAGAAATCTAATCAATGCGGGAAGCTTTCTGAGAATGCTGATAAGAGGAAGGTTGATCAATACGGTAAACCTTCCAAATACCATAATAAAATAGTAGCCATCCTTCGAGGGTATGGTCTACTTTATACATAATATAGATGGCAAGAATAATAGATATGATAGCCATCCTTTGAGGGATCAGTCTATTTCTTGTGATTTTTCTTTTGACTTTGATTTGCATGTTTTTATTACTATTTTCCTCTTCTTCTTTTTTGCATGAACAACTGTCCTTTGAGCGATCAGTCTATTTTTTTAATAACTTTGATTTTGATTTATACCTAGATTTTAGCTTTACATGGGGGAGAGTTGGGAATAGCTAAGTAGATGGCTTAGGAGGGGATAATGAATGTACAAGAGACATCCCTAGACCCTTTGCATGACTGCAATAGGAGAATGAGAGGGTGATGGATGTAATGATTGTGGAGTTCTCACCAAATGGGAGAACTTATCCATGATGAATATGCTATGAGTAGAGTCATGGTACTCATATTCAAGGTCATATCAAAGTAGTGACAATAGACCACATAGTTCATATCATTACCATGATAGATGGAAGGGGCTAATGATGGAGGAATGGTCTAAAGATATGACTATCTACTCATGGGTGCATGTGCTAACAATAGAATGGCCATAAGTGCAATGCATTAATAGGTTTAGTTTCTGGTTTACCATCGAGGGAAGCCAAGCGATAGGCCCCCGACCCATACTCATGCGTGATAATATATGGTCCGATCCAGTTGGGAGTGAACTTTTCCTGTTGGCTCCTTTCTAAGGTAGTGATATTCTGATTTTCCTTTAAAACAAGGTCACCTATTTTAAAATCACGTTCTTTGTTATGCTTGTTATAAGCATGTTGGATATGATCTTTATAAACATGATGGTGTTTAAGAGTGAGAAGGCAACGATTGTCTAAAAAATCAAGTTGCATTAGACATTTCTAGTGATAATCTTTGTCAGAAATGAAGTCACGAAGAGACACACATAGGATGGAATTTGAACTTTGAGAGGGAGAATAGCTTTGGAGCCGTAAACAAGAGAAAATGGAGTGGCCCCTTTGGAAGTGCGAATGCTAGTGCGATAGGCCCACAGGGAAAAAGGAAGTTGGAGATGCTAGTTCTGACATGCTTGATCAATGGTCTTGGCAAGGATATTTTAGAGAGTTTTATTGGTAGCCTCAACTTGGCCATTAGCTTGAGGATAATATGGGGAAGAAAAGCTAAGTTGGATATTGAATTCATCGCCGATTTTTTTAAGATCCTTATTTTTAAAGGAATTTTTTGTTATCCATAACAAGTCTATGTTAAACACCGAAGCGGAAGATGATGTGCCAATAAATGAAATTAATTATTGAGCCAGTTTTAGTTGAGATGAGTGGGATTGATTCCACCCATTTAGTGAAATATTCTATAACAGTGATGATAGAATGATGTTGCTGTGATGAACGGGGATTTATTAGACCAATGAGATCAAGATCCCATTGTGAAAAGGGCCATATATCCTGGGCATGCTGTAAAGCTTGGATAGGAACATAGATGATATTAGATTGTTGTTGACATTTTGTGCACTTCTTGATGTACTCATGACAATAATTATTAAGGGAAGTCCAATAATAGCCAAGGCACAGAATGCACTTAGCAACAGATAACCCATTAAAGTGTCCACCAAAAATACCATCGTGGACTTCTTGGATAACTCGAGAGGCTTCATGGGATTTAAGGCACCGGAGAAGGATACTATCAAATCCGCATTTATAAAGAATTCCACCAAGGATCACATAACAAGTAATGTGTTGAATGAAATACCTCTTAGCATTTTTAGAAAGGTTATCAGGAGTAAAAGATTTGGATAAATAATCAAATATCTCATAATACCAGAGGTCTGATGACATTAGATTTAACAAGATGAGTTTGAGGTATGTCATGGAATGGTTTTTCACGATGGTGTATAATGAACTGAAATCTTGGGCTCTTACTTTGTACAAGGGATAAGTACCATGAGGGATGCCATCGTATCAATGAAACGATTGGTTGATTGAGGGATAGATTGAATAGTGTAAGAATCAAAGGTTTTAAGAAAAAAATGATAAATGTTGTGATATTGTTGTAGAATATCAATTTTGCACTGATATTCACCTATGAATTGCTTTATTACAAGTTCAGAATTGCATCATAGATGTCAAGAATATGGATGCCTAGAAAGACAACAGTTTGTAATCCTAGTATAAGGGCCTCGTATTCTGTCCATATTTTTTATACATTCAACATTCAAGTTTGAATGCTGAGGGGAATAGGATCATCTCTGGGAGGAATGAGAACAACGCCTTCTCCTCCCCCTTAATAGCATTTAAAACCATCAAAGAAGAGGGAAATTTTAAGTGGATCATGATGAAGTTGATAGATGGATTCATCTGGGAAATGATCACGAGGAGGCTACATATTGGGAAGTGGGGCTTCTGTCTAATTGGTTCGGAAATAACTTGACCCTTAATAGATTTTTTGAGGATTGAATTCAAGTTCAAACTCCATCATGAGCATGAAGCCACCAAGTGATGTGATCATTATGATATTGTTTAGAATGCTTTATTTTAAGGGGTTGGAAGCTAGTAACAATATAGGTCTTGTGATTAAGAAGATAGAGTCAAAGTTTCGATGTAGACAAAGAAAATAGTGCAACATAGTAATTTCAGCTTCAATGTATCATGTATCACAAGTTGAGAAGAGTTCAATATGACTGATGTAGTAGATAGCCTAGTTCACAGACCTTAGCCATCTCGATGTGCTAACATGGCTCCTAGAGCATGATTAGTTACGGAGATGTATAAATAAAAGGGGCCTCCCTTATTTGGAGGTGTGAGAATGCTGACGGAGATAAAAGATACCGTTTAAGATCATCCAAAATCCTTTTGATAGTTGTGATCACAATAAAAATTTATGACTTTTCAAAGAAGGTGATGAAAGGGGTTGGCATCAATCGGAAAGTTTCAGATATCAAATGACAAACAGATTGGAGGTAGCCTTGAAGACTGTGAAGCTCCTTGAGATTGGAAGGAGGGGGCATTTTAAGGATTTCTTTAATTTTTACGAGGTCAAACTCAATGCCCCTGATAGACATGATGAAGAAAATAACTTTTCCAGTAAGAAATTTGAAAACGCACTTTATTCGGATTGAGACGAAGGAAGAAACATGAATGAGACGCTATAAAAGGATTTCAAGAACCAAGAGGTGATCACGTCGATGTTTGAATTTTTCCAAGAGTTCATCAAGATAGTCTTCTATAGTTTGATGTATGAGGTCATGAAAGATATATATCATGGCCCATTCATGATGCATGGCCCTAGACATTATTCAAACTGAAGGGCATGACACGATTAACAAAAGGTACCCCAAGGGGGTGATAAAGAATTTCTTGTGTTGATATTTTGGTACAATTAGAATCTGATTGTATCCTCGAAAAACCATCCATCAGGGAAAGCATCTCATGTCTCGTGGTAAGATCTACAAGTTGATCAATATTTGGAAGCAGAAAAACATCTTTAGGGAAAGTCAAGGTTATGATCTTGAAAATTTGGTACATATACGAATCTTTCCTAATGACTTTAGCAATGGGTACGATGTTATAAACCCATTGGGGATAGTCAATGGGGATGATGAAATTGGCAAAAATAAGACATTGCAGTTCTTCTTTCATAAGAATATCAACTCGCGGACTGCATGCAGCGAATTTTATGCCTAACCAATTTAGCGTTGGGGATGGTAACGATGTTATGCACAATGATGGAGGGGTCAAGACTAGGCATATCAGAATATGACCATGTAAAAGCCTGGCTATATTTAGATACAGAATGAGGTGAAGGCTTCGAGTTCTTGAGATTCCAAATACTGACCCACCTTAAAGATTTGGGGATCTTAAGGAGTCTCGATATTAATGTTGATAGTGGATTCATTTAGGAGACTGGAAGTGTTAAGGGGAAGGGATTTTTGGATATGAGAATCTTCGACCCCTATGTAAGAAAGAATGGAATTATCATCATCACATTGAATAATGTCAATGATAGGGGAATCTTCCTCTACCATCTCTGGGTGTTTAAGGGGAAAAGAACGGGTTTTATTTTCAACTTGATAAGTGACCGAGTCTGAGAGAAATGGTGGAAATTTAAAAAAATGTTAGGGGGGAATAGAGATGGTGTCATCTAGATCTGGATCAGTAAGATAGTTGGATGGAGAGAAGGTATCATCTAAATTGGTAATAGTTAGATGGAGATGAGATATTATCCAGGATGGAGATGTCATTTGAATTAGTAGGATAGTCAGATGGAGATAAGATATTGTTTGAATTAGTAGGATAGTTGGATGGAGAAGAAGTGTCATCTAAATTAGTAAGGTAGTCGGATGGAGAAGAAGTGGGCGAATCAAGGTGGATGGGAGAAGATGTAGATGTTCTTGAAGGAGGGATGGAGGGATCTTTATATCCCAAGCCAAATTTTTCACATGATTCATGGGATTGGGTGAAGACATTATCCGTGAGGGCCTTTTTCATAACGCCCCATACTAAACCCCTTTCATGCACAACGATAGAGGTATGTGTGAGCGAAGGATGGTTTTCTGAGAAACCTGAAACCTCTTGTATATCATTTGGTGTGAGAGTGATCTTCAACATGAGAAGAAGGTTGATCAAGGCCACCATAAATTAGGTTGGTTTTTAGAGAAGAAGGGGCCAAATGAGATGATTTCCCCAACATTTGATTGATACATAGGGGCCTTATCAGGGTGGCCAAGGTGGTTGGGAGAAGGAAGAGCATTAAGAGTGAGGAGTTGATATTATCCCAAGGCAAGGTGTTGCATCACAGCATCAGAGGATCCATTATGGGGTAATGTGGATGGGGGTACAAAAGAACTGGTGGATGCACAGAAAGAATAAATAGTTTTGGAGACAAGGACATCCTTAGGTCTATAGATCATGCGACATGTCTTGAAAGGAGGGGCATCAACAGAAGAGCATAAATGGTCCCTTCATGTTCATATTTGATACAACTGATGGAGGGTAGATGTGACACAATACATGGCACGTGAATCCAAGGACGTCCAAGTAAAATATTGTACTGGAATTATCCTTCAATGATGTAGAAGAGCTCGTGGAGGAGTTTATGAACAATGCGGATAGGAAGGACAAATGTTCCTAATGGGGGAGTTATAACATCATTAAAGCCACAGAGGACAGGTAGGAGATTTAGCAACAATGGTGTTAGGTCAGTTTGAGATGATTGAAAGGTATAATAAGAAATGATATTGATACTAGCACCATTTTCAATCATGGTTCGTCAGATACATGTGTCATTGATGTGGACTGTGATGAATAGAGGTAGATCATGCTCTTCATGTGGTATCTTGTGGATTTTTAAATCCTCAAAGGACATGGTGGTAGATGTTGTGAAGGCACCAGCCAAGGTTGTGAAAGGTTGAGGCTCATTAGATGATACTGGGATGCGTTACAGAACTTCTCATAAGATCTTGTTTGTGGTGTGGAGAGCTTTGAATGAGCTCATAAAGAGAACATTTTAATCTGGGGCCTGATGGAGTTGTTTAATAATGGTTTATTCTGATGGAAGAAGGATTAGGAGCATCCAAAATAGATACCTTGGCCTTAGAGGAAGATGGAGATGCTGATGTGGGATGAGTGGTAGGAGCAGCGATGAAAACCTTCGGTTGTGATGGGGGTGTGGAGGAAGTCAAGTTCCTTAGGAGGAGGGATAGCGACAAAAGTCTTTGGAGTGGGTTGTGAGGTCGAGTCAGGATTATGCAGTCCTGGAATGGGTGGTTATCCGAACAATGTTGATCAAAAGAGGGAGACCATCTTTGGGATCGTCCTCCTTTGGTGGTAGATTAGTGGTGTTCTTGGATGTATCTTTCTTTTGGTGGTGGAGTAGTGGTAGGAGTCCTTGATGAAAGGGGTGGTCTAGATGTTCTGACAGATGCATGTTGGGATGAGGGGGCTAGTTGGGTTGGTGGAAGAGTTGGTTCTTTGTCATTAAGAAGTTGATTCTCATTGAACAAAGTGGTGTATAATGGATTGGAGAGCTTTGCAGTATTCAGTGTCATGTCTAGGGGCACGGTGAAATGCACAAACAAAATTAGAGTTAAACCATGAAGGCCTCAGCGCACTTGGGTCAAAAGGTTTAATTGGCGGTAAGGTGATTGTTGAGGCTTAGAGTAATTGATAAAACATGGTGGTATAATACCTTGGAGCCATAAATGGAGGATTTTAGGGGTGATTCCTAGACATGTGGTGGTGTAATGGTATCCTTTTACATTATCTTGGATTTGGGAAGGGGAGATGATTGCGTTTGATGCGGGATATTGGTGGAGGATGTGGATGCCTTCGAATCAGTTTTGAGGTAATGGTTTGGAAAAAGGTTCGTTGTGTTTCCCTATTAGTAGCATAGGTTTTTGATGAAGGGGATGCTCCCAAAATGGAAGAAGAGGATGAAGGGTGTGGTCCTAAAATAGAGGAAGATGGTGTAGATTTAAGGGGATTGATATTGGGGACAATGAGGTCTAATGTTTTGTGAGGATGTGAAGGAGGACGTTGGGGAAATGGGGGTCTAGATCTTGTCTGTGAATAGGACCCTTGGAAGGAATGAAAATAATTTCTACTAGAAGGAACTGAAGATGATATTATTCGTAGATATGAGTGGGGATTGATTAGATGTGTGGGCGTCTGATTGTGTAGAGAGATATGGGATAATAATTTGAAGTCAATGCACAAGTTGAAACATGCTTGCCAAAAGTCTTCAAGTGATGACATTTATCATAGAAGAAGAAGATGACATAGATGTGTTTACAATAGTGGATGTAGTAGGTGTGGGTAAAAGTGTGGAAAGAGGGATTGGAAGTGATGCTAAGGATGGGATAATGGGTAAAGGTGGAATAATTGTGGATAAGGTAATCGGACCTTGACGAAGTGGGTGTTATAAGTGACGAAGCAGGAGTAATATTTGTAAATGGGGAAAGTGTGATAGTTGTGGAAATGGGTGTGGGTGTGGGAAGAGACGCTGAGGTGGATGTAGATACAACTGATGTTGGTATGGGGGTGAGTGTTGACGAGATTGTGGATGTAGGAAGAGTGTCTAGGGAGGTGGATATGATGGTTGATGAAGAAGGTAAATTTGTGGATGAAACTGATCTTCATCAACAACGTGTATAGTATTTATGGTGTGGGCATTGGGAGTTTGGGACTGTAGAAGTAGTGGTGGTTTGACTTGTTGATGTGGGTGCATGATTTAGAAATGGTTGTTTAAAAATTTCTAATGGTTGATTAGGTGAAGCATTTGGATTATCTACCTAAAGATCTCCTTGATCAATGATTCTTTGGGCTAAATCCTTGAAAGTTCTGACATCTCTCTATGTCATGTCCTCAGACTTGATGGTATTTGTAGTAATGGTCCTCATGATACCATGTGGGTTTTGGCCTAGACTCGTCAACTGGTCAGATAGGTGGCTAGTGTGATCAAGTTTACTATCATCAATTTGTCAAAGATCGTGTTGTATGACTCCCCGAGAGGAGTATAATTGGGCAATTGGTCATGTGAATCGTTGTTGAGATAATGTAGTAGATATAGACGCAAGAGATGATTTAACAATGACAAGTGTTGGCCATATTTTTTACTTATCATTTGATGCAGATGGTCTGATGAATTCCTGTTTGGGCTTATTTGATTTCAATTTTAAATGGCCCTATTGAGGGCACATGTCTCAAGCTTGCAAGACCATGGTGAAAGCTTCCTCAAAAGTTTGAAATGATTGAATTTGCGAAAGTAGAGGCAATATATTCGCACAAGAGCGCATGAAGAGTTTCGATTAGATCATTTTGAGGAAGAGGAAAAGATAACTGATTTATAATATTACACCATCATGCGACAAAACGTCCATAATGGATTCATCTTCGAATTTCAGATGGTATACAGATCTTTATGGTTACCTTGCGCATGTAATATTAATTAAGAAGTGTTCTAGAAATAATTGTGCAAGCTGAGAGAAATAAAATATGGAATATTGGGGGATATTATTGTACCAATCTAGGGTAGGACCAGCCAAGGACATGGGGAAGTTATGGAGCATCAAATCCTAGTCATGTGCAATAATATAACACATGCATGTTTGAATGCTCAAAATATGTTGTTGTGGGTCCTCTTTACTATTAAATTTGGTGAAAGTTTGAAATTCCCAGTGTAGAGGATATGGTTTAATTGGCATGGATGGATGGATGGGTTCATTACATATTTGTTCATAGGATAATGTGACTTTGGACCCCAAAGTAGCGGCCTCTAGGTTGGCTAATGGACTTACTAAGACCTTGCATGGGATCATTGGGAATAGTTTGTTAAGGAATGAGAAGTGGTGGTTGAGCTTGTGGATGCATGGGTGTTTGAGGAACTTGATAGGGGTGGGTGTAAATCATGGGTTGTGATTGAGGTGGAGGTTGATAGAATACTTGTTGCTGAGAAATAGGGGCATGATACGATTGTTGGGACTAGGGAAGGTTGTTGCGGAAATTGTTGAGTGGGGATATGGGCATAGATAGGTTGATAGACTGGAGGAGACACTGAATACTGCAAAGGAACCATCAAAGGAGGTTGAGAAGCAATGGCATATACATGTGATGTGAGAGGGATTTTCTATTCAGATAGGGGATATGATACATGGGGAGGTTGGATGAGAGTACTAGTGATAGTTGTGGTTATGGTGGTGATGGGGATGGTAGTTACAATGGTTGTGTTGATTTGGGGGAGATTAGGAGGAATGGGTGTGACTAACTGAGTAGTCTGGTGGGATGGTGGGTTAGTAGAGGATGAAGCAAAATCACGTGGGGCTATCAAAGGTTCATTTTCCACGGGTGGAATGGATTCAGAATTGGTATGGTAAGGGTAGAACTTGTTGAAGCAGTGGGCCATCTAGAGGAATTTGTATGGATCTTCTAAGAAGATAGTCTTGAAGAGCCACCTGGATTGGCGTCAAGAAGTTGTTGGAATTCCAGGATCACGAGAGGGACGATGAGAGTACCAATAGGATCTAATTTGACAGAAGGTGGGGTGGCTAGCCTAGATGGGATGGAATGATGGTCTAAAACTGAAGTGTGACCGAAGGGTATTCAGTGAGGTATATTGATGAGGGAATGGGTGTCCATGAGGGAGGTAGCAAAGGCATGGATGATGCAGTTGCTGAGGTGGTTGTTGGTTGGGATGAAGAACCATGTGAAGCGAGGTTGTGTTCCATCTTCTTAGCAGTGGATCGAGTGATTACATGCATAAAACAAAAAAATCCACTTTTATACTAACCAAGCAAGTCAGGAAAATAATTTTTTTTTTGTTTTTTTATTTTTTAATTAAGGAAAATGTGAAAATGAAAAGAAGATGGTTGTAAGTGGACCTAGAAGGATGCAAACTATGTTTGGTTTCAGGTAAGTTGTGGCTTGGAAATGTCTGAAATGGTTTGTTGTTGGGTGATCAAATCCCAATTAGTGAACCGGGTGAAAAGGGTGTTTTGATGTGTTTATTGTTGCATGAGATTTCAGGCAGTGTGTGGAAAAACATGCGATGCAGAAGATTAAACCTCCTATTTAAACTATATGTGCAAGCAGGATGAGAAATGATTTGTTTTTTTTTGTTAATCCAAAACCAAATGTTGTCGTTCGATGAGGAAAATCACACAAGTGAAAAGAGTTGCGATGCAGAAGGAGAAAATAGAGGAAATGAGGAATACATGTGTAGCACTTTTCCTTTTTATCTGGTAACAAGTTGAGGTGAGAAAAGTGTAAGCTCTAAGCAATCATGGGAAGTGCTTTTCATGGTATCTGGGTGAACGGTGTTTGAAAGTGACAATCGGTGATCAGGAACATCCGAGGACCCTAAAATTGCATGATTTACGACTGCGGATGAGGTTGATAAGAGGTGATTTGCGACGTGGTTTGGGTTTAGGACTTAATCTTTGGCAGCGTAATTTAGACTTTTCCTAAAAAAAAATATGATGATTAGTGAATATGACCCAAAAAGATATAAAAAGGATAAACAAAACACGTGCTGTAATAGTTATATGCAAAAGAAAATCCTAGACGTATGATATTAATCTAAAAAAAATTTCACTTTTGTATATTAATTAGAATAAACAAACTATCAAAACTAATTGAATGAAAAATATCGAAATAATTAAATGAAACTATGAAATAACTAAATGATAAAAATAATAATAATAAAAAGGAAATAAATGATGAAATAATGATTAAATAACTTCCTAAATTATGACATAAATATTCAAAACTGTAACACAACAACAATAAACAATACAATGTGATAATACATTCAAAATAATAAATTACAACATGCACTATATGAAATTTAGACTATGAACCAACTTAAGACTTATAAAAAGCTAAATGATAAATAACTAAAATAACTAATTAAGCATCCTAAATGATAAAACTACGTTATCAAAATTAATGTGAATATGTATGTTGCATTTATTTAACAATCTTATCAAATCTAAACAAATTTCACCAAGCAAATGTTTATTAACAAAAGAAAATATAATAATATAGTTGATACATTTGAATGTCAGATGTTAATAGATGATACAATGAGATAAAACATCTAATTGATGGGACGGGAAAAGAAATATCTTATCTAATTTCTTTACTGACACCAATCCTTATCTCAGTTTAGATACTCCATAGTTGGTCCTACTATACATGGACATGGATTTTCACATGCACGATTATAATTAACGGCGGCACTATCTAATCTCAGCGCTACGGTGTTATAGGCGGTGTTTGAACGAATTGTGAGCCAATCGCTATATATAGCCAATTGTATACATTAGGAGATTTTGAAATGAAATTAAATTTACCACAAGCACCCTTTACAAACATCGCTTCTAAAGAATTTTGAATTCCATTATTATACAATATATATGTGTATTTAATACATACAACTCCGATGTGCTATCTGAGAGAGAAGAAATCAAGCAGTGGAATCATATGAGTCTACGTTGGGGATATCAGTTGGTAGTAGGACATGGATCTTCATCATAAGGCGTACGATGTATTCATAGTGAGAATCATAGAAAATCTAAATGGGAAATATAGTAATTGTCTGTAGAGTTCTCCACGCAGTTAATTTGTAAAGTATGTTCTAAAGAACTACTGAATCAATTAACAGTATGAAAGCATGTAGTCCGCTGGAAATAAAGATGTGCGTCTGATTTGGATATAGGGTGTTAGAGATGGATATGAGAACATTAGGTCGACGGAAAATGTTGAGTCGGCCACAATAGAATAGATGGAGTAAAATTGATTTGCTAAAAGATGTGCGATTTCCAATCGCTAGTCTTTAGCTGTCAATGATATTGTCTAGTGTCTAAGAAATCATTAGACAACTACTGCAATTATCAAATATTAGTGGAATCACTTTATCAAAGGTGTAACGTATGTCTAACCGAGTTGTGAGTTTGATTATGGGAATTTATAGATATATGTAGAAGTAACTCCCTTCAAACTTGGAATTTAGATCATAGGTGGTATCTGTTGCTACATAGGATGATATAATGAGAATCACATAAAAGAGCAAAGCGGGAAGCGAGATAATTGGATATGGTTGCATTGTTGGTCATACATGTTTATACATGTGTTGGCTGGTTACGTGGGAGATGGATGGGACCAAGGATGACTCTTATGCAGAAATATTGAGTGGAGTAGTGTGGATTGAGAGCTGCTTCTAGTTGAGGCAGTAGAAGCTCGGTAAGGGCGTGGAAGATAAATGTGGAAGGGAGGTGAGGTGGTCTATGCGAGATATTGTTTGGATGGCCGGTGAGTGGAATAACTCAGCATGGGCAGAAGGGAGGTCGGTGAGAGATCTTGGGAAGTCAGGATTAGTGGATTCAGTGAGATAGCTAAGCTGAGTTGGCTGGGGTAGAGGAGGGAACGAGGCATGAGATAATAGGTGGGAGGGATATATTAGGACAATAAATTATTATCTTTTTGGTTGTTTTTTGGTTTAATAATAAAAATAGGCTTGTGTACCAAGTCGTATGGGAAAGAGAGTGGTACTGCCAAGGGTAGTTGTAAGGGAAAGTGTGGGCAAGAGGTGAGTTGGAGATGTGAAGATCGACATAGACCTCTGGGTACAGGGTATGAAAATGACACCATGACTTGGCGTGACAAATGATTCTCGAGAGAGGGGAATATTTGTCATTGATATGTGATTAGAGTGACGATTCAGATGAGAATGTTGCATGGTAGTTGGGAATATGGACCTCGGGTCCCAAGGATGAGAACTTGGTTGGGAATGAAAACAAATGAAATAGGTGGGAGGGATCTAGATCTAGGACAATAAAACCGTTTTTTGTTAAAAAAGCTAAATTAAAAATGACTTATTTCCCCCTCCACCATCAATTGTTGAGCTCTTTGTTTAATGATAAATATAAATCATTTCGATATCAGACTAGAATGACTTGTTGTCACTTACTTATTAGCTCGAACTAGTATTATTGGAGAGGGATCTCATCGTATTATTATAGTTAAATAATACGCAAATACCCTCTTATACCAACGATAGAGCTAGGTATCACTACCAAGTCAGGCCCATCGACATTAGGAGGAAGTGACACCAGGACTTGCCTCGAGGACAACACAAACCATCTCAGCACTACGGACGAAAATAACGCGCTTAACCTTGCAAACTGGTATCAGAAATGCACGACTTTTCGTCACACCAAAAGCTCAATGAGATCCCTCTCCACCATTAGTTCAAGCTTTTGGTGTGACAGCAAGTCATGTAGCTCTGATACCAAACGATTTTCCATCACACCAAAAGCTCAAACTGATGGTGGAGAGGGATCTCATCGTGTTATTCAGCTGCTACGCCAACACACCGGGCATGCCAAAAATGTTGATCAGAGTTTCTTGCTTCATGTCCATATTAATATGTGAGAAATCAATAAAACACCAAATAACCTTGGACATGTAAAGGCTTAGTACCTTGGAGATAATGACAGATGTGGGTGCGAAGTGGATGAGGGGCTCCTCGCTGCGATCTCAATAAACCTGCAACTCACAAACACTAGAGAAAAAAACTTAAATATTTTCATACAGGGGTTGCTTGATGGAGCGGATCCGAGAAGCATTGACTTCCTCAGTGGCTGTCAACCCCCATGTTCACAAGATAGGAATAAATTACAAGTAATAGATGACATGCCAGAAAAAAGAGATTTGCAATGTACCGAATAAATGAAATGAGGATGACAGCTAGCTAGTATTTTGATATAGCAACAAAACGATTATCAAAATGGCATTACAAGAGCAACATGGGATGATGACAGAGTTTTGCCTTCAAACACTTCAAAATTTGCTTCAAAAATCCACAAATAATTTGCCAAAAGTTTCCTATTTTAAGCTTCAAATTTTTTAGAATTTTCGTATATATCCCAAGAGTGGGGGAAAGGGTTATATTTATAGCTTGAATATGGATTAAAATCTGGGGTTAACGAGTAACCCTACTTAATAGGATATGATTAGGAGTTGATTTTACTATGGAACTCATGATTTGAAAAAAAAGAAAAAGTGTGATGTGGAGTGGGGACATGATTTGAAATGCGAGGTGAAATAGTGAAACCATGTGCATTACTTTACATTATTGAATTTTTGAATTTGATGTTGGATTTTGATATATTTGGGATTTTGAATTATTAAATTCATGGGTGGGGTTCATGAATTAATAATTTTGGGGGATTGATTTTTAGGTGGGGATTGATTTTGATTTGATTGAATTAAGTGGGGAACATGTGGGGTTCATGATTTGGATGGTGGGTGTATTAGTGGATTTGATTTGATTGATTGGGGTTTATGATTTGGATGATTTAATTATGAGATGGGATGATATGACCTAATTGGAATAATTGTTTTTTAGTATATAATGAGGTTTAAGTATGTGAAAGGGGATCAATTAAGTTATAAGATTAATTAATTGAATACACATTTTTGGTGGGAAATGGGATTCACATAGATAAGCCTGTTGAAGGAGAGAGAAAATGCGGGGTGATACCAAAATTTGGTGTCTACAAGTTCCACTTTTCATACTCGACTGTTGATGGTCTAAATTTGAAATGAACCTCATACCATTCACTCTTCACGCTCTATGCTTTTTGATACATATTTCTAGTATCTATATTCTCAAACCATTTCCCGATGACACACTCTTGTTCTACGGTTCATTCTTTACTGTTGAGGGGGATTTTATAAATGAACCTCATCTTGTACACATTTATTGGGGGGTGCACTTCTCCTACCATATTCACACATTACATTCCATTTCATCACACTCATACAACATTTGCATATCTTGGTTGCACATAATCTTATTAGCTTAATCTACTTACAGGTAAACTTTGTCTTCCATCCTAAATGAATACTTAGTATGTTAACCTTTTTTATATACAAACACACACACGTATTCACCTGGTATTTTTAGGTGAATGCAGATTTGTTACAGATCTTCACATGCTACAATGATGCTTGCCATTGTACCTTTTACTAGTCCCAATGAGGCCCCAAAGGGCATCTAATTTCTACTATCACATAGATTCAATTGCTCTATTATTCACCATTTCTAATTACAATTACTTTACATTACAGTGATCCATACATGCGTTGACATACTTTCTATCTTTCTAACATGCTAACGGGTGCTTCATATGTAACATTTACCTTACAGGACTATATGCCACCATGGTTGTCTGATATATCTTACTTTATATTGTTTTCTATTATTTGCAGGCTATGCACTATGTCCTGTATGATAATTGTATGCTTTTGGCCGCTAGAGCATGATTGTTTTGTGACATTGTGAGCAATGTCCCATGTATGAAACCTACAATTTGCAGTCTATCTTGTTTACACACTTGCTTGTTACACTATTTTCTATTACACGTCTTGCTTGCACTAACACATGTTACTAGCCTACTTTTTTTGAATGTGCCTTGGTTTCTGTTAGTGTGAGTTACCTTATGTGTCCTCCTCTCATATTGGAGGGTCATCTCACATGGTTTAGGTTTAGGGTTTCATGTGTGTCATTCACTAGGTTTACTGAGCACCCTATATGTACCCCTTTACTATTCATTTATGAGTATGCCAAGACACTCTGCTGCCTTTCCTCTATATTCAATCTTTGTTTTTGTTGAGCAAGTTCTTCCATTACTGATCAATTCTTTCTTGCAATTAATGGAGCTATCACGATTCCATTGGAGTGGAACTACTTCGTGGTGCCTCGTTTTTGATTCGATTCTCGCAAACTCTTTTCATGGTATCAGAGTTGAGATTGGGTAAACGTGCACTCGTTATTTTTAGTTGCGATTATTCTTTCTTGGTTTCATTCTTTTACTCTGCATGCAAGTTTTTCGATCACTATTTTCTAGAATTATTTTGTTAATCTCTCTAACAAGCTTTCTTAGAAAGTTGTGTCAGTTTTTTTGCCCTTTTTGTGCATGTGCAGGTTTTCATCATACCTTGAGCAATCAAGGGTTTTGCCGCCTTTTTTTTAGCTAGCTGTAGCTAAATCCAAAATAGAGTATTTCTCTAGTTTTTTAATTTTTTTAATTTATTTAAAATAGTTTTTTTTTAGATCTCTATTTCTAGTTTCTCTGTGTTTTTCTTTACATGTTTTTGTAGGATATTTGTGGCTTCTCTATGGTTGTTGCATCGTAGTCTTGTAACTACTCTTCTCGTGTGCACCTTGGCATCCTCGAGCCCCTCTCCTTGCTATTGCATGGAGGGCTTATCTTTTTTGTGTTTGCGGTGGCATTTTTTTGTTGAATAGGGCTCGTTTTTTGGTTGTTTCCGCCGTTTTTTGTTGATGCTCGCAGGGTTCTTCCCACGACTCTTCCCATGGCTGCCCTTCCTCAAAACGCACCTCGCTCTCCTACCATGGCCTCCCATGGCCTGCCACGGCTACTCTCCTACCATGCTCTCTTGCCATGGCCTCCTGCACACTGCAAAACACAAAACACAAAACACTGAGTTTTCTCCCTCATGGTGGTGGCTGCGCCAAATTAGGTAAGCCATTTTTTTTTTGTAAGTGTTTAAAACTCATTATTTTTTGGTAAAGTTTGGTAAAGTTTTAAATACATTCTTTTTAATCTTTTAAAAATCAACCAAAAGCCTTTAAAATTCGGCTAGTAAGTTTTATGTTTTTCAAGGCTTTTTTGGTACGCATTTTTTAAAAATACTTTCTAAATAAAAAGTTTCTATTAGAAAGTTTCTAGTTTCTTTTGATAAGCTTTTAAATTCTTTCTAACTTTGTTAAAGTTTTTTTTAGTTGTTTTAAAAACAATAAAAAAAATTTTGGCTTCCTTCTACAACAAAAAGAAGTTTTTTTTTATATATTTATTTTTAAAAATTAGTTTTATTTAATTTAAAGTCATTTAAAAAAAAAGGGACAATATCTTTCATTAGTCCTTTTTTCCTTTTTAGATCTTAATTAGTTTTTATAATTAATTAGATTTAATTTAATTAAATCTATTTTTATTAATTACAAATTAATTTGATCCCATCTCCTTTACGATTTATAGTAAATTAAAAATCTTCTTTCATAACCCTTTTTTATTGTTTTTTTAAAACTCCAATAGCTCTAAAAATAGCAAAATTGGGCATTTCACAATGGTAAAATTTAGGCGTTCTTGTCGATTTTTTTTCACTAATCATGTGCTCAAGTGTGCAGCCTCCCTCATAGCACTGACGAACCTGAGACTGAACCATGGGAACTGAGACTGAACCAGATGACGAACCTGAAAAATCTAAGTGGTTAAACCGTAGTGATGAATATTTAGGTCTTCTCTGCATGTTTGTTTCTCCTGACTTGATCTTCCACATTGAGGCATCTGAAACACCTAAATCTGCGTGGAAAATGCTGGATGCAATGTTTGGAAAACTAGATGACATAAGAGCGCGTGAGTTGGAAAACAAACTACTAGGGTTAAATCCTAGTGACTTTGAAAACCTACAAGCCTTCTTCTTGAAATTTGTCCACATTAGATTTTTGTTAAAAGGATGTCAAGTAGAAAAGAAAGATTCTTAACTGATCTTGTCGATTCTCTCTAAGCTAGGTCCCGAATATTCTGTCTTCGTGTCAACTTTCTATGCTACAAAAGCTGCTTTGAGTGATACTTGGACTATGCCCTCCTTCGACTGTTTTTCATTCCAACTCATTTAAGAACAAGAAAAACTCATTCAAATGGGGTCTCTCAAGTCCAAGTCACATGCCCTTGTAGCAAGTACTAGAAAGGGAAAGAAGACTGAAAAGAAGAAAGAAACAAAGGATCAACCTAAGAAAGAAATCAAAACCAAACCTAAAACTGACACAAACACTTCGACTTTTGAGCCTAAGGCACAAAAAAGAAAGTATTTGTGTTCCTATTGCAAGAAGTCTGGTCATGATGAGAAACACTGTTTTCGGAAATAGATTGATCACTTATATCATTTACTTGAGAAGAATAAAATAAGTGTTCCTGAATCCATAAAAAAAGTTCTCCGAAGGCCGAGTCTTCTGCTACAAAGGGTGCTAAAAATGATAAGAAGAAAGGAAAAGCCCTTGTATCCAAAGTTTCTCCTTCATCGACATGGATTATAGATTCTGGTGCCTCGCACCACATGGGTTCTTCACATGTTGAGTTTTCCAGCATCAAACCTTGTGGAATGTCCCAAATCAGTCGGTTTCTGGTAGTGGATCGGTAGAGATGGATGGGGGAACATTTAACCAAGTGTTGAGTGTTCCTGATCTCTCTACCAATCTCCTATCGGTTTACCAAATTACTCACCTTGGTGAAGGAATGCAAGTGGAATTTGGTCCTAATTCAGTGATTATTCGTGAGCTTAACAATGACATTACAATGGCTGAGGGAAAGGTTGATCACTGTTCACAGTTATATGCCTTTTCCCACTTTTCTTTTGATTCTACACCCACTACCTTGCTCACTCATGCAAATGAGGTTAGTAAGCTATGGCATGAGTGTTTCAGACATCTAAATTATCGCTACCTTGAACAATTGAGCCAAAATGAAATGGTCAACAGGTTGCCTCGCGTCAAGTTTTCTAAGGGTCTTTGCGAGGGTTGTACCCTTGGAAAGCATCCTCAAAAGAACTTTGACAAAGGAAAATCCCAGAGAGCCACTCTTCCTTTGGATCTTGTTCACAGTGATGTTTCTGGTCCATTTCCTTCTCCTTCATTTACTAGAGCTCTTTATGTGCTAACCTTCACATATGACTATTCGCGATATACTTGGGTATATTTTCTTAAGCTTAACTCTGAAGTCTTTGAACATTTTCAAGACTTTAAGGATCTTGCTGAGAAACAGGTGGAACGGTCTATCAAGGTTCTTCAAACCGATAATGGAGGTGAATATGTAAACAATAGGTTCATGGATTTCTGTACTTATGAAGGGATCTCTTCGTATCATACAGTTGCTTATAGCCCTTTGCAAAATGGAGTCGCAGAAAGAAAGAACCATACTCTTAAGGAGATGGCCACTTGTATGATTCACTTGAAATCTCTTCCTCCGCAGTATTGGGCCGAAGTAGTGAATTGTGCAAATTACATTTAGAACCATGTTCCACATAAGGCAGTAAGAGGGATGACACCCTTTGAAGCCTGGTTTGGACACAAGCCCGATGTTGAGCACTTTCGAGTCTTCGGATCCAAGGCTATGGTTGGATTCCCAAGAAGAAACGCAAGGCCTTAGAACCACAATCCAAACCTTGTATCTTTGTATGGTATCCCAATGGCGTGAAGGGATATCGATTGATGAATCCTACTTCTCATGAGTTGTATATTGAGAGAAGTGTTAAGTTCGATGAGTCTTCTTCGACTTCTAATTCTCCACCTATTGAGGTTCTTTAGCTTGCTGATTTGGATTTTGACTCATCAGATGATGTTGCTATTGAGCGTGCTCCTCTTCCTGATCCTCTCGACCATCAGACCTTTGAGTCTTCTGATTCTAACAGTAGTGATGATGAGGACTATGTCCCTTCTCACTCAAGTGAAGAATCTTCCAACTCTGAGCCTGATCCTTCTGGTCCCCTTTGGGCCATGAAACCCTTGCAAAGTGCTGGAGATTTAGTTGGAGATACTTCGGATATGAGATGTACTCGCTCAGATTTCATTGGACCCCACTCTTTCTTCACCTCTGCTTCTGATCCACAGTCTTTTCAGGATGCTTCTGGTATTCTTGAGTGGGATTCTGCCATGGATGAGGAATATTCCTCTCTCATGAAGAACGATACTTGGGATCTCACCACTCATCCGAAAGGAAGAAAAATCATTCGGTATAAGTGGGTGTTCCAAACAAAGTATGGAGTAGATGGAGATGTCAAAAAGTTTAAAGTGTGTTTAGTATCTAAAGGTTTCTCCTAGATAGCTGGGGTTGATTATACAGAAACCTTTGTTCCGGTTGTGAAGATGACTTCTATTCGACTGACCCTAGCCATTGTCACAACGAACAGATGGAAAGTCCATCAAATGGACGTTAAGAGTGCCTTCCTTCATGGTCACCTAGAGGAAGAGATCTATATGGAATAACCTCTGGGTTATGTCTAAGATTCCTCCCTCATTTGTAAGTTAAAGAAGTCTCTTTATGGCCTTAAACAAGCCCCTCGGGCTTGGTATGCCAAGATGGACTCCTTCTTAATTACATCAGGGTTTACTAGGTGTCACTCTGATCCAAATGTTTATATTCTATGGCAAGATGACTCCATACTCATTCTTGTTCTCTATGTTGATGACTTTTTGATCATAGGCAGCTCTTCCTCTATTATTGATTTTGTGAAGATTGCCTTGGCTAACAAGTTTTCCATGACTGACTTAGGTCTTCTTCATTACTTCCTTGGGATCTAGATTTCACAATCTGACTCAGGAATCTTGATTTTGCAACCTAAGTATGCTCTTGATTTGCTAGCTCATTTTTAGATGATCAATTGCAAGTCTTCTCCTACTCCTTTTCTTTCTGGGGTGAAGTTGGTTTCAGTTTTCTTTACTCCCTTGGTTGATGGTACTCTTTATCAACAATTGGTGGGGAGCTTGATTTACTTGACTCACACTCGAACGGATTTATCGTATGCTATTGGGATCGTGTCTAGATTCATGTAAGAGCCACATGAGCTACATTGGAAAGCAGCTACACAGATCCTTCACTATGTTCGTGGCACTCATACTGATGCCATTCACTATCATGGAGGGGTTGATATTGACTTGATTGGGTTCATAGATTCTGATTGGGCCAGTGACTTAGATCATCAGAAATCTACTTCTGGCTATAGTTTCTCTCTTGGTTCGGGTCCTATTAGTTGGTCTAGCAAGAAGTAGAATGCAATTGTGATATCATCTACAGAGGTAGATTACAGAGGAGTAGTTAAGGCTGCCACAGAAGCTATTTGGCTACATGGAATTCTGACAGAGTTTGGCGTCCACTTTCGGTGGCCTACCATTATCTACTATGATAACACGAGCACAATCTCTATTTACAGAAATCTAGTTCAACATCAGCGGACAAAGCACATTGAGATCCGTATGCACTTCATATAGGAGCTTATTCATGATGGTATCATCGACATTCAGTACATTCAGACAGTTGATCAGATTGCAGATCTATTTACCAAGCCCTTCACTGAGATGAAGTTTCTTCACTTACGGTCTCTTCCTGGGGTGAGGTCTTCTACAGCTACTCATCTTCTTTGGGTTATGTAGTCCTTCTTTTCTTCTTATTCTTCTAGGAAGATTGTGTTTGTATATGGGCACCTTATCAGGCCTTTAGTTTCCGGGCCCCATTGACACATCTTTCTTAGTTGTTTAGGAGTGTCTTCTCTTTCTGTTTGGCTCATCCTTTCTGCTACCTGAACTTCGATGAAGGGGGGGGTGTTAGTGTGAGTTACCCTATGTGTCCTCCTCTCATATTGGAGGGTCATCTCACATGGGTTAGGTTTAGGGTTTCATGTGTGTCATGCACTAGGGTTACTTAGCACCCTATATGTACCCCTTTACTATTCATTTATGAGTATGCCAAGACACTCCGCTATCTTTCCTCTATATGCAAGCTTTGTTTCTGTTGAGCAAGTTCTTCCATTACTGATCAATTCTTTCTTGCAATCGCTGGAGCTATCACGATTCCATTGGAGTGAAACTACTTCTTGGTGCCTCGTTTCCTATTTGATTCTTGTAAAATATTTTTAGTTTCTACCATGCACACCCCCTACCCCCATAGGTATCTATTTCAGATCAGCTTTAGGTCCTCTCCTTTGGACCACATCCTTCTACTATCATTGCATGCACCCAAAATGAGGGGGGAATACATTGGATGAATAAATCACCCCTACAACAATGCAAAGCTACAATATAGATCTGTACAGTATAGAAAAAACACAATTTACAGTCACAAAACTGGCTCAGAATCACAAGGAAAACACTAGTGCCCAGAAGCAAACAAAAACACCTAGGCGCCTATGTACTCCACTTGGCATCTATGCCTTGGGGGCACATATAATCACTTTTTTAGATCACCATAGTCTACATAATATTTTAAATAATTTTTACAGTTATAGGCATAGACCTTCAGTTACAGAATGCATGTATTCTCCTCTAATCAATTTTAATTAGAATAACCAATTTCAATCGGAACTAAATCAGGACGTACCATCTGTCAGTTACAGAATCACTTTTTTAGATCACCACAGTCTATATAAGCCTTTAAATAAGTTTTACAGTTATAGGCATAGACCTTCAGTTACAGAATGCATGTAATCTCCTACAATCAATTTCAATTGGCATAACTAATTTCAATCGGAACTAAATCAGGATGTACCATCGTAGTGGTGCTTATGGGGGAAGAGTCATGGAAGGAGAGAAAAACTAGATCTCTCTCCCCAACACTTTGTCTTAGCGTGAGATCACCCAAAAAACTCGCTCTTGGCATGAGGTCTCCCAAAAAACTTGCTCTTCACAGCATTTTCAAGACACTTTTCTATCCTTAACACTGTTTTACATCAAGTGCACACTTTACTACTATTTTTTCACACTTATACATAATTATGGATACTTTACTCAACTTTTCATATACAAGACTTTGATTACTCTGTCACTCTTCGTTTGTAGGTTTGTCCTTAATATGTAACAAAAAGTAACCTATTCAAGCACAACAAGTACAAACTATTAGAATGTCGTATTAAGTGCCTATAAATCTTAGTTTATAATTAAATAATTTAGAATAAGTTATATTCTTAATTAATTTAATATAAAATTTGTGTTTATGTTCAATTTGTTAATTATTAACGAATTTATCTTAAATTGGGGTGTTGTTTATTCATACCCCATCACTTGATATGGTTCATGACCCATGGGATCAAATAAATATGACCGTGGGTCATATTATTATTCACCTTGGGTGAATGGTTTGAAGAGAACTGAGGGAAGGGGTTTTACTGGACTATAAAATATTGATTCTCAAAAATGGAAATTTCTCAATTTGACCGTGGTTTTTTCCCCCCCGAGGGGTTTTCCTCGTAAATTATGTGTTCATTGTGTTATTGTTTTTGCTTTTTTGTTTATTTACTTATTCATATTGATTAAATATGGTTATTAATGTTTATTATCCTCATCCTAACATGTTATAAAGTGAAGGAATGCAATTAATTTTAATTTTATGTAGCGAATCGGGTGTATCGGTTGGGATGGTTGGGTGGTTAAGTGGTTGGAAAAAAATTAATAAATACCCCCTCCCTTCTTAGACATATGATTACAAAAGTGTGCACAGGTGGAAAATAATTAAAAGGCCTTCAAGATCTTTTACCCCCTCGCGTGAAAACTTGAACTTGGAAGAACCATCAGAACCTACACAACAAAGGTAAGAATGTATTTTTAATTAAATATTCTTTCATTTCTCTATAGTTTTCAAATGTGCAGGTTGGAATAATTTTAGAGTGACATTCAAAGTTAAAAGGAAGGTTAAATGTAAGGAGACAAGCTCCATCAAAATAGGAAATTCAATTTTTCCATTGGCGGAGACAAAACCCTTGTCCCCTCCGTTGGTAAAACACCAAGTTAATTTATTTACCTTTGAATTTGAAAACAAATTTATTTATGTCTCCAAGTACCCCTTTAAATAAGGGCCACCTTCATTATGCTATGACTATGGTATAAATTCTTTAATGATTTCTATAGTTATAGTTAATAAATCTATATTAAAACCCTAAACTTTTCTGTTTAAACTTCTACCTAGAGTTTTTTAGAAATTATATTATATAGTTTATATTTATTATAAACTATATTATACTTTAATTTTTAAGCGGAGTGGCCCCCTTCACTATGACCCACTTCTATTTTCTAGATACTTGGCGGGCATTGCATTGTGTACCCTCGCCACCCTCCTCTTCTACCACGTACCCACATGTCTCCTACTTTGTCTACAAAATCCTATATGCCTGCAGTCTATGGTCTTTTGTTTGTTTGTGGGACTTTAGTCCCACATCGAGTGGGTGATGGATTGTTAAGGGCTTTGTAAGTCATACTAATTAAGTGTTAGAGGTAGCTTCACCCACACTATGGCATTTTGTTTGGAAAAACTGCTAGACCCTGGCTTGCTGCATTACAGTAAACTCACCATGTTTAACACTTGAATTGCCATTAATAAGTCACTCAGATCATAATGGACATAATATGATATGGTATGGATCAATTGGCATTATTAATTGCTTTGATAAGATCATAATATATGAACTTGAATCGCTGCGTTGGCAAAAACCAACTCGGTTGAGCCAATGGGTGATTCTAAACGTCTATATAGGAGCTATGCTCC
The DNA here is from genome assembly GCA_019776745.2 of Taxus chinensis. Lineage (NCBI taxonomy): Eukaryota > Viridiplantae > Streptophyta > Pinopsida > Cupressales > Taxaceae > Taxus > Taxus chinensis. The sequence continues at coordinate 894,487,456 of CM034147.1, read as the reverse complement.
AATTTTTTTTCGTGAATATGCATTATATATATTTTTCATTTAATTATTAAATTATTAATTTAATTTTGTTTAAACGATTTTGATTGGAGCTATGAACTGGAGGGTTAGGGACCCCACCCTTACAACAAAAAGAAATAAGAGAGAGAAAGAGGAGGAGGACAAGGAGTAGAAGAGAGGAGCATCAAAGAGGAAAGGGAGTGCGAAGCAAAAAAAAGACCAAAAAGGATGACAGAAAACTGAAAGACCAAAGCAGAGCCGGGACAAAACATAATCAGACATTGGGCACTAGCCTAAACTCAATTGCCACCACCACCAAACACTCTGGCACGAGAAGCAACTTCTTGGAGCAAGAGATGAAAGTTGGCCCTAAAGCGATCGTGGAGATCATTTAAATTATCAATAGTAGAGTGAACAAGAAAACATGCCGCATCAATGTCAACTGGAGGAAGACGCTTGGGGTCGGTGTAACCATAAATGAAAATGGAGTCCACATTTTCGGCATAGTGTAACAGGTCCCTGTACTGACCGCTAAGCCATTAAATCCTATGGTTAGACCCTAAAGCTAATTCATCGACTTCCTCAATCCACATAAGAGGATAGGGAAGATGAAAATCTACCAGTTCATCATGGAGACCCCCACGGTGAACCAGATAGATTATATTGACTTCCATGAAATCAACATGAAAAGGAATAAGATGTAGCAGAAGACAGAAAGAGACGAATGTTGCCGCTATATCTGAGTTCACCCGAGCCCTATAAGAATTAAACCGATACGAATCTCCTAAAATATTTTCAACCGCTTCTGCTTCTCTAGTGGATGAGTACTTGAAGACCTCTCTAAAAGGTGATAACGGTTGATTTCTACATTGAGAGCCAACTCTGGTTGTTCACCACATAGGGAAAGGAAAGGGAATCCCAGAAAAGCCATGGAGGAACTATCCAAGCAACCCAAAATTGGAAAGCAAGATAGAAAAGGCTAACGAAAACATTTAAACTTGGAAAGCATGGAAGACCATCAATTGAATAGCTGCAATCCAGTCTTACCTTCATGTGAAATGATCTCATATAATCCAATCCAATCTCTCAAATTACTATAAGTTTTGATGGCGGTTGGGTTATTGATGGTGTAGTTGGTGAGAAAATCAGCGGTGGATTTGGCTTCTTGGAGCGTGTGTTTGATGTTCTAGTTTCTGATTTTCCGAACCAAAAGAGGATGTTAGATATGTAAAAGTTTAAGTACCACGAAAGGTCTGACCCCTTGGAAATGGCATGAAAAATAATTTGTGAGTCTCCTTTGATCTGAAGAGAATCACACCCCAAGTGGATTGCTAATTTGGATCCTTCGAGGAGATCTTGGGCTTCAGATAGATTACAAGTGCAATCCTTAAGTAGAAAGGACCCGACTAAGAGAAGAGAACCACTATCATTTCTCACTAATAAAACTACTCCCGACTTACCCGGGTTACCCCTAGAGGCCCCGTCAAAATTAAATTTCAAATAACCAGGGGAGGGAGACTTTCATCTAGTATTTTTCCTTCTAATGATTTTTTCAAGTTGAGACAAACCTCGACGAACAATCGAACCTAGATTCATAATTTTTATGAGCGGTCAAGCTTTCTAATTTCAACATCACAAGAAGTGAAATTTGGATTATTGATACTGTGCATACTGACGTTTTCTGAAATTGCAATTTCTAGTTTATTTAAAAAGGTAGGGAAAACCAAATCCTGATCTCTGAAAATACATAGATTATGTTCCCGCCAAATATGCCAAATTAGGAAGAAAGGAGCAATGGAACATATGGAGCTAAGATTACTCTATTTTCCCATCTAGGTGAATCAAGAAGAGAGGCTGGTATGTTGCTACAAGGAACCCATTCTAAATTCAGCTTGCCTAAAAGCCAATTCCACCCCTGAACTGCAAAGGGGAAGAAGAGGAGGAGATGATCGATGTCTTCTTCTTCATTACCACAGAGGATACACTTAGAGGGATTGACATAACCCCATGTTCTCCTGTGGATTTACGTGGGGATTTTTCTTTTAAAAACCAGCCAACCAAATATAACAACTTTCGGAAGGAGCTTTGGATCCCAGCAACCAATCCAACTGGGAGCCCCTTTACCAAACATTGAGATGAGTTTAGACTAACCTTATTTGACATTGTAGATGCCTGTAGAAGAGCCTAACCAAATAATATGATCCTCAATATCCTTGTAAGTGAATTTATGAGAGGAGAGGCCCTCTGTTTATATGGAGACTTCAGAATCTGTCGTGCCAAGGGGAGTGATATCCTTCCATAACAATGAAGGAGAACTGTCAGGATTGGGAGTACCAAAGACCGCAACCTTACTACTCTAGAAAACCTTGGAAATATTCATGACCTAGTTAAGATTAGGATTGAGGATGAGAGGCTCAAGCCCACTCCAACTATCCTTCCCAAAAGTCAACACTAGTACCATTGTCAATATGCTAAGAAACATGATCAACAATAAGGTATCTGCATTTATAGAGGAATTTCCAAATATGTGAACCTTTAGGAAGGTCTTCATTGGAGAGCATAAGAACATGACTTCCTGCTTCTAGGTATTTATGTGAGAGAACTTGAAAGAATAACCTTTTGGGGTCGGAGATAAAATTCCAAACAAGTTTAACACTAAGGAAAATATTTTGTAAAGCCAAATCAACAATACCTAATCCACCCAAGGATTTTGGGAGCTTGACATCATCCCATCTAACCAAATGGAATTTTCTCTCTTCATTGTTCCCCTGCCAAAGGAAGGATCTGACAATTTTTTCAAGTTTTCTTAAGAAAACTTTGGGGATAAAAACAAAACCGAGAGCATATAAATGGGGAGAGCACAAATAATAGATTTGATAAGGAGAGCTTGTCCAACAAGAGAGAGCTACTTCCCTTTCCATTGATTGTAATCGTTGAGAGAGAGAATGAAGAAGGTCATCCTAGAGGGAGACTTTACCATTACCAAAAAATAAGGGGATGCTAAGATACTTATGAGGAAGAGTTCTGACTTCGAAACCCAGAACCTCCCTGATTCTGCACTAAAGATGAAGATGAACATTAAAAAAGAAAATAATAGATTTATGGAAGTTAATTACCTGACCAACAACATCATAGTAGGATGCAATAATATTGTCAATGATGCAAGCTTCCGAAATAGTGGGTGAGCCAAAGATAAAGGTATCATCTGCAAATTGCTGATGTGAAAGAGGAGGGAGATGAGTTGTTAAGATAATACTAGATAAGGATCCTTGCGTATTAATATATTTAATGCCTTTGCTTAGAGCCTCAAAAAAAAAGAATGAAGAGGAAGGAGGACAAGGGGTCACCTTGCCTTAAACCTCGATTGCTAGAGAATAAACCTTCCATCGAACCATTTACAAGGATAGAAATTGGAGGAGGAGACACAATTAAAGATCCAACTATAGAAGTGATTACAAAATCCCATATGCTGGAGGGATTTGAGAAGGAATCTCTAGTTGATCTGATTTTAGGCTTTTCTAAAATCCAATTTGATCATCATACCAGGATGGGAGGATGAATGCAGAGAATGGATATTCTCATGGGAAATTATTATACCATCAACAATAGATCTGCTCAGAATGAAACCAATTTTCTCTTGAGCTATCAACTTATTCAAGAGAGGGCTCAACCTTGAAGCAATAAATTTTGAAATGATTTTATAAGAAGTGTTACAAAGAGAAAATGGATGATATTCATCAAGCTTTTCTACACTTTTTTTTTGGGAAACATACAAATGAAGGTGTGATTCATTTCTCCTAATATCTTCTTGGATATGCTAGATTCTTCTACTGAAAGCCAAATATCATTCCCAATAACATTCCAAAAGTCTTGAAAGAAAGCAGTCGGGAATCCATCATGGCCAGGGGCTTTATCTCTTTCCATGGAAAAAGTAATGGAAAAAATTTATTCTTTAGAGAAGGGGAAAGAAATTTGTCACAATTTTAGGGGTTTGGGCCAAAAATGGTTTCTGAGAGGTAAGAGAGGAACTGAGATCATCGTTCAACAACTTATGTCCAAAAAAGACACAAGTTCTTCTTTGATGAGAAATTGAGAGGAGATCTCGCGAGTCATCATCCAATCAGAGTGAAGAGATATAATTTTTGATTTCTTCTTGCCTTGACCGAAGCGTGGAAGAACTTTGTATTCATATCTCCATCTTTCAACCAAATTTATTTTGATTTCTATCTCTAGAAAGTTTCTTCTTTCAGGAGGAGATATCCTAATTCACCGAAGAGAGATTTTTCTTTCCTGAATTCCACTTGGATCATGCCTTCTCTAAAGACAAATTCATTTAAATCATGGATCTCTTTTTAAACTATTAATTTCTCCTGAAAAATATTCTTGAAGGAAGAAGCATTACAAGCAAGTAGTTGTTTCTTAAGCAAAGAAAGTTTTTTGAAAGAATAAACATTCTGGTTCCTAACACAGAGAAGGAAGCCCACCAATTTTTAATAAGATCATGAAGATCAGGATCCTTCATCCACATCAATTCAAATTTGAAAGGGGATCTGGGAGGGGGAATGTCAAGGGAGATGGGGAAGTGGTTTGAGTCAGATAAGGGGATGACAAAGCAACCAAAGAGAAAATTTTACTACAACCAATATTCAAAAACCAGAAAGCGATCTTATCTGACTGCCATGTACCCAAAGCCCAGGTGTCTGTTATTCCAAGAGAACCAACCTCTACTCAGCTCAACATCCATTAGGTGAGATTCATCGACAAAAGAAATGAAGTCCAATTGGGAACGTGGTTACCAATGAATACATCTATGATTATATTTATCAGAGAGGGTAGGATTAAAATCCCCAGCAATGATGATTTTAGAATCAACAAAAGAATAAAGATCATCTATCAACCTGGACCAAATTTCCCTCTTTTTAATAGAATTATTCAGGCCATACACATTACAGAGTAGGAACGAAGCATTTGAGTGTTTCACCTGATCCTTACACCAATGGAAACTAGAACAATCCGAGAAGAGATCAAATGAAATTTTACTAACCTTCCAAATGAGACCCAATCCTCTAGAGGCACCATTAGAATCAACAAATAAACCACTCCACCCCTTCCAACTACGAAACCAACCAGAGAGGCAATCAATTTAGGACATCTTGGTCTCTTGAATTAAACAAAGTTCCACATCTAAATCTGAGACAACGCCTGAGCAAAAACTACTTGTTAGGGGCATTTAGGCCCCTAACATTCCAAGAAAATATTTTCATCCTTTCTTCAGAGAGGACTCACCTCTCTTACTTGATGACAGAAAGAAAGAACCTAGTTGAATTTGTTTACCTATTGCGATCTCCTTATAAGAGAGTCATTTTTTAGAAGGCCTACCTGGAGGATACTTTGGGCCTAAATATGAGCAAAGAATGGATAGGGTGGGGAGAAGAGATCCCTGAAGGTAGATCTAGTTGCTTCTAAATTCTTAAACTGACTCGGACTCACTAAGATCATCGACCATACCTTCAAGCCAGAGAGTAGCCTCTAATTCTTTGTCACAAACCCATTTATCCGAGGAGGCAACATTGGAACCATGCCCTAAGGCTAGGCATTCTTGAAAGAGGGATAGGATGCAAGATGAATCTTAAACCACAGACATAGTTTCCTTAACCAAGGAAATAGTAGCCGGGTCAAGAAACAAGGGTTCAGAAGCCAAAGTATTGCATAACTTGTCTAACAAAACCCCTAGGACTTGAGGGGGAGAGGAAGGAGCCAAGATCTCATTAACAGACTGAGATTTGTCTATTTTTCTCTAGATAATGTTACTTGGAACAAGACCATTCTTATAAGCCTTTTGGAAGTGTCCCCTTCTATTTGCACTAGAAGCAACTTTCTGAGATCTTTTCATATTCGACCTTTTGAACCCATTTTCCATAAGAAGAGGAAATCACTATGCAATCCTACAATTTTTTGGATGTGTTAATGGAGATGTAGATTTGAGCAAAAGAAGAGAGAGTACCTTCGAGAGTGACAAGGTCGATGCGAACTACTCTACCCAAGCTGGAATAAATTTTAGTGAGGATTTTGGGATTCTAGTACTCACCAGGAAGAGAGTAAAGTCGAACCCAAACCTGAAGATCTTCCACAACTACCTGCTCGGGATCAAAATTAGTGCTCCACATTCGAATATGAACTCCTGGATCAAAAAATAAGAAGTCTTTCCTAGCTAAAGTGTCATCACGCTGAGCTTCACTTCTGAAAATAACCAAGACGAAGCCTTTGGCTAGGAAATGAATTCTAAGACCACTGCCCCATTGTGAATTGCACCAGCTCTGAATCCCATCATTAGACAAATGATGACCCATGAATTTGGTGAAAATTGCTCTCAACCCGAGAAGATGGAGCTAGGAAGAGAGACTGTCTTTGTCAACTAGAGAAACTAACACATACTCAACAGGAAGAACAAATTTTTGTTTTTGACCACACCCATTATCACAAAAAGGGGGAAACTGACACATGCTCCCTGGGGGCCTAGATCCCTGAGTATTTCAGGTGGGATACTGTGCCCTGCATACATTCCCTGAGCACCAACAGAGGATCCTGGAAGAGGATAGCCATTACAACTATTGGAATTTGAAAATTTTTCCCGTTCCATCGCTCCCCTTAACTACATCAAAACTTTTTCATCTTTCAGACCTGGACATTACATAATACATTTTGATGGTTTTATCCCTTATTATTAATTTAATTTACTCTTTATCTAATCATAGGAATTGTGTTCAAATTATTTTGTTTCAATTAGATAAATAAAGTCTTGTAATGTGAAGTAATTTTACTTTCGACACGATGACTAAGTTGTCATTTTTTTCATGTAAAACTAAAAAACATTCACTCACATTTTCAATAAATAAGTGTTATTGTCAAACTAATATATAGTATGTTTAGATTATTTGTTTGACAGGTCCTTTTTTGTTGAGTTATGGAGCTTAATTACTTAAGTTTAGCATGCTTTATCAACTTGTTGGAAAACATAGTAACTGACATCAGTTATGTAGGGACAGACATCGGTCACCTATGACCGGCATCAGTCAGACAAGGAGGAACCGCCATCGGTTAGGGATAACCAACATCGGTTACCTATGCATGAGTGTTTTATTTAACTCATGGGAATTAGATCTAATTTTAGTATTAAATCAGATCTATTGATTGTAATTGCATGCCTAAGTGCCCTAAGTTTGTATAAGGTATTTATAATCTAGAAAGCTCTAGGGTTAGAAGTAAGAATTGATGATTATTGTGAAACTAATTGTGTGAGAAAGAATTCTTGGAGAAGAAGGAAAAGCTAGAGAGAAAGAAAGTAATGTACATCATGAGAGGTGTGGAAGATTGTAAATATTCATTGTATATCTTCTGAAAGCTTTGGATAATATATTGGCTTGTTTCTTGGTGGACATAACCCACATTGGGTGAACCATGTTAAATCTAGTGTTGATTTATATCTCTTTCTTTTTATATTTCTTCTGGTAGAATATCCACTTTTATTGCATGTATGCTTAGATATGATATATTATCTGTACGCTAAGTGTGCTAACCCCAACATTTTTTTGTCATGAATTCATCAAAATATGAATTCGTGGCTTGAAAAATGATAGGGGGATTTTTTATCTTATTCCCTCCACCGCCCGTTGAAATTAGATAGTTAGTAGAGTACTGCTGTGATTAATCAAGAAGCCCTTAAGTTAGCTCGACTATACAGGGATGAGCTCATAAGATCGATTGATGTTTTGTGGATAATAGAGGATATGAATAGCCACGCCAACATAGAAATTGGTGGATTTGAGAAAATGTATAGATAAATATGAGAATCTTGGACTAATGCGATATGAGTCAAGCCTTCAACAATTTTGGTGAGGACTTATCCGAATCATGGTGAAAAAATGGAGGAAGGTGGCTCGGCGAGTCGAATTTGAGCCTTTACAAACTTGAAGCAAAGTAAAGGAGTTTTGGAAGGTGTCGTGTGTCAGCTCGACATAATTCCAAAAAAGAGAGGGAGGAATGAAACCCCAAACTCCCACGAGACTTCCATGTGGGGTCAAATGGTGAGGGACCTGCTAAAGAGAGGGTCCTCATATTAATGTACAAGAAGTCCCATTACAAACTCGCAGAAAAGGAAAAGGAGTCACAAAAGGTGCCATGTGTCATCTCGACACACTTTGAAAAGATGCAAGAAAAGTGAAGACCCTACAGATGCGTTGGGAAACCACGTGGAACTCAGCGCCCAATGCATTAAGATTGGTGGAAGATCAATACAACGTGGGAGTAATAATGAAGCCCACGAGGAACTTTAATGCCCAGATATTTTAAAAGATATGCAAATATTAGAAAGGAAATTATTAACTTGTCTTTTCAGCAAAAGAGTTAAATACACAGTCCCGTGTAGATGAAGCAAGCTCTTGGAAACTTAAATTATCCACCTACATTCAACTACCCATAACTTGAGCATATCTTAACAAAATTACACAAAATTGGTGTCGTTGGAATCATTGCTTAGAGCCTGATGCAAATCAATCAAGAAATTCAGATATTGATGAAGATTTGAGGGTATATTCCTTAAAAAATAGCATAGTTCAAGAGAGGCGGCTAGAAAGTGGTTGAGAATGCATTAAATGAGTATGGCCCTCATTTTCTTCAATGGTAGGTCATGGGGCAGTGTGAGGGGGATTTTGAAAATCTATCTCTGTCATTTCACCTCATTTATTACAACTGGTAAGTGGTTGAAGGGGCAATTTCAGGATTTCACTCTTCTCTTCTTCTCATTCTATATATTGTAATTTGGAGCTCATTCTCAAGGGAGTTATTCATTTTTCCTTTCTTCCCATGTTTCTTCTCTGGTAGAGTTTGAAAATGGAGCTCAAAACTTCTTCCTAAGCTTTGTAATGGAATTTTCCTTGCCTCTTATCTGTTATTGTTATACCATACATTTTTTTGGAGCAATATAATATGTCATGTGGTGCATTTTGTCCATCCTTTGCATGTTTTTATTGTCTCTACTAGCCTTTATTCACTGCAGGTATATTGTGCATATTTCTAATGTTCACTACGGGATTTAGAAGTTGTGCTTAATGGGTTTAAAGTGGTGTTCTATGTGAATATATCTCTAGACTGTGGTGCATTTTTTCAACCCTTTTCATTGCTCACCTTTTCCCCATTTCAGGCAGTTGGATTCTTGATTAACATCTTCTTTTTCAGCACATCACTTTTGTTAGTTTTGTGCTTTATTTCATTTTTCCTCTAACCCTTACCTCACACCATAGAGAAGAGCCATATTCTTTAAAATTGGGAGGTTATCTTAGGGCACACGTCCCACTTCCTTAAGGTATCCTACGACTTTGACGGTTCATCCACAAAGATAATCGTTAACAAAATTATTAAACCTTGATTACTAAAAACCTTGTTGTTTTTATTTATTGAAATTTATTTACGCAAAAATGGAATCTAACAACTTTACGATTGATAAATCACAAATGTTGAATGGAACTAGTTATAGCATTTGGAAGATAAGGTTGAAGGCAGAAATTATGGCTCGTAAACTCTAAATAGTCATGAATAGTACGAAGAAGGCTCCAATTAGTGTAAGCATGAGAAGTTTAGATATGTTAATAAACAAGAAACAAACTAAGTAGTTCCATGATCTAACTAAACCTATCATAAACATCAAGATGAGTGCTAAATAAGATAACTTCTACAACAATGAATTAAACTAAAACACTATCATTTTATCTCTAACTACTCTATGATTACTTAAATCATAAATTGAGCCTAGTTAAACCTATGAGCAATCAAATTATATTTGTTGTTTGCTTCAATGGAGGTGAAGAGGTCTCTCTAAAATGGCTGCAAGGCCAAGTTAGGTACCCTCCTACTAACCTACTATGAAGTTGTGAATGCAAGATGGATGAGCTTCATCAATGGAGGATAGCCAAGATCAAATGCCTTATTAGCTTGGCTAATGCAAATGAGGTCTAATGTAAAGATCTCAAAATATGAGAGAGGACCATTTGAAAGGAAAGCCTTAGGATTGTATTTATAGTTTTTGGTTTGGAAGAGTTTGGAATTTGGGTGCATGTGGAACTAAAGCGCAAAAAGCACTTTTAGATTAGATTAGGAAAAACATTCTTTAGGCTTAGTTAAGCTTGGTTTAGGCTAGTTAACTAGGGTTTAGGCTAGTTAAACTTGATTAGCAAGTGATTAGAGACTCATTGAGAGTTGGGAGGGGTCCGAATAACCATTTGTGACTGATAGATATCCTAGGAAGCTTGCAAAAGTGGTTCATAGAAAACTAGAGAGGTTCTGAATGGTCAAAAGGAATAATGTTTAGCTAATAAGAGAGATATTAGCTCAATTAGTTGATTATAAGAAGAATACAACCAAAAAGGTGTCATGAATGGGTATCCGAGAATGGAGTGGAGAGGGTTTAATTAGAAAAGTTTTGTCAATCGGTTGAATTGGAGGAAATGCTACATATATTTTAGGTGTCTAAAATTAGAAGACAAATAATAATGGAAAATGTTGTTGCATATCAATAGAAAGTACATGAATTAATGTATATTATTTTGCAGAGCATGCATGAGGAATTCCTTCTTCACATCGGGAATTAAGAAAATCTGAGTGAGGGTTGGATAAAACTGTAATCAATGCATGAAGGTACACAAGTATCAAAAATTATAAAATTGATTCTAGAAGTGAGATGACTCCCATAAAGGGAGATGAAAAAGGTGATTTTTTAAAGAAAAAATTAAAAATATTAAGTCTCAATCTCATTTGGATGGATGTAACTATAATTTAATTCAAGATAAATGATTGTATTTCATCATTCAATTGAACTTACATGAAAGATTTAGATTTAGGAATTTCATTTCAATCTTGAATTCTAAATACCAAATTGAAGAAACACTCATAATTTACAAACACTGAGTGCTCTCCTGATCTAGGAAGAGCAGGTTATGACTATTTTTGATTCAAAAGAGAATGCCACTCAGGCATTTCTCACTCAAAAATCATAAAATCCTTCTATATTTAATAAGAATAGAAAAGTAAAACCACCTATTAAAGATTATAAACCTATAAACTTAAGAGTAAGTTTTGATGATAAATGTTATAACTGTGGTAAATTTGGTCATAAGAAAGAAGACAGTAAATCAAAAATAAAAAAAATTGAAAAAATAAAAAATTGAAAAAATCATATCAAAACTAAGATGAAAATGAAGAGAATAATCATAGATCTAACGTAGTAACTCTATAAACTACATCTATCACTTCTAAATGAAAAGTGAACATTTTTTTTGAATGTACAATATTGAATTGAAAACTAAGTTGTTTTTCCTTCTTTGTTAACTAAGAATAACTATAATTTCTAATGGTTTACTGAGACTGAACTAAAAGTAACTATAGCTGAAAACACACAAAAATGGCTTATATGTGTTTCAAATTTTTGCTTCATTTTCCCTAGTAGTTTATTCAAACTATTGTTAATTTTCTAGCATGAAATATTGAGATCATTTCGTTAGGATCATGTATGACATGTCTTGGCTTAATTTTTCCTCCTATGAAATGTATAAAGGGTGCTTACATGGTAAGATATCACCAAACACCCTTCTTGAGTCATTTTTTGAAGAAAACTCCACATAAATCTATGGGATGTGTCCACAGTTATTCAGTGTATATTGTGATTATTCTTGCTTGATTTGGTTATCTTTTCAAATATGTTATTTACTAGTCTTATCACTTTTTTAAGGACTTAGAACAAATATTGAAGTTATATATGTTGAACTGATAAAACATTATCTTAGTATGTTATTACTAAAATATTATTATATGCATATCAAATGATACTTGGGGATGCCTTTTTATTTATATTGGATATGTCCAATACTAATTGCATCTAATATATATTTTACAAGATTAATATGTTGAATTTTTTTAACATATTTGTAATATAGCATGGTTAGTTGTTAATTATATTGTTATGTAAGTTGTTATATAACTGTTATCCATATTTTTCCCTCTGGGAAAAATATTGGATCAACAATGATCCTACATAAGAGGAAACAAAGATAAAAAGTGGACCACCGAGGAAAAAGTTGGTTCTTTGCCCCTTGTTACCTCAAAAGGGGTAAAAGTTGCAAAATGGCCCGCAACTCCGCCCAAGGAAAAATTTAGCATCTGGGCCTGAGTCAAAGCAAAAGTGGGAATCAGAAGAAAGGTAAAAAGATAAATTATGGACCCATAGGCCCAATTTTGTTCCAATTTGGCTGCCGCGTGTCTGATATCAAAAGGGGACCCATTTTTCAATATGTTTTCCCGCCCTCCTGTACAAATCCGATACAAACTTTGAAGGGGCATATCTTTCGAATTAGGGCTCAAAATATTACAAATCTGATGTCATTAGAAAGATCTCAGCCTCACCCATGCCATGGGGTCTGAAACTTTAATTTTGAGGAGGTTAGGTGAAGAAAAATGGAAGAAACATCTTCAGGATTTCAATGTAGGATCCATCTTTCTCAACAACCAGATCAGATTTGATCTATTTTGCGGTTTCCTCTTCCTTCAAGGTGCCGAACCAATGATTGATGCAGTAAAGACATATTTGGGGGAGAGATTTCATCAGAGGCATTAACAACGGTGGTTGAACTTCAACATAATTTTCCCCGCTTCTCTCTCTTTTCTTCTTTTAGGTTAAATCTATCGTGGGCAGGATTCGTTGTAAAAGGGTTGGACATTCTTTGTTTTGTAGGCTCTCTCCTCCTTATAGCAAAGGGATCTATGGGGTTCAAGACTTCCACTAAAATTGTAATACGTTTCTACCTCTTGGCTAATTTGTAATGGACTGTATCAATCTACAGAGCAATAAAACACATATGTGATCAATTTTAGATCCTATCTTATCTCTTTTGCTTTCATCTGGTCTCCCATTACATATATGGCTATCTATGCTTGTTTATTGTATGCATTTTGTTGGTTTGTGTCTATTAGCAAAATAAGTGTTCATCATTCCTTCGGTGCATCACCTGGTAGTTTAGTTATTGTTTATTTCTTGGACCCCTTTCTTATCCCTGTCTCCTTGGAAATTTTTAGATTAGGTTTAGAAATAAAGCCTTTGCAAGCTCCCACGCATGCACCTGAACATAGGAATAAAGAACCAACCTTTAACCTAGAGAGCTTTTCCATTTTGTAAGGTCCCACACCTTGGGGAAAGTTCAATGTTATGAAATCACACCAAATGAGTCTGCCTTAGAAAAGTAGATTTTTAGAACTCATTTAGGGGTGCTGTGATTTTCCATTATCAGTTTTGGCATGCCCGGTGGGACCAATAAGTCTCCATATTATTACAGTAGGAATTGATGTACACTTGCTATGATTTTGGCTTTTAAGAAGCCTTAAAATTGTACATCTGGCGACTCCAAAAGAAACAAATCTACTGGTTTTAGTAGCCCAAGCTTGGGAGACTCATGAGAAAAACTCGGTCTAGAGCAAGGAAAGAAGGTATATTTGAATACTTGCATCTATCCCCAGGCAGAGAAAGGAGAGGAAGAAGAATTCAAAGGTCTCCATCTCCACCAAGCAGAACCTTATCAACACCTCCATCTGTAAGGCCTTTCTTTTAGTCTACAAGGATTCTTAGGCCAATCAGAATGACACAACCAAATCCATATGTCAGCTTCACTGGTAGTAGTCCACTTGCCTTGATTTCACAAAACCTAATTCTGATTGCAGCATTAAAGAGCATCCCACATTTCACTGGGGAAAATCAAAACTTCTGCTGGTGGCCATGTCCAAGATATTGTAAATGTCTATACAATACATGAGATCCATGAGATGGATATTGCAGTCAAGCTGCCCACCTCTTCATTCAAAAGGAAAGCTTCACAGTGGTTCAGGAGTCTTACAACAAGCTCTATCCAGAACTGGAACTAGCTGTGCACTGCTCTTCACGATCAGTTTGGGGGAAAAAGGTGATAACTTGTCTTTGTTGGAGCAACTAACAACAATCAAGAGAGCCCCGAAAGAATGAGTAGCTGATAGACTTCAACCTCAGATTCTAGTAGACCTGGGATAGGATTCCAATAATAGTAAAGCCAAATAATGAAGGTGCCTTCTTATACTTTCTTAGGGCTTTAAATTCTGATATTTCTCTGATGATTCAGTCAATGGGGGGAACTACAAACCATAACTACATTACCTGCATCCTATAACCTCTCCATAAGAGTTGAGAACCATTTGAATCAAGTTGGAAAAATCACTTCTAGGCCATCCATGCCTCTGTACCCTAAGTTATGGAAGCCCAGATACTAGCCAAGCAACCTACATTAGCTCCTATGTGTCTAGGAATGGGAAGAAAAAGGACAACACTATACACCACCGCTAGGTGTCAAAGCTCAGCTGAAGCTTCCACTTCATCATCTAATGCCTCTAAAGAGTTTCAGGAAGCCATGATTGTGTCCCCCAGAGGTATGACATATTATTCAGCCTTCAAATTCTAGTTCACTTGCCACCACATTTTACTTTTGCTCAAATAACACTACTGAATATGAGGCTTTAGTCCAAGGTCTTCATTGGATAAGGAAGCTAGGAATTAAGAAATTACAAGTATTCAATGACAACGAACTAGTTTCCAATCAGGTCAGATGAATTAATGCTGTCAAAAATGACCTGCTCAAATAACACCTGCTCAAGAACTACAAGAGTAGGGTATGGGATCTCATGGAGGATTTCGAGGGCTTCTGTATTGTGTCCATACCCAGGAAGGAGAATGAAGCTACTGATAGACTTATAGCAGTTGGAGCAACGTTTGATGTGGTTGAAAACATCAAGAGGGACAAAGAATAGCTACATATCCATGTGGTTGTGAGGCCAGCAGTGCCAGATAATAATACTGGCAGGTGTTTGAGAATGATCAGTAGATCATTAAATTTCTACAAGAAGTTGAATTCTTAGCTATAAACTAGAGCAAACTAGAGTAGAAGTACAAGAATCAAATAATATAGCTGCATACAAACAAGCTTCCCAAAGGCTTAGTGACACTGGAATCTATTTTCAATCCTAATGATCAGTTCAGAAAAAAGAAGGATGACATGCAAATCAAAGGAGAAGATTCAAAGTCAATCCCAGTTGGAGAAGACAAAACACTTCAAATTGGAAAAGTTTCCACCAAACAAGAAAGGTATGAATTCATACAACTTTGCCAAGAACTCCCTGATGTGTTTACTTGGAGTTATAAGGACCTAAGAGGGTTCAATCCAAAAATAGCACAACGCACAATCGAATTGGATCTAGTTGCTTGGCCCATCAGGCAGAAGCAGAGACCCAGTCAACCCACATATTGAACCTCTGATGAAGAAGGAGTTGAAAAAGATGATAGAGGAAAGCATCATATTTCCAATTAAACACTCAAGTTAGGTTACAAATCTGGTCCTAGTCAGAAAGAAAAATGGAGAAATCATGCTGTGTGTTGACTTTACGGATTTGAATAGAGCATCTCTTAAGGATCACTACCCACTCTCCCCTCGATGGAGCAGATTTTGCAAAGTAGTGTCTGGGTCAAAAAGGTTCTCCCTCCTAGATGGCTACTCAGGGTACAACTAGATCATGGTGAAATAAGATGATCAATTCAAAACAACTTTCACCACCAAATGGAGAACCTATGCATACAACAAAATGCCATTTGGATTATCCAACGCCAGAGCCACTTTTCAAAGGGCAATGGATATGGCATTCAAGGGGCTGATTAATCAAATAGTTCTAATCTATTTGGATGACATCAATATTTTTTCTAAGAATGCAACAAATCATCTCTTCCATTTGAGGCAAGTTTTTCAAATATGTAGGAGATTTGGGGTGTCACTGAACTCCAAAAAAATGCATATTCTTGGCCCATGAAGGCAAGATTCTAGGCCATATCGTATCAAAGGAAGGATTAGCAATTGACCTGGAAAGAGTTCAAGCAATAAGAGCATTGCCATTGCCAAGTCACAAGAAGGCTCTTCAAATCTTCTTGGGAAAAATCATTTTTTTCCACAGGTTTATTCCAAACTTTACTTCCCTTGTTAAGCTAATAACGTTGATGTTGAAGAAGAGCTTAACATTCAGGTGGACAGCTAAAGGAAAAGTAAGTTGAGGCTATCCAAGAAGCCATATCACAAGCCCCAACTCTTGTGAACCCAGATTTTTCCAAAGACTTCATACTGTATGCCTTTGGTGGTAGCAACACAATTTCTACAATCTTGGTGCAGAAGGACAAAGAAAGTACATAACAACCAATTGCTTTCTTCAGTCAGAGTCTAGAAGATTATGAGGTGAGGTACTCCTTCATTAAGAAGCAGGTTCTAGAGGTAATAAGAGGACTGAAGAAGTTTAAGCATTTGGTTTCAAACAACAAAATCCAACTATTGGTCTCCCACGTGGGAGTTAAAGAATTACTTCTCAACAAGGACCTGAATGAAAATCGTGTAGGATGGATCACTCATGTCATGGAATATGACATTGAGATCAAGGTCACCAAGCTGGTCTATGGGAAGGGGTCATGTGAACAACTAGCCTCAGGTCAACAAGATGAAACAAACAGTGAAAAGGAGGATGTTCTTGTTCTACAAGATGATCAAGAAGAAGGGAGAGATGATGTACATGCTCCTTGTTGGACCCAAGACATGGTGCACTTCCTTCGAATAGGAATGTGTCCTCATGGGATGAGTAAAGAAAAAAGAAGACATTTCAAGCTACAGGCCATCCCATATGTTCTTATTGATGGTGTCTTGTTTAAGAGGGACATCACTGGCATTTTGCTGAGATGTATTAAAACAAATCAGGTGGAGAGAGTGCTACAAGAATTCCATGTTGAAGTAGCTGGAGGCCATTTTGCTCCAAGAGTGATAGCACTCAAAATCATGAAAGTAGGACATTATTGGCCCAGAGTGTTTAATGACTGCTACACATGGATCAAAAGGTGCAAGAATTGTGCATTCTTCAAAGGCAAGGAAAGGCTAATAGCACTTCCATTAGACCCAATCTCAGTCAACCAACCTTTCATGTAAGGGGGATTGGACTTCATTGGAGTCATCAATCCAAACTCAAGCCAAGGTCACAAATGGATCCTAACAATGACAGATTATTTCACCAAATGGATCGGGGCAATGGCACTCAAGGAAGCAAATGAGTCTAGTATCCTGGATTTCTATGAAGGGATAGTGACCGGATTTGGAGTGCCAACCACCATCATATCAGACAATGCATTAGCATTTATAGGTTCCAAGATCACAGGATGGGCCGTCAAGAATGGGACTTATTTGAGTACTTCATCAAACTAGTACCCTCAAGGTAATGGCCAGGCTGAGTCCACAAACAAGAATCTGCTAAAGATCATCAAAAGAACTCTTGATGAGAATCAAAGGACCTGGCACACAAAGCTCAAAATGGCCGTATGGAATGATATAATTTGGACCAATGGAGGTCAGGTATGTGGAGTTGATGGAATTAGAAGAAACCAGAGAGCATGCTCTTCAAGCAATAGAGAAGAATCAGGCTTGAATCAAGAAATGCTTTGACAAGAAGACAAAAGCAAAGACCTTCCAGGAAGGAGACTTGGTTTTGAAATGGGATGCAGATTGAGAAAAAACCAGGAAGGCATTCCAAATTTGACGCCATCTGGAGTGGCCCCTATATGATCACAAGATGAAAAAGTAGCAATGATCTCCAATTGTCTACATTAGAGGGTGAAGAGTTGTAGATTCTAGTAAATGGGATCTATTTTAAGCACTGCTACTAAAAGGGGAGTTCCCACCATGTACATATTAGTTTAGTTTTCTCTTTCCTCTAAGTGCTTATGCACATTGTCTTACTGTAGTGTAGATTGCTTTTCTCCTAAGTGCTTTGCACGCTCTGCATGTTCCATTTGGAGCATGTATGATTTCAAATTTTGTATATAGTGTGGCCTTTTTTTGTTGCTCTCATGCAATGTTTGGACTTGGCATTTGGTCAAGATCAATTTCGGTTCTAATGGGTTTCCAAGTGGCCCAGGGGTCATTTTTCAAAGTTCATATTAGTAGCAGGCTATCATTGATGACTCCATGCCCAACGTATATGACAAGGCAATTGGTATTTTCATCTAATAGTCAGATACCCCTGTGAGTCGCTAAATTATTATCCATATTTTGGCCCCCGGGAAAAATATTAGATCAACCATGATCCTGCATAAGAGGAAACAAAGATAAAAAGTGGACCGCTGGGGAAAAATTTGGTTCTTTGCCCCTTGTTACCTCAAAAGGGGTAAAATTTGTAAAATGGCCCACAACTCCACCCAAGGAAAAAGTCAACATCTGGGCCTGAGTCAAAGCCAAAGCAGGAATCAGAAGAAAGGGAAAAAGATAAATTGTGGACCCGTAGGCCCGATTTTGTTCCAACATGGATGCCGCGTGTCTGATATCAAAAGGGGACCCCTTTTTCAAGATGTTTTCTTGCCCTCCTGTACAGACCCGATACAAACTTCGAAGGGACATATCTTTTGACTCATGACTCGAAATATTACAAATCTAGATGTCGTTGGAAAGATCTCGGCCTCATCTATGCCATGGGGTTTAAAAATTTAATTTTTAGGAGGTTAGGTGAAGAAAAATGGAGGAAACATCTTTGAGCTTTCAATACAGGATCCATCTTTCTCAACAACCATATCAAATTTGATCTGTTTCTCCATTTCCTCTTCCTTTAAGGTGCCGAACCAAGGATTGATGTAGTAAAGACGGATTTGGGGGAGATATTTCATCAGAGGCATTAACAGTGGTGGTTGAACTTCAACCTACTTTTTCTGCTTCTCTCTCTTTTCTTCTTTCAGGTTGAATCTATAAATACGGGGGCAAGATTCGTTGTAAAGGGTTGGACATTATTTGTTTTGTAGGCTCCCTCCTCCTTCTAGCAAAGGGATCTGTGGGGTTCATGCCTTCCACTAAAATTGTAATACGTTTCTGCCTCTTGGCTAATTTGTAATGGACTGTATCAATCTACAGAGCACTAAAACACGTCTGTGATCGATTTTAGATCCTCTCTTGTCTATTTTTATTTCATCTGGTCTCCCATTACATATATGGCTATCTGTGCTTGTTTATTGTATGCATTTTGTTGGTTTGTGTCTATTAGCAAAACAAGTGTTCATCATTCCTTTAGTGCATCACTTGGTACTTTAGTTATTGTTTATTTTTTGGACCCCTTTCTTATCCCTGTCTCCTTAGCAAGTTTTGGATTAGGTTTAGAGATAAATCCTCTGCAAGCTCCCACGCATGCACCTGAACATACGAATAAGGAACCAACCTTTAATCTAGAGAGATTTTCCATTTTACAAGGTCCCACACCTTGGGGAAAGTTCAATGTTATGCAATCACACCAAATGAGTCTGCCTTAGAAAAGCAAATTTTTAGAACTCATTTGGAGGTGCTGTGATTTTGCATTAATAAAAACTAGTGATTAACTTATAAGATGGTTAAAAGTAAAAAACCATGTTGATGTTGTGTTGAATATAAAACATACATTTGGATTTGTGTTCAATTTTTTTATTACATGTGCAATTACTTGGATCAGTAACAAAAGAAGCCAATAGTATTCATCTCTTTTATTGAAGAAAATAAGAGAAGTGTGATGGAAGTATCAAAATAAGCCATGTGGCTAAAGAGGAAATTGAAAGAGATGCACATGGAAGTTAAAGGAAGTACTCCTCTTTTGTGCAATAGTCAGAGTTAATTTTCTCTTGCTAAGAATCCAATTCAACACCAGAGGATGAAGCATATGGAAGTTCATATGTATGTTATCCGAGAGAAGGTTCTCTACGGTGATAGAGGTCACTAGTACTACTCAACTAAATATTAAGTTACATATACATTTACAAGCCTTTGTGTGCTGTAAAATTATACAAGTTTCGTGCAATGCCTATCCTTTCAGAATTTCCATTGAGGGGGATTATGCATTGCAATGTCATCTCCTAATGGTAACTAGTTGATATCTCTTTCTACTTTATACTTCTTCTCCAATTGTAAAGCATTGCAAAAAGATCCCTATGATGTTTATAAACGTATCACTCTAAGTTTGTAGAGTATAGTCCTGTGTGTTGCATCTATTTGTAAAGGAGGTCCTTGTGTTATAAAAGACTCCTAGAGATGTTGTTTAATATTTTTTCCACGAGAAACTATGACATGTAATCTCACAAATCATGCTTAACCTACATAATTCACTAGTGATTTATGGATTCCAAATCCTTCTGTATGAAAAAGGTTTATTGAGCATGATGAAGGTGTTATAAATCCTTCAAATGTGCTATGCTAGCCTAAACCTTCACTAATGGTTTATGGATTTGTAAATCTTATTGTACAAATAGGTAATGTTGGCATATGGTTCCCCACTTAATATTAAGAGGGAGTATTAGAACTTAATATTAAGTGCCTATAACATTAGTTTATAATTAAATAATTTAGAATAAGTTATATTCTTAATTATTTAATATAAACTTTGTGTTTATGTTTAATTAGTTAATTATTAACTAATTTATATTAAATTGGGGTGTTGTTTATTCATACCCTATAACTTGATATGGTTTGTGACCCATGGGGTCAAATAAATATGATCGTGGGTCATATTTTTATTCACCTCGGGTGAATGGTTTGGAGAGAAGTGAGGTAAGGGGTTTTACTGGATTGTAAAATATTGTTTCTTATAAATGGAAATTTCTTAGTTTGACAGTGGTTTTTTCCCCTCGTGAGTTTTACACGTAAAATTTATGTTCACTGTGTTATCTAATTTGTTTGTTAATTTATTTACTTATTCATATGAATTAAATATGGTTATTAAGGTTTATTATCCCCGTCCTAACACAAGCAACACATATGCTTCACCCCTAGGGTCACTTTCCTTTCATAGTCTCCATGCTTCAATTGTCTCTTTAACACATTATCATCATCACTCTCTACAGTATTATAAGGTACACATTTTCTAACTACTTAATGTTATTGAGTATTCACTCAACAATATAAATTCTGGGAAAATGTAGACACAAAATCCCACACTTGGGTACATTTATAGGTCCTATAAGCATACTAACATTTATATGATTCCTAAGAAAGAAAACCAATTACTGAAAAATATCTTTGGCCTCTTTTATGTGTCTCTTATTTTCTCTTTAGTCTTATACACCCTACATCCCAATCATAAATTTAATTTTTTATATTTTATGGCATCAGACACCAATGCTCAACTAGGATAACAATGCCCAGGTGTTCCTGCCCCTTCTAGGCCCCCTTGAACCTTTCTTATCTTACTCACTACTTTTGGGCCTCTTTTATCTTTTGGGAATATTTTCACTTATGGGTTGGCCTTCTAGTTGTCAATTGCAAAATTCAAACAAGGAAATCATATAAATACATATTTATGTGTTCAAAATAAAGGACCAAGCACTAAGCATTACCATTATCACCTAAGCTTAGATCTACAGGCATCAAAAACACTCCAAGTCATCCATTTAACACCCATTCAAGGGAGAAGGGACTGCATACTTTACATACACAACATAGGAAGAGGAAGTTTATTCTTTTTCATCCACACATTTGCATCTTCTAAAAAATCTAGCTCGTTATCTAGTGCATCTTGCACAAGGGCTTCCTAAAGCATCATTTCCACACACACACACACACACACACACACACACACACACACGCACGCACGCACGCACGCACGCGCACACGCACACGCACACGCGCACACGCACACGCGCACACGCACACGCACACGCACACACACACACGAGAACTACATGGAGTCTGAGATGTAGTGCAATGCTTGGTTGTAAGTTTAATTTATCGTGTGATCCTCGATGTCATTCTGACTCCCCATGATGTATAATTTTTGTTAGATTTGATGTGGTTTATGAGCTTGTGAAGGTGAGCTTCTCTTTTATAGGTTACTAGTATCTTCAGAATTCAAGGAACGACTATCGGGCGACCAATAGGGAACTATTGCGACATAATAAAAACCAGGTTATGATCATTTTTGTAGTCACAACTGCCCAGTAGCAGTTTCTAACACCCCTACCCTAATGTGGGTGTCCATGTTTGGATCTGTTTATGAGTTATGTAATTTATACTAAGCATTTACGACACTCTACCTAGTATGTTCAACACTTTTCCTTACCCAGATTAGTTCTAGATTACACATAAATCAACTCTCTTTATCTCTCCTCTTTGCTTAGGGTTTCTATTTTTATATGTTTATTTTTTGTCTCAAATTATATCTTAGCATTTGTATATCATTGTTTACATCAGTTACTTTGTAATAGGATTTAATAAATCTATTTTTGTTAAATCAGAACTCTTCTAATACAATGTAGAGATTGTCTAAAAAAATAGGATTTTTTCACCCATGCGTCTTACAACTTTAAAATACACTGTTGTTATTGATTATACATTGTTGCTATTCAATATATAGGAATTAATGAATACGTATTGAATATACGGTGGTAATTTTGTTATTTATGTTGACCAAGTTTCTTTTTTCCTACTTAAATTAATGAACTAGGAATGAAAGAAACTAGTAACTTAGAACATTGAGGGTTTATGGTACCTTGAGATGGGATATGACAATGTGGGTGCAAGATAATGAGGAACTCCTTGCTGCAAGTTTGATGATCTACACAAAAAAGAACACTAGAAAAAAGTGGATTGGGAGATAAGATGGACGGATTCCTGTCTAGGTAAGTTCCAAGAAGCATGAACTTTCTTGGATGGATGTCAACCCTCTTGTAAATAATATGAAGTATAAAACCTGATAATGGATATGATAAAAAGTATGCGATGTATGAAATAGAATCTGAAAAATAGATCTAAGGTAGTGAAAAATAGGTTTGATTCAAACACTACAAAACAAAGAAAACCTGACAATGGTTGACGGAGACCCGAGGCTACAGTAGGCCAGTCAACAATGACCAAGTCTGGATAAGGAAGATCTACACCAAAAATGGATCTGCAAGCTCCTGTAGATGGATCTGAATTGAATTGTACCTATAAACAAAATTGAGATGGACACAAACACCTGTAAAATAGACTAGAAGTGAAAATGGGTAAAAGGATATAAGAAAATTATAGGAAATGATGACAATGGTGAAACAATAGGGCTGCTTGATGGTGACTAGAGGAAATCGATGGCGAAGAGGGGTTTGAGAAAATAGATCTAAGTGATAGGGTGACAAAATGATAAGATATGAATAACAGATACAGACTGAGAGCAGAAACAAAGGATGTTCAAGACTAGAATAATATAAAAAAATGAATGGAGATTGGATCGATGACACCTAGATAGAATCGACATCGACTGGGACTAGTTAGGGTATGAATAAAAATGGGATTACCTAAATGGAGATGTGTAAACAAAACTGAAGATTGAAATGGAATGATGAGAGATCCCTAAAGCTACTTGAACTTGCACAAGATATTAGAGACAACATAAATCAATAATGTGATAATGGAAGCACATGAAATGATAAAGCAAGAGAAATCTCCCTAGATAACCAATTTGAATGCACAAAAGCTCTAAGAAGACTCCAAGATGTATAAGATAGCTGCAATGGAACTTAATGATGGCAAGAAGATTACAAGATAGCCTAAAATTCTCAGTGTTGCATTCTTGAGAAAGGAAGGTAAAGGGCGTACTTATATGGTCAACGTTGACATCGATGGGTCACCACCGATTGCGGGGAGCCATCTATTAGGGCGGTGGAAATATTAAAAAATTGAGGCATTCATGCCCAAATGGAGTAGGATTAGGGTTTTAATGTTCTTATGTGGGTTAGGGTTGCATAGGGAAGATAAATGAGTAGGTGGGAGGTCAGGATGAATGAATAAAGGCCCTTGATAAACAAATTTATTAAATGAGGGCCCAAGGATAGCAAATTAAAAGCCTAAGGATGAGAGATAGGGGATCAGGGATGAAAAGTGAATTATGTGGAGATTAAAATTAATTAATGATGATTAAAATGTTTAGGGAAATGAAAATATAATGAGATGAGGATTAGAATAAATTAGAAATAATTAATCTACGAAGTGGATGATGTGACTAAATGTGGGAAATAGAATAATTTAATTTTTAGAGGGAAGATAAAATTTGAATTGGTGGCCAAGGTGCACGAGAGAGAATGCGGGGTTAAGGGGAGGAACGACACCGAAAATTGGTGTCTAAAATTTCAAACAATGTATTAAATGATAATTACATGCATATAGTCAATGTATATTTAGTATTTTTACAGTATGCACATTTAATGTTTATATCACCACAAAATATTTCAATTTAAAGTAATTACCACTAACATTCAAACCATATATTCAATGTATATTTAGTAACTTTAGGGCATATGTAATATGTGAATGCAGTATGTGTTTGTGGTGATATGAACACTAAATACCCATTAAAAATCAAATTTACATAGCGAACCAAAAAATCAAATTTCCCACACCAAAATTGCTTGTACCCACATGAAAAGTGGAGAAATTAACATATATTCCTAAAAAATCTGCATTGAATTCACTTTACATCATCCCCTACCACTCCACCAGCCTCCGTTGATTGTGTTACCCTGTATGCCACTTCAACAATCATTATTGTTATTAATTTCATGGCATTGCATAAATCGTTGTGTGTATGTGGGGGAAGTTGAACATTCCTACTCCTTCTAACCTTGGAATGGAGTCGAACACACTTTCTACCCTGCAACTGAGCCGAAGATGAAGTGAGCCCATTTCCAAAGTTTTTTAGATTTGTTCTCTCCATGTTTCATATAATGAGTGCATTCGCATGAAATACTAATTTTACAATCATATATTTGTTTTATATTGAGTTGTTTATGTGTATGTTCTTGTTTAATCAAGCATTACTAGTTTTAAAAATGTATATTAATTTATTATTGAGTTTTTATGTGTTTTATTGTTTAATCTTTTGTTCAACACAAAATCTGCTAATTCATCACATTTTGACATTTTGTATACATTTCTACACAGGGTTATTTATTTTACTTTGTCCATGGTATTCATGAGGAGGCCAAGAAGGAGGATGTCACGAATGGATCCTAAAAAAGTGGTTTTAAACTTGATTATATACATGACTCAGAGGAAGTGTTAGATGAAGCTAATCACAAACAATAATTTCATTCCAATCCAAATCACAAAACAAAGTTAAAACCAACACCACATTTAGAGGTTACTACTAATGTTAGTGGGGAACACATAACATCTAAAAAAAAATTTAGAATGTAGGAATGATTGAAGAGATCATTGGAGTAGCAAAATATTTTGAAGAGAACGGGTATTCAATTCGAAGTATTGTAGAAAAGGGGGGTGTCTCAATGGGTTTATTATCTAACTGGATAAATGGTATCAAAACTACGAAACATAAAGGAACCCTAACCATTTTAACGTCTCAAGAAGAGTATGAAATTGTACAGTGTTGTAAACATGTGGATGATATGGGTAATGGTATAAAAATTAACTCATTAAAAGCTCATGTGGAATACATATGTGAGACAAGGAATACTCTTTTTACTGATTGTATGCTTGGCATATCTTGGTGGGTAGGATTTAGGAAGATGCACAAAGATTTATCTTTAAGGATTGCATAAGGCCTTGATCGTGACATGACAGTTATGCTTAGGCTTGACACAATTGTTTTTTATGACAACTTGGATCCAACATATAAAATAGAGCAATATGGACTACAAAGGATGTGGAATTGCGACACAATGAAACTTGTGTGCAAGCTGGTAGGAATTATGGGATCATGGTGATTACAAATATGGGTAGTAGAAGTGTACCCCACATACTCCCAAAGAGTAGAGAGTGGATCAAAATACTTTGTTGTGTTAATGAAGTAGGGAAAATTATACCATGCCTCTATATTTTTAAAGAACAACGAAAATTAGCTAACTACATTTCCAATTATGAGCTTGGTGTATGTATCACAACCCAACCACACGCATGAATTCCAAAGGAATTATTTATGAATTGGCTACACCACTTTGCTAGATCAATTCCAGGTGGTGTTTCACCATCAAATAGACATATTCTCATTTTTATGGCCTTGACAACCATGTGGCATATATGATAATCTAAGAGGCAAGAGCACTAGGCATTGATATAATCACTTTACTTGCACACACCAGACAATGGCTACAACCTTTATATGTTAGTGTGTTTTCACCATTTAAAACCTACTTCAAGGATGAAAGATCCAAATGGATGGTAAAACATTACAAAGTACATGTGAGAAGATTAGAATTGAAAGCTCTTAACAACATATATTTTAAGAGACCATTAACTACATTGAATATAAAAGTTGTTTTTATGAGGACTGGAATATGGCCTCTGAACAAAGATGCATTGGTTAATGACATGTGCCCTAATAATGTATTCAAAGTTGATATAACAAAGGAGGAAATAGATGTGGAGAGAATTATGTAGATGATTAGTTATAACAAAGATGAAATTGAATAATTTATTGAAGATAATTGATAAGAAATCCAATAGAATGTTGATTAATTCTGGAAAAAAATATGCATACAACCAATAACAAGCTAATATAACTCAAAATTCAGAGGTGGTGGTAATAGAGTTAAATCAACAAGACACGACAACATGTTTAACTCAGATTGGGCAAGGCTATCAAGCTAGAATCCGTGTTGAAGTTGAAGAAAATACACAAACTCATGTGATTCAGACACAAGAACCCATCACAACCGTATACGGGATGAGTATGCCAATACTATTTAGCCATCCTGAATGGTTGAAAGAATATGCTACGAACTTGGGGATTCCAATAGACCTTTCCAATGAGGAGATTAATATTTCCATGTCATCCCCTCCTAATAATATAGGTGGAATAAAACACTACTATGCAGATTATAATGCATGGAAAAATGAAAATGATAGTCAACTAGATGCTACATATTTGGGGTGTTTAGAAACATTTGTACATGACACAACATAACAACCATGTAATGCAGAAGCAAGAAACTAGGTGGTGGTTTTCTGCATAACTTTCTTAAACTTCCATTAAAATGATTAAGGAGAGATCATAACCTATAAACAAAGGGACTCTAAGGTTGAGAAGGAAATCACAAATTTTCACTTGAACTGACTACTTGAAATTACTTGACGAACAAGAAACATGATGGAAGGAATTAGAGGATTTGAAAGCAAGAAAAAAGAACAACTTGAGGAGAGGAAGACAAACATAATCATTGTGTAAACACCTAAAATATACCTACGAAGTTTTTCTACTAAAATTATACTAATTACCTCCTTTTCCATCGTTTCCATAATAATTAGTGATTTCCTACTAATTAATTAACCTTTCTCTCCATTATGATAAATTAACGACACTTCATTAATGAACTGTCTCTACTTCACTCTGGATGCCATTAACGACACTTCATTAGTTATAATCCTCTTTCGATAAAAAAATTAGCTATTATTAGTTAATTAAGCTTATTTACCATTGTATTTAATCAATAAACCCTCTTATTGGTTAAAAAAACCTCTTCTAACCATTCAAAATCACCCCATTTCCCTTTAAATAATCTCTAAAGGATTTCTAAGCTTATCCTAGCTTATTAATTAATCCTAAATGATTAATTAAAGCACCCCCAACTCCCATGAGTTGTTAATCACTTGTTAATTCTTCTAATCAAGATTAATTCTTCTAATTGCACTTTAGCAACTATCCCACATGTACTAGGATTGTAACTTTTCCCAAATGAAAAACTATGTATAAAACCTAATATCTCCCTTCCCAATTTACACCATACACACCATACTTCGAATATTACGTATTGTAAGCATACGATTTGAGCATTCTCCATTTATTTGGAAATAGATTTCTCATCCTTGCATCCAATTATACCATTGTTGAGTAGTAGAAGAAGATCCAAGCTTGGTTTTTTTGTCATTCCTTGGTGAGATCTTCTCTGTCTCTTTAGAGAAAACAACATAGTTTTATTGTTTAATGATCTAATTATGTTCATTTCATGTTATAGCAATCATATTGACGAGAATAAGATTGATTAACATAGGATGTTTTACATGATTATACATTAGTTTAGTCTTTCCATTAAGCTCTTATTTGATGTTCTTATTAGATTAGCATTTCTTTGAAGCTACTTGGGATTAGCTTTAAATTCCATTATGATTTGTTAGTTTAGTTAGGCTACACATTGCACAAGAAAAAAGGAAACAAACAAACTCAAATGGAAACTCAAAAGGTAGAGGAGGGAACATAACCGGATAAAAAAATGACATGAAAAGGAGAAAAGAAGGGAACTTGAGAAGCTACAATGGCAGAAGGATATGATAGAAAAATAAATGCAAAGGCAGAGACGATTGAGCAGTCTAGAAAATCCTATTCCTTCACAACATCCAATTATGATGGATTTCTACAAAATTTACACTTTGAATTTTCCTAATTTGGCCAATTACTAAGTGAGAAACACATTTACTTCTAAAAATCAAATGTTGTTTCCTTCTCAGTCAACAATACAATTTATGATAACACAGTTTCCTTCAATTGCATCAATGTAATTTCTGAAAACACCTACAAAGTTTACTCATGTAGGTAATATGCAATTTTATACAAGTACAACTCACATCAATTTCCTACGTCTAGTCCCATGCATGTGAATTCTATTAGCCAAATGCAATCATTCCATATAAGCAATCAAAAAATCCCATCACCAAGAACACCCAACATATCAATGTCACCCCAAATGGAGAATAGAATAGTACAAAACAACATACGAAGTGACATAGTTGACGAAATTGAAGAAGAATTTAGTTTTGGAACAATTTATATGTTACCTTAGTATGTGATTGGTATGTGTAATTATAATATTATTGTGTGTAAGTCATAACCTTCATTCAAAAAATATGAACTTAGCTCTGTAGTTGTTTAAGGAAATCATGCAAGCAATATTTAGTTTTTTCCATCTAATCATTACACATATGTATACATAGTATATTACATCATATCAATATAAAAAGATTTTTGGTAATGTGTAAAAACATGAATTATATTCTTATAGGTGTTTATAATATTTATTATTTATTATTTCATAGAACAATGACAAAAAAGGAAAATAATTCATTGCCTAAGTAAGGTCATTAATGACCTTACCTATATAATGAATCATTATGATTTCTTGATGATTAAAGGTGTCAAAAGACATAATTCAGATATTCTCATCTCCCCCTTCGATATGATATTCCTTCGTAAACTAAATTTTGATAGGGTATCTACAAAAAAATGGACCCATGCCTAATGAGTACATTTCCAAACAACACCAATATCAATTATATCTGTGTTAAGTTATTCCAGTGTATATTCAAACATATACTAAAATAAGAACTATGTCCACCTTATGTTTTTCTTTGCATATCAGATTATGTTTTTTTTTTTAATATTAACAAATTGAAATTATTGAATATATATTGAAAATACGGATGTAATCTTGGTGTTACACGTAAATGTGCTCAGTGCATGGATAACATAAACATGAATTGACATTGTAGGTTGAAAGGGATCAACAAGTGATATGCAAAGATGTTAGCAGGTAATGGTTGTTTTGAATATGAAATTGGAACGTAGTTAGAAATGAAAAAGGATGAATGCAGAGTGATAGGAGAAGGCTATGAACTAGTTTATGGCAGGGTGGGCCAAAAAATATTAAATGCATAAATAAAGACAACACTTATTTATATTCATATATTTCTCATATGCTAAGGTAAGTAATTCACAAATTCATTGAATATGTACACATTCTTCGTGTATTAAATATTTTGTCTATTTTCTGAAATTTCTCACATATTCATACATTCTTTGAATACCTTGAATATGAAAAATATAACTATCATGTACCACCAGAATATGCAACCTCCCTGGAAATATAAGTATTTATTAATTAATAACAATGTAATAAGAACATGCAATGAACTAACAACATATTCACTGTGTATTCAATAATTTTAGTGTACATTAAATGTTTTAATGTGTAGTATAAAATAACAAAGTTACAACTACATTTTCAATGTATGTTCAATAATTCCTGTATATATAAAGTTAACAATGGATATTTAAATATTAACTGCACAAACAACACTATATTTCCAATAAATGAACAAAATACATTAAGATAAAGGAAATTACATTGAAAAATAGTAATTATGTGTGCTTGGTTGGAAAAAAATAGGTCAGAACAAAATCCATTACTTAATAGCAACAGTGTATTGTCAATAACAACAATGTATTTTGAAACTGTAAGAGACATGGGTGAAAAACCCTATTTTTTTACAATCACTATGTTGTATTAGAAGACTTCTTGGCAAAGACAGGAATAAAAAAATGCACTGAAATAAATGAATATACACTAAAAAAATATAGTTTAGTGTGCTTGGTTGGAAAAATAGCAGGTCAGAACAAAACACATTACTCGACAATAATAGTCAATAGTCGATAACAACACTGTATTTTGAAACTATAAGACGCATGGGCAAAAACCCTGTTTTTTGGATAATCAATATGTTATATTATAAGAGTTCGTGGTGAATGAAGGAATAAAAAAATGCACATAATAAATTAATATACACTGAATAAACAATAGTTCAACATGCATGGTTGAAAAAACAAACAAAATCCACTAAAATAAATGAATATACAATGAATAAACAATAGCTCAGTGTGCATGGTTGAAAAAACACAGGTCATAACAGAATCCATTACTCAATAACATTAGTGTATGGTCAATAACAACCATATATTTTGAAATTGTAAGATGTGTGGGTGAAAAACCCAATTTTTCGGAAAGTCTCTATGTTGTAGTAGAAGAGTTTGTGTCAAACGGACACCAACCAGATGAATAAAAAAATTGTGCTGAAATAACTAAATACACATTGCAAAAACAATATTCTAGTGTGCATGGTTGAAAAAACATTAGATCAGAACGAAATCCATTAAGCAATAACATAAAAATGGGTAGAAATATGTACAAAACAATGAAATGTGATGAATCAACAAATTTTGTGTGAACAAAAGATTAAATAAGAACATGGGCAGAAAGAACTCAACAATGAATGAATATACGTTTGTAAAAATGGCAATGCTCGATTAAATAAGAAAATGCACATAAAAAACTCAATATGGAACAAATATACAAGGGTTGGAAGGGGAGGAATGTTTAATAAGTATGAAAACCT
This sequence comes from Taxus chinensis, assembly GCA_019776745.2. Taxonomy (NCBI): domain Eukaryota; kingdom Viridiplantae; phylum Streptophyta; class Pinopsida; order Cupressales; family Taxaceae; genus Taxus; species Taxus chinensis. The sequence continues at coordinate 894,456,167 of CM034147.1, read as the reverse complement.
TATACTAGTCAAAAAAATTGAAAAAAACATATATTTAGAAATAAGAAAATTTACTTGACCTTGTAGTCAATTTTTTAATAAATGTGTTGATCATTTTTATAGGATTTATTATTGAAGAAGATGGATTTTAGCATTTTCTATTGAAAACAAGTAGTTTGTTGTGTTTTAGTAGGTCTATGCCTCAAGTTTGGGGATCCAAACTGGATCCAAGGCGAGAGTTTTGGGCCTTGGAAAATGGAGAAAGGAATGTGAGTGTGTTATAACGTGCTCACGTTCCTTAGAGTATATGAATTATATGTGTTTGGGGCATGATTTTTATTTACAAAAATAAATTTTTAAGTATACTTTAAATTTATTTTAGTAAATATAAAAAATTAGGGTCACTCTACACCTTATGGAACTAGGCTCATAGCTCCATGAGTCACGATTTAGGAGATAATTTGTTATAATATAATCAAGTTAGTACATAGGTAATTTTCAGGATTTCAACATTGATCCTAAATCTTTTAGCATTTAAATTCTACAATCGATGTCTGTTTTGACAACGACTATAGTCATTGTTTAGGTTTTTGGGCATTTTGGATTGTTTACTGACAATTGTAAGAGTGTTAGATGTGTCATAATTAGATTTTATAAACCTAATAACTCTCAAAGGAAACAAAACCTGCTCAAATATATGCAATCATGAAATGCCTTATTATACTTAACAAATCAAAACACATGTGTTGGACATAGTGTTATTGGTGTTTTCATTGATGTCAAGTTACATTTATGGAAAAGGGTGTCGAGGTGGGCATAAGATTCATCATGAGGTGTCAATCATCAAGAATCATGAAGTTTGATTAGTAGTGCCCTATTTTTGTGTTATGAAGTGTTGCATTGGTGTAGTGTTGTTTTGGAACCAAAAGGGGTAGCTTCATTGTTTTGAAAATTTTCATGACATCTTTAAGCCTTAGAAACAAATTGATGTCTCCAACATGTAGATGATTCACATAACTTTCCAATGCCTTTTTTTCCCTCCTAACTCCTTACAGAGCTCCTAGAATCTTCCAGAGAAGTCAGGCTGCACCATTAGAGTGTTTGTTCCCTACACCTAGAAAACCCTTTGTTGAGCATTTAGTCCTTGAATGATCAAACCTTTCCTAAATATCCCTAAATTACCTTCAAAACTTCTAAGATTCCCCAACATCACCTCTTGATGCTTAAGATATTTCCTAAACTCTCCCGAAGGGTGTTTTATTAGCTCCAGAATGACCAAAATAACTAGTATAGAAATTGAAAATTTTGAAGCATGACAACTAAGCCCTTAATTGAAAATAAGGCTTCTTAGTCACTGTGTATCCTCCTTCTGATGATGTAATAAAATCTCGTTAATAATCAATTTTGGCTTTCTTAGGTGACTAGGGGTTTCTTAAATCCACTTGAGATGGTCATAACTTGTACTAGTCCATTTCGACTCCATAGGAAAGAATAGGGAGTTTCCCTCCAAATGTTTAATTTGAATATTTGAACTAGCTCTAGGTATGTTATAGCTTAGATGGTAAGTGACACAATCCTCTTAGACCAAAATATAAGATTTGGAGGTTATAGACTATTTTACAAAGTGTTTTCACGTGTAAATATCTTGTTTGGGATTGTGTTCTTCTCTATAATGGTGTTCAAGGCTTCATGGAACTCTCACAGTGTCAAAGGAATGGAAAATAGATAAAAAAAAATTACTCAGACTAGATTATACATTGTTTTAGAAGTTTAGTAGTGTGTAGCATGAACATAATGATTCAATGGAATCCTTGAGTCTATTTTAGGGCATTGATCACGAGGACTTGGTGTTGTAAAATTCAAGAAAAGGTAATAAAACATCTAAAGGAGGATTTATTAAATTAAAATTATGCTCACAATCGTAACTGTGTGTGCCCAATTTTGAGGGCCTAGAGTATAATATTCATTGTAAAAGTTAATACTTATGACTGGTAGAGTCCTTGATAAGTGTGTAGGAAGGTAATAAGAAGAAAAAAAGTTTCAAAATCCCGAGTACAAGTTGGAATAAGACTAAAATCAAAGGAGTGTGCCAATACAATTTAACAGTCTTAATGACCAATTTGAGGGCTATGAAGGATATAATTTTAGAAAAAATAGTCTTTATTCCATGTGTTTGAAGTTAGCGGATTCTCTAAAAAGTTGGAGGAAGGCCTAAGGGCATTAAAGATTCATAAAATTAGGGCATAATGATAGACTATTGAGTGGTTTATAGGTAAAGGAAAAAATGTACAATCATGCTTATTTCTTGTGACTATAAAGATCGACCTTGAGAAATAGTTTTCTTAGGAAAGAAACTCTTAAGGAAGTTGTATCTATCATTGAGGGAGTGGTGTTAGAATGTTTTGAATCCATGAGTAACAGGGGAAAATCCTTATATAGATTTAATAAAGAAGACCTAATTGACTATCCTGCACAGTGCCATGAATAAGTCTAAAGAGAGTAATGGTTTGTATGAAAAGTCTTAAGCGAAAGAGGAAGAGTTGAGTGATTTGAATTAGTGATTAGGAGAGGGGTAAGAATAGTGAGACGAGTGAAAATAATATTGAGTAAAAGTCAAGGTGAAGGTGAAAAACGGAGTTGAGAAGATTGTCTAGAGCTTGAGAAAATAAGGACTCTTAAAAATCCAAAAGTTGAAAATCTAGAAAGATGATAGATACAAGAGTAATGAAGCATTGAGGTGTGCTTGAGTAAGGTGTATGTATGTGTTGAAAGGTGGATGTAAGGTTGAAAGATGGGTGTGGAAAATACTCTAATACCATTGTGGAGAACACCTTTTTGATCATTTTTATCCACGTGGAATTAGAACTTGAAGGTTAATCGCATGTTCTTGACCTCCACAATTGTTGGGCCTCTAAAATATTGACTAAGTACACAAATGTGCATGGGCGCACAAGGCCTAGGTTGAAGGATGGGTGCGCAAGAAGAAGGTGCATAATGAAGTAGGAGGGTTTTAGAAGGACCATGTTATGCACTGGCAGAACAAGATCTCAGGAGTTAGCAATATTTGGCATATCGGATAGGACACATGAAAATCATGACCCAACTATGCATGATGAATGGATAAGGTGTCAGCCTAGTGATAGGCTAGCCTAGGAAGGAATATGCACTGCAATGGAAGATTCTAGAAGACCATCATGGAAAAGGAGTGGAGAGCTCAATCCTAGAGGAGCATGCTCCCATGGAGGAACACATTCAAACACTTTGGTGCTGGATCTGAGGCCACAAAAGGATGAGTTGGCACTTCGGGGTGCCTATAAATACAAGTGCTTGTAGAAGAAAAGAGAGAGATCGATAGAGAGTGGAGCTTTGTAGAAATTCCGCGAGGAGTCATATTGGGTTGGGTAGATGAAATATAGGAGAAGGATGTATCAAGGACTTGGGGTTATAAAATTTCTTTTTGAGAGCTAAAGGATATGGATCCAGTTATGATGCACAACTTCAGTCTACCATAATGTGGTGTTTTGTAATAAGTCTAATGAATGTAATGAGGTTAATAAGTTATCTGAATATGATCCTTCTTGGTTTGGATTCATACATGATTCTTCATAGTTCTTTTTCATGTATGTTTATAAGATAAATATGAATCCCTATGCATTTTCCTTTCTGTTTTGATTCAGCTCTTTAAGTCTATTAAAGTATCTTTGTCTGTAATGACTATAATGGTCTAGAGCCATTCTGAGCTCTATGATGTTTGCATGTCTCATTCCCACTCACTTTCTTTAAATTTTGGATCATAGATGATGTTTTCCCACTCAAATCACATAAAAGAGAGACTCGGTGCCCGTACATGCCTCGAGTGAGAGCCCAACACCCGCTGGGTGATAGGATGGTGCATGGGATTTCCCTTGTTCTTCGGTGGGTATAAAAATGACTACATCTTGGTTCCATTGTCGGGACCTCTTTTCTAAGTTGTAGGGGGAAATGACATATATCATGATCTATACAATGAGTGATGATAAATCATTTAACCTTGGAAAGTTTTGAAATGTGGTTTAAAAGCACGGAGGATGAATTTGCTCAAAGATTCAACACTGGACCTAAGTTTGATGCACATAGATGGGTAGAAGAGAACCTCTACCATGATTTATATGAAAAAAAATTCTATTGCTTCCTAGTAGAGCTATATGAATGGATCTTGGCATATGCTGTCTTAATCAAGTTGGTATTATAGATCACACGTGTGGACCCAAGAAGAGTACTAGAGGCTGCAAGATGCAGATCTGACGTGGACTTGTGCTGTGGATCATTGGTGGAAAAGAGTATTGGCTAGCTAAACTCTGGAGTATGCTATTTCTACATATTATTGTCTGGAAATTGTTGAGTTTGAGTTTTTTTGGGATCCCAGAGGATCATTTCTATGTGTTATTCCTCTAGTAATGAAGATCTTGATTGTTACATTGAGTTTAGAGGCATTTACTGATAGTTGGCTAAACTAATCTAAGCGATGGGTGAGGAAGCTAGGGTGGAAGAAGATGGAAGATATTGCAACTGAGAAAGAAAGGGAGGAGAGACGAACTCAAGAATAGTGAAGTGTGTGAAAGGGAGATTGTTAGACAATGTGAGGTTCCAGGAGTGATGGATATATGGAAGAAGATGTTGCGGGAAGGATTCGAGGTTCAAGTAGAGGATGTAGAACCTGAGCAGTCTGTGCTAGCCCATCTTTGCAAGCACGTAAGAGAGACCCCTTTGGCTTCTAATGAGAGTTCATTGCACGGAGAGAGAAGAGTCATTTGCACACATCTAAACCCACCTAGTGACCAAACCCTAGCACTTGGTTTTCCAGATCAAGGGGAGAATATTGTTAACCCAACTAGTATCACTGGAAGTGACTGATCTACACCCAAGAGATATAATTTATCAGTTGGGAATTCTATGGCTACACATACCATCCCAGTGTTAGGAGGAATTTTTGGGCAGATTTCAGATACACAAGCCTTCGGTCTCACATTTAGGAGTGGCGCAAGGTACACTATTGGTAGTGGTACATTATCATAAATCATCGGTGCATAGTGCATTGGAACTTTGGGGACCCTTGGCATGACCACTATATGACCTAGTGGATCTGGTGGGTTAGTAGGTGGGTCAGGAGGAATAGGACCTGGTGGATCCGGTGGGTCTGGTGTGTCAGGAGGCACAGGACCTGGTGGATCCGGTATGGTGGGGGAAACACCAGAGGAAACCAAGGCTCTGGCTCAGGAGGACAAGGGCCCCAACCACCTCCTCAAGTATTCTTTGAGATGTCTTTACATTTTCCAAATTATAGAGGTATTGAAGATGTTGCAGAACATGTTCACAAGTATGAGATGCTATGACACAAGAAAGGGATCAGTAGCCCAAAGTGGAAGGCAAGCCAGTTTGCAATAACGTTACAAGGGCACGCGCATACCTGGTATAGGAAGTATGACCTTCATCAAATGGTGGTGGATTATAATACTTTAAAAAATATCCTTCTTGGCAGAATTCCACATTCCTAAGTTTGAGCAGAATAGCATCAATGCCTTGAAGGAGATTCAACAAGGAATGGCAGAAGAGAGTGCGGGAGTATGATGCACAGTTCAAAACCCTCCTATCAAAAGTATCATATGAAATTCACCCATCACATCATGCTCAATGTTTTGTTGGGGGTTGATAACACCTTTTAAAAGAAATTTATCTCATAAGACTTTCACAGACCCACGTGAGGCATTGGAAGCTACTCTGTGCGCCAAAGCTATTGGAAGTGTTGATACTGGTGTTAGCCCATTCCTAGAAGCTCAAATCACTTCTATGGCTAAGTAGCTGGAGAAGTTTTCTATGAACTCAGCTCATGAGACTCGTAATGGTATATGGTGTATAGATTGAGAAGTAGAAGGGGCATGTTAAGGATAGTTTCCCCTAGAGGACAGTACACACGTAGCAGTAGATTGTGAGATTTGTCATGGGGACCATGATGCGAGTAGATGTCCCTTGTTGCAGTGCGTAATGCAGAATAATATGTCTTGTTACTATAATATCTACAAATCTAAAACCCATAATACTAAGGATTGTAGGCTTATTGACCATATCCATGAGGCCATTGATCTTGGTGTGCACCAAACTAGCCTCACAAGTGGTTCTAAGGGTGATGATCGATGTTATGAGGAGCGTTGCAGATAGAGGCACGTATGCAGAAGGGGATTTTGCAGAGGATTCCATGGTCATGGTAACTATGGAGGAAGAAGTGAGTTCCCATGTGGAATCTATTTTAATTGTGGATCTACAAACCACTACAAATGCGAGTGTCCAAACTTATTGCAGTGCTCATGGTGCGGGAAGAAGCACAAGTATGAAGAGTGTTTTGAACTCTATGAGGACATGAATTATCAGCACCAGAAAGACAAGGGCACTGAAATGGTAAGCATTAAGAAGGCTGACACACAATGGATGCCATGGGTGACATGTGATGCAGGCTTGGAACCTATTATGGTGACAATAAGAGCATAGGATGCAAGCGTAAAGGAAATACCAAGGTAGAAGAACCTAGTTTCAAGGGAAGAAGTGGTACATGGGAAGTACCCAGACCATGCACATCAAAAGGAGGTATATCAAGAAATAATGGACATAATTTGGAGTTTACAAGGAGAAATCCAGTGTCTAAAGGAGTAGTCTAGGAAGGAGGAGCAAAGCAGGAAGGTCGAGGTACCAAAGGATGACTTGGATGAGGTCAAGGAAGTATGTAAAATGCTAAGGAAAGAGAATATTATTCCCTTGATAGGAGCATGGTTGAGAGAGAAGGTACCATGTCACCGAAGAAGAGTGCAAGAGGTAGGTCTTGCATGTAAATATTTCCCCTCACAACCTTGACTATGATAAGGAGATCACATTAGATGCATTTGTGGATGGATGGATCCTTAGTAATATCCTCATTGACACAGGTGTGGAGGTCAATGTTCTCAGCTTGGATGCATGTCATCAGATGGGAAGACCTGCAATACAACCATCTTCAAATGTGTTGTATATGGCGAACAAATGAAGACAATGCCCATCAGTGTCTTAAAGGATGCAACCATCACCATTCAGGGAGATAAGTTTACTGGGGACTTTAAAGTCTTGGCACTCACTGAGGAAGACAACTTCCCAACATTACTTGGGCGCCCATTGTGCTATAAGAATAATGGGGATATTTGGTTCAATAAGGGATGCATAAGCTTTGAGAATGAGGAGTAACGGGTCATCATACCCCTGGCTGATGGAAAATCAACACCCTATACTGAACCCCTGGGAGAAGAGGTCCTGGATATAATATATGTGTGCTCAATCTGGGATCCAAAGATAATTCATCCCATAGAAGGAGTTATTCAGTTTGAGGATGCTTAGTCCCTAAGTGACACCACCAGTATAACATGTGATAATTAGGCGCATGGAACCTATGAGTTGATCGGATGGCATTTGAGAGGATTGGTGACAAAGGTGACAAAGGCACGTACAGTCTGATGCCTAGGGGAGAAAGAAGCTACCTAAGTATTCAAGAGGATCCTTCCCTGAGATATTTTTACAAGAGATGGAGGCTCAGTGGAAGGAGAAAAATGAATGAAGAGGGATGTTAAGTTATGTCTTGCTCGGCACAATGGCATGGTGGTGGGCTACACATCAGGATAACCTCTTGGAATGTGCATGAGGTAGAGAATTTACCTCTCTATCCAGTTCTTTAGAAGCAATGCACCCACCACCATCAAAGATTATCATGGCAAGGAACCCACCTATTTCCATATCCAGGATTGTGAGAGGGTCAAGAGAGAATGCGCGAAGGATTTACCACCATCCCTATGGGTACACAAACTATATTCTACATTGCAAGGTTGTGTGCATGCATGGTACATTCACACTGAGACACGCCACCAAACAGGGAATTGGCAAGAGTTAGTAGCTGATCTCATTCAAACATTCAAGTATAGGAGTACAAAACCCTTGGTGGATAAGGCATTGTAGGATATCAAGCACCTTACCATTGGAGATAGTGCCATGGTAGAAGATAGGCTACTAGACTTACTAGGTGAACTTAGCCTAGAGGCACGCTTTGAGGAAGAAGAAACAGAAGAAATACAGTTTGAGCGTGTGCATGTATGGAAGAAAATAAAAGGGAAGATGGTGTATGTTATTGATGGGGAAGAAGTGGAAAACTTGGATGTTGACCATTCTGTAGGGACACACGAGGTCATAGACAGTGCTAATGAATTGGTGCACATGCCTATCATGAGCCTTTAAAGACAAATAAGGTTAACATCAGATCAGAAGAAGAGACCTAAAGAGGCTATCATTAGAGACTATTGGTCATGGAGAAGGAAGTCTCCAAGATCATTAATATTTTACGTGAGTTTGAGGATTTATTCCTGCATGGGGGTATCATGAACTAAAAGGTGTTAAACATTCCTTTGGGGAAATGAGAATTAAGTTGAAGGAGGGTGCACGTCATGGTCTGAAAGAGACCATACCAGAATGAATCCTAACCTATGAGTGAAGGTCAAGGAAGAAATAGATAAGATGATAGCGTTGTGCATTATTGAAGCTTATTGAAGAGTCAGAGTGGATAAGTCCAATGGTGGATTAGCATTAAGAAGGATGGAAGGATAAGGATTTGTGTTGATTATAGGGACTTGAATGTCGTATGTATCATTGATCCTTTCCCAACCCCATTTACTGAAGAAATCTTAGAGGGTGTGGTAGGGCGCAATGAGATCTATTCTTTCATAGATGGATTCTCGGGCTATCACCAGGTAAGGATCACGAAGGAGGACCAGAGGAAGATGACTTTCGCCATTGATTGGGGAATTTTTTCCTATACAGTCATGCCGTTTGGGTTTGAAGAATGCACCTACTGTGTTCTTGTGCATTGTGGTACAATCTTTCTAGGACTTCATCCATAAATTCCTTCAAGTCTACTTGGATGATTGGACAATATATGGGTCTAGTGAAGGACCATTGTGACAACTTAAGGCTGATGTTTGAAAGGTGTTAGGCAGTTAAGGATATCCCTCAACATTAAGAAATGTATCTTTGCTACACCATTTGGAACATTATTGGGGGCACATCATATTTGTAAGGAGGGCCTACTAGTAGATCCCACAAAAGTTGCAATAATTGTGGGATTGAGAGGATCCTGCTAGCCAAAGTCACAGTGCGTGGATTTCTTGGGCATATGGGGTACTACAGAAAGTTCATCAAGGGATATGCAAAGATCTCTGTGCCTTTAGAAGAGTTTCTTAAAGACATAAAAGTTCCTTTCATTGGGGAGAGGCGCAATAGAACGCATTCAACACTTTAAAGGATAGGCTTGTCACCGCACCCATCCTATGTTTCCCTTCTTGGGATAATCCTTTCCATGTTCATGTGGATGCCTCTGGAACTACCATTTGAGCAGTACTTGACACAGCCTGGTGAAGGTATTGTTGATCATCCTTTGTGCTTTGTAAGCAAGAAATTGACACCAGCAGAGCAAAATTATACTATGACTGAGCAGTGAGGCGTTGTCAATGATCTACAAACTTCATAAATTTAGACAGTATTTTTTGGCAACACCATTTATATTTTACACTGATCATATGGCATTGAAATAATTGGTGAACAAGCCCATTCTACAAGGGTGCATATGTCGGTGGGTGACTATTGTTCCAAGAATTTGAGTTCATGGTGGTTGTCAAACTAGGAAAAAGTAATTTTGGACCTGATCATTTGTCTATGATTGATTCAGGGGAGGACGCACAAAGCATTGAGGATACTATGCCAGATGCACAACTAGTTTAGGTTGCATGCTACGTGCACCCTCGGATTTGGAGGACATTGCGGTATTCTTAAAACAGGTGTGGTGCTTGAGAAGAGATGAAGACCTTGGAGAAGAAGAATTTGGCCATACGCACCGCATGCCCTACATGCTAATTAGTGGAGATTTGTACAAAATGGGTCAAGATGAAGAGGTTCTGCATGATTTGCTATAACATGAGCACATTGCAATTATGGAAGAGAGCGCATGGTGGGATTACAGGAGGATCACTATGTAGGGGAATGTAACCACGCAGAAGATACTACTTGCTAGGGATTTGGTGGGAGACTATTTATCAAGATTACATTGAGTTTTGCAAAACATATGATTATTGTTAAAACACCTAGGCAAACTAGGAAACTGGGATGAAATGTCATTATGAGCCTAATAACTAGTGCGGAGAGCCTTTTGAGAAGTGGGATACCAATTTTGTCGGACCCAATCTGCACCAGTGGTGTGAAGGACATGCAGTTCACGGTATATTATCACTATGCACGGATTATTTAACAAGGTGGGTAGAAGCAGCACCTATAAAGGATTGCATTTCAGCGACAACTGCTAACAAGATTCTTATGGGAAAACATAATCATTAGTCAGGTATGGATGTCCATTGAGTTTAACCAAGTGACAAGGGGAACGCATTTTCTGAGTGAGACGGTTAGAATTCTGTTATCTAGAAACGTTTATGATAGCCCATCATAAGACTACTCACTACCACTCAAAAGCCAATGGAACTACTGAGGCATTTCAATAAGATCCTTAGGACAAACATTGACTAAGATATATGTGATGTAGGTAGAAAGGATATAGGATGATAAAGTCTCAGTTGTATATTATGGGCATATAGGAATATTGCTGATGGCTAGTAGGTCCTGAGAGTAGATGTTGCCATTACCATTAACAATTGGTGTTTGGTGTGGAGGCTGTCTTAGAAATTGAATTCTATGTTGACATCTCCCTTCGTATAACGCTCGTAGGATGATTCACCGGAATTAACAAGCATTGTCTCACACACAAGACATGATAAACAAGTTATTTCAATTGGATGAATACTAAAGGATCTACTTGCCAGGATGGAGCTAGAAGACTGTTAAAGGCAAAACAAAAGGCATGGCATGATCATCACATTCAGAACAAGAAGTTTGAGGTTGGAAATGATGGTGCATCACTTTATGATTCAATAGAGTTTCTAGCGTAATCCTGGGAAGTTACAAGGGACTTCCATTGAATGGATGTCCCTACAATACATCTCGTACATCCTTGATTACGAAGAAAAACATGCTATTTACAAGTAGGATGAATTGATCAATGAATCAATTCACATAACACCTCAATGGGAGTAGGCTGAAGCAAAACAATAAATAAGTCTCTATATGGCCTTTGTAATAAGGCAGTATATGCTAGTTAGACCAGGATTCCTATAACCTTCATGGGTCTTGACTAGAGTGGGTCAACTAAGATCTACGAAGGTAGATGAATTCGTACTCACAACTTGACCACTAGAGGATCTACATTAATTTTTGAAGGTTATCAACTGCACAGATGACACTTTCACCTACCACTTCATTAGTATGTTGTAATCTAAGGTGGAATAACATCCCCTACATTTCTCAAGCACCAGGAAGCATTGTGTTAGTGTGGGGTAAAGTAAGGTGGAAGAAATTACAATGTAAAGCACCAGGAAGGATTGTGTTGGAAATCCTAGTTGGATTGCCTTGGGAAATGATTGTTCATGAGAGGCTCCCTGAAAAAGGATGGTCTCATATATAAGGATAGATGGCTTCATATTGTGGATCCATGTACATGTTTCCCAAGTTTATGAGAAATAAAGTGACAATGTTGGAAGGTGAGAGAAACAAATGGTAGAGGTGCATGAAGTACCTTCGGTGCTGGTAACGAACAAAGCAGGAGTTCATTTCCCAATCACTATAGGATTGGTATACACGTCTAGAATTCTTCAAGGGAAATAACATGGATCCGCGCAAGGTTGAGAGCGTGATTGAAAGCGCTAAAGTCCAGAGTACCTTGAAAAAGTCACATTGACCAATGTTGAAGATATGGTGGTCTCGTATGGTAGCATTTAATGTTACCAAAGTCAGAAGAACTATAAATAGATGGTTGGCTAACATACTTTCATTATTTACGTTACATAATGGGAATTTCATTGACCCTGCATATGAGTGAACAAAAAATTCCAGAGTTCCAACCATTTTTGAGGTTTGATTGGTGGAATGATAGATCCCACTGAGTGACTAGTTAAGGATCTGCATGCTAGAAGGGTAGTAATTTCTACGGATAGTGAAGTAGAGTCTATTCAGAAGTGATCATCAATGTGTAAGGGGATATTCCAGCGAGGATTTGGCAGCTAGGGCACGGGTTGGACAGGCGAGTTTCTTCAAAAGTTCAAGATCTAAGAATTGGAATTAGGGTAGAGAAGCAGAGAAATGAGAAGTTGACTTGCAGAGGGAACCGACCAAAACACCAAAACCAAGAATTCATGTTGTAACACCTGAGAATAAAGTGGTGAGGGCAAGGGAAAACATACTTATGAAACTTGTAAAAGTTTTTACCAATAGATGAATAGTTTGTGGATCCACATTCTCTATCACTCAGATGGGGTTTTGAACATATCACAACCATGTTTTACGAGTGAGAGTCTCCATTTAAGATTACATGACTCTAACTCAAATATCGACCACCTCACAAACTTATGATTGAAAAAGAGATGGCGCTGGAGTTCCTCCTCCTCCACCTCAGATTCCCACTCCTAGGATCTTTCCCTACAAGGGTTAGTTGTATTTTCTAGCTTATCAAGGAAATTTTCTCCTTAGGAAAGGTGGGATTTTATGTCACCTCCTTCTTCATCTTGTTGATTTTTGGAGCTCAATTACTTCAGATTATCATGCAATGTAAAAATTGCTAGAAAACACAGTAACTCGACATCGGTTAGGAGGGACCAAAATTGGTCAGTGGTCAGGGAAGACCAACATCGGCCAAGGGCAAGGAGGAACCGACGACGGTTAGGGAGAACCGACATCAGTTACCTGTGCGTGACGAAGTTTTCAATTAAATCTCGGGAATTAGATCTATTTTTAGCATTAAAGTATATCTATTGATTGTAATTACATGGCTAAGTTCCCTAAGGTCTATAAACGACTATATAAGCATGAAATCTTGGGTTTAGAAGTAAATGATCAACAAGAATTAGAGAACAACTTGCAAAATTTTGGTGAGAGAGAGAATTCTTAGTGATGAAGAAAAAACTTGATGAGAAAGAAAGTACTGATACATCTGAGAGGTGTGAAAGATTGATAAATATTCATTGTGTATCTTATCAAAGTTTTGGATAATAGATTGGCTTGTTTATTGGTGGAAGTAGCCCACACTGGGTGAACCACATTAAATCTGGTGTTGATTTATATCTCTTGTTTTGTCTATTTCTTCTGGTAGAATATCTACTTTTATTTACATGTATGCTTAGATATGATATATTTTTTGTACAACCGGTGTGCTAACCCCAACAACTGGTATCAAATATTTGTTTGAGGGTTTTTGTGTGTTGACATGTTTACTCACATAGGATTTTCTGATTGAGTGGGAGATACAAAAATGATAGAAGATAATACATATAAGGTAGAAAAGTTTGACAACCGAAATGATCAATTATGGAAGATACAGATTGTGGATTATCTATATTAAAGAGATTTGTATTTACCATTGGATGATAAGTCTAGACCTACGAAGATGACTGATGAAGAATGGAAGATTCTTGACAGAAAGGATTTGAGATCTATAAGATTGAACCTGGCAAGATCCGTGGTTTCCAATATTACAGAAGTGACTTCTATGGTAGGGTTAATGAAATATCTTGCTAATTTGTATGAAAAACCTAGTGCTTCAAATAAAGTTTATTTGATGAAGAAACTATTTAGTTCTAAGATGCATGAAGGTGAATCTACCTCTAGTCATTTGAATGGTTTTTGATCTATTGTAAATCAGTTAAAATTGGTTGCAATACCGTTTGATGATGAAGTAAAAGCACTTTTATTCTTATGTTCTTTGCGTAATAGTTGGGACAAATTGGTAATAGTTATTGGTAATACAACATCTGCTAATAATATTTTGAAGTTTGATGATGTGGTTAGTATAATCTTGAATGAAGAAATTTGCAGGAAGAGTACAGAAGAAACATCATCTGGAAATGATTTGAATGCAGAAAACAGGGGTATGCAGAAGGAGAGATCCAAGAGTAAGAATAATGGGAAATCAAAGTCAAGGGATAACAGATCTAAATCCAGAAGTAAGGGAATTACTTGTTGGAAATGTGGAAAGAAAAGATATGCAAAGAAAGATTGTTGGTCAAAGGACAAAGAGAACTAACAACCAGACAAAAGTAAAGAAGAAAATCTTTCTACATCAGAGGTAATCCAAGATACTCTTATTCTTTATTTAGACAATAGAATTGAATCATGATTTTTAGATTCATGACCTTCTTTCCATGCAACCCCTAATAAGGGTTATTTCATAAATTATGTCCAATTTTGGGCATGTTTATTTGGGTGATGATGAACCTTGCATTATTACTGGTAAAAGGGAAGTTCATCTAAAATTTCATAATGAAAATACATGGGTATTGAAAGATGTGAGGCATGTGCCAAGCCTCGGGAGGAATCTTATTTCTGCAGGGTAACTAGGTGAATATGGTTGCATGGTTAATTTGACAGGAGACTCTTGGAAAGTCACTAAGGGTGTTTTTGTTGTGGCAAGAGGTAAGAATGTAGGAACATTATATTTATCTACCTGTATTACTGATTCCTTTTTTACATTATCTACTTCAAATTCAGATGCATGCATGTGGCATAATCAGTTGGGTCATATGAGTCAAAAAGGAATGCAGATCTTAAAGGCCAAGGGTAAGTTATCAGATTTGAAAGATTTAGATCTTGATTTTTGTGAGCATTATATCTTTGGAAAGTAAAAGAGAGTGAGATTTCTCAAAGTTGGGGCAACTAAGAAGGAGCAGAAATTGGAGCTTGTACACTCAGATGTGTGGGGACCAGCTCAAGTAGCTTCTCATGGAGGATCCTAGTATTATGTTACTTTCATTGATGATGCTACAAGAAAGGTATGGGTTTATTGTATTAAACGTAAATCTGATTTTTTTGAGACTTTTAAAAGATGGAAATCCCTTGTTGAGAATGAATCAAATTCTAAGTTAAAGTGCCTTAGATTTTACAATGGTGGTGAATACTGTAGCGAGGCTTTCAATGATTATTTTTTGGCGAATGGGATACGTAGAGAAAGAACGATTCCAAGAACACCACAAGAGAATGGTATTGCATAAATAATGAACATGACAATCATGGAACATGATAGAAATATGAGGATACATTCTAGACTGCCCTTGCAGTTTTGGGAAAAAGCAGTATATACATCAGTTTATTTGATTAACCATGGCCCTTCAAGTTCACTAGATGGAGGAATACTAGAGGAATCTTGGACCGGAAAATAGGTAGATCTTTCTTTTCTTAAAGTTTTTGGTTCAAAAGCTTTTGTGCATGGTGATAAGGAAAATAGAAAAAAGTTGGATGCAAAATCCAAGAGGTGCACTTTTATTGGTTATGGATCTAGTGATTTTGGTTTCCATTTTTAGGATTTAGAGAATTCTAAAATTGTTAGGAGTCGTGATGTTGAATGGAATGAAAAGAGAATGTACAGGGATCAAATTTTGGTACCCCAGGATGAGAAAATTAAGAAGTTTAGCGATGAAAATGAACTCTCGGGTTTTAAAGAAACACCTACATGAATACATAGTAACCGTGATCGATTAGTCCCTAACCGACATCGGTCAGATGAACCGCCAACAGTTAGAGAGGATCATAATCAACATCAGTTAGCAGAACCGATGTCGGTTAGAGGTGACCGGTGTCAGTCACTGTCAGAAGTTGATACTAATGTCCAGGAGGCCCAGATTGAGCCTCCGGCACCCCAAACTCCTGTGAGAAGGTCACAAAGGGTAAGTAAACTTCTAGAAATATTTACACCTTCTTTATTTTATTTATTGTTGATTGATAGTTATGAACCAGAGAGTTTTGAAGAAGTAATGCAAGATAAGACTCACGTTCAATGGGAGCATGGCATGGATGAGGAGATGGACTCCTTGGAACAGAACCAGACTTGGGATTTGGTTAAGTTTCCAGCAGGTAAGAGGACATTGTAGAATAAGTGGGTTTACCGGATTAAGGAAGAAGAGGGTGGATAGAAAAGGTACAAGGAAAGGCTTGTAGTAAAGGGACTTGCACAGAAAGCAGGTATTGACTTTGGTGAAATATTTTCTCTTGTTGTTAAGATGGCTTCTATTTGTACTGTATTGAGTTTAGTTGGAGTATAAGATTTGCATTTAGAGAAACTAGATGTGAAGATGAATTTCCTTCATGGTGATTTGGATAAAGAGATTTATATGCAGCAGCTGCTTGGGTATGAAGTCAAGGGTAAGGAGAAACTTGTGTGCGGGTTGAAAAAGAGCCTATACGAGCTCAAGCAAGCTCCAAGGAAATGATACATGAGGTTTGATAGTTTTAAGCATGAGCATTGTTACTTGAGATGTGAATCTAACCATTGTGTTTATTCCAAGAAGTTTGAAAATGGGAGCTATATTATTTTGTTACTGTATGTGGATGATATGCTTATTGCAGGATCTAGTATGCAGGACATTGGTGAGCTTAAGAGAAAGCTAGCTCACACATTTGCAATGAAGGATTTAGGAGCTGCAAAAAGAATCTTTGACATGCAAATACATAGAGATAGGAAAAATAAGAAATTGTATTTGTCTCAAGAGGATTATATCTACAAGGTGTTAGAAAGGTTCAACATGTAGAATGCAAAACCTGTTAGTACACCTATGGCTAGACACTTCAAATTGAGAAAAGATCAGTGTCCTACATCACATGAGGAGTCAAATGCATGACACAAGTGTCATATGCTTGAGCAGTTGGAAGTCTCATGTACGCTATGGTTTATACCAGGCCAGACATTGCATAGGCAGTGGGAGTTGTGAGTAGATATATGGATAATCTAGGTAAAGAGCATTGGAAAGCAGTCCAATGGATACTCAGGTATTTGAAAGGGACATCTAGCATTCAATTATGCTATGGAGGTTTGGATATTTCATTACATGGCTATATTGATTCAGATATGGCTGGAGATCTGGATGGTAGGAGAAGCACTACTGGATATATTTTCACAGTAGGTGGAACATCAGTTAGCTGGATTTCAAGATTGCGTAAGGTTGTGGCCTTGTCTACTAAAGAGGTAGAGTATGTTACAACTACAGAGGCTAGCAAGGAGATGATATGGATGAGTAGGTTCATGAAAGAGTTGGGAAAGGAACAAGGTGATTGTAAAATATTCAGTGAAAGTCAGAGTGTAATTCACTTGATAAAGAACTCAACGTCTCATTCAAGAACAAAACATATTCAGTTAAGGTATCCTTTCATATAGGCAGGTATTGGAGGATGGATAATTGAATTTGGAAAAAATTCATACTGAGTAAGAACCCTACAGATATGCTAACGAATCCATTAGCAAAGGAGAAGTTAGAGCTACACTCCACTTCTGGTGGTCTTTGAGTCTGAGACTTGAAGAGGAAGAGATAGAGCTGAAGGAAGGATCCAAGAATGATGTTGTACATGTATGGTGCAGCAATTAATCTCCAAGTGAGAGATTATTGAATTGTGAAGCTTAATTACTTTAAATTAGCATGTAATGTAAAACTTGCTAGAAAACACAGTAATCGACATCGGTTAAAGGTAGGGAACAACATTGGTTACCTAGAAGACCGACATCGGTCAAGGGAAGGTAGGAATCGATGACATTGGTTAAGGCAGAACTGACATCGCTTACCTATGTGATGAGTGTTTTAATTAACTCTCGGGAATTAGATCTATTTTTAGCATTAACGTAGATTTATTGATTGCAATTGCATGGATAAGTTCCCTAAGTCTATAAACGACTATATAAGCACAAAATCTAGGGTTTAGAAGTAATGAAAAATAAGAATTATAAAGAACTTGAAAAAGTTTGGTGAGAGAGAATTCTTGGTGAAGAAGAAAAAGCTTGATGGAAAGAAAGTACTAAACATCTGAGAGGTGTGGAAGATTGAAAATATTCATTGTATATCTTGTCAAAGCTTTGGATAATAGATTGACTTGTTTCTTAATGGACATAGCCCACACTGGGTGAACCACGTTAAATCTGGTGTTGATTTATGTCTCTTGTTTTGTATATTTCTTCTGGTAGAATATCCGCTTTTATTTGCATGCATGCTTAGATCTGATATATTGTCTGTACAACCGGTGTACTAACCCCAGCATGATATCATGGATATCCAAGACCCGGTGATGAAAATGGTTTTGCGCCTAGTAACCAAACTTAATAACCAAGAGAGGTAGATGCAAGTGAACAAAACATGGCTCAATGTTTTCAGAAGGATATTAGAGGGTGCCATCAACAAATTTTCCACGTACATCGTGGATGAGATAATCAATAGTGCATAGAAGGGTGATAAGATACTCTTCAGTAATTTCCTCTTAACTATTGTATTTTGAAATATTGGAGTACCAGATGCGGCAAATAAGTTCATGTGGGAGTAACCAGAGGAAGACCCCTTGCTCGTAAAGAGATTTTAAAAATACACTTGCGATAGCATGACACTCGTTCATAAGGTGCATCTTGAGAAATGGTATGCACACTTGAGGAATACGTTTGGAGAAGAATGGAGGATCCCAGAACAACTACCAAAGCTCATAGAGGGAGAAGCCGAATTTGCAGTATACCAACACTTATACATTGGTAGATTTAGGTTGGTTGATGAGAACATGAGCCCTTGGTGTAAACTTCCATTTTCTTTCACCACTAAGTACTTCTAGGTAGGGGTAAACAGATTCAAGGAATCCAAGAAACTAAAGTTTGACCTTGGAAGTATGGATGGGGACCACAGGGAGATGCGCAAGACATTTCGTCTACCCTAACAAGTGTGCGTACATGGAAAAGTACGTATTGCATGAAGTTCAGATGATAAAACCCATGCCTCTGAATATTCTAGGGAGGTTTGCGGTGTATGTATACCTTCACATAAAGCCTAAGTTTGAGAAGGGTGCTTATCTTGAGAATGAGATAGCTATACCTGAGGACCTAATAGGTAGTAAGAAGACCACACCCAAGAAGAAGGAAATAGATCAAATAAAGAAAAATGCACCAAGTCTCCAAGATACTCAAGTGGTGGGCACCCTGGGAACAAGTGCTATAACAAGTACTTGCAAGCGCATGAAGAGGTCACCAGTCAGAGAGGAGGTGCCAGAACAAGGAAAGCTTATTGTAGAGGAGAAATCACCAGAGGAGGAGGAAGAGAAAGTAGAATCTCCTATACTGGAATCCCCAGTTAGGAAGAAACAGAAGGTGATGGAGGAAGATGAATCAAAGGAAACAAAGAGCTTGGAGAAATACATGGGTGAGAGGGATGATGATGAAGAAGATTATCCTGAAGGGGACCATGAACCACTTGTTTTCAGCATGCATGATTTGGAAGAAGAATGAAAATAGGAGAAAAATGACTATCGCTTTGTGCAAAGGAAGGGAAGTCAGGAGGAGGTGGGTGCCCATGACATGGGAAAAGGTGAAGAGATTAGCACAAAAAGTCAGAGGGATCCAAACCTCACGCACACATAGATAAACAATGCGGCAGAAAGAGAAGCAATTAAAATTATTGAAGCCTTGGTAGAGAAAGAATTGGAGTGCTACGCTGAAATAGTGATGAATGAGGATAAGGAAGGAAGCATAGGAAAAGACCACGGTAATTTGGGAGGCCCCAGTCTATCGGTAATTGTTCCTAATGGCACGCATACGGGAGGAAAGTGCATGGAGATCAAAAGACCAAGAATGGACTACATTGATGATCACAGCAAGGTGTTGCACGTGTGCTTCCAAAACACAGTCCCAATAGATCAAATCTTGGCAATGAAGTCATTTGATGAAGAAGGTGCATACCCTTGGATGAGGAAAATGCTTTCATGGGTAATTGAGTCCCACATCGACGAGCCAGAGTTAAAGGAAAGCCAAGGAATAATAATGAAGATTCTCGAGTCAAAAGGAGATAACCCCTTTGTGAGTGCTCAATAGCTTTCAGATGAAAAAGTATGTAATGCTTTAAATAAGGTATTAGTTGAGCTGGAAGCTAGGTTATTCGGAAGGAATGACAGGGTAAAATTTCTAGAGGCAGAGCTAGAAAAGAGGGAAGAAGAGCTAGAAGAGAGCACTGAGAACTTGAAGCAGGAAGGACTAATTAGCACGCAGCTAAATCATGAACTTAGGGAAGAAAAGGCAAGGGTGCGTGAGGTATATAAGAAGGTAGAATCCATCACAGATGCCATTGCTTTGAAGCATCTAGACCTAGCACTTCCTGCGCAAAAGTATGGATCTTCCCTTGAGTGCCTTGAAGACTTAACGCGTATCCTCACCATGGAAAGGAAACCTCTAGCCTTAGAATCTGTGGAAGAAAAAACAATACGCCTAGAGAAGGAGGACGAATTAAAGGTTGTAGCAATCATTTTTGAGTATAGCAAGGTTATTGCTGATGTGAAATTTACTACCCATACTACTGAGGCCACGTATGAAAGTTGCGTAGACAAAGATAAAGTGGCAAGGATTCTAGTCGCCACTCATGAGGTAGAGCTCAAGAAATTCCAAGAGAAGAACAAAGGGAACAGACCAGAGTGGGAAAGGATCCTGACTGAGGTTGAGAAGAAGTTAGAAGATATTGAAAGCTTATTAGGTTCAATTAAAAAACTGACTGAAGGAGTTGTACCCACAGATTACAAGAAGGATGGATGTGCTTGAGGATGTGGGCAAGGAATTTGAGGGAATGGTTGAAACATTGAAAACTCGAGGAAATGGACTGGGTTTTGAGGAAGTAAGCGCCCTAGTTGGCGACCTCTTCCAGAGAGTGCAAAATGAATTTGATGCTTGGAACAAGTTGGAGGCTGACTTACAAAGAGATTTTCCTATCTTGTTGCAATAATGACAACACTTCCCCATTCTTTCATTTTTTTCCCCAATTCTTCATTCCCTTATTCTTTTTCCAAGGTGTTAAGCCTATTGTAATTATTTCTTTGAAGAAGTGTTCCCACAGGTGGAGAACAGGTAAAGTGTGGGGTGTTTTTGGGCCCCTAAAATATTGACTAAGTACACAAATGTGCATGGGTGCGCAAGGCCTAGGTTGAAGGATGGGTGCACAAGAAGAAGGCACGTAATACAGGGTTCTAGGAGGGTTTTAGAAGGACCGTGTTACATGCCGATGGAACAAGGTCTTAGGACTTAGCCATATTTGGTGTATCAGGCAGGACACGTGAAAAACATGACCCGATTGCGCATGATGAATGGATAAGGTGCCAGCTTGGTAATAGGTTGGCCTAGGAAGGAATATGCTCTGTGATGGAAGATTCTAGAAGACCATCATGGCAAGGAGTGGAGAGCTCAGTTCTAGAGGAACATAATCCCATGGAGGACCACATTTAGACACTTGGCACCAGATCTGAGGCCATAGAAGGATGAGTTGGCACTTTGGGGTGCCTATAAATACAAGATCCTGTAGAAGAAAAGAATAAGAGAGATCAATAGAGGGAGGAGCTCTGCAAAAATGCCACGAGGAGTCATATTGGGTTGGGTAGATGAAATATAGGAGAAGGATGTATCAAGGGCTTGGGGTTATAAAATTTCTTTTTGAGAGCTAAAGGATATGGATCCAGTTATGATGCATGACTTTGGTCTACCATAATGTGGTGTTTTGTAGTGATTCTAATGAATGTAATGAGTTTACCAAGTTATCTGAGTATGATCCTTCTTAGTTAGGATTCATACATGATTCTTCATAGTTATTTTCATGTATGTTTATAATATGAATATGAATCCCTCTGCATTTTCCATTCTATTTTGATTCAATTCTTTAAGTCTGTTAAAAGATATCTGTCTATAATGACTGCAATGATCTAGAGCCGTTTTGATCTCTATGATGTTTGCATGTCTCATTCCCACTCACTTTCTTTAAAGTTTGGATCATAGATGATGTTTTCCCACTCAACTCACATAAAAGAGAGACTCGGTGCCTGCATGTGCCTCGAGTGAGCGCCCAGCACCCACTGGGTGATATGCTGGCATGCATGGGATTCCCTTATTCTTTGGTGGTTGTAAAAATGACTACAACAATGTATTAAGATCATTACCAAACACTAATTAAGTGTTTAGAAACACTTTTTGGAGGTATGTATTTTCTTGAGAGTATGAGATGATTTCTAGCATCACCTTTGATAGCCTTGGATAAAAATGGATGCTCCCACAATGTAAAGGATTATTCAATATTTTTTTTTCCTACTTTTTTTCCTAATAGCTCCTTACAGAGCTCCCAGAATCAGCCGAAGAAGTCAAGGTTCACAATTTGACTACTCATTCCTTGCACCTGAAAATACGTTGTCGAATATATTATCCTTGAATGATCAAAACCTTCCTAAATATTCCTAAAGTACTTCTAACACCTTTAAGGATTTCAAATACCCCTTTGGATACTTAATACCTTTTTCTAACCCTCTCGGAGGATGCACACAGGCTCCAAAATGGCCAAAATTGTCCTTTCCAGGCTTGCCATAGAATTAGTATTTTACTTCACTTCAATGAATGGAATAACGGACATTGTTAAACCTTTTTGCAAACTTATACATGTTCACCCAATGTATTAGGAACACATTCAAGGACAAGGTTATCTTTACATGGGAGTCAGGTTGGCACGAAGAGGGATTTAAGAAGATTTGGGAGGAAAAATTCACATTGTGGCTTAGTTTTCATGGTTTAAGTTTTGCTTTTTTGGGTTAGTCAATCCACTTGACAACATGTCCATATGAATATCATCCTCTTACCCATCCAGGATTAAAAATACCCCTTGAATGGAATCAAATTTAGGATTTTCATAAACTTTTTCTCATATCCCTCTCATGAGAGTAGGTGACTACTTGATCCTTCACACATGATAGTCCTGGATGCCTCAATATCCTAACTAGATCATTTTGATTTGTTTCTCGAAGAGATTTGGACACAATGGTAGAGTCAGGATATGATGATCATAAATTCACTCCTTGAGCCTCACTTTTCACCTTTGAACATGATGATCTCTTCTTACTCTCATAGTTCACCTCCATGCCCATGATGTCACTTGAGTGGAAGCATGCTTATTATGTGTGGACACCCTGTTTCTGAATTTAACCTCATGGATATAAGTTTCCTCCTCATGATGGAAGAATGATCCTTGAACGAAACTTGGAGGAATGTCCGAGAATGAATTCCATGTTTTTGACCTCCACATTGTATTGAAACAATGCAAATTACACCTCCCTAACTTGCAAGTTGTGAGCTCATTACCAAGAATTGATTAAGTGTTTAGAAACACTCTCATAAAATATGCATTGTTTTTGACCCTGAGATGATTGCCACAATCACTCATGGTGAGCTTCTCTTATAATGCTCTTGATGACCATTCCATTGATGATTCGAATCTTGATGAAGCTCTTGATGTTTCAAATTTTTCACAGACCTCGTGATATTTCTAATTACACCCATTTTCCTCATGATGTTTCAAATTATTCATAGAGCTCATGATGACCATTCCCTTAATTATTTGAATCGATAAAAACTTACATATGTATTTTGATTTATTATGTGTTATAAGGAATTTCATGAGTCCATATCTTCAAGCCATTGTTGCTATTTTTGGGAGTTGTGAGGTTTACAAAATGTAGTTTTGGCATGTTTAACACTCCTACAAATGTCACTAAAAAATCCAAAAGGCCCAAAAAATTACTATATTCTATCCCAAAATATACATCGATTGTAGAATTTAAACCCTAAAAACTTTAGGCTGAATGCTGAAATTTTGAAAAATACCTATGTACTAAACATATTAGAATACAAAAAACTATCTTCTAAAATGTGACTGAAGGAGTTGTGATACTAGTTCCATAAGGTATAGAGTAATCCTAATTTATTATATTGACTAAAATAAATTTAAAGTATAAGTTTTTCATTAATTAATATTTTTTATTTCTTATACTTCAACCATTTATTTTAGTAAATATATCCCTCCCACAAACACATATACCACATTGCAAACAAGAACATGGGCGCGTTATGGTTTGATAAATCCAAGCCATAATGCGCTCACATTATAACATGACCTTGATTTCCCCTCTCGTGTTATAGCATGATCGATCCATAACGCAAGCGCGTAATGTCCAAAATCACTAAAAACATATTTTTGTCCACTTTTTGGCCCCCCAACTTGGTGCACTTACCCCAATGATGTCTATGATGATGACGACGATGAAGATGATGGTGACAATGATGATTATGATGATGAAAAAGTCAATGATAACAAAGATAACATGATGATGAAAATGTCGATAAAAATGATCATAACCATGACGACCATTATTATAATTATAATTATAAAATTTATATACAAAATTATTGTTAGTATTAATATTAACAATAATTATATCAAATGTCTATGCTCCTAACACCTCTGTGGGAAGAAGGGAGCTATGGGAGTAACTGACCACTTTCATAAGAATGTTTAATGACTTAAATTGGATTATTGGTGGAGAATTTAATACCCCCCTCATTCCTTTTTTAGAAGAAAGGTGGTATTAATGCCTTCACAGAAAGTATGGAGGACTTGGGTAATTTCATGGGTTGGAATGCCTTAATTGATATGAATCTAAGTGGCTCCAAATTCACTTGGTCCAATAAAAGAGAGGGGGAAAATATAATCCAAATAATATTGGATCATTTTTTTGTTAATACTCAATTGGTTCAACAGAAACATTACACTCTTTCCTCCCTTCATAGGATTGGATTGGATCATAACCCAATAATCCTCAAAACAGATGTCAAAGCACACATAGTTGGATGACCCTTCAGGTTTGAAAATATGTGGAATACTCACCTGGATTTAGAATAGAGACTTCATGACTGGTGGAACATTGAAGTGAGAGGCAACAATATGTTCAAAGTGACCACCAATCTCAAAAATATCAAAGTTAATCTGAAAATTTGGAATAAGGAAATTTTTGGAAACATTTTTCTTTAAAAAAGTAGAATAGTGGAGGATCTCAGGATTATTGAAGAAAACATGGAACAAGGAGGGTGGATCACTAAGGACAAAGCTAAAGAAAATACCCTTCTATCAGATTACCACAATATTCTA
The DNA here is from genome assembly GCA_019776745.2 of Taxus chinensis. Lineage (NCBI taxonomy): Eukaryota > Viridiplantae > Streptophyta > Pinopsida > Cupressales > Taxaceae > Taxus > Taxus chinensis. The sequence continues at coordinate 894,431,049 of CM034147.1, read as the reverse complement.
CATCGAGAAGAGGTTTACTGGAAGCAACAATCAAGAATTATGTGGCTTAAGGAGGGGGCTAAGAACACTAATGTTTTTCATATCTTTGCTACTATTAAAGCCGATAAAATGTGTATTCAAGAGATCAAGAAAGGTAATGGGGATGTGACCACTGATGATAAATATATTGCATCTACTATTGTTGCCTTCTTCAAAAACCTTTTTTTAGGATCTTCTCAATGATGAAGTTACTAGAGAAGAAATCCTTAACCTCTTTGAACCAGCTATTAGTCCTGATGAAAATCAGGTGCTCATTGTTATCCTGGATGAAGAGGAGATCAAAGATATTTTGGATGCTATGGAAGGTGATAAAATCCTATACCCGTATGGGTTTCCGGCCTTTTTCTTCCAACTTTATTAGGATATTATTAAGATCGATGTCACTTCTATTATTGAATAATTTTTCCAATCAGGTTGCTTACTTAAACAAATCAATCATACTTTTATTTCTCTCATACACAAAAAATCTGGTGCTAGGATCTGGGGGACTTTAGACCAATTAGTTTTTGCAATACCATGTAGAAGCTCATCTCTAAAATTTTTGATTTTAGACTTAGGGAGACCCTTGGTAACTTCATTTCTCCCAACCAAGGGTCCTTTGTTCCTGACAGACAAATTCTGAATAATATTATCACAATTCATGAAACTATTAATTCTCTGGAACTTTCTGGAAGGGAAGCAATGATTCTGAAGATGGACATGCAAAAATCCTATGACATAATTTCTTGAGATTTTTTATATTCTCTTCTCTCTAAGTTGGGTTATAACTCTCATTTTATTAAAATGATTCAAACTTGCACTAATGATCCGACCTTTTCTGTTATCATAAATGGTAAATCCAATGGATTTTTCAAAGCTGAAAGGGGGCTAAGACAATGGGATCCTTTATCCCACTTTTTGTATATAAATGTTGCTGAAACTTTGTGCAGATTATGCCTTAAATCCTAGAGAGAAGGAAACATGGATGGGGATTAAGGTGGTCAATGGTATTGAAAACCAATGTCTGCAACATTTTGTTGATGATACGGTCCTTCTGGGTCAAGTAGATGTTCAATAATTCATTACTATTAAAGGCATCACTAAGAAGTATGAGAGAGATACAGGGCAGAAAATTAACTTTGAGAAAATATCTTGTTTCTTTATAAATGTGGAGGAGGAACAACATATTAGATTGGCTACCATCTTAGATTGTAATATCAAAAATTTCCCAGATTCCTACTTGGGAATGCCTCTCTGTGGGAATAAAATCGAAGAAGGAGGGTGGAATCAACTCATTGAGAGATTTCATAAGAAGCTTGCCTCTTGGAAAGGCTCCTTACTCTCTTAAGATGGGAAGGCTCAGCTTCTTCATATCAGTTTGCAAGGCACTCCGGTGTATATCATGTCTATTTTTATTATTCCAAGTAGATTCAAGAAAACCATTGAAGGGATTTAGAAAAGGTTCCTATGGACTAGATTTGAGGATAAAAATAGACTTCCTTTGGTTGTTTAAGACAAGGTTACCCAACCTAAGGACAAGGGTGGTTTGGGACTTAAGAATATTTAGTTTATGAGCCATGCCCTCATTGCTAAGGTTGGGTGGAGGCTTCATAAAGAGGTTGGTATCTAGGTGAGTGTTCTGAAAGTGAAATATTTGTTGCCCTTTGGCGGAATGATGGATTTTTTTAGTGACATGGTGCTCCTGAGAGGCTCTGTATTCTGGAACAACCTGTGTCAAACTAGGAAATTGCTTATCAAAGGGTGCAAATGGAACCTTGAGATGGTTCTAAAATCAAATTCTGGGAGGATCCTTGGGTGGAGGATGCTGACCTATATTTGAATTGTCCTTAAAGTGAACTTTGGCATTTCTAATTTGATGAGAAGGGAGCTCTTATGTGTAATTACTAGGATGATGAATGCAGATGGTCTCATATCCTTCCCCTTCCTTTATTTCATGGGGATATCCATCCTTTTCATGAGTTAAATAGGAAACTCAGGGATCTTCATATCCCTCCTGACTGTGTCAAGGATGAGCTAATATGGAGAATCACTTACACAGGGGATTATGAGGTTAAATCCAGATATTTGACAAACTTTGATTGTCTGGAATCAAATATCATTTGGAGGAAGGTTTGGAGCAAACTTCTTATCCCTACGATCAACATTTTTTCTAGGAATTCATAAAAGGTAAGGTCCTTACTATGGATCATCTCAGAAGGAAGGGGATGATCATTATTAATAGATGTGGGTTGTGTAAGAGCAATGAAGAAACTATCATGCACTTATTTCTGGAATGTCCCTTCTCTTTTTAAGTCTTTGTTGCAATCCTAGGTATCTTCAACGTGCAGTGGGTCCTTCCTGGAGATGTGGCTCTCTTACCTGAGCAGTGGAACTTCATTTTTTAGAATGATATGGTTAAAAAAATGTGGAAGATGGTTTTTCCTCACATCTTGTAGGGAATCTAGATTGAACATAATAATAGGATATTTAGAAACAAATCAGTCAGCTCAAGCAGGGTGTATGACAAAGTGAAATGAGCTCTTAAGGATAACTTCAGGATCCTTAAATCCAAACATGTCAGAGTGTGCCTGAAGTGGGAAATGGTCATTCTTAGGAACTTAGAGGCTGAATCATCCACCACCATTAAGGAAAAATCAAAACTCAATTCAAATGGATCAAACCACTGGATGGCAACCACAAGCTAAACTTTGACAGGTTGGCCCATGTTAATGAAAAAGTGGTTGGTGGAGGGGATCTTGTTTGTGACCATAGCGATATTTGCATTGGTGCCTATGTGGGGCCCATAGGAAATCAATTAAACAATGTTGCTGAGGCCAAAGCCATGCTTTAGGGTGTTATATTTTGTCATGACTTAAGGTTAAAAAATATGATTATTGAGGGTAACTCGACCTGTGTCATTAATGCTCTCAAGGATAGAAAAAAATGTTGTTGGAAGCTTACTAATTTTATTATGGAGGCATGTTTCATGCTTGCTTCATTTGAACAAGTAGCAATTCAACACACTTATCGGGTGGGGAACAAACTGGTGTATGCGTTGGCTGATAAAGGTACTGACATGGTGGATTTGGAGAGGTGGATTGGGACATGTACTCCTTGGGGTCAAGTGAATAAGCTCATTAATGATGATGTAATGTAGGAGGAAGGGTTATGATGACACCCCTAGTTTGCATGCTTGGGCTTTGTAAAGGACTTTCTTTTTTCAGAAAACCAACCTTGTCAATTTCACTTGTTTCTCTACTCATTTTATCTCTCGGTTCTGTGAAGGTGTTTTTTTTGTAGGTTTCATGGGGGTGATATGGTGAGAATGGAGCCCTCCACTTTTCTCCACCTCAAAAATGACATGTGTATTTGGAAAGTGTTGCATAAAGGGGGTTTTACAAAGTTTATTCGATGGCTCAAAGGTAATAACCTTATCCTGACTGTTGATTTTGTTTCTACCTAGAAGGATGATAGTTTTGTTTTTCGTGAGGTTCATATTGATGTTTCTAAGGAAGAAATTTATGAGGTTACTGGGTTAAAAATGAACGGCCTCAAAATTTTTAAAGACAAAACCACGAAAAAACATGAAATTGTTACTTTCTTTGAAGCTGGGGAAAACATCATTGCTTATGACGATAGTATTTCTCGCACCTGCTTGCTAGATAGGTGGGTCGATGCCTTCCTGGTTATCATGAAGTACTTGACCCTCGAAGGAAAATTTCAAAAAAAAATCATGCATCATCTATCTATTCTCAATTTTTTTCGTCGGGATCAGACTATGAGCCTTACTTATTTTCTCTATCGGTCATTTCTCTCGACCATTGAGGATTTTAAGAAATAAAAGACAGATATCCTCCTCCACCAGGGTCTCATTCTTCTCATGGTTCAAATAGGTAAAACAACCATTCCTTTCCCTGTCAATGACCATGATTCTGATCAAGAAACCCTCGCTTCTCGCATTAAAAAAATTAAGAAACATAAATTTATTGATCCAGATAAGGGTATTGTGGATGCCTTGTGCAATCTTAAAAAAGGTATCAAGAATTTGGATGAAAATTCCACCAAAAGGGCTCAGGAACTTGTTGAATGGGAGGCCAGACTTATGAGGTCTGAGACCACTAATGACACCATTCTCACTGTCAACAAAAACCTCATACAGGATCTGAAATATTGCCATCAACGAATTGATTCCCAGAACAAAACCATAAGAGGTATCCAAGCCGATTTCATTATGCAAGAGCAACAGATTTCTATTATGCAGGACCAGGTTGCTACTGAGGAGGGAAAAAATAAGATGAAGTTGATGTTGAGCTCTTCTGACAGTGAGGACTCAGATACTGGCGATAGCTCAGGGATGGTTTCTGAGTCTAATCGTAGCAAGGATCATAGGGATGAGTAGGTGGAGACCCAGAATTAGAATGGGGTTGTCAACCATCCAAAAAAGGTCATTATCAAAGGTGGTTGATAGGAGAGATGGTGGTTTGAGTACCAGATCCTGTAGCAAGGCCACGGTGAACTGATTGCGTACCTGTTGTTGACCTTTCTCTTTGGTTTGCTTTCCTTTTGTCTCTGTCCCTTTGGGATATCAAAAAACTTTGTTTTAATTTGCAAACTCTTGTAGTTTGGCCCGTTTGTGTGGGGGCATGTTATCAAGTGTTTTTGACTCAGCCTCCATGGCTCTATTCTAGTTTTTGTCTTTGAAAACTTGCTCCTCTATGTTTGGGGTGTTTTTGGTCCCCAGTTTAAAACCAAACCTTTTTATCTTATCTAAAAAAACAATAATTACATTAATATTAATATTAATATTAATATTAATCATATTAATAATTATTATAATAATTGTTACTATAAATTATTAATAATTCTTATCATAAATTTTTATAAATCATTATTAAAATATTATACTAATTATTTATATATAATGTTATAATTTGTATATAATAATATAATTTTTAAAATTATTATAAATTCTTATTAATATATTATACTAATTGTTTATATATAATATTATAATTTCTTTGTGGGAAAGGAAACCGTCCATTACTTCACCGATGGCATCGCCCGATCCTGTATTCCTGGGGTGTGTAGGGAGGTTTGTCTGTACATCATTAAGTATCTTACCCTAGAAGGTAAATATTGCAAGATATATACCCGCCATTTGTCTTTTTTGAACATGTTCAGACACAAGAAAATATTCAGTATTCCCTTCTATCTTTTTATGTTTCTGACCACCTTGGTGAAGGATTTCCAACAGAGTAAGGTGGAGTCCCCCATTCACGAGAGTCTCATTATTCTCCTGTTTTGCAATGAGAAACTGGTCCGGGATAAACATATGCCCCTAATTGAGGATGATGAGGATATTACCCTAGCTGAGTGTCTTTCCAAGATGAGGGAGGGTAATCTGGGTACTAAGTAGATGGGAAAGGGGAAGAACGTGGAAGGGATGGAAAAGCAGGAAGCTGGCCCGTCAAAGGGTAAGGATAAAGTGCCCCCAGAAGGAGAGCATGGTCTTGATATGTGGAAGAACAAAGTTCAGTATTTGGAGATGGTGGTCTAGGTCTTGGAAGAGACTAACTCAGTGGTGAGGAAGGGCATGATTGATAGCATTGAAGCCACCAAGCAAATATGCTTGGCCCAAAAGAACTTTCGTGGGGATATCAAGCAATTGGACTCTCTGGTTCGGGATTTGGGTGCTCATCTAGCCACTGTGGAAAAAAAGAAGCGGAAAAGGAGGCAGATCGGTTCTGATGAAGTTGAAGAGGAGGATGAGTCTGCAGAGGATGCTGAGGAGGATGCCGAGAAACCCCCTAGAAGAAGATGAATACTAATCCTAGCACGAAAGATGAGATCAAGGAGGTTAAACCCTCCAACAAAAGTAAAGCCAACTAATGGAACTTCTTTTGAACTGTCTGCGGACTTTTCGGGAAATTTCACTGTTTTTTCTTATTTAATGGTTTAGATCTCTTTTGTTCGTCATTTCTTGGACCCCCTTCTCTATTTTGGAGTTAAGTACGTTTAACTCTTTGGGTCCTATTCCTCTTTTGTCTCGCTTTATTTCAGTCACGATGTAATCTTTTTGTACTCGGCCTCTGGGAGCCTATCACTGCTTTTTACCCTATCTAATAAATTTTTTTAGAATATTAATTACAATAAATTTATTACAATATAATTTTATAATTAATATTATATTGTAATTGATATTATAATTTATAATATTTTAATTAATTTTATTTTTTGTATATTATGATTAATATTGTATAATACAATAATATAAATTATAATAAATTTATACTATTATAGTATATAATATTATAATTTATATCCAACTTATAATTTATTTATAAATTTTATAATAAATTTATTAAATAATAATATTATAATATTAATAATAAATTTATATTATAATAAACTTATTATACATTATAAATTTGATAGGTTACAACAATACAACCTATATAATTATAGATTATATAGGTTGGAGTGGTATCATCGAGGATTTGTACATGTACATGAATTCATATGGGTCCCCAGTTGCCCCTTCATGAAAACATTGGATTGGATGAATGGGAGTCAAGTTACAGTTGCAAGATCATTTTTTGATAAATATATGACTTCATAGAATCTCCGTGATAGCCATCAAATAAATGTGATGCTCGGTTGGTCTAGATATGATGATCCATGCTCGGTAACACCGCCCTAAGTACTAGAGCGCAACCCACTTCGTAACTACGAAGAATTTGTCAACCATGTTCAAAGACACACAAAATATACTGTGATGTCTTTCTTACAGAAGAAAGGATCATCTATGGTTTGTCGTTACAATGTTCTGAGTTGTGCATTGATAAGGATGGCCATAAGAAATTTGAACCTTATCACAATGATGCGAGACTTGACCTTCACAACTAGATGATATGTTATCTATTTGGCGTGACAATGTTGATTGTCAATTGGTCATTTCAACACACACACACCATATTAAAATACATAGAAAAATATGCTTCTAAGTTAGAAAAAAGGTTTGAGAGCTTTCATGATATGGTGTCAAGAATACCAGACGAGTTAGAAGCAGAAGAGTCTATAATGTGCATCTGTCAAAGGTTTTTGACAAAAATAGTTATGGAACATGATATCAAGGTACAAGAAACATGCTGGATGCTATTAAAGTTGTCATTAGTTCACTACAATCAAACATTTGTGACTTTGAACTTCGGTCGCAAAGTATTTCACAAGGTCAACATTACGTCTGAAGAGGAAAATGGTGGATCATGTTTTATCAATGCATCCAAGAATTGTCTAGAACTGTTGGAATCGATGGCATTGATAGATATAGCTAGATCATGGTCATTTATCTCGAAGAGGAAGAAAAATAATTGGAAGCCAAGGGACACTCCTATTGTCGTATGCGTATGGCCGTGATATTTCTATGTTCTTGAGAGCTCTTCAAAGGATTATGAGAATTTTTGTTGGAGTGAGTTGCTATTGTACATGCCATTTTGTGATGTGCAGAGGGATATAGGTAGTAGAAAGGATGAAAAATTTGGGAAATTTCAAGAGGATTAAGAATATGTATCATGTGTGGCATTTTGATAGGAAGGATGCACTAGATGAAGAATATATAAAAGATAATGACGATGATGAGAGTGACACTTTTGCAAGCATGGATGGAATGGATGAGTGGGAATTGCTATCGTGTGTTGGTCCAACCAATCAGGTGAATTTGATTAATCTTCATATCCTTGGAATATGAGATTTTGATTTGAACCATGTTTGGGATATGGAAGATAACGAGGACTTGTAAGATGCATCTACATGCTTCATAACATTAAACAAATCCTTGCAACATGTGATGGATGCTTCAGATAATTCACTTTCAAATGAGAACAATTTGTCGCTAAAAAAATGCATTGATCTAGAAAATATTATTAGACATTCTAGGAAGGGTCAAAATGAACCTCTGTTCAACATGATCATACATGGTACTACTAGAACATGAAAGTCCTGCCTAATAAATTGTATAAAAAATTTGTTGGTAGAAAGTGACATGATAAGTAAGAGTCATTGGCTTCTTTAGGCATCCATGGGTGTTGCTGAACTTTCAACATATGTTGTACAACCATACATACATCACTAAGAATTTCCTTGCATGACATGAGACTCTAACGGCGCACACACTTGTGAAGTTCCTAGAACGGATGAAACATTATCGATATGTTCTTATTGATGAAATGAGATTTATGTGTCCAAAATTATTGCAAATTTTTTATATTCACTTGTGAGAGGATTTCCCTTTGCATGAGAATGCCATTTTCGGAGGTAGATATATAATTCTTGTTGGAGATCTTACGCAAATTCCCCCTGTGAAGAACATACCAATCTATGCAGGAAGTATATAAGGAAAAATATTATGGAAATCATTTGCGATCTTCGTCACTCTAGACACCATTTTCCACTAGTAAGGGGGCTAGTGTAGAGTAGGTCAAGTTCTGTAACTTGTTGTCTAATTTGAGAAATGTGAATCCTACAATTGATGATTGAGAATTGTTAATGTCGATAACTGATTCATGTTTTGGTGTAGAAGACAAGTCCCTGTTTGACTCTTCCACACATTTGTTTGTGACAAATGTTCAGGTTACAACACATAATAAGAACATGCTTAAAAAATTAAATGCACATGTGACATGAGTCATTGCATCACTTGTGAGAAACGTGACTTACGGAGACAATGATGATGACTAATTGCAAAGTGAGATATTACTTTGCATTAATCATAATAATAGAATATATTTTATTTTTTAACTATTAATTGTAAACTAACAATAATAATATCAATAATTAAAATTTTAAATTTTAATTAATTTGATTTTTTTTTCGATTTGATTTAATTTTTACTTTTTACTATTTCTAAAATTTAATTATTTTTATTAATTTCAAGTTTTAATTTTTATTAATTTGAATTTGTAATATTTATTTTTTATTAATTTTAAATTTTAAATTTATTAATTATTCATTATTCATTATTTAGGATTTTTTTTATTTTTTATTTTTTAGTAATTTTCAATTTCTTTTAATTTTTAATTTGTGATTACTTTCATATTTATACTAATTGTTATTTTTATTGAATTTTAAATTGATTTTTATTTCTATTAATGTTAATTTTTTTTAATAATTTAATATTTTTATTAACTTTTTATTTCTTATTAATTTTAATTTGTAATTTTTATATTTTTTAAGTTTGAATTTTAATATTAATTCAATTAAATTTATTATTTTTCATCAATTTTTAATTTAACTTTTTTTTTTTTTTTAAATTTTTTTTTTTAACTTTCTAATGAAAATTAATTTTTTTATCAATAATTATCAATTTCTATTAATTTTATATTTTGTATTAATTTTTATTTTTTAATTGATTTTCAATTTTTCTCTTTTATATAATTTTAATTTTTCTTAATTTTAATTTTTAATTTTAAAATTTCTATGGATTTTATTTTCAACTTTTACCAAATTTTCATGTTTAATTATTTTTTCAATTCTTTATCATTTAAAAAAAAAAAATTAAACAATTTTTTTCTGAAGCTATCAACCGGGGGTTGAGGGTTCCCGCCCTTACAACAAACTGGAATATAGGAAATAGAAGACCTACCTAGCATATTACGATAAAGGATCAATATACAACATGACCCATATATAAAAACTTCGTCATGCTCATAGAGCGATCACCTCCCCCAGGGTGGGTAAACCCCATCCGAACAGGGTAGTGCATGAGGCGCTATCCAGGGAGCCAGAGGGACTCCCAGCCAAGGCAAACAGTTGGCTAGGAATGGGTTGGGGTTGATGACCTCACATGCATTCTCCTACAGAAGATTTGGGTGAGTTGGGTGAGTTAAACGCACAGGCTGAAAATGGGTGACCTCCCAGGAAGTTCCCGGTGGCGCACCAATACAACTCTTGAGGGCTATGTAGTGAGAAAGAGTTTTGCATGGGGGATTGAAAGGACTATACTGTGAGCCCAAGGATGTCTCAGAATCAAGGTTTAGCTAAGGTGGGTTGGTGAGCAAAGTTGGTTGCACTTAGGAACAGTGCAGGGTGTCTTGGAGCGAAGAACTTACCCAATGTACGCGGAGCAAGTTGGGAGACTCATGAGGGAAATGTTGAGGAATAGTGAGTTGGTTTGAGCATGAAGACCTTGTATGATAGAGGCCTTGTGTTGAGAGTGCAGCACAAGCCTAATGAGCTAGATGAGCATAACAGACAATGAGACCAACGTGGTGAACTCACAACCCCACCAAGTGGAGCGTGGAACACTTGGTGCACTAGAAATTCAGAGGATGGGGTGTTCAGGAGAACTTGGAGATATAATCTACCCTTGTGGTGTATGTCCATGTAGTGATTTACATCATGGATCAGCAGTGGGACTCCAAAGTTAAGTGACAGTGGACTTGGGGAGACCTTTGAAGTGGCAACGTCCTTAGAACTAGAGTTCATGTGGGAAACAACCAAGAGGCGTGATGGAGTGAGACTGAGATCCAGAGGTCAAAACGGAGGAGAAGTAACTTGGATGCGAGTGAGCCAAGTGTGGTGAGCTCCTCAACCTTGCAGAGGTTAAAACAATGCAGATGAGTTGAGTGCTCACATAGATGTATCAGAGGCACAGTGGAAGTGTGGATGCAGAGTGGGTGTAGAACTAGTGGTTGAGACTCATGAAGTGGACAAAGGATGGTTCACATGGTGATGCGCAACATGGTGGGCTAAGTCAAGGATATCATGGATACGGTTGCAGTGTGGTGAGTTAACAACTAAGGCAGAAGACTTGAGTAGGAGTCAATGTAGTCTGGACGCAGACGGGTGTCTTGAAGAGTAGGCACGCCGATGTTAGTGGCCATGGCATTAGGGTGAGATCAGAGGTTGGATCAAGCTGAGGGAAGAAGAGTACCTCACCCGTATGTGATGAAGTCTACAAAGAAGGTGAGCTTGCAGTGCTCCCCATAGGGATCTTTGATGTTGTGGACTTGGGTGACAGAACAGTTAGCAGGTCAGGGTGAGTAGAGGCTCACACCTGGGAAAGACTCATGAGGAGGACTTCCCCCACTGTTGCACTCATAGGTGACTGGTGCAGCAACTTAGGTAGACTCATGGATGGATGACAGAAAGGGGCATGTGATGTTCCTTAGTGGCCTTGTGTAGAGCAGTTGGGTGTTCAACAGTGAGCCGGCCAGTGGCGTAGAGAGTTGGGTCAGTGATGAGTCGTGGAGGCATGAGTTGTGCATTCCCTCAGGTGAACTAAGAAGGCATATTAAGATCTCCTGGTGGTTGTATGGGCAGCCATGGTATTTGGCGAGTGGTCTTCTAGAGAAGTTGTATGGGCAGCTGTGAAAGGTGTTGGATGGGTTCACTTATGCATAGTTGGAGATGCAGTTGGGAATGGGTGGTGGACGAAGATGGAGAAAGGCATAGTCTGGGACTGCTAGAGTAGCTTAATCCTCTAAGGTGAGCAAAAAAAGTAGTTTCTAAGTGCCACACATTGGCCAGTGAAATCTGCTGCATAGCTAGCCTCATGACAGTTGGTATCAGAGCTTTTGGATGTGTGTTGCTCTCTTTGATACTTAGCATGACAGCTGCTATTGAAGCATTTGAAGTGATACTATTTTTGGTACGTAGAGCGTAATGAGCATCAGAGCTATAGTTCGGAACACAGTGTAAACCAGCACGATTATTTGGTGAAAGAGATCTCAACTTGAGGTGTGTGGGATGTTGATTGAAGAATGAGTTAGTAGACTAGGGAGCCAATGCAATCAACATCGTTGGTGATTAGATGGTCGGGACACCAATGCGGTTAGACGAAGCAGAAGTAGACTGGTGTGTGCTTGTGATGCAGTGTCAGATTGAAGTTCCCAACGTAATGTGTAGCTGAGTGGAGTCATGCATGTTTGTGGGAGTTGGTTGTTGGATGAATTTGATCAGGAGTTAAGTCTTGTGAAGATTAGCAATCAACGGTGTTGGCAATCGGAAGGTGGGACACCAACACAACTGGATCAGGAGGAACAATTATGTTCCATGTAAGAAGAATACTGGTGTAGGATAGAGGGCAGTGTCATATCAGAGTGATCCAGTGGAGTATCAGGGCTAAGTTGAGTTTTATTGATGTCACAGTGAAATGAATGAAGTCAGTGAACTTTCTCAGTTGTAGACCAGTGGGTTGATGAGGAAGGAGTCATGTAGTTGTGACAGTGGTCGGCATGGAGTTTGGTGATAAGGGTATTTTAGACCCATGCAGGTGTTAAGAGTTGGCACTTGTGTAATGCAAGTAAGCCAGTGCAGGTTGCTAAAGGCTTTATGGGAGAAGAAGGCCAGTGTTGATCAGAACTCAGATGTAGAGGAGGTGATAGGTATGCATGCAGTGTAGGCTAGGTAACGTCACTGAGGTGGATAGTTCATGTGAAGGCTAGTGCAGAACTAACTCCGAGTAGTGAAGAGTGAAGGGATAACACTTGGTAGAGTTCAGGTGCAGAGGCAGAGTAACTTAAAAACTTGGTAGGTGCGAAAGCAATGAGTACCGTGATGACTCCCCAGAAGTTGTTGACAGAACTTGTACATTGTGGATGGCTGGATTGTAGTGTTTTTGATGTGATATCAAGTTGATACTTGAGCCATGAAGTGGAAAAAGTGGCTCTCCCTTGTCAGAATCAGAGTGGTGATTTTACAAAACCTCAGAATTTTAGGTTGGCAACAGTGGCAGTGGCTACATTTCAGGAGTGAAGCAAGCGTTGTTTTCGGAAGTGCTAGTTGGTTGAAAGTGGTGGTGAGTAAATCAATCAGGTTGCAATGAAATGAGGTATTCCCAGTGAAGAGTTTTCCAGAAGATCAGCATGAGAGGCACAGTGGTGGTATGGTGTTGGTATAAGTGTTGAACAAGGGCAGCATTGTGGTGAAGTTTTTTGGTGAAGTTGGCCCCCAGATCAGGTGGAGAATTTCATGTTATGTGTGGAAGCATGGTGTGACTAGTTCCAGTAGTAGTGAAAACTTGTAGTGGTTCGTCAATTAGCATGGAGGTTGGCAGTTATCTAGTTATGCAGTGATTGTTGTGCAAGAAGGGCTCAGAGCTTGGCAGGGCAGCTTGTACATCATGCAGAGTTCCTAAGAGGTTGTAGGAATTGTAGAAGGGGTATCCCATCAGAAATTGTGTTAGATGTTTAGTGAAGTGTAGTTTCAGTGGAAGGGAGCTACAATGATAGAATTGTTGAGTGATTTGGCACTTTTTGTCCCGAGCACAGGGAGTTAGGAAAACGAGATGTTAAAGAGACTGAGTTGTGTTATGTTAGCAGTGACTGAAGTGTTCCATGTGTATTTTCATGTGAGTAGTGCATTTATATTTTGTCCTAGTGTTGTGAACACTGGTATCCTTTATGTAGGATTTTGAAGCCTAGCATCAGCTCTATGGGCATCGCCACTTTAAGTGGGGGAGAATATAAGGGGGGCACGTCTCCATGCTCATAGAGCGGCTGCCTCCCCCAAGATTGGCAGACCCCATCCAAGCAGGGTAGTGCATGAGGCGCTATCCAGGGAGCCAGAGGGACTCCCGGCCGAGGAAAATGGTTGGCTAGGCATGGGTTGGGGTTAATGACCTCACATGCATTGGCCTACATAAGATCTGGGCGAGTTGGGTGAGTTAAGCACGTAGGCTGAAAATGGGTGACCTCTCGGGAAGTTCTCGGTGGCGCAGTAATGCAACTCTTGAGGGCTATGTAGTGAGAAAGATTTGTGCATGGGGGATTAAAAGGAATATACTGTGAGCCCAAGGATGTCTCAGAATCAATGTTTAGTCGAGGCAGGTTGTTGAGCAAAGTTGGTTGCACTTAGGAATAGTGCAGGGTGTCTTGGAGTGAAGAACTTACCCAATGTACACGGAGCGAGTTGGGCAACTCATGAGGGCAATGCTGAGGTAGAGCGAGTTGGTTTGAGCATGAAGAACTTACATGATAGAGGCCTTGCATTGAGAGTGCAACGCAAGCCTAATGAGCTAGATGAGCATGGCAGACAATGAGACCAACGTGGTGAACTCACAACCCCACCAAGTGGAGTGTGGAACACTTGGTGCATTGGACATTCAGAGGATGAGGTGTTCAAGAGACCTTGGAGATATAATCTACCCTTGTGGCAGTATGTCCATGCAGTGATGCGCATCGTGGATCAGTAGTGGGACTTCAGAGTTAAGTGATAATGGACTTGGGGAGACCTTTGAGGTGATAACGTCCTTAGAAGAAGAGTTCATGTGGGAAACATCCAAGAGGTATGATGGAGTGAGACTAGGATCCAGAGGTCAAAACAGAGGAGAAGTAACTCAGACGTGAGCGAGCCAAGTGTGGCGAGCTCCTCAACCTTACAGAGGTTAAAACAACGTAGATGGGTTGAGTGCTCACATAGATGTATCAGAGGCACAGTAGAAGCATGGAGGCGGAGTGGGTACAGAAGCAGTGGCTGAGACTCATGAAGTGGCTAGAGGATGGATCACATGGTGATGCATGACATGGTGGGCTAGAGTCAAGGAAATCATGGATATGGTTGCAGTGTGGTGAGCTGACAACTAAGGTAGAAGACTTGAGTAGGAGTCAATGCGGTCTGGACGCAGACGGGTGTCTCAAAGAGTAGGCACGCCGATGTTAGTGGCCATGGCATCAAGGTGAGTTCAGAGGTTGGATCGATCCGAGGGATGAAGAGTACTTCACCCACATGTGATGCGGTCTACAAAGATGGCGAGCTTGTAGTGCTCCCCGCAGGGATCTTTGGTGTTGTGGACTTGGGTGATAGAACAATCAGCAGGTCGGGGTGAGTAGAGGCTCACACCCGGGAAGGAATCGCGAGGAGGACTTCCCCCGCTGGTGCACTCATAGGTGACCGTCATTTCAACTTAGGAAGACTCATGGATGGATGACAGAAAGGGGCATGTGATGTTCCTTAGTGGCCTTGTGCAGAACAGTTGGGTGTTTGATAGTAAGCCGGCCAGCGGTGTAGAGAGTTGGGTCAGTGATGAGTCGTGGAGGGATGAGTTTTGAATTCCCTCAGGTGAACTAAGAAGTCATATTAATAGCTCTCTGTGGTTGTATAGGCAGCCATGGTATTCAGTGAGTGGTCTTCTAGAGCAATTATATGGGCAGCTGTGAAAGGTGTTGGATGGGTTCACTTGTGCATAGTTAGAGATGTAGTTGGGAATGGGTGGTGGACGAAGATGGAGAAAGGTGTAGTCTAGGACTGCTGGAGTAGCTTGATCCTCTAAGGTGAGTGAAAAAAGTAGTGTCTCAGTGCCGCACATTGGCTAGTGAAATCCGCTTTATAAGCTAGCCCCGTGACAGGTAACAGTGGCAAGATAAACATTGTGCCACAAAGCATACCAATAACACAAGAAATAGGATGACGTCATTGGCGTAACCGACTTTCCCAAAAGTGGCATGCACATAACGATAGAATGCCTTCTTGAGATGGGCTGAAATGACTTAAAGGAAAAAGAGTTGAACCAGAATCTAATATGCACAGAATTAGTGAAGCTGATTGTGATGATTTTTCATCTTGTGAAGGAAGCCTTTATCCATCCAATGTGAAGATCCAAAGCCAGAGGTCTGTGGAGAATATTGAAAGCAATGCAAACCCTTTCCAAAGTCCTCCTCCGATCCGAACACAATGATACGGGATGATAAATTCTTAGCGATAGAAAGGACAATGGAATTGTTAGGCTTCAAGTAAAGCAGATGGGAGACAAACATACTAGCAATCTTTGAGTTTACCCTAGCACGACCTCAAGATAGGAGGTAGGTAGGGGTGATAATTTTTTTGATGGCCTTAAGGAGCAGTATGGGAGCCAGCTCTGAAAATTTTCTGGAGATGACCATGGCAAACAACATCAAAGAAGGCCACTTCATGCAGTTCACCGCGAAGATAGAGGAATGGAAAGTCAGGGAGAGCCATCGAGAGAAAGTAGGGGGTGAGAGAAAGAAGTGCCAAATTTCCCTCTTCGAACGCATTAAATAGACACCTTCCCTTATAAAGAAATGAAGGTCACATGTGTTATTAGTCATCAGTAAAATCATGAGCGAGCAATGCCTCCATGAAATCCCAATTGGCACCTTCGGTGGAAAGATATGAATCGATGCCTTGAATAGTGCCATGATTGGCAAGAGCATTTGCCACCCTCTTTACTTCCCTGAACACGTGTTGAATGTGGCAAAACTCAAATTTGGATAGCTAATAAATGATTTGCCTAATTAATAGATTGAGCCTCTAAGAGATAGCTTTTCCTTTTTTAATGACATGGATAACTATTTGGGTGTCTTCTTCCACAAATATTTTGGAGAAACCTTGATGAAAAGTCATCTTAAGACCACCGAGAAGAGCTTTTGCCTCGGTGTCATTACAAGTGCCAATATCTAACTTGATTGATCTTGCACTTAAAATTTTCCCATGGAATCCCTGATGACACACCCCGCCCTCGATTTTTCGGGGTTGCCTTTGGAGGCCCCGTCGAAGTTTAGTTTGAAAAAGCTAGGGGGGATCTATTTAGCCTTTTTCCTGATTAAGATTTTTACATCTTTGAAAATGCATCTTTTAATGATCTAACTTGGAGCTAGAATACGAATGAGAGGCCAAACATTCCGAATGGCGAGATCACGACTGAAAAAAAGGCTGTAGTCTGCTGGAGGAACTGACATTTTCTGAAATTTCCACATCCAACTTATTGAGGAAACTTTGCATATCTTGATATTCATCCCTGAATATCCTAAGGTTGTGTTCCCACCAAATGTGCCATAAGAGGAGGACAGGTGCACATTTCTGAATTGAATTCAAGGTGGAATTGGAACCAGGTTTGGGCCAAGACTGAATAATGTCTGTGATTGTCTCTCTCGGAACCCATGCAAGATCAAGACGATTACATAGCCAATACCAACAATGAGATGATGAAGGACAATGTAGGAGAAAATTATTGTTGTCTTCTTTGGAATTGGAACAAAGGAAGTAGAGGGTAGGCCCGACATAACCCCATCTTTTCCTCTTGTCTTGTGTGAGAATTTTACCTTTAAATACTAACCAATAAAAGGCACTCCAACTTTCAGTAAAAAAATCGGATCCCAACAGCTGACCAAGAAGGAGAATCAACAAATTTTTATGACACAAAACTTGAATAACCCGATTTGAATGAAATATTTTCCAGATTTTTCTCCAAACATAGAATGTTGTCACCTGGGGAAAGGTGAGAAGCTTCCCTACACTTGAGATTTATTAAAAACGGAGCTTGGAGTTCTCAGAAAGGTAATAATCAATATATTTCGATAAAGTTCAAGGATAATATCTCAATATATTTCCAAGTCAAAGAGGGAGAACCATCAGCGGCAGGAAATTCATAGTCATGGACATAAGGACCCCAAATGGATTGAGAAATACTGTTTAGTTCATCCAAATCGGGTAGGCACCGAGAGGAGGATGACCATTTCAAAAGTCATCCCAAAATTTGGCAGTGGCGTCGTTGCCAATGAGCCAAAGACATGAGTGGAAAAAATACTTCTGCTGGAAGAAAAGAAGTTCCAAATGTGGGAGCCTTTAGGGAGTTCTATTTCATATGATAATCAATATGAGAAGGACAATTGCCGAGATATTTTTTGTAATTAATATCTGATTGATAAATTTGGAATCAGATTGAAAAGAAAATTCCATACATGTTTAGCCCCCAAGGCTATATTTTGGAGACCAAGATCGAGAATGTCAGCTCCTCCTATAGACAAACTTGGGAGTTTTCACAATGCTCCACTTGATAAGATGGGATTTTTTTTGCCTTAGAGTTACCTTTCTAGAGGAAGGAGACACAATATATTTTTAATCTTCATGAGCACCATACTGGGGACCCGTAATATAGGAAAACATATAAATAGGAATGACACTAAGAACAAGATTTTATAAGGAGCATACGACCAACTAAGGATGAAGCCATTTCCCTTCCTAGGAGCGAAGCCAACTTTTCAATAGAGGAAACAAGAATTATTCCATAGTTGAAGAATGAATTATGTCCAACAAAAATTATAATTCCAAGATAAGAATGTGTGAAGGAGTACCACTTCAATACCCAGGATGTTGAAAATGCGCCTTTGCAAATGAGGTGAGGTATTGAAGAATAATATCACATATTTATGAAAGTTGATGAATTGACCTGCAACGTTAGATAGATATCCAAAATAGACAGAAAACAATTAACTTCCACCATTGCAGAAGTGCCAAAATTTAAAGTATCATCTGCAAATGATGATGAGTTAAAAAAGGAGAATCTTAAGCAATCTCCAAGCCTTGGATACTACCAAGAATTTTGACAGATTTAATGGATCTATTGAGGACTTCAACGACCAACATGAAGAGAAAAGAGGAGAGAGGATAACCTGGTGTATTCCATATTAAATTTCAAAAAAACCTTCATGTATTTACCCATTAACAAGAACATAGTTAGATGAGGTTTAGGAAATACAACTAAAATTTGGGCATTTACAAAAATTTGATTCACAAGTTTAACCCCATTTTGAGAACAAAGAGCATTAGGAATCTCTAGTTAATTTTATCATAAGCCTTGATCAAAATTGAGTTTTGAATGAGAATAACATTGTTTCGTTAAAAGAGAGTGCATCGGCGTGCGTGAGCATTTATTCTTGTCATTATGAAGTGTAAAATATTTGTGCTACTTTTCATCATCGAAGGGCTGGTCCAATAGCTTGCATTAAAATTCCTTGGACCAACCCTTCAGATTGATCCCGGGCCCGACATAACCCCATCTTTTCCTCAACAAGGTGAGAATTTGACCTTTAAATACTAACCATCATTAATAAGGCTCATTTAATAAAAATGATCCCAACAGCTCGAGAAGAGGTTTTCATATGTCAACATTCTCTATGACAAAAAACCCTTAGAATGTAGTCATGGGGAAGTTTAGAAGCATTCCCTACACTTGAGTTATTTATTTGAAACGATTAAGCAGTTTTCAGATGAGTTCAAGATCATCAGGATCTTCTCCAAGTCAAAGAGGGGAGAACTCATCAGCGGCAGGAAATTCATAGTTCATGGACATAAGGACCCCAAATTTTAGAAATAGTGTGAGCCTCATCCAATCGGGTAGGCCACCGGAGGAGGATCATTTCTCTATGAATCCCAAAATTTGGCACTGGCGTCGTTGCCAATGAGCCAAGAGACATGATTCATGCTGGAAGCTCCAAGATCATTTCTTAGAGTTTTAGCTTATTCTATAAATGAGGCCGTTGCCGAGATTTTACTTTCGATGATAACTGATATAAATTTGGACAGATTGAAAAGCAAGCCCCCAAGGCCATATTTTGGAGACCAAGATCGAGAATTTTGATGATTTATTTTGCCTTCAGAGTTACGCTTAGTAATTGAAGGAGCACAATATATTTTTACATCTGCATCAGTCCCGTAATATGAGGAAGTATATACAATAGGAAATGATTTATCAATAAGATCAATAGAAAACATTTACATAGAGAATGTGCCTCATCAAGATTGCAAAAGATGAGACCACTTCAATACCCAGTGCCCTTAGTGCAGAATTGAAAAACATTCACATCGCATGAAAGGATGAATTGACCTGCACATTAGAATAGATATCCAAAAATAGACAGAAAACAATTAACTTCCTAATTGAGAAGTGCCAAAAATAAAAGTATCATCTGAAACTGATGTTCTCGGTATGTCTAAACAAGGACCCAAGCTTAAGCAGTCAAGCCTTGTTTTGACAGTTTTTGAGATCTAAAGAAAAGAGGAGAGAGGATAACCTGTGGTGAATACCAGTTACTTTCAAAGAAGCCGTTCAGCGAATCCATTAACTAGAACAAAGAAGCGAGGGGAAGAAATACAACTAAATATCCATTATACAAAATTACTTTACAAAACCCCATGTTTATAGATAGGTGAGAGCAAGCATAGCTTTAGTTAATTTTATCATAAGCCTTGCAGCCAATGAGTTTGATAGAGCATACCTAGTTAAAAAAATTTCAAGAAGAATGCGTCAACGCCGTGAGCAAGGATGATGGCGTAGAAATGTTGTACCCTAGAAAAATTCATGCTTTAGATATGAGACAGTCTATATCCTATTTGCAATATTTAAGATAAGAAGTGTTACATAAAGAGTTCTCCTTTTTAGGGAACAAGCATATTAATGTATGATTCATGCTTTCTAGGATTTTCTTGGAGTTTCTAGATTCCTCAACGACCACCCATAAATCATGCCCCACAATATCCTAGAATTATTGAAATAAGGCTTCTTGGTATCCGTCTAGGTTTGGGGATTTATCACGCTCCATAGAAAATACGACAGAGCAGACCTCATCCATAGAAAAGGATGCCAAAAGCATTTTGTTATCTGAGGTAGTAATAATCTGGCAGAACAATCAGAGAGGAGCTCACCACCTAGGAGCTGGGAGAAATGAGAGATAACTTCTTTCCAGATAAAGGTTTGATCTAAGAGTTCATGTCCGTCTATGGACACGATCCTAGAAAGATAGTTAGAGTTACGTTTGGATTTCACATAAGTATGAAATAACTTGGTGTTCATATCACCTTCTTTAAGCCAAATCTCTCTAGATTTTTATTTCTAGGAAATCTCTTCAAGAAGAAGGGTTTCTCCCACCTCGGAATGTAGTTGTTTTTCTTGGAGGTATTCTAGCTGACCCATACCATGAGAGAAGATACGAATATTGAGAATGCGGAGCTCAGCTTCACCCGAGCCTTCTTGGAAAAAATATTTTTGAAATGGGATAAATTCCAAGCCTTCAGTTCCTTTTTAAGCATCAAAAGATTATGAGATAGGAAAAACATTTTAGTACCTTAAACCTTAAATGAGGACCACCATTTGAGAATGAGATTACAGAGAGATGGGTCCCACAACCACATCATTTCAAACTTGAAGGGTGAGTTCCTGGGGGACATATCCACAAGAATGCCAGAGCAAAGGGAAAATGATCGGATCTGAAAATGGGAAGGATAAAGCTCCGTAGGATGATGTTTTTCTGAAACCATTCTTTGTTGTAGAGGAACCTATTAAGGTGTTTAGTGATGTTTCTGAAGCCAAACCACCTATTGGTCCATGTAAACAAACCCACTTTGGTTTTAAAATCACATAGAGTAGCCCTATTGACAAAGTGGAGAAAGTCCTACTGAGATTGGGGATTTATGACTATGCCCCCTAGTTTATCCTTGTCGGATAGTATGGGGTTAAAATCACTAGCAATAAGGAAAAGGGAGATAGGGTTAACAAGCATCTCTTTCTAAATATTCTCCCATTAAAGTTTTTTTTCCAGTATACTATTAGGTCTGTAAATATTGTAGAGGTAGAAACAAAAGTCAAAGTGCAGAATTTTAACCTTACACCAAATCATATTGGAATCTTTACGGAGGAAAGTGATGTCAACTTTAGAACATTTCCATAGTATCCCTAGACCCCTCGAGGCTCCACAAGAGTCAGAGAAGAAACCTTTCCATGCTTTCCATTTTTTAAACCATTGAGCTTTGATTTTAGAACTGAACCTTTTGGTCTCTTGGATCAAGAAGATGTCACCCTCTTTCTTTATGATACAATGCTTAAACAAGTGTTGTTTTTCAAGGGCATTGCAACCCCTGACATTCCAATAAATTATCTTCATGGGGGGTCCAGGAGGTTGGTGTCCTCCTGATCATCATTTTTTTTAAAAAGCACTTAGAAGATTTTGTTTAACTACAATTGCTTCAATGCGAGAATGATCTTTGAAAGAATGTCTACCAAGTTTACTGCAGGGACCATAGTCAGGTGCACCCCCCAAGTTGGATGTGGAATCCAAACACAAGGCTTTGGATCTGGGAAGTGGGAGGTCTTAATTTTATCCATTAGAAAGGTCATCTTCATCAAACAAAATATGTTCTAAATTCTGGGATTTGTTCTCCATAACCCATATGTTGAGATCTTCCATAGAACCACCAAAACTAGCATCGACACCTTCTTAAAGGATTAAAATCATTTGAGAAGTGTCCTTGACGAGTTGCTTCATGTTGGCAAGCATAGTTTGGGGAGTGAGTGAAGGACTAATAAAGGGGGAGGGATGTAGATGTGCAAGGGGGGGAAGATGGATGAGGCAAAGAATGAGAGAGAGACAAAGAAGAGGGAGGGCGGGTAGGAGATTTAGGTACCCATTTTTCCTTTGTGGTGTGTTTCTTAGATGGGCTTTGAAAATTTTTATGACCCATTTGATTGCAATAGAAGCATCTAAAAATGAGTTTCTCCACTTCAACGGGTTGGAGAAAAACACCAGAAGGTGAGAATATCTTGATGATATTAGGAATCTGGGTGGAGGGAGGAATCTAGAAAAGGTTATGAGGTGTCCATCGAGAGTCTTGGGGTTGATTCGGGATACCCTTCCCAGGCTATTGCAAATTTTGGTGAGCAGTTGAGGACTCCAATATTCCACTGAAAGGGAGTAGAGATGTATCCAGATCAAATTTTCTTCGCAGCTAGAGTTATTAGGGTCGAAGTTAGTTGGGTCGAAGTTAGTTATCTAAGGACATAGGAATAATCCAAATTTGAGGAGATAGTCGTCAAGGTGTTAGAGGGTTTCAAGAATTTGGGCTTCACTTCTAAAGATAATGAGAAAAAATCCTTTAGCTATAAAGTGAATTTAGAGACCACTTCCCCATTGGCGCTCACACTAGGCTCGAATGTTAATAGTAGAAATCCAACATCCAAAAAACATTGCTATGATGCCTCTATGAAGGTATTCTTTGACATTGTGATCCAGCGAGGCTTCAATGCCGAAATCCACTGAGCATTGATGAAGTGCATTAGAGGTATTTAGGGCCAATGGGGGATGGGAGAAGTCTCTGTCCAGGCCACAGGAAGATGAGGGAAACACAAGAGAACTCTCCAACATCTCATTTTCAAAAAGTATATCTTGAATTTGGATGGTAAACGCTTTTATTATACTAAAGATATGAACTAGAGTGGTGGATGAGAACTTTCTCTAAGTGGGACGTGGGGATGGGCTTGGTTCCTTAATGTCCGTAGAGTGATCCGCATTCAGAGTGCCCCACTATAATATTGGTCCATATGGAGAAGTTCAACCCCTACCTCAAGGTGTCCCCATGGCCACTTATTGAAAGCATCCAATGAACTCAATGGGAATGGAACTTGAGTTGATGATTTTTTAATTATTATTTACTTTTTAATCTATTATAAAAATAATATTATAATTATTTTTTTATAATTTATAAATTATAATAATTTCTAACTTAGTTATAACTAATATTGTATTATAAATTATATATAATTTTAAATTTATTTATAAATTATTATATTGTAAATTATAATAAATTTATTATATTATATAATGTATAAATTATACATTGATTATGATAAAATTATTATGAATTATAATATAATATTATAATTTATAAACAAGCCTATCGGATCCAATAGGCAGTGTTGTAACAGTTCTTGGTTCTCCTAGTAATTAGAAGGTCCAAGGTGCAAGTCTCAGCTCCGTGTTAATGTGGCCTAATACTGATGGTTTGAATACTCTGGTGATAGGGCACCACGATAATGTGGTTTAATTCGTGGGCTAATTGAGAGCTTAAACTTCCATCCTTAGATGGTTCCATGGCCGGTATGGATTGGTGATGCCACAAAGGGCTAAGGCCCTCCTCCTAGGGTAACCTCAACAAAAATAAAAACAAGCCTAGTGGTCTATTTATAGCACCAAAGGTGCTATTGTTAGTTTATTTGAGGTAAGAATTGGCCGGTTCTTATTTACATTAGAAATGTTAGGAATAGTAATGTTCAGATGTTAGTAGTTAGTTATATTACTGTTATATAAACAATAATATATTATTAGAGTTGTTTTAACAACTCGTATTATTTGAGTTGTGTATTCTTACGTGAGTAACAATCAGACTAATATAGGAGATGGCGGGATTATTGTTGGTGTTGTTAGAGCAAATTCCTAATTTATAGGAGTTGCATATTTCTATATATTTGTATTCTATCTCTGTATGATTTCATGAGAAGCTAAATAGAAAGAAGATTATTACTCGATTATGTTACATTTCTATAAATCTGATCCAAACTTGTGATTTGGTATCAGAGCATGGTTTGATCTATGGAAGCATAATTTGTATTCCAAGTGTAAATTGATTTCTTTCATTTCTCGGAGTATGTGAGTTTGAATTTTCATTCTCTACTTCTATGTGTAGTTCTAAGGAAGATTCTTGTGTAGTTGTGCTACATATAATTCATGTTTTATGTATGATCTCAGATATATAGTTGTGCACAATTCTATTTCGTATATTTCTTGACTTTTATACTAAGTATCAAGGTTTAAAATTCTTAATGAGAAGCTACAAGTATATTGATTGCTACACTTTCCCTAGTATTTTCTACCACGGTGCCACTTGTTGTGAGCCTCCTGACATCCTATTAGTAGGTGTAGTGTCTTCTAGTGTGATTTGTAGACACCTAAAATATGCTTACACTTAGCATTTCCTCCCATTCAACCAATTAAAGACACTTCGTTAATAAACCCTTCTTCGCCCCACTCTCAGATGCCCATTTACGACACCTTCTCATTTGTATTCTTCCCATATTCAACTTATTTGGCTAATATCTCTCTTATTAGCTAAACATTCCTCCTTTCGACCATTCAGAACCTCCCTAGTTCTCTCTAGACCACTTCTATTGGCTTCGTAGGCTATCTATCAGTCACAATTGATTATCCAAACCCCTCCCAACTCTCAATGAGTCTCTAATCACTTGTTAATCAAATTTTAACTAGCCTAAACCCTAGTTAACTAGCTTAAACCAAGCTTAACTAAGCCTAAAGCATGTTTATCCTAATCTAATCCTAAATAACTTTTTAGACTTTAGTCCCACATGCACCCAAATTCCAAACTAGAAACTGTAAATACAAGCCTAAGGCTTTCCTTTCAAATTATCCTTCTCTCTCAAGCACTTTGGAAAGGCATTAGAAATCATTTGTGATAGCTTTAAGCTATAGAACATTTGGATCTTGGCCATACTCCATTGTTGAGAGCTCCCCCATCTTCCATCCATCCACTCCATAATCCAAGTTTTGAGTAATATGGAGAGAACCATTGGCCTTGAAGCCATTAATTGTGAGACTCCATTCTTGAAAGCTTGAGTTTCATATCAAACATCACACCTTTGATTGCTAAGTTGATCTTTTTAGGTTCAATTTCTTAATTAAGTAATCTAAAGAGTAGAGAGTAGTATATATGCTAGTTTTTTTTATGTTTCTGTCAAAGTTATGATGCATGTATAAGATTAACTCTTGTTTAGCTCTTATCTCATGGTGCATGGATGAGTTATCAAATCTTTGAGGTTCTTTAGCCTCATTCCATAGCTTTTTCAACTTTCCATTGCATGCATTTGGCATGCCCGGTGGGACATGAAGTCCATCCTCCATTAATGGAGTCTTTTCAAGCTATTTATTTTCAATTTTCTAACCACTTTCATGCTTTTTAGGATAAATAGCTTGTTATTTACATGATTTCAGTATTTAAGTAGGCTAAATCATCATTTATCATCTATATTTTGTGGGTTTGAACTAAAAATAGGCTTCTTTGGCTAACCTTTAACTTGTTTGCTTTTGAAAATTTTCAAATTCTATGATTTTTACAAATTTTACAGGGGTGCGCGTAGGTGTCATTCTGGGCACGTCTGTGTTGAAACAGGGGCACACATGTCAGTATAGGGGCACGTTTGCGTCGAACTACATTCACCATAAATCTTTCGGAGGCCATAACTTTTGCTCCCGAGCTCGAAACGACTCTGTTTTTATTGCGTTAGAAAGGTATTGAAGAGAGCTACACAATGGAATCATAAAATTGGGATGTTGACTTACATAAAAGTTATGGTTTACATTATTAGGTAAATATTCATTTTCTAACGTATCTTAAAGTCTAAAAAATTGTTTTCTTGGCCATTCTAACACTTTGAAAGGTTTTGTGACACTAATTGGTTGTTTGCATGTTGATTTTCCATCATATTTTTTTGCTAACTTAATTGAGTGTTCACGTTTTTTTATTTATAGGGGTCCTTTGAAACATGTATGTTCTTCCCTCGCACCTTTTAGGTGATCTTGGATTTAAAAAAATGTTTCAAAAACCTTCTATTTTTACTTCCAAAACACTTCAATTTAAGCTTTAAAATAGATTAAAGTTCAAAGTTGGCTAAAACGAGTTTCCTTCTGCAAAAACACTTAAGGTATTTTCCATATATTGTTTTATTTGGGTTTCTGCGTTGTGTATGCTCTTCCTTTGTGCCTTTTTTTGGTGATCTTAGGAATCAAAAGCAACACATAAACTCTCTTTTAATATCATGATCTTTTGTGGAAAACTACTAATCTTGGTATGTAGGACCAAAATCGCATGTCAAAGAAGAGCGTCAAAACAAACAAACACAAAACTTCTAATCCATGTGTTCTTGCAGGTTGCCAAATGGTGTGCCACTTAAAACCACATTTAAGTTAAAAAGATAAAAAAACACACCATATTCAAAACATTATATTGCAAGTTTCGGAAAAGGGTACATCCCTCTCCGCTTAACTAGAACGTAACCCCTTTGGCATAACGCCTTAAACTATAATAATGGGGGTGGTACCAGGAACCCTAAAGTAGTCCACCATTGTGTAACCTTGTGGATGAAATAGGAAGTGCCTCACTTACCCACTTGACTACTTTTCCTTGTGAGTTAGCGTTAAAAAGTTGTTTGTATCGTGACCCTGGAAAGAGTACATGATGGATGCAATTAGTGCCCAATGTACTTGAAGGGGGCAAAGCCAGATACTCCCAAATTAGTCAGTGTGACTTTTTAGGTAAATCGTGCCCGCTCTTAGATGACTTTGTAACACCTAGTTGAGAGATCTTATTAAGGAGGCCATTTTGTCTTGAGGCCCACTTTACTAGTCCTTTATCTCGTCTTAGCCATCACGAAGTGATAACTTGTTTGGATTCAGAAACTTGTTTTTCAAACAAGGCAAAGAATCCACTTAAGTTGGATCTAAGTGCCTTTCATCATGGAAATTAGATGATGATTTACTTATCTTAGCTTCTTTCTCGTCTTCGGATGAGGCAAAGCTCTGCCCAAGTGGCACTTAGTTTATTTTTCATCTTTTGATCTATACCTTTGCGTTGTTGTTGCCCATTTGGGACCACAGAAGGCATCTTTTGGGAGTGTTGTCATAGATAGTGTTCACCACTTTTTTATCCATTTACGCTCATCCATGTTTACCGCTGAGTTGTTAAACATCTAAAGTGCATGGATGCGTCCTTATATCTTTGATGGCCACTTGATCTTGATTTCAAGATCATCATCATAGTTAGGATTGATTCATCATTTGATCTCCCTTTGACGTGTTGCCTCATTTGCATTGTCTCGATACAATTAAGATACTTATGTCATGTTTTTCGTAAACATGATCTAAGTGTCTGTATTTTGGTGTTACGCTGCACATATTTTAGCACATCCTTAGTATACTTTGACTTAGTTTTTCTTCAAACATTGTCCAAAATATTGAAGAGTGTCACTTACTTTGTTTGTGTCGTTTTGATACCACGTTGGCACTAATATCTCACTTCTTTGTGAAGCTTGATTAACGTGTCCAATTGGTGTGGTTACGTGGCTTACATTTGTAATCCTCGCCCTTTAACATTTAGGCCTTGTTGGTTGTTGAACTTATCATGGTATCCTTTGATTGGGAGTCACATCTACCCTTTGTTAATATTTATGCCTTGTTCATTTCGAGCTTGACGTAAATATTGACATTGTGTTGATCATCTTTGCATCAAACTATCACTTTACACACGCATTTTCATAGAGTGTATTTCCTTGTTGATTGGCTTTGTGTTTCACACTTGCATGATTATTCCTTGTGATTATTCATCTGGAAAAATTGTTTTCTAGGACAATCATTTTCGATCTCATCGAGATTACATCATCATAATGTCTATTTTCCTTAGACCTTCTTTGGAAAATCACACATGCATCTCCATACTTACCAAATGTCTAGTTGGTTGCCCTTATGCTACCCAAATCGACATGTCACTTCCTTCCCTTTGAAGGAGTTCCATCACACTATCTAGGTCTAGGCATTTGTGCCTAAACGATACCAACAATGACTGACTATCACGTGGTTTCTCACATTTACTACAATACGGAACCTAGGTTTAGTAATTCAAATCAAAAGATTCCCATTACGACTAAACCTTGTTTGGTTCTTCATGCTAGAGGACCCATTCGGGTACCCTGTTCCCCACCTTCAGCTCATAGTCGGTGGTATGGTTTGGATGCTTCTGATCCAAATTATTATTTAGGTTCCCCCCACTCTTCTTCTTCTGATTCAGATCCAAACTACCATTCAGACTCCCACTCTTCTTCTGAAGACTCGGATCCCAACTATTGTTCGGATACCCCTAGATCAAATCTTGAATCATGGTCCTCCCTTCCTTCGCAGGACCTTTATTCGAAATCACCTCAATGATGTCTTCCTCCTTTGAAGACTCATTTGACTCCAAGTTCCACTGATCGAACATCTGATTCAGGTCTTGAGTCACAGTCCTCCCTTTCTTTGCAGGACCTCCTTCATCAGTCATCTCAACAACCTCTTCCTCCATCAAAGAGTTCCACGACTCAGATTCCCTCTAGTCAATCATCTAATTCGACTCCTACGTCACAACTTAATGGATGGCTATGCATCCTACTTTCCAACCTACATTATGTCATCTTCTAGAAAAATGATCTAAGTCCATATCTAAATCATCCATTCATGAGACGCCTTGCCTCCAATCCTACTTCCTCTCTTGATTCATCTTCATCTATCAATCAATCTTCGAGACCCCCTTATCAGACCTATTTCTTCTATTCAACCTTCTATGAATAAAGAAAAACAACCTCTACTAATTGATTTCTCTCATAATGAAGAAACAATCAGAATACACGATGATATCCCTCTAGAGGATTGCAAATAAGGATTCTTTCTAGAACTTGATACGATCACGTATTGGGGAAAAGAAATTGATCCTTTTCAACAGAACATAAAGGAAGATCCTAAAGTCATGGAACTTGATTCTTCTTCTATTATTCCATCTTCACCTTCCTCTGAGCATGATGAGATGTCAGGGTCTAGCATTGATCCATGGCCTATCTTCTCGTTACCAACTCATTCCTTATCTATCATCATTCCTCAATCAAAATCTTGTCTTGGGTCACCGTGAGTAACCCATAATCTTCTTCTATCTTGGAGCCACCCCTAGGTAGCCCTCCATTTTCTACTTGTGGGTCACCTCCTGGTAGCCCATTCCCTTCTATTCTTGGGCCACCTCCTAGTAGCCCTTCATCCTCTTCTATCTATGGGATACCTTCCAGTAGTCCCTCCTCATCTATACTTGGGCCACACCCTAGCAACCCTTCGTCATATTCTTCTATTCTTGGGCCATGTCCTTGTAGCCCAACTTCTTCCATCTTAGGGCCATATTCTAGTAGCCCTTCGTCATCTTCTATTAGTGGCTCACCTCCTCGTAGCCCATCATCTTCAATTCTTGGACCGTATCCTCATCCATCACATCTCTTCTACTAATGACTGGGGAAAGCCCACTATCATTTCTTTCGTTCCTATCATCAATCATAAATGCCCACGTTCTCTTTCTTCTCCTTCTCCTTGAAATCAAACAAGTCACACATCAGCTTATAAGAAACCCAAACAGTTTCTTAATCAAGGTCAGGTCAAAACTTCCAAGAGATTAAAATCCCCCAACAACTCGAACAATCTCAAAATTATAAATCAAGCGCAATTCAAGAACACACATCAATGTAACCATCAAGTATGGCATAAAGTGCATGAACCTATGGATAGGGAACTCAAGATCCTACATACAAAATCCATATTTCAAGATAAATCACAGTCATTTGTTGAGTACGATCTCACCATGATCATCGAGATCGGAGATAACATAAGTCTTGATAAACAAATGCACCTAGTCTCCCTTATCAAGGAAGTCACAAACATCATTGTTGGATCCTATCACATGGAGTGAAATTTTTGGTCCCAACTTTCCAAAAACTATCAAAAAGCTAAAAATTCAAAAATACAAAATACAAAAAACATTGAGAAAACACAAGAAAAATCAAAGGTACAAAGGTCAAAATTGTAATCAGGTATTGCATACACATGGATGTTATTTCTTCCCTTTCTTACTCTTAATTATGCTAAGTCTTCCTACCATTTTCATCCCTTTGGTGATATTTTGGTTAGCCTATTCGCATGCATTTTATGACATTTATCTCTATGGTATCCATTTGACCCTGGTCTTTTATCACCTTGGTAAATTAAAGAATGATTGACCTCTTAGAGATCCTATCACATTCAACATCTAATAAACTTATTGCAAAGAACTTTTGGACATATTTGTTGACACTAGCCAATGTCGTCATCATAATCACTTCCACCTCCTTTCATCAAGCCATCAGTGGTTCTTAACCCCTTGTCAAACCAGAGAGCTGAAATAAGTTTTTAGAAAGCAAAAGAAACAAGATCAATCAAAAATCAAAAGCACAAAGCTACAAAGCAAAAGAAAATTGATATATTACTCTCTCTTGGGGTATTTCCAATAAACTCTATTAGGGCTATGGACATCTGACTGGCAGTAGAGCAATGTTGTGATTAGAATCAAATACATCTCCATCATGGCTATGGATGCTTGGCTGACAGCGGAGCAATGTACGGCTATCCTTGCACCATCCATTCACGAAATCACCTTTCAAAATAAATCATTCCTACACATTGGCTAGGGTGTCTTCACTTGTTTTCTATTAAATCTTCCCTTTAAGAGGTAATTAAATTCCACGTGCACACACTGGATCTCTATGAGTAAATAGGTTTAGTATGTTACCAAGTGTCTTTTTTTAGACCTTGTTCAAACTCTTGCTTTAGTCCTTATCTCGTCTCACAATTTGTGCCTTTGGCTAATCACTTCTTCATTGTGGGGCTTCTAAGCTACATTCATATCATTCACATCATTCTTCTACTTCATTCAGAACATCCATGTGTATAAGATTACTTTTTTCCATGTTTTCAAACACCTTTGTCCCCTTTCACAAAAACAATCTTCTCCTTCCTTTCTATCATGTGCTTTTAGGCCAACTTACGTTGGGGGCATCCTTGCTCCTTCCCAACACTTCATTGGTTTACATTCACCATCATGTTGAACCTATCCATAATGGCCTTGGGTCCGCTTCTACCTGTGAAGAGGTTACCTTTGAATACTCCCACCTAATCATTGGGGCATTTTTGTATCTTCACCTTTCTCGTACGCACGTGGCCTTATGCCCTTGTACATCCCATCTATCGCTAGGGGCATCCACGCTTCCTTGTCTTCCTGTACATAGTTTCAAAAAAATTTCAAAATAATAAAAAACATTCAAATATGTTAGAAAAATCAAAAAAAAAAATTCAAATATGTTTAAGAAAACTTCTAAAAATTGAAAATCATCCTACAAAATGTCTCTCTTTGGTTCTCACCTGTTCATGTGAGTGACTCGCGGATCATCTTGATCTACCTCCATCAACAAAAGCTAAGCTGCTTACTTCATATGTACTCTAGGGCACAACAAGTTTTCTGGTATTGTTTCGTAGTGCACATTGCTTTATCATTGTACCGAAGTGTCCTCCGTTATTCCCCTTGTATGTATCCTTGCTTAGGGCACCGTCATTAACCCTTGTTGTTAATTTGAATAGGTTGTAACTCGATCTCAATAACAAAAACATTAAGTTATGTTTCTCTGTTAGGTTAGCTCTTTTACTTTCTCGTATTGCATTGCATTATGTATGTTGCATGGAGTTAGGAATATTTTACTTTCTCGTATTGCATTTCATTTTGTATGTTGCATGGAGTTTGTGTTTTTGGCAATGGACATTTGTTCGTATATGGCTTTTCATGTCATACTACACTTTTGTTCATTCTTTTTAATAAGGACTGATGATGAAGATCTTTAGCAATATGATGAAAAATAAAGTTTTTTAAAAGGCATTGGATGGATGTTAGCTCATTCCCTCTTCCTCATATTCCTTTTTTCTTCTATATCCCCTTTCTTCTTCTCACTATTCTTTCTTTTGTTCTCTTCTTTTCATCTTTTCGATCGTCAATCGAGTTCTTCTATCACCCCATCGACAATCGAGGGGGCATCCTCCATTCTACTCATTTTTCTTCTATCCCTTCAAAATTTTCTACTTGTTTATGCTTGTCTACTTTCTTTGAAGTGACATCGTCGCTTACATCACCCCAAAGAGGGGCAAATGTAGACACCTAAAATATGCTTACACTTAGCATTTCCTCCCATTCAACCAATTAACGACACTTCGTTAATCAACCCTTCTTTGCCCCACTCTCGGATGCCCATTTACGACACCTTCTCAGTCGTATTCTTCCCATATTCAACTTATTTGGCTAATATCTCTCTTATTAGCTAAACATTCCTCCTTTCAACCATTCAGAACCTCCTTAGTTCTCTCTAGACCACTTCTATTGGCTTCGTAGGCTATCTATCAGTCACAATTGATTATCTAGACCCCTCCCAACTCTCAATGAGTCTCTAATCACTTGCTAATCAAATTTTAACTAGCCTAAACCAAGCTTAACTAAGCCTAAATCATGTTTATCCTAATCTAATCCTAAAGTGCATTTTAGACTTTAGTCCCACATGCACCCAAATTCAACTCTTCCAAACCAGAAACTATAAATACAAGCCTAAGAATTTCCTTTCAAATGGTCCTTCTCTCTCAAGCACTTTGGAAAGGCATTAGAAATCATTTGTGATAGCTTTAAGCTATAGAACATTTGGATCTTGGCCATACTCCATTGTTGAGAGCTCCCCCATCTTGTATCCATCCACTCCATAATCCAAGTTTTGAGTAATATGGAGAGAACCATTGGCCTTAAAGCCATTAATGGTGAGACTCCATTATTGAAAGCTTGAGTTTCATATCAAACATCACACCTTTGATTGCTAAGTTGATCTTTTTAGGTTCAATTTCTTAATTAAGTAATCTAAAGAGTAGAGAGTAGTATATATGCTAGTTTTTTTTATGTTTTTGTCAAAGTTATGATGCATGTATAGGATTAACTCTTGTTTAGCTCTTATCTCATGGTGCATGGATGAGTTATCAAATATTTGAGGTTCTTTAGCCTCATTCCATAGGTTTTGCAACTTTCCATTGCATACATGATTGAATACTATTCAGGCTCCAAAGATACGTGATACAAATCTATTGTTTCACAACAGAATTTTTAGGGGGCCCATTATATCACACGGTTATCTTGCAATGTTAGCGTGAATCAAGGAAGATAACAGAGGAAGAGGAAGCATTGAAATATTAGATGATAGTTTATTATTGATTCCTACGTGCTCTCATGCTTAAAAGCATATTCGATCTATTCTAGACTAGGAAATTGAGCATTATTTTGTGCATTATAACGTCGTCTCTTCATTCTCAGTGCCTATTTTTTGGTCGTTGTCTCAAACTCTGAAATAACTTGGATGTGAGTGTCAAAGAATGTGGTGAGAAAGTTTTATTTGACTGCTTTGCCAACTGACTATCACTGGTGGCTCCAGTAAAGATGTCTCCCAAGGTGTTGATAATTAGGCACACTGTAATCCAAGAACCAATTATTACATAACACAAATTTGAGGGGAGAAGGAATGGTGTGCAGTGAAGTCCAACCTAATGTGTTTCATTATAACGTCAGTCATCTTCATTCTAGTATGTGTTAGGTTTGTTCTTTAAGTCTTGTTTTTAAGCCTTTTCCTTTTAGTTGTTATTGGGTTTTGTTTGATTCCTACGTGCTCTCATGCTTAAAATCATAAACTATTCTAGACTAGGAAATTGAGCATTATTTTGTGCATTATAACGTGTCTCTTCATTCTCAGTGCCTAGCCAGATTATTTTGTGGTGAGAAAGTTTTATTTGACTTTTGAACTGACTATCACTGGTGGCTCCAGTAAAGATGTCTCCCAAGGTGTTGATAATTAGGCACACTGTAATCCAAGAACCAATTCGACACCCATTCATTACAAAACCTGAGATTATTTTTTGTTTGCTTGAAATTACTTTTAGTTGCATCATAGATTCAACGCAATTGTCACGCATAATATGTGTTAGGTTTGTTCTTTAAGTCTTGTTTTTAAGTTTCGAGGCTTTTCCTTTTAGTTGTTATATGGGTCTAAAAAGTGTCTTATGTTTTAAAATAGTCATAATAAATGTGTGAAAGTTTAAGTTATCAAAAGTTCAAAATAAGTGTCAATTAGTAAAGTCAAGTTTGAGTTTCAATAATATATCAAGTTTTTCTACCGTATATTTGTCTCAATAGTTGAAATTGTGTTTATTGTTAGTCAAATTCATGTTGTAATTATTTCATCATGTTTTTCCATGCCTTGTTAAATTGTAAAGTGTTGTCCGTGTTAATAGTCAAAAGTATTAATATTGTCTAAATATTTTTGCATCATTAGTTGAATTATCAAATCATTTTGAGAGTCAAAATCAATTTTTTTAGAAGTATTGTTTTAGTCGGTAATTTTATTGTCAAAGAGTCAAAAAAATTGAGTCATTGTAAAAGTCTCAAAAATAAAATAAAAATTGCCTCTCGGACGCATTTTCGATGTTACCCGATGTCTGGAAAATATAGTGTTTCACATTGTGGGAGGGAAGAAAAGAATAAGCTAAATGTGGAAACAAATGTGTTTCATGAGTTAGCAGCATGTACATTAGAGGACGGAGGCTGGAGGTTAGACATAGACCTCTCATTAGTCACCAATGATGGGGTCGCACGAAGCTGTGGTGGCATTTTGTGGTGTGATTTTGCTTTCAGTTGTGTGCTTCAATTTCATAGTACATGTTTTGTAGTATAGTGTGCAGTTTTCAGCGAGGTGTGAAAAATAAGAACAAATGTCTATTCTTGTTCACATGTATATGCGGGTAGTCCTACATAATTCCCATATGCAAAAACATAGTGAAGAACATATATCACATTGAAATGCAGAATCATGAGTCTTGATGAGGTTGAATAGTCAGATGTGTTCATGTTCATACCTAGGTTTGTGGTTAGCCTCTGGAAAACCATTGAAGGTTGTTCAGATGTGTTCCTTCTTGAGTTCCCACACTGCTAGGTTAGATGTGCTCCCTAGAGTGACTGGTTGATAAGCAGATGATTCCTGAGTGTGTTCTCATCCTCGTCGGTCATATGTGTTCCCGAAAATGTATGGTTGATAAGAAATTGATGTGTTCCTTCTTCTACCTTTAGTTCAAGTGTTGTACCAAGATCATGAGCAAGCATGAGCGGCAGGCTGTAGAGGAAGTGTGAAAGTTATTTTACTACCATGTAAACATTAAGGGGGGGAATGTTAGGAATAGTAATGTTCACATGTTAGTAGTTAGTTACATTATTGTTATATAAACAATAATGTATTATTGGAGTTGTTTTAACAACTCATATGCTTTGAGTTGTGTATTGTTACATGAGTAACAATCACACTAATATATGAGATCGTAGGATTATTGTTGGTTTTGTTAGAACAACTTCCTAATTTATAGGAGTTGCATATCTCTATATATTTGTATTGTATCTATGTATGATTTCATGAGAAACTAAATAAAATAAAGATTATTACTTTGTTCTGTTACATTTCTGTAAATCTGATCCAAACCTGTGAAGAAATAAGTTAAAGTGTTTTACTTTTCTTCAACAGATTAAAATGTTTCAAGCAAGAGCTGCCACTAGTAGTTCACCATTATGTTCACTAGGATCGTGAATTTAACATTGATTTATATCTTGAGCTTTTCATAGCTTTTTTTTTTGGAGTGTTGAGTTCAACAAAAAATTATATTTGGAATTGATTTAAAGTAACAAATTTGAGTTGCATTAAAGCTTGGATTTTTTTGGAGTGTTGAGTTAGAGGAAAATTCGTATTTGGAACTAATTTAAAGTAACAAATTTGAGTTTAAGGAAAACTTATATTTGGAATTGATTTAAAGTAACAAATCTGAGTTGCATTAAAGCTTAGATCTTTTTTGCAGTGTTGAGTTGGAGGAAAATTCATATTTGGAATTGATTTCAAGTAACAAATTTGAGTTGCATTAAAGCTATTGCGGAGACCAATATTTACATATGAGTGATGATTATTATATAATGACTATTTAACAATTTTTTTTCTAAAAATTTATAGTTTAAATATAGAGATAAAGTGTTTACAATATTTGTAACAACTTAAACTAAATATAAATATTTGATTAAAAAATTTAACAAAGTAAAATTAATTCTAATATTTTTTCGCATTTATTACACCGAAGGCATTCCCCCTATGGGAAAGGCTCTTCCAGACGTTTCTATGACTGTGTTAAATTTGACGTCCTGGATGTTTTCATTTTTTGTTGTATTTTGACAGTTTGGACATGGGTTGTGATGTTTTTACCTTTTTAACGTTGTTTTTACTGTTTTTGTCAGGGTGAACTCTAGTTGCATGCCCACTTTTGAGTAGAAATTTGTGTAATTTGGGAAACACATGCGATTTGCATTGTACCTAAGTAGGACGAGAATAAGAATGATGCTGATTTGAGTGTGAATGTGAAATGTGTCAGAGATTTTGTTGCAATAATTTTTCTGTTAATTTATTTCATTGTTTTGATATTCGTTTACTAATATTTTCTGTGAATTGATGCATGCACAGGTGAAATACAGGGATGATTTTCTATAATATTGTTCTTCGTTAATTAATTTTAGGGTTTTATTTTAAGTTTCTGAATTCTGCGATTTGATTCAATAAAGGCTAAATAGTGGGAAATATTTATGTGATAGTTATATTTATTTATTAGTTAAATTCAGATGCTCTTGCATCACATTGTCCAGGAATATGATAATTTCTTTGGGTAAGTTTTATAATAACAATTTGGGATGTTTAGGCTTTTCTTTGATGTGAGACCTTTGATGGCAGTGCAGTTGACTGTGGATTTGAAGCGCAATCTCCCAAGTAGGTCCTCAGATACTCTGCCTCTACATTACATGTACTTTTTTTTCTTTTCATATGTTTCTCTAGCCTTATTCATGATAGTAGAAGTGTTCCTATTGGGATTGAGAAATAGTCTATCAGATAAAATTCTTCAAAGATGGATAAGATGTTGGAAAATCCCAAGACCTTGTTGGTAGGCTTTAGATTCAGTTACATGATAGAAAAAACTTATTTGTAATAACATTTTTTGTGCAGGGAGTATTTATGTGTTTATTTCTTTCTCTAGAGGAGGCCAACAGGATTGGTAGAAAAGTAAAATACTCTGATGGCAATATTTCCAAGTATTGAAGGATCTTGGCCAGTTTTTAATAGACATTTCTTAAGACAAGTTATTAGGTTTGTAATCTTCACTCTACATGGTAGTATACATAATGTTTGTCAACAGTTTGACAAAATGTCTTGAAGGGATGAAATTTCTGAAATGGGTGTTTTAAGTTTACGGACAATGAATACAGGTCAAATGCAATGAACATTTTTCCAACCCAATCATCTCGTCTTTGCCATCATGCTCCCATCCCATGGAAAAATAAGACTTTTGGAGTTGATATAAATGAAATATGTGGTAGATACAAAATGCATGTGAATTGTTTGACAAAATGCCTTGACGAGCTATAATTTCATAGATACAATGATTTCAAGATATTTGGAAATCAAAACTCCACAATCTTTGCTAGCATCCTCTGAGCTCATGTGAAAATGGAATCCTTAAAACTGTGAACTGATATGAAAGAAAAATGTGGAGTTGTTTATAAAGCACGTGAACTGTTTGACACAATGCCTAGCTGATTATACATAATGCATGTAAACCGTTTATATAATCTGACACGGAACTTCAATCAGCAGAGCCAATCACAGGAGTAGTTACTGCTAGCTGCACATGTTTATTTATTTTATTTTATTACATATTTCTTCCGAATTATAACAAGCTCACATTTTCCAACATATCCCAACCCCTAACAAAATAAGAGCTTTAGAGCAGGGCATGGAGTCAATATGTGTGAAAGATATAGGAGTATACAGAGTGCACGTGAACAAAATGCCTCTAAGAACTGTAATCTCATAGATTACAATGATTTGAGGATATTTACAAAGCCAAACTCCACAATCTTTGCTAACATCCTCTGATCCTATGCCATAATGGAAACTTCAAAACTTGGAATCGATATGAATGAAAAATGTGGAGGTATATATAAGGTATGTGAATTGTTTGACAAAATTCCTTTGCGAGTAGGTACCCTAGCTGATTATACACAAGCCATGTAAACCGTGCTTACAATCTGACATGGGATGTCAGTCAGCAGAGCCTATCATGTTACTGTTGGCTACATATGTTCATTTCATCAATTTTATCACACATTTCAGACTATTTATTCTCACTCTGAAACTATAACAAGCTCACATTTTCCAGCATACTCCTGACCCCCAAAAAAATAAGAGCTTTGGAGTAGGGTAAAATGTGGAGGTTAATATATAAGGTATGTGAACTGTTTGACAAAATACCTCTGTGAGCAGGTGCCCTGAGTGATTATACACAAGGCATGTGAACTGTTTAGATAATCTGACACATGATTTCTTCAGTCAACAGATCCAACAAAAGTCTCGCCATTAGCGAAAGCCACAGCTTAGCCATTTTGCACAGAAATGAAAGAATCCGTAGAAAATTCTTCAAACCCTCAAGCCAACAAAATTATTGTGTCCAACAGTATTGAAAGATTGAAACATTTATCTCTGGAATTGAAACAGTCCAGAATGAGATGAAACAATGACTTAAGAGATATAAATAGCGGAGGGTGTTAGAAGGATGGATTGAAGGTTTGGAGTATCTACGGCCAGCGATTATTATTTACCATGTCCCTGCATTATTAGGATGGATTCCAGTTAACGTATTTTGCGTTGGCAGTCGGGGGATCAGAAGCCAAACAAGACATCCACACCAACCATAGCCAAGGAGTAGGCAAGTACCTTTATTTATTAATGCCCAGTTCAATTAATGTCTTGGAATTACATTTATATTGGATGGAAATCTCATGAATATCTGACGTGGACAATATAACATCCATAATATTAATGGAAGGCTATAGAAGGTGGAATTTGTGTCGGCAATTGGGGTGGAGCTGCCGAGTGGAAGAGACATGTTTTCACAGCTGAATAGTGGATTGGTGTCGTGGTTCGTGCCTTGTTGTTGTGCTTTCAATTCAGGCTCCCATTTTTCTGTCTCCAGCTGCTCTTCACTAAGTATCTCCCCTTCCTTGAGCAGCATGTCTATATATCCCTTTGCCTTCTTCACCCATTAATATACTCATTACATATATATTGTTTTCAAGTTCTCAAATATAGCATATATATTTGATGAGATGTTGGTACAAGACGAAGGTAGCCTTCCAGAGGAGAGAAGCTCCCTCTCTTGGTGAATGAGACAGCTGCTCTTCCCCTCCTCACTCAATTTTACATTACATGTAGTTTTTTGTTGGGAAGCCATCAATTTTTGAAAGGAACGAAGTCTCTCCAGTTAATGTTGAGTGCAACAGTTGCAGGATCCCTAATTATGAGATCATACATATCTTGCACAGATATAATTTTATTTCCCAACTCTTCAATGTACAACGGCTCCATGGTTTTTCCTGTCACCTACAATCCAATCCAAACAATCAATAAATATTACACTATGAGTATATTTTTTACATTTTGCAAAACTAATGTTTTTTTGTTTTGTTGGGAGTTACTCAAGAGCAAAAAGGGAACACGTGATCGAGAATGATGTTTCTCATTCTAGGAAATGGATTATTAAAGATATTTAGATTTGAATTATCATTGGTAGGCCTATAGGATTCAATGCGATTGTCACATCTGATGGATTTGACATCAATAAAATCTTTTATAACATGCTTTAGCTTGGTACATCGATTAGTGAGGTGACCAACACATCTATGATAGATGCAATAAACATGAGCATCAAAACTTTTACCATGAGTCTTGCTTGCATTTACCGTGCATTTACCTCAAATGGTGGGGGAGAGACATAAGATTGCACTCAAGTAATTTCTTTAGCATGATGTGGAGGTCACATTGTAGATGCGTGAATTGCCTTCGTGTAGGTTTTAATTGTATCTTAGTAGGTTGGGAGATGACATTAATAATTTCTTTAAAAGTAGACTTGTTATTATTAGTCTTGCCTTTGAGTGTAGATTTTCTTGGGAATTTTACATTAGGTGTTTAACAGGAGCTAACAATAAATCTTATTCATGTGTAGTAACTTAGCTTCATGTTTCTTTAGGATATGCCATAAATGATCAAATAAGGAGAACTTTTCAAAGATAAAAAAGTCTTGTAAGGGAGAAAGTAAGGGTTTTGTGAAGAGATCTTGAAATTCTCTATTGGAGAAGGTATTATTCATTTTAGTAAGCATAGTCTTGTAGCGTAAAACATAGGCATTGATGTGTGCATTAGACCCTTGGTGGACTTTAGACATTTGTGCATATGAAACTTTGTCACCAATGTTGATATAGAATTGTGCAAGAAAGTAAGTTTCCAAAGTGGTGAAGGATCACACATAATGCATTGGTAGATCATAGAACCATTGCAAGGCAAAGTCCTTAATACTTCAAGGGAACATATTGGTGAGTAAGATGTTGTGAGAGGCATAGTCAAAATATGCTTCCTGGAATGATCAAAGTTGCTCTGTAGGATCACTTTTTCCATCATAAATATGAAGCTTAGAAGCAACAAAAATAAGGGGAAAGTAGATTATGAAGCAATTGAGTGGAATCCATAATGTGAGAATTAGCTGACGTACCTTGTTGTAATTGTATTATTTGGGCTTGGAGAGTGTGAACAAGGGGTTCAAGGGCCTACATGCTAGAAGAAGAAACATGAGAAGCACTATGATTACAATGTGGAACAATAGTTGATATAGGAATAGGAATAGAAACATTGTAAATTGGGGCACTTGGTGCCCCCATATATGTGGGAATAGTGGAAGAGTGAATATAGATGTCTCTTTAGTAGCTTGAGAAACATGCTTAAGTTACCCTCAAGTAACATATAGAAGGATGCCAATTTGAGCAAGATTATCATGTAAGAAATGTTTCATATGTTTTTCCTCACCCTTAAGAAGGGATTGGGAATAATTGTCAGAGTTAGCATTAGGCACTCTACGTGGAATTCAATACAGAAAAATAGGATATTACACCATTAAATGTTATGATTATAATATAGAATTTATTAATATTATGGGAATGATCATTTTGAAATTCCACATTGTAAGTGAAGATGCTTAGGATAACCATGCAATATGGCAATTCAATAAAAAAAAAGATTTAATTAATAACCCCGTAGGAGTTACCAAATTGAAACCATAGGTGTCAGGATACAACTTATTCCAGGATCCCATTTGTTTGTTTGTAATACTGCAACTTTATTTGTCCAAAATCTATGCACAGAGTATTGCCAATAATTTTATCCTTCTGCCTGACTGATTTTTTGTGACATGCATCTCATAAAGATCAAATTTTATTTTAGCCATTGCAACACTCTTTTGTCTTGAGTTCAATTTCTCATATTGCTTTTCTATTCTTATTTCTAATGCAGGTTCGCGATGGCAAGCTATTGGTGAATGGTATTGTCCAATATGAAGATTTCATTCTAGAACCACCTGCATATGAGATGCGTCCAGTGGTATTGTCCATATGGTGTGGTATTCTCTCGATCTTTTCCAAATCCCATTTTTATCTGATACAATGCTAAAGTTGTAACTACTTTTTTAATGGAGTTTCATGAAATGTCATTTGTTAGAACACTCATAGGTTGCTTTCATTTCAATTGAGAATTGGGATATTTGATTCCCAAACAAATGTTTTTATCTTTAATGTGGACCATTGCAGTGATCTGGAGGAGTTACCTAATGAGTTGGGGAAGCTTGGTGTGCACTTACGGTGCTAAGATTGTGTGCATGTGCAGGCTTGACAGCTCTGCCACCTTCTATCCACAGTCTTCAACAACTGAGACACCTTTCTCAAACAATATCCAAACTCACATTTCTAGAACACATGATTTGCGATACAAAAAATGAACAACATTTGATGTTTATTTGTAAAACCAACTCTACAAGCAAGCTTATTGTTGAAGTTGTTGAAGAATCATTCAGTTTAGACTGGTTGTTCTATTGACCAAATTACAACTACACACGTTGTATGTATGTTCAATTATTGAAACGGTAGTCTAATGTTAGCAATTTACCTACTGTGATATCGGAATGGCATTTCAGATTCTCTTTGATGGTCTCAGAATTTGACTTCAATGCAATAAAGTAAAGTGAGAAATTGATTTTTATGCAAACCAGATTTATGGGGTTCAACGTACAATATTTGTGTATTTCCTTTTTCTGAATTAGTTGTCAACGTGAATTTGGCCACATAGACATTGTGTTCAAGATTTGCTCAATTGAGAGAATAATAGGTACAAGGACGAGTTCGAATGGATCATTGCTCCTTTTTTTATTGAAATCTAATGCAGCCACTATAACAGCTCTACTCCTTTTTTCTGTAAGGAGC
The DNA here is from genome assembly GCA_019776745.2 of Taxus chinensis. Lineage (NCBI taxonomy): Eukaryota > Viridiplantae > Streptophyta > Pinopsida > Cupressales > Taxaceae > Taxus > Taxus chinensis. Next base: position 894,388,356 of record CM034147.1, on the reverse strand, counting down.
TCAATCCAAACCCTACTGCCTCAATGTACAAACACAAAAACCAGCAAAAAAAGATGAACAAAAGCATGTATAAAAACCAGAGAACTGGGCTTCTCATGAAAACAACAAACAGAGGAAAACAAACAAGGAAAAGAGAGAAAATCAAGATGCCCATGTTTTATTGCAACTGTTCAAGTTAAATATCGTTACATCTAACTTGATCCTCTGGCTTATTACATTCATTTCAGTGAACTGTATATATAGATATGAAAGATCCTAGATGTTACTCCACAAAGACTTCCACTTCAAAAGTTCAAAAAAACTTTCCCAACTTTAGCAATGGTTGTCAGTGCCAACTATTTTGCATCTGTATGGTCTCCATATCACACACAAAAAAATTAATTCAGATTTTGTTTGACTAGAACCGCCATTCAAATCTGGGATTCTGGACTGCACTAGATTTCCTTTTTACCATATGTGATTGGGCCCTTGGTTGCTTACCATTCTCACCTGGTATGAAAACAAGTCTTAACTGCTTGGTTTACTATAAAACTAATAACTATCACACTAAATCAAATAACATATACAGTTTGGCGTTCACATTGCATTGTACACATGCACTATATAGTTGTGTACATATTATACTTTATTACTTAATTTTTCAAAAATTGTATTTATATGATGTGGATAAAAAAATTAAAAGTGTAGCATTTTTTTGTTTCTATTAATTATTAAATGTTTTTAATTAATTAATTTATTTTAGTAATACGTTGACAACTTTATTTATAATTGTAATAATTTAATATTTAAATTTAAGATGGGAAACAAATAGACTCTTTAATATATATATATATATATCTCTTCTTTATTATATTTTAGTCTCATGTGTCTATCTACATCTAAAGTGTAGTATGTATGGATAAACATATTACATTAATAATGTTGAAATACTTTTCTTGTAAGAAATAACATTAGTATATTAATAATGTATAATATTTTTGTGCATGAGGTTAAATTTGACGGGCATTCTGCAAAAGGTTGGATACAAGTGGCTTCTCGCTTTCCGTGTAATTGGGGTTTGCCCTAATTTAAAGACGTTGAGGCTTTCTAGAAGGAATTAAATCTAACTCTTAACTTAGAGGGCATGTGCTAAGATAATAAAAATATAAATAATATTATAAACACACACAAACTCACAAGAAAAATTAAAAATACTCTAGAGCACTTCGGTGCCTTCTCTTGCTTCTCTCAAAATACTCTAGAGCACTTCGGTGCCTTCTCTTGCTTCTCTCTTACTTTCCTTGCTTATTGAATTACAAAGTGAAACCTCTTATTTATAGAAGTTTTCCAACCTTCTACCTTAGAAAATATCTCATAATATCTTATACTAGCAATTGCAAATGAGTTGCAAATTACACTGGAGATAGTAGCAATATTTAGTTTATTTGAGTTGTATTTCACATTGATATTGCCTGGCTGTCTATATGTTGTTCAAAGCTCTTATTTTTCTATTGTTCATATTTTTGTAAGACGCAATTATGATAGTCACCAAACTAAATCACGTTTCATCATTTGGTCAAACACCAGATATTTATCTATTAAAACTTTCGAATCTCAAAAACTTTGAACAAGATATATGACCAATATTATTTTCCAAAAAGTAAACTATAAAATTTACTTTATGAAGAAAATCAAAATCAGAAAACTTTTGAATCTCAAAAACTTTGAAAAAGATATATGACCAATATTATTTTCCAAATAGTAAACTATAGAATTTATTTTATGAAGAATAAAATCAAAATCAAATATCTAAGATAGTAAATATCTAGGATTGTAGAAAAATATCTAAAATCCGGCAAGACAATAAATATTGAAGCCGCTAGAATTTGACACTTTCCAGCAAGGACATCTTCAAAGTGGCGAACTACCGATGAATTAGATATTATTGATCTTTTGGATATTTTATAGATATTCCTAAAATTCTTACCAACCATTCTTGTATATTTACAAAATATTATGAATAATATCTCTTGATATTTTGGAGGGGATAATATTTACAATAAAATAAATATTTTACATAAAGTTGGAATTTATCTAGAACAAGATTATATATTGAGGCTTTCTGGAATTCCAAATGTGTACGAGGAAGCCATTGATTCGCTGGTAAGATGCTTCTCAAATCTTTGGGATCTCGGACTTTGGGACTGTAAAAACATTGACGAGAGCATTGTGGAAAAGGCGGCGTCTTTCGACTTTTTGTCTATGGCGGGATGCAGGAATATCAAGTGGAACACGGTATCGCAACTATGGAGGAAGATATTGTGCCTGGTTGCTTTGGATGTTTCTCGAACTGATTTCACCCTTGATAGTGATGCGCTATTAGAATTTCTCCGGTCTCGGAGTTTAAGGGTTGTTTCTGCATTCGACTATCCTAATCTATGGAGGAGCTCTTTTGCTTTGTATATTAATTCCATGGAGAGCGAGAAGTTGCTTCTATTGGCAAGCTTCACTGATGTTATGAACAAGTTTCGTGAAACAAAAAACTTCGATCCCAACCTAAAAGAATGGATGGAATGGATCCTTTCCCATGGCTTGATATGGGTGTTCAACGGTAACCCACCCTGATGATGCCTCCACGAATGGAGGGTTAGAAAAGGAGAATCCTCCAAAGTTGCAAAATTTCCAACTGAAACAACATCATTGTTTTCATGAGATAATTTTTCCATGCTATCAACAACTAAATGAGATAAATTTCTTGCAATTTCCTTGCTGTTGGAATAGGATTTTCAATGAAGGAATTTCAGGGACAAACCCAGATTCAACCTTAGCATTTGAATTAAGTTCTCCTTTTTAATCCCAAACTATTTAAACATAATAAATGAAAATATTTGTTGCACGACCCAAGAGGCTAGAGCTAGATAATTCCATTTAGTCAAAGGAACCACCTCTAATCCCACTGGAGGTTTCATAATTGTTTCGTCAACTCAAAAAAATAATGTTCAATTGGACATGCCTTGAAATTTTTTGTTGGGTATCATATTTCCGGCTAAATAATCCTGGCTATTGAACCATGTTTTTGTGTTTGTATTTGGCAATGAGTGAAGGTGAAAAACGTTACCGGGTACAGTTGCTTTCTTCCAGTAGATTGGATATGTGGGAAACGACATAGCTATACAAATTTCTACAGGTAGCAGCCTTAAGGTAAGAATACCTTGATCGTTATTAATGATGATGTTTGATTCATGTGTATGGGACTCATTTGTTTGCTTAGTATTATTTTTCTTCGTTCTACAGGCCATTTATAAACATTATGACAACAGTGGCAATCCTTACATTGTAGGAATTCATCATTTTTTTGAAGTTTATGAGTTGTTTTTATCTCAATTTCTAGATATCCATCCTAAAGGTGGGTGAATGTTTTTCAGCACCATGGGATTTGCTGCCACAACTATCAGTGTGTCTTTACACGATGGTAGGAATCTCTAATAAGTTTCTTGCCACATTTATTGGTATGCTTACACTTGATGGTAGCAACAAAATCTCTAATAAGTTTATTGATTGCAATTGTCTCACAATTTCTTTAGGGAAGAAATCACTATTTTTTCTCCCAAGAAAGTTAGTAAAAATCATGGAAGAGTGTATAACAATATGCTTGTCTTGGATGATGATTATGTTTTCCAAGGTGCCTTGTGTATGATGAGAATATTGAAAATTATTCTACACTAATTTTCTCAATCATATTTACCTGTCGTTACCATTCAAAAACAAAGAAAAAGGGAACAAACAGGCTGTCATGAATAACATCAATTGCTTCTGGTTCTTACACTCATATAAACCTTTGTTTGGTCTCGAACGCAGCCTTCTAGGTATCTTCATTAATTCTAACCTGGTGTTGACCTGACTTCAAATACAATTTAGTGAAAAACAAAACCTGCTATCACCGATCCAACATGTCATAAATATTTAAAATAGTGATTATTGATGGTAATTTTGTTCAGGACATATAACTCTATGCATATGCTCGATGATGAGTAGTTCTTCAAACAAGCACAATCGCCATCTACATAGGGACTTACTAGGTTTGATAGCACCTGGATCAAAGAGTCCTACTTACTGCTTGATCTTGTCGGACTCAAAAACTGAAGTTCTGTAGTTACTAATGTATGATGACACTGCATCTAGGGTATGTTGAATCCCATGCTCTATCGAGTGCTTAGTTGGCGATGGATTTTAGGCTCCAGAAATACCTCCACACAAGATAGAATCAGATTATGCATCTGCTCCCTCGCTTGAATGCTAAGTGGATGAGCAGAATATTTTGCTACTTAGTTTTATCTTCCTTCAGCCTCGTGGTTAGAATCAAAACGTTTTTTTTCTTGAGTTGAGCATTATCTTTTATTATCTAGGAGGAACCGGTGAGATTTTCTCCTTACCTTGGTATGCATTTACCTAGTTTGGCTTCCCATCATTCATTAGCATATATTTCTCCAAATTGTGGTATAAAATGACATGTTTTTACCTTAAAAAATGTCTTACCTTCACCACTTCATACAATGTGTTGGGCTATAATGCGACATCAGTCTCACCAAACTACTTTTCTAAGTTCTTTGTTGGGTGACCTGCATCTCCACATCCATGCTTGTTCAACCTAGTGGTTAGTGATCTAGATTCTTGAATTTATTTGACCCACGTGTCTTGACAAGTGATTTAGAGATCAGGTTCCCCTGACTTCCTTTGTCAAATAAGGTAATTAAATTTGAATCCTTAACTTGGATCTTGACGTGGAACAACCTTTTTTTTCACCTCATTAGGCCCCTTTTCTTGTTAGGGTTGAAAGTTTGTTCCCTCCTTCATTGCCAATATTTTCTTTGACAAATTTGGTGGCACCTTCTTTTGCTAGCATTGGTTAAGCGTAACTTTACATGTTGTAGTATCAGCGATAACTTTTTCATCCCAGTCTTGTTTGGCGCAACTGACTTCATTGTCTTACCTTTCATCATCACAATTTTGGTTAACGTAAATTGATTCTGCTCAGCCTTCTTGGGTGAGTATTTCTTCATCCGTGCTAGAATAATGGCTCTTTCATTCACTTCTTCAACATTTATTTATTTATTTCCCATTGACGATAGAAATTTCTTGATTTTAGTATTCGCGGTAGGTGACTCTAGATGTGATGCCCAACACTGCTCCTCCAAATGTCAATTCGTCTTGCAGTGCTTGTGAGTCTTCTTCCTGTCACTAGATTCAAAATTCTTTGAAGTCATATACATGGTCTTCACTCCGCAACCTTTAATTATATACATTTTCCCTTTCATTCTTGCATTCTTTGTACTTGTAAAAATATGTGGGTTTCTTACCTTCTACCTTTATATAGAATGCCTTTCTTTGTATCTGCTTATCCAACACAAGGCAAAATGTCCATTTGTCCTCTATATGAATGATGAGAAAATAATATTTAAATTCCAAGATTCCCTTTGTTGAAGTTGTCAAACTTGGTGGACCTGCACGTTAGGATAGAAATTTGTTGCTTTTAGTATTCGCAGTAGGTGACTCTAGATGCAATGCCCAAGATTGCTCCTCCAAAGGTTAATTTTTCTTGTAGTACTTGTGAGTCTTCTTCTTGTCACTATCTTAAAAATTATTTGAAGTCATATACATGGTCTTCACTCCACAACCTTTAACTGTAGACCTTCTGCCATGACATAAAATGCCTTTCTTTGTATCTGCTTATCCAACAAAAGGAAGAATGTCCAGTTTTTCATCCATATATAATGACAAGAAAATATGATTTAAATTCCAAGATTCCCTTTGTTGAAGTTTTCAAACTTGGTGGACCTATACGTTAGGATAGGGATGTTACTCTCCACCCAAGTAAACCTCTTCTCAAACTCTTCATGCTTCAAATCGTTCCTTTGTTTATCGCTTCCTAGCACCTCTAAGTACACCACTCAGATTGTTGTGATAGGGGCCTTCTTAGATGTCTTATAAGTCATGAATCTCCAATAAGCTGACAGGGAGGATTCCAGAAGTCCTTTGGCTCATGCAGGCACTTGTTGTTTTGTAAGTGCTCTGTAATTCCTCCCATCCTGGGAAACCTTTCCCACGTAGGAAAGTTGTAAGTTATTTTTTTAAAAGTCATCTCATCTAATTCAATTTTAGATTATTGCTCAATTTTCAAGATGCATCTGATTTGTCTTGCTTTTCTTTGCTCTTATCAGGTATCTGCACAATAACAATCTTACATGACCTATTCCACCTGAGTTGGGAAACATGACAAAGCTGAGTTACTTGTAAGGGTCTTTATGAAAATGTTTTATAGTTGCATCCATCTAACATAGGATTAAAAGAGTAAATGTTTAGCGAAAATTTTGTCCTCTAAGCTTTTCTAAGTTTACATGTTGCCTTTGGTTATAACAACGTGCATGGCAATCGACTGAATAAAACAATGCCTCTTGAATTTTAGAAGCTTGGAAGCCTTACTTATTTGTAAGTTATTTCAGATTATATTTTGTGTTGTTGAATGATCATGTATGTGATGATTGTGGAAGGGTTATGTCAAGCACATTAAGCATGTATATATAATACACCCGTGGTCTAATGAGTCTAGCAATATTATGTTATTACTTTTATAGGAATCTGTCCTCAAACAATATTAAAGGAGCAATTCCGATAGAGCTGGGATATATTATAAGTTTAGATACATTGTGAGTTCAGTTATTTTTTATTTTTTGGTGATACTTCCAATAGGCTATTAAGAATTGTGTTTGGAGATAAATTTATTCTCTAAATGACAGCTGTGCAAGACTTCCAAATGATTTGTTAATGTCTATTCTAGCATGAAATCCTAAGGGCCCTCTCTGATAATAAACTTTTTGGACCCATTCCGCGATCTTGTGGGGGCTTTGGAACATCTTCTGAAATTGTAAGTCTTGTCCATATAGGATTTTATACAGCATAAACAAGAAGTCCAGTTTCTATGAGTAAACATTAAATTGACTTGATGATTCAACTCAATTATAAATTCAAGGAATTTGAGCGGAAATAGACTGAATGGGTTTCTGCCAGAGGAGTTTGGAAATCTGAGGAGTATAGTGGACATGTAAGTTCTTTATACTGAAAATCTGACTATTTAACTCACAAGGTCATGTTTTTCGATCTATATGCTATGTATTTTCATTTCAAGGGAAACTGTAACTTATTGTGCCATTATAATTAGCCAGTTCTGTTTCAGCCTTGCTAGATTGTGATGATTCCTTTTTCCACATGTTTCTTTGTGAAGATTTGAAAGATATGATTTGAAAATTTAATACTCTTGCCCTAATAATAGATGATATTGTAAATGGCTCTATTTCTTTTACAGAAACCTCTCCTACAACAATTTTTTTGGCGACATTCCTGTCATTAAAAACTTTTCAAGGTTTCCTCCAGACAAGTGTAGATATAACCAAAACTTTTCTCTCCGAACCGATTCAGTTTTTTTTCTTATGGTTTTTGGATATTATCAATTAATTGATGCAAGTAATAATATTCCCTTAGCTTCCTAGGAAATCCCGACCTCTATGGCAACTAGATTGGATCACTTTGTGGAATGTACTCTGAGCCACCAAAAGGTAAAATTATAGTAGTTGTCTTTTAAATAGCTCAGGTTCCATAGAATTTCTTCTATTTTTATCAAAATATTGATTAACTTGGATATGTATGATGTTGTGTAATAAAATTGTGGACTAATCCAATGAACAACATCCATCTCAAAACTAAAAATTGTTTGGAGCAAGGTGATATAACTAACTTGGCTAGACATGATTTTATATTGTATAGATTATCAGACAACAAATCAAAAATCAATATCTTATTATAATTTATTTATTGACACATCTATTTGTTACATTTACGTTCTCCAAGGTTGGTCATACAACATATGGACATGGCTCTTCACATGTACAATGACATAATGAGAATCACAGAAAATCTAAACGAGAAATATATATTTGGATATGGTGCTACAAGCACTGTTTATAAATATTTTCTAAAGAATTGTAAGCCAATTGCTATAAAGAGATTGTACAATCACTACCCAAAAAGCTTGCGTGAATTTGAAACTGGGCTGGAAACAGTTGGAAGCATCATTAAGCATTAGAAACTTTTGAGATAACATGGATATTCGCTTTCTCCACATGGAAACCTGTTGTTTTATGATTACATGGTAAACGAAAGTCTGTGGAACATCCTACACAGTGAGTAAATTGATTATGTTATGAAGAAAAATGGATCTGTACATTGTAGATTCATAAGAATCTAAGAAATCTCTAACCTTTTGATTAAAATGGATTTTTGGAGAATCTAACAAGTGTTTTTTTAATTTTTTTTCATATAGGATCATAAAAGAAGATAAAGATAGACTGGGACACTCAGCTAAAGATTACTAATACTGCTGCAGAAGGATTAACATATCTTCATCATGACTGTAACCCATGTATTGTTCACATAGATGTGAAGACTTCTAACATTCTTTTGGATAATAATTTTGAAGCACATTTGTTAGACTTTGGCATTGCCAAGTGTATTTCCTCGGCCAAAACCCACACCTCTACCTATGTTATGGGTACCATTGGTTACATTGACCTTGAATATGCAGGAACATCAAGGCTTAATGAGAAATTGGATGTATACGGCAAGGACATTCTCATCTTGCCTTACAAAATGTTCAGAAGCTTCACAAATTCTTTTATTCAAGTATCATGTACAATAATACAAACTTGTTGGCTTGAAGTGGATATGACATCAGAAGTCTTACTTTTTTTTGTTGCTAGTCACACTCCACTTTGCAGCCACACATACAAAATGTGTTCCCTGCACTTTTCACAACGAAGGTACTCCATTCAGCAACATGGGTCCCCTCCCACATTTATCGAATCTCAATCTGAATCACGACATATTTTTGAGTTGGGTAAAAGACAATTTAAGGGTTATGTAGGTAATTTGGGCAGGAATTGACATCCCTTATATTCCATTGGCATTAAGAAGAACCCTATATGTGCTCCTTGCTACCCAGTATTCATAGGTTTTAAGATTCCAGATAGGATGTTTATTATCCTTACAAAGCATATATGTTTTTTAATGGGTTATTACTTCTACCCAAGTAGCAATTTTTGTAAAATAGAGTATAATATGATACATTTAATATATGGAAAGAATATGGGTTCATTTAAAAAATTGATAATTTTATTAAATTAATTATGAGTGTAAGAAGTAAAATCAATGTTTTAAATTAAATATTGATGCATTTAATTGTTTATTTAGGGAGTTTTCAACTAAAAAATGTTTTGTTTAAGAGTATTTTGTCAAACTGTTTACATTTTAAGAATTTTATGTTTTTACAGTGTACCAATTTTAGATCAGATTTTTGGATAAAATTGTGTTTAAATCATTCCCATGAATTAAAATAACATTAAATTATTTATTGGTTTATAAATATTAAATAAATAAATTATATAATATTATACCATTTCTCTCCAAATAATTAAAAACCACAAAAATATCCCTCTAAATCAAATAACTTATAACGTTAGAGTTTTCTAATTTATGTCATAAATTTAATTCTATGCATTCAAGTGCCTAATGCCCATACGAGTTTAGAGATTGTCATACTTAGCTTTTTAGAGATTTTTAGAGATTCCAATGGGTCTTTAAGGAGTCTCATTCGATATGAAGATCAGAAATGCTTAGCTTTATTTATTCGTGAAATACTTCAAATTCGGGAAAGAACACTCAAATTGCAGTCCTCAAATACAAATGAGTACAGAAATATCAGTTCTTACTTCCACATTACTGATTTCAGGAATCTTAAGAGATCTCATATGCAGACAACCTGGTCCAGATGTGTTAGACAACGCACTTTCTATTGGTTTCACGATCTGCAACCTTCTAGCGGTTGATTTGTTGTTTCTTTTTTTCTGTTTCTGAAGATGGTTTAGCACTCCCTTTATATTTTGTTTCTTGGTTTGTATTTTTTCTGTCCCATAGGCCATTCTTGGCCTTTTGTGGACATTAATATCTAAATAAATAAATACTCCATTAATAGAAACTAAAAAAGCAGTTTGAAAATAGATAGGTGCTCTACTCTAGTAATAGAAAAGCGTTTTTCTATTATATATTGGATTGTACCATACTACAACTCCATTCCATAGTTGAATGTGGCAATGGAGTTGTTTCCCAATCTTCCACAGGATTTACGTCGCCAGTGTTTGCTGAGAGTGCAGTTCATATACCACAATACACTCAAATTTGTTTGTAAAGAGTGGAGGGCTGTGGTGGAATGTCCTCAATTCTATTGAGACAGAAAGCGCCATGGCACCTTCGATGAGCTTATTGCAACTCTGAGCAAAGCACGGGGAGAAGATGAATTGGAAGTGCATATTTACGATCCTCTGCACAATTCATGGCAACGCCTGCCTCACCTTCCAAATAAATTCAAAGTAAAAATTTTATATAGTTGTTCTAACTGCGTCGTTGTGAACCAGAAAGTAGTTGTGATGGGACTTTTGGACCGTCTTACCAAAGAAAACACTGGTATTGTGATTTATGATGTGTCCGCTCGAACATGGAAGAGAGGGGAAGATATGCCTGTGTGTGAACACTTCTTCTGCTCTGTGTCACCTATAACTCAGATGCACATTTACATCGCAGGAGGATACATCTACCATAGTCAGGCTATATCTTTTGTTGGAAAATCAAGTCAGAATTTATTGTGCAATTAATCTCTATCTTTTCCCAGATATTATCTCACTGACATATCTGATTTGTAATTAATTATGACTGCTGCACATTTACTTTTTGTTGAAACATTCTCCCTGATTATCTCTTGTCAGAGATTTTGTGTTGACTTGCAAGGCAAGTCTTTTGTGTAGGTGTTTATTATTAATGCATCATGTTTTATTGTAAAATTGTAAGAAGAGCAAGAAGCAGGAAGAAGAAGACAGAAGAAGGAGAAAAACCAGATTTAGAAGAAGAAGAAAAGTGCACAGTTCCAGCTCAAGTCTGGACTATTTTTGCTGATAGAAAAACTTCATTTCTCAGTTGTTATTGTATGAATGAATGTTTTGTGTGCAGTTGTAGCTGCTGTTCATTATTGGCGAATATTTATATGTATTGCTGAAGCAATTTGATGCCCAGATCTGTGTTATTTGCAGCCAAGTGTTTTATCTTATTTTGCTGTTATAAATTTCTGTAGCTTCTCTTTTCCCCTGTTCTGCATCCTTTAAATCCACTGCATTTTATTTTCTATTGTTGTCTGAAGATTCTGTAGATTCTGTAGACTCTGTAGTTTCCGTAGATCCTCATATTCCCTTCATCTGGTATCAGAGCTTGGCTAAACCCTTCTTCTATTTCATTTCTGGGTTTTTAGTTTTTCATTTGGCAGCCATTAATGGCTTCTACATCTGGCGCATCGCTGGTTAGTGTGCAAACTCTGATTTTCACAGGAAAGAACTATGAGTATTGGTCTTTGACCATGAAAGCTTTGTTTCGGTCTCAAGACATTTGGGAAATGGTTGAAAATGGTTACCAGGAACCAGCAGACCAGGCAACATACAATGCTCTTACACAAGCTCAAAAGGACATCTTGAAGGAACAGAGGAAGAAGGATGGGAAAGCATTGTTTTATATCCATCAAGCAATGCATGAGAGCATACTCCCAAGAGTTGCAGCAGCAAAGCAAGCCAAGGAAGCATGGGACACACTTCAGATTGCGTATCAAGGTATGGACAAGGTTAAAACTGCTAAATTACAGCTCCTTAGAAGAGAATTTGAAAATTTATCAATGAGAAACTCAGATTCAATAGAGTCTTTCTTTACTCATGTTGTTGGTCTGATAAATCAAATCAAGTCCCATGGAGAGGTCATAGAGGATAGGAAGGTTGTTGAGAAGGTACTTAGAAGTCTCCCTACTAAATTTGATCCCGTAGTTGTGGCTCTAGAGGAAACCAAAGATTTGAGCCAGTTTAGTGTTGATGAACTACATGCCTCTCTTATCAATCATGAATATAGACTGAATAGATCAAATAGTTTAGTTGAAAATGCATTTTCATCTCAGATTTCTGTAAATCGTGGAAGAGGAAGGAGGAGTTTCAGTCCTAGAGGTAGAGGGAGAAGTTCTCCTAGAAGTGGACGTAGTAGCAGTCCTGCAAATGCTGGTGGTAGAGGTCAAAATCAGAATTTCAGTCACCCAAGTGGCCAAAGATTTGACAAATCACACATTCAATGTCACTATTGTAAGAAGTTTGGGCATTATGCTCATGAATGCAAGAAAAAACAATATGATCAGTAGAAGCAAGGTCAAAATCAGTCAAGTAGCACTCCCTCAGGCAGCATGTTCATTGCATGCACGAAGATTGCTGAAGCAATCCCTACAAACTCTCCAGTTGAGTGCAATGTTGTTCAAGAAAGCCCATGTGACATATGGTATTTAGATTCGGGCTGCAGTAATCACATGACAGGTAATAAAGATTTGTTTTCTAGCTTGGATGAATCAGTTCAAACTGATGTTACACTTGGTAACAACAACAAAGTCACTGTTTTGGGTAAAGGTACGGTTAATATTCTAACCAAAAAGGGGGAGCCAAAATTTATGCCTGATGTATATTATGTTGCTGGTCTAAAACACAACTTGATGAGCATTGGACAGCTGATACAAAAGGGATATAGAGTGTACATGGAAAATAATGAATGTGTTATTTTGGACAAGCTTCCAAGCAATATGCTTATTGCCAAGGTACAAATGACTACAAACCACATGTTTCCATTAAAAATAAGGCCGGCTATGAAAGGAAAAATAGCTCAAGCTGTTCATGAGACACATACTATAAATTCTGGAGCAGCTTTTAAGGTAGAAGATACAAAATCAGCAGTAGCCAAAGACAGCTACGGAAAAGTTCAACACAGCTACGGAAATGTTCAAAACAGCTACAAAAAGGTTCAAGACAGCTACGGAAATGTTCAAGACAGCTACAGAAATGTTCCAAGACAGCTACGGAAATGGATAGCTACAGAAATGGCCAGAACTCCAAAGAGGAAAAAGATGTTTCTGTAGAAACTCAAGCAGCGTTTCAATCAGTGGTAAAGGATGATTCTTGGCTATGGCATTTTAGATTTGGGCATTTATATTTTGGAGCGCTGAAATTACTACATATGAAGAATATGGTAAAAGGTTTGCCATTAATTGAGAAACCAGAAAGAGTTTGTGAAGGATGTATTATGGGCAAACAACATAGAGAGTCATTTCCGGTTGGCAAGGCAAATAGAGCTACAGCTCCACTTGAGATTGTGCATTCAGATATTTGTGGGAAAATGCAAACACCGTCTATAGGAGGCTGCACTTATTTTCTTACTTTTATTGATGATTTCACAAGAAAAACTTGGGTTTATTTCTTGAAACACAAATCTGATGCATTTTCTTATTTCCAGCAGTTCAAGGCACTTGTGGAGAAGCAAAGTGGCCACTACATCAAGGTTCTAAGGATGGATAGAGGCGGTGAATTTATATCTAATGAATTTATAAATTTTTGCAGATCTCATGGCATACACAAGCAATTTACAGCCCGCTATACACCTCAGCAAAATGGTGTGGCAGAGAGGAAGAACCGAACAATTATGGAGATGGCTCATAGCATGATGGCAGCCAAACATCTACCAAATGAATATTGGGCTGAGGCAGTGGCAACTGTTGTTTACATCATGAATAGGTGCCCAACAAAGAGCGTAAGAAACAAAGTCCCTCAAGAGGCTTGGACAAGAAGGAAACATAGTGTTTCTCATATGAAGGTATTTGGATGCATAGCATATGCGCATGTTCCAGATGAGTTGAGAAAGAAGTTAGATAATAAAGGACAAAAATGTATATTTGTTGGTTACTCAGAGGAAACAAAAGCATATAAGTTGTTTGATCCTATCAATAGGAAAGTTATAATCAGCCGTGATGTTCAGTTCGTGGAGGATGAAGCATGGGATGGAAGCATAGAGAGGACTGTCAGAATTGCAGCTGCTGTCCCAAATGATAATATGGCGGATGAAGTGTTTCCAACACCAAATATAACTCAAACAGCAGCTCCTTCCAATCCCGGGATGGTACCACAAGTTGCAGCTCAAGCTACACCTTCATTCACACCAAGGAGATCTTCAAGGCTGCTGTCCACACCAACAGGACAGAAAACTTCACAAGCATCTACACCGGCATCTACATCAATCAGTATCCTTGGAGCAACACCATCTAGCACTCCAAGTAGTTCTTCATCTCCGGATCCAACTCTAGCAAGCATGATGCCACGAAAAACAAGGAGTTTGAGTGAGTTGTATAATGTTGACACAACTAATTCATTTTCAGCTTTTGCTTTATTTTCTCATATTGATGATCCATTAACATTTGAAGAGGCTGTGAGTAGTGATATATGGGCAAAAGCCATGGATGAGGAGATTGAATCCATTGAAAAGAACCAAACATGGGAGTTGGTTGATTTGCCGGAAGGCAAAGATGTAATTAGTGTCAAATGGATTTATAAGACTAAACAAGATGCTGATGGGAAAGTGCAAAAGCATAAAGCAAGGCTAGTTGCAAGGGGCTTTACACAACAGCCCGGTATAGACTTCAATGAGACATTTGCTCCGGTTGCTCGGTTGGATACAGTTAGGACTGTTTTAGCTATTGCTTGCCCACAACAAGTGGCCTGTATATCAAATGGATGTAAAGTCTGCATTTTTAAATGGCTATTTAGAGGAGGAAGTGTATGTGGAACAGCCACAAGGCTATGAGCTACCGGGTCATGAAGACAAGGTGTATAGGTTGAAGAAGGCACTCTATGGATTGAAGCAAGCTCCAAGAGCTTGGTACAGCCGCATTGACTCCTATCTCATTCAAAATGGTTTCCAAAGAAGTGGTTGTGAACCACATTGTACATCAAGGTCAACAAGCAAGGTAACATTTTGATTGTTTGCTTGTATGTGGATGATCTAATCTTTACCGGTGATCTAAACATAGATTCTTTCAAATCAGTAATGAAGAATGAATTTGAAATGACTGATTTGGGTCTTATGAGGTATTTCTTGGGGATTGAAGTCCATCAATCCAATGATGGTATATTTATTTCTCAATCTAAATATGCAAATGAAGTTTTGAAGAGATTTAATATGGCAAGGTGCAAGGTATCCCCAACACCGGTTATGACAGGGATGAAGTTAAGCAAGGAAGATGATGGAGCATGTGTGGATTCTACATTGTTCAAGAGGCTGGTTGGAAGCCTTATGTACTTAACAGCCACAAGGCTGGATATTATGTACGGTGTAAGTCTGATTTCAAGGTTTATGGAGTCTCCAAAAGACTCACATTGGCAGGCCGGTAAGAGGATATTGAGGTATGTAAGTGGTACAAAGGATTTTGGTATATTGTATTCCACTTCAGATGATTTCAGTCTTGTTGGGTACACTGATAGTGATTGTGGGGGCAGCATAGATGATAGGAAAAGTACTTCTGGGTATACTTTTCACTTTGGTACAGGTGTTGTGTCATGGGCATCAAAGAAACAACCCATTGTGACTCTTTCTTCAGCTGAAGCTGAGTATGTGGCAGCCACTAGTGTTGCGTGTCAAGTTGTTTGGATGTGAAGGATGTTGAAAGATTTGATGCATGATCAAAAGGAAGCCACTACAGTATTCTGTGATAACAGTTCAGCCATAGCATTATCTAAAAATCATGTGTTTCACAAGAGAACTAAGCATATTGATACGAGGTATCATTTTATCAGAGAGCTTGTAAGCAACAAAGAAATTTGTCTTGATTTTTGTAGGTCTGAAGATCAGTTGGCTGACATATTTACAAAAGCACTGGCAAAAGAGACATTTGAGTATTTACGAAGTGGCTTAGGAGTTTGTGACTTTGCACAAGTTAGCAGCTCCGGAAAACTGTCAGTTAGCTACGGAAATGCTACAACAGTTTTTGAACAAACTTGATTCATATTTCTAATGATCTGCAGTAGTTCATAATTAAGGGGGAGTGTTGGAAAATCAAGTCAGAATTTATTGTGCAATTAATCTCTATCTTTTCCCAGATATTATCTCACTGACATATCTGATTTGTAATTAATTATGACTGCTGCACATTTACTTTTTGTTGAAACATTCTCCCTGATTATCTCTTGTCAGAGATTTTGTGTTGACTTGCAAGGAAAGTCTTTTGTGTAGGTGTTTATTATTAATGCATCATGTTTTATTGTAAAATTGTAAGAAGAGCAAGAAGCAGGAAGAAGAAGACAGAAGAAGGAGAAAAACCAGATTTAGAAGAAGGAGAAAAGTGCGCAGTTCCAGCTCAAGTCTGGACTGTTTTTGCTGATAGAAAAACTTCATTTCTCAGTTGTTATTGTATGAATGAATGTTTTGTGTGCAGCTGTAGCTGCTGTTCATTATTGGCGAATATTTATATGTATTGCTGAAGCAATTTGATGCCCAGATCTGTGTTATTTACAGCCAAGTGTTTTATCTTATTTTGCTGTTATAAATTTTTGTAGCTTCTCTTTTCCCCTGTTTTGCATCCTTTAAATCCACTACATTTTATTTTCTATTGTTGTATGAAGATTCTGTAGATTCCGTAGACTCTGCAGTTTCCGTAGATCCTCGTATTCCCTTCTATCACAAAAATAATTTGTAAAACTCTACACAGTTTGAAGGTAGAGTTTATCATTTACTCCTTTAAACTCTTAATATTAATAACTAGCAATCGCATATGTACAATGCAATGTGAACACCAAACGGTATATGTTATTTGATGTAGAGGGATAGTTATTATTTTTGTAGTAACAATCTAATTAAGTTGCAATTTCATAGGCATGTTTACCAAATCTTACAACCATTAAATGAAAAAATTCATAACAAAAGAATATATTGCCCACTTACCTAAAGCTCCCAAAAAATCTACATGATGCAAATGAACACTCAAACCCACAAATTTTCAAACATCTTGAGAAAGCCCATAATAGACACTTGAAATTCACAATTTAGCAAAGCATTTGTTAAGATAAAAAAGGACTGAAAAAATCTAGCTTCTATAAATTAAACAATATGAATGTCCCTCCAGTGATCTAAATCTGCTTAATCCTACCAATAATAAAGCTAAGGCTCAATGCCTAAATGTCCAATGCATCTCTCACAATCAAAGATTTTTAAATTATTACATTTTAATCCAATAAATTCGTCATAAATCCTAACATTTGCAAAAATATATTCAATGCCACTTTTTTCAGATAAACCCTGAATCAACCCATATTGTCCAGTGAAATGGGAATTTTACATTATTGAACCCTAAACTAATAGAATCGTAAACCATCTGCAAAAAATTCAACACTTTTTTTACAGATCAAGCCCTAATCAGCCCACATTGTTCAATGAAAACCTTTACCATCGGATCTAAACACTACCCAAATGTTATTCCCCTAGTTCTAAATACCAATACAACAAAAAAATGAGATAAATTCAAAATCATTGCAGGTCGCGTTCTTACTCATGGTGATGCTATTTAGAGCTCTATATTTTGAGGCAACAATGATGATGAGAGAGGCAACCTTTGTCTTGGGGGCCTGGATAACAGTGGGCATGGGAGCGACCCTAGCGGTGAAATATCTTCTGGCGCGTGGTGAAATATCCTCTGGCGTTAAGGGAGTCACGAGTTAGGTTTGACTGAGCCCTAAATATGCAAGAGGTGGTGGCAACTTTATAGGTACTGGCGGATATCCTCCCTCTAGCACTGGTAAAGGCGGTGGTAAAAGTGCCACCATGGTTTTCCCTCCCGTGTCAGGAATTTTCAACTATATGATATAGAGGTGTTATGAATTTTTCCAGGAATGATTCATCATCCCCACCATATGCTGGTTTGATATTCTCTCTTGTGATAACACTGATGTTTCTCACAAACATACCATATAGTTCATAGGCCATCTACAGGGAAACAAGAACATATGTAAAGCTTCAGGAAATTGAAAGCACATAAGATCAGTGTCAAGGTCTTAAACATCAAAATATAATTTAATTGAATATGTGGGTGGCATACTCACATTATGGGAAATGTAGCAAAGTCATTCTGGCATAAAGCGAATGTTTGCATCTTCACCCCATATCAGTAGGTAGAGTGCCATGTTAAGTATTTTACACTGGTGCACCTCATGTTCTATTTTTGGTAAGCTGACAAGGTACAGGCTAGTCATCAAGGGCAAGCACAATTTAAACCCCATCAATATCCAATATTTGGTAATACCACAACAACACAATTTTAGAGGCATATAAATGTATACAAACACTTCTGCTTCATTAAGGAAACCTCAAAAGCAAACAAATTGCAACTCAATAAATATTTGAGATTGAAGATTATCATACACCATGGCATAACCTTGAAGACATATAAACATGCATAAGCGACCTCTCTTGCATAAAAACTAATTACACAATTTAACAATTATTCCATAAGTGACATTAAATTGTGCTTCCGTGCAAGAAATTTGCACCACTTCTTGTAGTTCTTGAACAACTTACTCGGTACTGAATCTATTGCACGTTCATCAAGATGCAAATGTAAAATTTGTAAATCAGGCAAAAGAATGAACTTGTCATTCACATTCATACAAAATTCATGGCTACATATGTTTGTCAAGATAAAGGAGTACCGATCATATTGAGAGGCATTGGCTTTGGCTCTAATCTTATGTGTACATTGCCCAGTAGAAGAAATAAATGCTCCCTTTGGTTTGCAACATTGTCAGTCTGAAGACAAGAAATATTCATAGAATGCAAATATTTTCCAGCAATTCAAAATCAGTGATATTTGGACTAAAAATAGAAATTTATTATTATGACATCATTTAGACTAAACACAACAAAAAGATTTGACCTGAAAGCTAAACATAGCCTGCAACCAATCAAAAAGGTATACTTCTCTTATCTTCTGTTGTTGCTTCCAAAATGAGGGAGGCCAATTCAATCCATGAATGTTGCGAAGGGCAATTACAACAGCTTTAATCTGGGTAAACAAGGACTGTCATTCTCGGAAACAATGCTTGTAAAGATAAACACAGGCACACACAAATATGCACATAGGTACATTAACCTCTGCATTATGAATGAACCAAAATGTCCAAGTATCATGTAAGATACTTCACATAGAAAGTACAAGCATACATCCTTCAACAATCCAAGAAAAGTAAGGCATAATAACTCATTCAGATAAAGTGAGAAGTCCCACTTAAGTACATGCCTACAAAATTCCTTAGTAACCAGTTCGAGTTTAGCAGTCCATCTAATTTAGTTCAGAATTTTCTTACCTCCTCCAGTTGCATAATTGCTTGTGAAACACTTGCAGCATCAAGGGGAAGGGTATTGTAAGGTGCATAGATTTCCTTTTTCTTTTGAACATCTTTGGCTGCTTCCATAATTTGCATATGTTTCAAACATTAAAATGATTTTAAAATAAAGTCCTGACATTGAATTAAATCTCGTTGTTGGTTGAACGAAATTAGCATCACTGCAAATTCAATCATACATAGGAAATATTTAAAAATTTCCACCAATGCGCAATATTATTCCTATAAGCACTGCAAGAATCAAATAACCTCAAACATGCCCATTCCGAAATTATTTCTATAATCGTTCTCTTTAAAAGTTTACCTTAGGGGCAACTTCTTTTTTTTCAGTTTTATTGACAGCACACAACACTTCAAAAAGAACCCACGCTGTCTGATATGCTTTTGCAATTTGATCCCTGTCAGATTAAAAAGGTAAATTTTTTTACACAATGGCAATTGACTCCTTAATTGGGCACTCATTATACAAGATATACATTTGAAAATAAGAGTAACTGTCAGACTGTTCAGCCCTAACCCTGACATAGTTTTCAGAATATTGGATATAAAAGCTCTCAACTTATTTTGCATCCTTCGAGACAACTCTTGTAGCTAGTGTTTTCACATTCTCTTGCCAATTATGACCCAAGAATCAAGAAACAAAAATAAATTTCTATAAAGAATAACAAAATATCCAATATTTCCGAAAAAAAACATATTCAATAGTCTGATATGTTTCATATTCTAATTCCAAGGAGGACTTAGAGATGAACTACTCATTCTTGACTGCATAGAAAGAAAAAAATGCACAGATCATGTTGTATTCCTATGGTTGAAATAAAAGGGGGAAAATGGCCCATTAATATATCCAGACACATTCCAGAAGATTCAACTTTGTAAGAATTTCAATTAGATTTTCAAGAATAGTGTATACCATATTTTAAGGCAAACTCTTACATGTGGATGAAGATATGGCTCTGTAGGATTTTTTGAGGTATCTTACGAGGCAAAGTCTTATAATAAGAGGCGGAAAATGAAAGCATGCATTTTTTAATGAAATTTTTTTGCAGTAAAACTACAGTCAAATAGGCATACAGATTCAAATACCATACATTACACAACAAAGATAAAGAAAATAACAGAAATTGAAGTAAGCAAACATGCTTTAAAGTTTAATGGAAAATCTTTGGCTAATGTTTTACATTTTGGTTATAGTCTTTAAACAGTTACTATTTCGTCGATATCTCATTTTTCCTATGCTAGAATTTGGCGAATGCTTATAGAAAATGCATATTGTTCAGTACAAATTGAGGCACATACTTAATCGGGAAAAAAATAGACAAATGTTTTATATATTAATATAAAAGATCCTTTTTCAAGAAAATTCAAGGAAAAGATTCAACCAACCAGCGACTAAATTATATCTACCTTTGTTCCTTGTTCATTTACAAAAGCTTCAAAATAAAGTGCAGAAACTAAAGCCAATATCCAATTCAAAAAAAATGGAGAAAAATGTGAGATACGGAAAGAAGAAATGAGCAAACAGTAATTCGTCTTGACAAGATGGAATACCTTGGTAGGAAATTTTCATCCAATTTCCTAATTGGATCCAACACATCATCGATGACGGCTGGCCCTATCCCTCACGTAAGTTCGCAGGGGATAGTGAGTTGGCCGCTGACTGGGCAAAAGCTGCAGTATTAACGGAGCAAAAGAAAAGTTAACGGACCCTGTCTTATCAGCGCCTCCACTGACTGCTCCACCACCCAAGTCATTTCAACGCCTCCCCTGCTCAGCCATACGCATTCACATTTATTGTTTTCAATATGCTGCGCCACCACTTAAATTATATATTGAATGCAAACCACTTAAATTATATTCATTAAACTATTTACTCTCCATTTTTTTGGCGCCACTGTTCTGTTTTTTTTTTATTTTTACATAAATGATTTATTTAAGTATTGTAAAAAAGAACAGTAGTCATATTTCTTCAGTTTTATGGAAGTTGAAGGAGATTTCTGAAGGTTGGCTATGGAAGTTGAAGGAGATTTCTGAAGGAGATTATTGCTCATGACAGGGAAAATTTGGAAATAATCTCTACATTGCAAATCAGGCAAGAACATTATATTTTTTTAAATCAGTGATAAGTTCAACTCATCTTGTTTATTAATTTATTAAGTTTTTGGACTACTTTCCCAGTCATCTATCAAAGTTGAAAGGAATAACAATTCTGGGTTAGTGTTTGCAAGATTTATTTGAAACAAGGCTAATTGAAAACAAAGAATTATAAGTTGAATGGTAATTCAGATTCTTATATCTAATATTCAAGGTAAGATTTTCCTGAGAGAGTTTTGGTACAACAATACAACAACATATTACGTTGTTGCCCAATCTAAATGATGGAATACGTTATATTTACAGGCTATGGTCATTATAGTGTATAAAACTATGATGCCACATTCTTATGTGCCTACGGGATGTATATAAAAGTAGGTTGTTTTCCCACGTAATACGTTGTTGCGTCAACGACATGAAGTTCTAAAGATTTTTTTGCACATCATAGTATTATGAAACTATTCAAATTTGTTTCATTATATTACTTTAAAATAATTTCAAATCCTTTCCCTCCTACTATGAGTACAGCAATTTAACAACACATTACGTTGTTGCCCGCGATAACGATGCCCTGACTCATTACTAGGCTCCATAAGGTACATGGTGTTCTGTATAAAACTATAATTTAAGATCTTTGTGCGCCAACAAGATCTATATCTAAGAAGGTGGATTGTCAACGTAATACGTTGTTTCTTTGACGACCTCCATTTATAAAGTTTGTTTAGCGCTGAATACTCTATTAGAAGTTGTTTGATTCAATTAAAATGGAATACTTTCCAGTTCATCCTCTCACAATTTAATTTTGACACGACGACAACGCATTACGTTGTCGCCCGGGCTAAACGGTGGAAAACGATATTCTTAGAAGCTATATCCATTACGGTTGGTGTACCTCTTAGCTCGGTACATCCTCCTCAACGAGCATGTCACGTTCTCATATCATGTTGTTGTTCTTCTCTACCACCGTGCCCTCAATCTTTCTTTGTATGCATACACCCGTCTTTTCGAGGCAAACAGCATTGAAGTCTGACTTCCAAGCATACAGCCAATGACAAGTACTTTTAGTAAGGTCGCTGACTGCCCTAACTGGTCCACATTCACACCTTTTAACTCCGAGCTACTACGAGTACAGCAATTTAACAACGCGGTACGTTGTTGCCGCGATAACGAAGACCTGACTCGTTACTAGGCTCCGTAAGGTACATGGTGTAACTGTATAAAACTATAATTTAAGATCTTTGTGCGCCAACAGGATCTATATCTAAGAAGGTGGATTGTCCACGTAATACGTGTTTCTTGACGACCTCCATTTATAAAGTTGTTTAGCGCTGCATAGTCTATTAGAAGTTGTTTGATTCAATTAAACTGGAATAATTTCCAGTTCATCCTCTCACAATTTAATTTCGACACGACGACAACGCATTACGTGGTCGCCCGGGCTAAACGGTGGAAAACGATATTCTTAGAAGTTATATCCATTACGGTTGGTGTACCTCTTAGCTCGGTACAGCCCTCCTCAACGAGCATGTCACGTTCTCATATTCATGTTGTTGTTCTTCTCTACCACTGTGCCCTCAATCTTTCTTTGTATGCATACACCCGTCTTTTCGAGCAACAGCATTGAAGTCTGACTTCCAAGCATACAGCCAATGACAAGTACTTTTGAGTAAGGTCGCTGACTGCCCTAACTATCAATAGGATTACTAACCGTAACAAGTATAATAACATCAAGGGACCAGAAAAAAAAGAAAGGATCTTAGGATATGGAAATGCATATGGAATTTAGAATCTCATTAAGGTCTAGGGATTTAACCATAACTCGAAATTTTAAAACAAGTAATACTGGAATAGTTGGACAATGTGCTAGTTGTCTTAGGGTCTAGTGGCAAGATGGGCCACCTTATATACAAATAATTTGAGTACAATTCCTGATGAGCATGCTCCTTGAAGTCACTCTAGATACAGAGCACATTTCCCATGACCTTGACGACCACAATTGTGGCAATCATACATTGACATCAAGCCCAAAGGAAAGTCCTGGGTGATACTAGTGTCTTAGGAAGAATCGATACCCCCTTTTCATGTATTATACACTTCAGGCAAAGCCCATGTTTGAACATAAGGAACCTTTTGTATAAAAACATAGAACAAAAGCACTCGTTCAGTTGCATAAATTCCCAAGAGGCTCTAGAGAACCATTCCAAACACCTTACTACCAATAAATTTCTTAGTTAATGCCACAATAATGAAATCAAATGCTAGAGGACACTAATTGAAAGAATTTTACAAGATCATAAGCAACATAATCACCTTCATATCAAGCTCGAACAGTCGTAAGTTGTTTCTTCTGGCAAAGCATCGCTTGAGAGACACGACTCAATCAACAAATCCTATATGTAATTCACTTTTATACTCATGGTTAAATATAAACCATGAAGTTAATCTTTAAATGCAAACAAAAATTTGAATAGAAGATTCGGTACATAGATCTGGTACATTATGCTTTCTTGTTCTTAAACTCTATATTTCTAATCTACAAAATAGTATTGCTTCTTTTCCTCTTACCTTCATTTCAATTGCATGTTTAAAGCGTTGCACATTTAGCTTGCCTATCATGTCAGTAAGCCTAGATATTGTTGTTTCCAAGTCCTCTTCTTTTTCCATTGACTCAAGCTTCCTCCTAAAAACGCTGATCTAATTAGAGATGAATGAAAAACTACAACCATAAGATACTTACTGATAGACATGACATTTTAGTTGTGGCACTTAGTTACGTTTATTTTAACATGAACCGTGTAAATCTAGGTGGGTACCTCTCACATACCTTTCGTAATCTCAGAAAAAGAGGTGCTTATGTGTTCTATACATGCTAGCTCGCCTAATGTCACATGTTTTTTGTAAGGAGATGTTTCAATACCTATCCATTGGGCATTTCCCTGTTGCTTTCTTCTTCATTCTAAACTTCTCATATTGTTGACAATCTCCTCCTGGAGTTACAAAATAAGACTTAATCCTCGAAAGAATCCTAATTAATAGTAAAACTATAACATACATTATTTGAAACTAAAGGAAACCACAGTGCTAAACAAAGATACCATTCTAGCTTTGCATCCACCCTTTTTTCTTTGAAGATCTGCAGCTTCTCTTCCTACATGCCTTTGTTCACTTGATATTAACCTAATATCTTCATCTATTTGGCATATGCTCTTCACATTCTCTCTTTTTTGGAGGTGATTTCATGACTTCTCTCATATCCACATCTGAAATAGAGAAAAATGAGACCTCTTCATGCGAAAAATATCTTCAATAATACAAACATATGAGCCAAGCAAGTCAATATATGAACTAATGGGACCCCAAAGTTACAGGTTGTCACTTACTGGAAGAAAAAAGTCGTGATCCCTGTACTGGATTCATACTAGCCGAGACATTGGCCTCCATACCGAGAAATTGACCAACGATAGTGATTTTCAGTGAGTCCATAGATCCATCACTCCTAACTTGTTTGCATCATCAGCTCTACGGTTGTCCTTCTGAACCAATTAACACGAGGAAAAAGAAAATAGTTTTCACTACATCATACAAATTAATACAATATTCACCAATTATTTGTGTTCCTTATCAGCGCGTCTGCTACGGATTCAGCGTCATTTCCACAATTCCGCTTACGATAATACATGTCCGATATTCTAACTCAAATCCTCTTTAAACACCAATGTCTTTGTGATAAACAACGCTATCTGAACATACCGAATGCTCTTAGTGGCAAGCTTGACTGATTAAAACTTCCTTCACAAGCAGATGTGGGCCTCAAATACTTCATCAAGCCTTGATGTGATCCCGCAGATTGTCATCTATAATACATTAATGACATGAGCGTATCACACTGCAAAGAAAAAACCACTCTAGTTGTTGATTCAATAAAATGGAATACTTTCCGTTCGCCCTCTCACAATTTAAAAATTTCGACACCGACGACAACGCATTACTTGTCGCCGGGCTAATGGTGGAAAACGATATCCTTAGAGCTATATCCATTAAACGCGGTGGTGTACCTCTTACTCGGTACATTCCTCCTCCGAGGCAGTCCTCACTATTGCTCATTTCATGTTTGTTTGTTTCTTCTCTACCACCGTGCCCTCAATCTTTCTTTGTATGCAACAACCCTTCTTTCGACAACGCATGAGTCTGACTGCCAAGCATACATCCAATGACAAGTACTTTAGTAGGTCGCTGACTGCCCTAACTGTCCACATTCACTTTTAACTCCGAGGCTACTACGGTACAGCATTTAACAACGCGGTACTTGTTGCCCCCGATAACGCAGCCTGACTCGTGTACTAGGCCTCCGTCACTGTACATGGTGTTCTTATTCTTTAAAAACTATAATTTAAGATCTTTGTGCCAACAGGATTGTCTATATCTAAAAGGTGGATTTCAACGGATACGTTGTTTCTTTGACGACCTCCATTTAAATAAAAGTTGTTTAGCGGCTGCAATAGTCTATTAGAAGTTGTTTGATTCAATTAAACTGGAATACTTTCCAGTTCATCCTCTCACATTTGCAATATGACCCAAGAAGAGAATCAAAAAACAAAATCAATTTCTATAAGAATAACAAAATACAATATTTCCGAAAAAAAACATATTCAATAGCTGATATGGTTCATATCTAATCCAAAGGGGACTAGAGATGAACTACTCATTCTTGACTGCATAGAAAGAAAGAAATGCAGATCCTATTGTATTCCTATGGTTGAAATAAAAGGGGGAAAGGGACAATAATATATCCAGACACATTCCAGAAGAGAATTCAACTTTGTAGAATTTCAATTAGATTTTCCAGACTAGTGTATACCATATTTTAAGGAAAACTCTTACATGTGGATGAAGATAGGGACTTCTGGGAGGATTTTTTGGAGGTATCTTACGAGGCAAAGTATTATAATTAGAGGCGGAAAATGAAAGAAAACATGCATTTTTAAGAAAGTTTTTGCCCGTAAAAACTACAGGCAAAAGGCATACAAGATTCAAATACCATACCATACACAAACAAAGATTAAGAAAAAATAACAGAAATTGAAGTAAGCAAACATGCTTTAAGTTAATGGAAACTTCTTTGGCTAGTTTTACAATTTTGCGTTAGTCTTATTAAAACAGTTACTATTTCGTCGAATTCATTTTTTCTTCTCTACCACTGTGCCCTCAATCTTTCTTTGTATGCATACACCCGTCTTTTCGAGCAAACAGCATTGAAGTCTGACTTCCAAGCATACAGCCAATGACAAGTACTTTTAGTAAGGTCGTTGATTGCCCTAACTATCAATAGGATGCTAACCGTAACAAGTATAATACATCAAGGGACCAGAAAAAAAAGAAAGGATCTTAGGATATGGAAATGTATATGGAATTTAGAATCTCATTAAGGTCTAGGGATTTACCATAACTCGAAATTTTAAAACAAGTAATACTGGAATAGTTGGACAATGTGCTAGTTGTCTTATGGTCTAGTGGCAAGATGGGCCACCTTATATACAAATAATTTGAGTACCAAGGTCCATGATGAGCATGCTCCTTGATAGTCACTCTGAGAAATACAAGGAGCACATATGAGGACAATGACTTTGATATCGAACAGACAAGTGTCGCAGGGGATAGTGATCTTGGCCGCTGAAATGCTGGGCAAAGTCCTGCAGTGCGTTAACGGAGCAAAGAAAAGTTAATCGGACCCTTAATCTTATTGGAGCGCCTCCACTGACTGCTCCACCAACCCAAGTCATTTCAACGCCTCCCCTGACTGCTAGCCATACGCATTCACATTTATTGTTTTCAATATGCTGCGCCATTTCAAAGTATCTATCATTATATATTGAATGCAACCACTTAAATTATATTCATTAAACTATTTACTCCATTTTTTGGCGCCACTGTTCTGTTTTTTTTATTATTTTTACATAAATGATTTATTTAAGTATTGTAAAAAAGAACAGTAGTCATATTTCATTCAGTTTTATGGAAGTTGAAGGAGATTTCTGAAGGTTGGCTATGGAAGTTGAAGGAGATTTCTGAAGGAGATTATTGCTCATGACAGGGAAAATTTGGAAATAATCTTAGTACATTGCAAATCAGGTAAGAACATTATATTTTTTTAAATCAGTGATAAGTTCAACTCATCTTGTTTATTAATTTATTAAGTTTTTGGACTACTTTCCCAGTCATCTATCAAAGTTGAAAGGAATAACAATTCTGGTTAGTGTTTGCAAGATTTATTTGAAACAAGGCTAATTGAAAACAAAGAAATTATAAGTTGAATGGTAATTCAGATTCTTATATCTAATATTCAAGGTAAGATTTTTCCTGAGAGAGTTTTTGAGTTACAACAATACAACAACATATTACGTTGTTGCCCAATCTAAATGATGGAATACGTTATATTTACAGGCTATGGTCATTATAGTGTATAAAACTATGATGCCACATTCTTATGTGCCTACGGGATGTATATAAAAGTAGGTTGTTTTCCCACGTAATACGTTGTTGCGTCAACGACATGAAGTTCTAAAGATTTTTTTGCACATCATAGTATTATGAAACTATTCAAATTTGTTTCATTATATTACTTTAAAATAATTTCAAATCCTTTCCCTCCTACTATGAGTACAGCAATTTAACAACACATTACGTTGTTGCCCGCGATAACGATGCCCTGACTCGTTACTAGGCTCCATAAGGTACATGGTGTACTGTATAAAACTATAATTTAAGATCTTGGTGCGCCAACAGGATCTATATCTAAGAAGGTGGATTCTCAACGTAATACGTTGTTTCTTTGACGACCTGCATTTATAAAGTTTGTTTAGCGCTGAATACTCTATTAGAAGTTGTTTGATTCAATTAAACTGGAATACTTTCCAGTTCATCCTCTCACAATTTAATTTTGACACGACGACAACGCATTACGTTGTCGCCCGGGCTAAACGGTGGAAAACGATATTCTTAGAAGCTATATCCATTACGGTTGGTGTACCTCTTAGCTCGGTACATCCTCCTCAACGAGCATGTCACGTTCTCATATTCATGTTGTTGTTCTTCTCTACCACCGTGCCCTCAATCTTTCTTTGTATGCATACACCCGTCTTTTCGAGCAAACAGCATTGAAGTCTGACTTCCAAGCATACAGCCAATGACAAGTACTTTTAGTAAGGTCGCTGACTGCCCTAACTGTCCACATTTACCTTTTAACTCCGAGCTACTATGAGTACAGCAATTTAACAACGCGGTACGTTGTTGCCCGCGATAACGAAGACCTGACTCGTTACTAGGCTCCGTAAGGTACATGGTGTACTGTATAAAACTATAATTTAAGATCTTGGTGCGCCAACAGGATCTATATCTAAGAAGGTGGTTTCTCAACGTAATACGTTGTTTCTTTGACGACCTGCATTTATAAAGTTTGTTTAGCGCTGAATACTCTATTAGAAGTTGTTTGATTCAATTAAACTGGAATACTTTCCAGTTCATCCTCTCACAATTTAATTTCGACACGACGACAACGCATTACGTTGTCGCCCGGGCTAAACGGTGGAAAACGATATTCTTAGAAGCTATATCCATTACGGTTGGTGTACCTCTTAGCTCGGTACATCCTCCTCAACGAGCATGTCACGTTCTCATATTCATGTTGTTGTTCTTCTCTACCACTGTGCCCTCAATCTTTCTTTGTATGCATACACCCGTCTTTTCGAGCAAACAGCATTGAAGTCTGACTTCCAAGCATACAGCCAATGACAAGTACTTTTAGTAAGGTCGCTGACTGCCCTAACTAGTCAATAGGATTGCTAACCGTAACAAGTATAATACATCAAGGGACCAGAAAAAAAAGAAAGGATCTTAGGATATGGAAATGCATATGGAATTTAGAATCTCATTAAGGTCTAGGGATTTACCATAACTCGAAATTTTAAAACAAGTAATACTGGAATAGTTGGACAATGTGCTAGTTGTCTTATGGTCTAGTGGCAAGATGGGCCACCTTATATACAAATAATTTGAGTACAATTCCTGATGAGCATGCTCCTTGAAGTCACACTAGATACAGAGCACATTTCCCAATGACCTTGACGACCACAATTGTGGCAATCATACATTGACATCAAGCCCAAAGGAAAGTCCTGGGTGATACTAGTGTCTTAGGAAGAATCGATACCCCTTTTTCATGTATTATACACTTCAGGCAAAGCCCATGTTTGAACATAATGAACCTTTTGTGTAAAAAACATAGAACAAAAGCACTCGTTCATTTGCATAAATTCCCAAGGCTCTATAGAACCATTCCAAACACCTTCTACCAATAAATATTCTTAGTTAATGCCAACAAGTAATGAAATCAAATGCTAGAGGACACTATTGAAAGAATTTTTACAGATCATAAGCAACATAATCACCTTCATATCAAGCTCGACAGTCGTAAGTTGTTCTTCTGCAAAGCATCGCTTGAGAGACACGACTTCAATCAACAAATCCTATATGTAATTCACTTTTATACTCATGGTTAAATAATAAACATGAAGTTAATCTTTAAATGCAAACAAAAATTTGAATAGAAAGATTCGGTACATATATCTGGTACATTATGCTTTCTTGTTCTTAAACTCTATATTTCTAATCTACCAAAATAGTATTGCTTCTTTTCCTCTTACCTTCATTTCAATTGCATGTTTAAAGCGTTGCACATTTAGCTTGCCTATCATGTCAGTAAGCCTAGATATTGTTGTTTCCAAGTCCTCTTCTTTTTCCATTGACTCAAGCTTCCTCCTACGCTGATCTATTAGAGATCGAATGAAAACTACAACCATAAGATACTTACTGATAGCCATGACATTTTTAGTTGTGGCACTTAGTTACGTTTATTTTAACATGAACCGTGTAAATCTATGTGGTACTCTCACATACCTTTCTTAATCTCATGAAAAAGGTGCTTATGTGTTCTAATACATGCTCGCCTATGTCACATGTTTTTTTGTAAGAGATGTTTCATACCTATCCGATTAGCCATTTCCTGTTGCTTTCTTCGTTCTAATCTCATATTGTTGACAATCTCCTCCTGGAGTTACAAATAAGACTTAATCCTCGAAAGAATCCTTAAATTAAATATTAAAATCTAGTAACATACATTATTTGCAACTAAAGGAAACCAAAGTGCTAAACAAAGATACATTCTAGCTTTGCATCCCACCCGTTTTCTTTGAAGATCTGCAGCTTCATCTTCTACATGCCTTTGTTCACTTGATATTGACCTAATATCTTCATCTATTTTTGCAATATGCTCTTCACATTCTCTCTTTTTTGGAGGT
Source organism: Taxus chinensis (assembly GCA_019776745.2). Taxonomy (NCBI): domain Eukaryota; kingdom Viridiplantae; phylum Streptophyta; class Pinopsida; order Cupressales; family Taxaceae; genus Taxus; species Taxus chinensis. The sequence continues at coordinate 894,357,542 of CM034147.1, read as the reverse complement.
GATTTCATTGACTTCTCTCATATCCACATCTGAAATAGAGAAAAATGAGACCTCTTCATGCGAAAAATATCTTCAAATAATACAAACATATGAAGCCAAGCAAGTCAATATATGAACTAATGGGACCCCAAAGTTAAGTTGTCACTTACTGGAAGAAAAAAGTCGTGATCCCTGTACTGGATTCATACTAGCCGAGACATGGCCTCCATACCGAGAAATTGACCAACGATAGTGATTTTCAGGAGTCCATAGATCCATCACTCCTAACTTGTTTGCATCATCAGCTCTACGGTTGGTCTCTTCTGAACCAATGAACTAAGAGGAGAAAAGAAAATAGTTCACATACATCATACAAATTAATACAATATTCACCAAAATTAATTTGTGGTCTTATCGCGCGTCTGCTACGGATTCAGCTTCATTTCCACCAAATTCCGCTTACATAATACATGTCAGATAATGCTAACTCATAATCTCATTATAAAACACCAATGTCTTTGTGATAAACAACGCATATATGAACATACCGAATGATCTAGTGCAGCCTGACTGATTAAAACTTCCTTCACAGCAGATGGGGCCTCAAATACTTCATCAAGCCTTGATGTGATCCCCAGATTGTGCATCTATAATACATTAATGAACATTACGTATCACACTGCATAAGAACCACTCTAGTTGTTTGATTCAATTAAAATGGAATACTTTCCAGTTCATCCTCTCACAATTTAATTTCGACACGACGACAACGCATTACGTTGTCGCCCGGGCTAAACGGTGGAAAACGATATTCTTAGAAGCTATATCCATTACGGTTGGTGTACCTCTTAGCTCGGTACATCCTCCTCAACGAGCATGTCACGTTCTCATATTCATGTTGTTGTTCTTCTAAGAAAAGAGTACCACCGTGCCCTCAATCTTTCTTTGTATGCATACACCCGTCTTTTCGAGCAAACAGCATTGAAGTCTGACTTCCAAGCATACAGCCAATGACAAGTACTTTTAGTAAGGTCGCTGACTGCCCTAACTGTCCACATTCACCTTTTAACTCCGAGCTACTACGAGTACAGCAATTTAACAACGCGGTACGTTGTTGCCCGCGATAACGAAGACCTGACTCGTTACTAGGCTCCGTAAGGTACATGGTGTACTGTATAAAACTATAATTTAAGATCTTTGTGCGCCAACAGGATCTATATCTAAGAAGGTGGATTGTCAACGTAATACGTTGTTTCTTTGACGACCTCCATTTATAAAGTTTGTTTAGCGCTGAATACTCTATTAGAAGTTGTTTGATTCAATTAAAATGGAATACTTTCCAGTTCATCCTCTCACAATTTAATTTCGACACGACGACAACGCATTACGTTGTCGCCCGGGCTAAACGGTGGAAAACGATATGTTGTTGTTCTTCTCTACCACCGTGCCCTCAATCTTTCTTTGTATGCATACACCCGTCTTTTCGGAGGTCTGACTTCCAAGCTTAGAAGCTATAGCCATTACGGTTGGTGTACCTCTTAGCTCGGTACATCCTCCTCAACGAGCATGTCACGTTCTCATATTCATGTTGTTGTTCTTCTCTACCACCGTGCCCTCAATCTTTCTTTGTATGCATACACCCGTCTTTTCGAGCAAACAGCATTGAAGTCTGACTTCCAAGCATACAGCCAATGACAAGTACTTTTAGTAAGGTCGCTGACTGCCCTAACTGTCCACATTCACCTTTTAACTCCGAGCTACTACGAGTACAGCAATTTAACAACGCGGTACGTTGTTGCCCGCGATAACGAAGACCTGACTCGTTACTAGGCTCCGTAAGGTACATGGTGTTCTGTATAAAACTATAATTTAAGATCTTTGTGCGCCAACAGGATCTATATCTAAGAAGGTGGATTGTCAACGTAATACGTTGTTTCTTTGACGACCTCCATTTATAAAGTTTGTTTAGCGCTGAATACTCTATTAGAAGTTGTTTGATTCAATTAAAATGGAATACTTTCCAGTTCATCCTCTCACAATTTAATTTCGACACGACGACAACGCATTACGTTGTCGCCCGGGCTAAACGGTGGAAAACGATATTCTTAGAAGCTATAGCCATTACGGTTGGTGTACCTCTTAGCTCGGTACATCCTCCTCAACGAGCATGTCACGTTCTCATATTCATGTTGTTGTTCTTCTCTACCACCGTGCCCTCAATCTTTCTTTGTATGCATACACCCGTCTTTTCGAGCAAACAGCATTGAAGTCTGACTTCCAAGCATACAGCCAATGACAAGTACTTTTAGTAAGGTCGCTGACTGCCCTAACTGTCCACATTCACCTTTTAACTCCGAGCTACTACGAGTACAGCAATTTAACAACGCGGTACGTTGTTGCCCGCGATAACGAAGACCTGACTCGTTACTAGGCTCCGTAAGGTACATGGTGTTCTGTATAAAACTATAATTTAAGATCTTTGTGCGCCAACAGGATCTATATCTAAGAAGGTGGATTGTCAACGTAATACGTTGTTTCTTTGACGACCTCCATTTATAAAGTTTGTTTAGCGCTGAATACTCTATTAGAAGTTGTTTAATTCAATTAAAATGGAATACTTTCCAGTTCATCCTCTCACAATTTAATTTCGACACGACGACAACGCATTACGTTGTCGCCCGGGCTAAACGGTGGAAAACGATATTCTTAGAAGCTATAGCCATTACGGTTGGTGTACCTCTTAGCTCGGTACATCCTCCTCAACGAGCATGTCACGTTCTCATATTCATGTTGTTGTTCTTCTCTACCACCGTGCCCTCAATCTTTCTTTGTATGCATACACCCGTCTTTTCGAGCAAACAGCATTGAAGTCTGACTTCCAAGCATACAGCCAATGACAAGTACTTTTAGTAAGGTCGCTGACTGCCCTAACTGTCCACATTCACCTTTTAACTCCGAGCTACTACGAGTACAGCAATTTAACAACGCGGTACGTTGTTGCCCGCGATAACGAAGACCTGACTCGTTACTAGGCTCCGTAAGGTACATGGTGTTCTGTATAAAACTATAATTTAAGATCTTTGTGCGCCAACAGGATCTATATCTAAGAAGGTGGATTGTCAACGTAATACGTTGTTTCTTTGACGACCTCCATTTATAAAGTTTGTTTAGCGCTGAATACTCTATTAGAAGTTGTTTGATTCAATTAAAATGGAATACTTTCCAGTTCATCCTCTCACAATTTAATTTCGACACGACGACAACGCATTACGTTGTCGCCCGGGCTAAACGGTGGAAAACGATATTCTTAGAAGCTATAGCCATTACGGTTGGTGTACCTCTTAGCTCGGTACATCCTCCTCAACGAGCATGTCACGTTCTCATATTCATGTTGTTGTTCTTCTCTACCACCGTGCCCTCAATCTTTCTTTGTATGCATACACCCGTCTTTTCGAGCAAACAGCATTGAAGTCTGACTTCCAAGCATACAGCCAATGACAAGTACTTTTAGTAAGGTCGCTGACTGCCCTAACTGTCCACATTCACCTTTTAACTCCGAGCTACTACGAGTACAGCAATTTAACAACGCGGTACGTTGTTGCCCGCGATAACGAAGACCTGACTCGTTACTAGGCTCCGTAAGGTACATGGTGTTCTGTATAAAACTATAATTTAAGATCTTTGTGCGCCAACAGGATCTATATCTAAGAAGGTGGATTGTCAACGTAATACGTTGTTTCTTTGACGACCTCCATTTATAAAGTTTGTTTAGCGCTGAATACTCTATTAGAAGTTGTTTGATTCAATTAAAATGGAATACTTTCCAGTTCATCCTCTCACAATTTAATTTCGACACGACGACAACGCATTACGTTGTCGCCCGGGCTAAACGGTGGAAAACGATATTCTTAGAAGCTATAGCCATTACGGTTGGTGTACCTCTTAGCTCGGTACATCCTCCTCAACGAGCATGTCACGTTCTCATATTCATGTTGTTGTTCTTCTCTACCACCGTGCCCTCAATCTTTCTTTGTATGCATACACCCGTCTTTTCGAGCAAACAGCATTGAAGTCTGACTTCCAAGCATACAGCCAATGACAAGTACTTTTAGTAAGGTCGCTGACTGCCCTAACTGTCCACATTCACCTTTTAACTCCGAGCTACTACGAGTACAGCAATTTAACAACGCGGTACGTTGTTGCCCGCGATAACGAAGACCTGACTCGTTACTAGGCTCCGTAAGGTACATGGTGTTCTGTATAAAACTATAATTTAAGATCTTTGTGCGCCAACAGGATCTATATCTAAGAAGGTGGATTGTCAACGTAATACGTTGTTTCTTTGACGACCTCCATTTATAAAGTTTGTTTAGCGCTGAATACTCTATTAGAAGTTGTTTGATTCAATTAAAATGGAATACTTTCCAGTTCATCCTCTCACAATTTAATTTCGACACGACGACAACGCATTACGTTGTCGCCCGGGCTAAACGGTGGAAAACGATATTCTTAGAAGCTATAGCCATTACGGTTGGTGTACCTCTTAGCTCGGTACATCCTCCTCAACGAGCATGTCACGTTCTCATATTCATGTTGTTGTTCTTCTCTACCACCGTGCCCTCAATCTTTCTTTGTATGCATACACCCGTCTTTTCGAGCAAACAGCATTGAAGTCTGACTTCCAAGCATACAGCCAATGACAAGTACTTTTAGTAAGGTCGCTGACTGCCCTAACTGTCCACATTTACCTTCTAACTCCGAGCTACTAGTCCATTTATATTGATGCTAGTGATGATTTGTGATACCCTTGAGAGCCATTTTTGGGTTAATTCTCTTCTATACGGCAGCAGCTGATTTTAAACATTTCCCAACCTTAAATAACTTAGAAAAGATATTCTATTGTCTAATCTTATATATGTATGATGTCGTTTTTATGAGATTATTGATGTCGTTTTTACTTTTTTGTTGACCTGAATTTTTTAAATAATGATCCTCAATTTCTTTAACATATTGAACATTTGTGAATGCAGGCAGGTCCTATCATTTTAGCAACAGCTATAATATAAATATAAAATGGTTAGTGTTATTGTCTAATTGTATAGTGTGTTAGCTTGGGCATTTTTTTTCCAAATTTTAATAATTTGCAGTGTTATTAACATCAATGTATAATCAGAGAGACTCAAAGTGGAAGCGCTTGTTAGACATTCCTATCCAATGTCCTCCGGAAGGACTGTTCTCTGCATTAGATGTTGTTTGGAGCAAAGTTAAAGATAACCGTGGAGTGGAAGGGGATTTTGTTGCATGGATAGAAGTTGGACGAGTAGATGATTTTATTAAAGGGGAATGCCAGCGGACATCATTTCCAACAAGTTATTACAAACGTTGGAGTCATTCATCACCCATAAGGGAAAGTACACACCGGGTTCGAATTGATAGCACCATCAGTTATATAATGTATGATGTGGCAATGTTCGATGATGTTTTTAATGCAGTTTTAAAATTGTTGTTTACTTTATTATGACTCACTTTTAGTGACATTTTGCAGATATTGGTGTAGCTATGGGCCTGAAGACTTTAAAGAAGAGGATGCTTTGCCATATGATAAGTCCAAGGTTCCAACTAGAGGGACGGGGAGTAGACCTGGACGTAAACATATAAAATGTGGTTGCCAATGTAATTTTAATGTGCGAATTCTTATGAAAAGAAGTGAATATGCACTTATCACATATCCTCAGATGGATCATGTGGATAACAACAATCATATATGCCATGGCCAAAAAAATCACAAATTTGAAGGGACACGAGCTTATTATGCGCCACATATTAGTAAGGAATTGCAAGAATGGGTGGAAAAGTTATTGTTATTAGGAATGCCAGCTGATATTGTGTTGCAAAAGCACCGTGAAATGGTTCATGAGAAGCTAGCCTTGTTTGATGGGCAAACAAAACGTGATGATTTCTTGTCTTCCCATGATGTTCATAATATTGATACAAAAATAAAAGCAGCAAAGTACATGTATGACAGAAATGATGCCCAAAGTGTGAGAGTATGGCAAGATCAAAATCCAAATATATGTTTTGAATACCAAGAGTATGAAGGAAACGTTGAGGAAGATGGTCACGTGCCGTTTATCATGGGCATTCAAATGCCGCAACAACTTGAGTGGATGTTAAAATATGGCCATAACAACATACTTGCAATGGACGCCACTTTTGGGACCAATGGAATGAAGGTATTCTCTTTTACATAATCTTATCAATAAAAAAAATCTGCAAAAAATATGTTACATTTTCTTACCAATAATCTACTAATTCACATTGTTATTGCATTGCCAACTCTCCATAGTTCAAACTCTATACCATCCTCGCATTCGATTCCAAACACATGGGCCTACCAGTTGCATGGGTTATAATGTCAAGAGCTACCACTAGCGACTTAACCCAATGGATGAAAAAGCTGGTGAATAGAGCACATGCTCATATGCTTGAGTGGAAACTAAATGCTTTCATGGTAGATGATGCTACAGCTGAAATCAATGCTATTAGGTTGTAAATTAATCTTTGTGTATATTGTTAGAATATATAAATTTAAATTATAGATATTAAGTTTGCTATCAAATTTTTAAGATTCTAATACAATTCATTTTCAAATACAGAGAAGTTTTTGGGTGTGAAGTATACTTATGCAGCTGGCATGTACGGAGGGCATGGTTGAAGAATCTTGTTGCCAAGGTTAAGGAAGATCAAAAAAGACGTGTAATGTTTAATAGGTTGGGGGAAATTATGCACCATTCAAATAATGAGGAGAGTGCTGTTCAAATGGCACAAAATTTTGTTACAGATTTTGCGGACGAGATAAAATTTATTAAATATTGGCAGGAACACTGGCTTCTAAGAATTGGAATGTGGGTGAGACAGCTACGGACTTTAAAGCATGCTGGGCAAGAAACAAATGCTGCAATAGAGGCATATCACTCTATACTTAAGAGTAAGTGGTTATCCTCCATTCGAAAAGCATGTCATCGCAGGGTTGACTGGCTGATACATCAGTTAATCACAGTTGTTTTTATATATTATTGGTGGAGTCAATGTTGTAAGGAAAGTGGGTTCTACCGTAACTTCAAAGTGGAGAAACTAGAAAATAACCAATGGCTGCATGCACAATCCATTCCTGATTATTATGTCACCTTCCATACCTCTGACCCACGGTTAGCATGGGTTCGTAGCCAGACGGATGATACTTGTCACTATGAAGTATGGTATCAAACCCCACATTTGGCAATGTGTGGATGTGGAGTGTCAAAGAATGGGTACTTATGTAAGCACGTAATTAAAGTGAATATGATGAAAAAGAATTCAGCGAGAGAAAACTTTAATGTTCAGGTATTCTAGGCATAATGTTTTTCAAGATTTTGCAACATAGTAATTTATAGTATCTAAATTCTATTAATTTTGGTTTTTATTCAAATCTTTGATTTATTATACTAATTTGTAATGTTCTCCAGGGTTTATTTTGTGCTCCAAATGTTGCATGTGGAGATGAACATGTGGTTGATGATCCTTTCGGCCAAGCATGGAATCCTCCAAACACCTGTGAAGACTCTATGCATGTTTTGCAACAAGATAAACATGTTATAAATGAAGAAGATGAACACTTGAGCCCACAAGTGAGAAGGATCAGAAAAATAGTAGATAACAGTCTTGTTGGTCCTCTAAACAAGTCATTTCTTAATTTATTAGAGAATACACTTGTGGAAACAACAAACCGATTGAGGGGAAGCCAAATATCTTCTATATTAGGTGTGCAACATCCTGAGGCACAACCGTTTAGACCCGTAGATGATGGATTCAACAATACACTTCATCGAGAGAGAGATTTTATAGAGAAGATGTTGAATCGAAGGCGCCCATGTCCAACAAATAGGAAAGCTAGTTTTCCAATTGTAAAAAAGAGTCGTGTATCACGTCGACTAACATGGGAGGATGAATTAAAAAGAGCTGCAGAACGAGATAGGGAAAGGGGGCTTGTTGAAGAACTTGAAGATGATACCAACACAAATGGAATTTAAGGGTAATTTTAGATTGCAGCAGTTCAACAACATAGTATGTTGTTACCCTTGAGAAATGATGAACAAACACATTATTAGTTTACAATATATGCTCATTATAATATCCAAAACTGTGATACCATCTTTTTATGCTCCTACATGATCTATACCAAAGTAGGTTATTTCTCAACGTAATACGTTGTTGCCTCAACAAAATGGATTTTTAATGTTTATTTTGCATTTTATAATGTTATGTATCTATTCAAGGTTGTTTAATTCAATCACTTTGTAATAATTTCCCACTTATGCCCTTCTACTTTAATTAAAACAGTTCAACAACGTATTGTGTTGTCATCCGTGATAAATGATGCAGGTTTCAATATTTATACAAATTTGTCACTTTAAAATACTTATGATTGTGCTGGTATTTGGACAAACATTAACGTTAAAGTCTTCAATTTGTTATCCTTGCAATTACTAATGGGAAAGAAGTGAACATCTAAAATCCCCAACATCTAGCATAGTTGCCCTTGGTAGTAGAGGACCCAAGTGTGGTTTTGGGGCTTTGTGTACAATAACAGTGGCATTCAGAACCCTCAAGCTGAAATTCCTGGAGCTCCTTCGGACTCTAAAGTTGGATCATCCTCCCACAGTGCTGGTACATAATGGCAATCAATTCAGGGCCACGGTCTATCACAAGGAGATAAAACTTCCCGAAGATTTCCAGAGGTCACTATTTTGTGGCACACAAGTCTAAAGCCTCAAAAACCAATTTACTTCATGAGCACTTTACGGGATAAAAGCACCTTCGCATTCAATGCCCATCGAAATTCAAAGCATGGAAGCTTTGCATGAGAAATTGAAGCACCAACTGACATTCAATAACAGCTTGATGTACGTCTAGTAATGCCCAGAGGATGCAACCAAATCTCTAGACTTCAAGATCAGAACTTCACCTTCTCAGTTCTTAGAACTCATAAATTTCCAGAATAGATATTTCTTAATGTTGCCTGACTGAATTCTTACAAGTTGCTTCCAACATGATAACCTTGCACAGTTTACCACACTCAATTTTCCATTGATAGTCACACAGAAAAACAGTTCTTTTGATGTACTCATTTTGGTTTCCAAGGTTGTCAACATTTGAAATCATCAGTCCATGTTGATACTTAACAAACACGTGATTTTCTCCATCGAGGACAAAAGGATCACAGTTTTTTGGGGCTTTTGCTCCTCGAGATCTCTTTTATCATTAAAGAAAGAGAACAAGAAATAATGATAGTTTAAACACCAGAACTTTACCTTCCCTTTACATGAAACAATATGTTTCACTTTTGTTATTGTTAACTTCAAACTAGGTCATTCGGATTTGTGAAGATTGACTAATGCATCCATAAATATGCAAGAAACCATTACACATTCAACTCCTTATCAGCATCATTCTCTGCTAGTTTTGTGTTTCTTCTTGTGTCTGCCTATATAAGGCAGCAGATATTAATCTACTAGTATGCTTCAAGTTCTTCCACTTTTCTCTTTGGAGGCATACTTGCAAGAATTTCTTTTTTCTAAATATCTATTTTCGTTTTTTCAATAAAACCTGCAAATCCAACAGCTTCTATGTACTGCATGAGGATTGGATAGTGTGGAAACTATTGACACAATTTCACATCACCTGAAATGAAATACCGAGTTATCACGTGAATATTTCAAAGCATTAAGTGATTGTCCTTGTCTTTGTGGTTGATGGTAAGCATTATTCTGCTCTTATTATTGAAAATAAAAACATCCGTGTAGACCAATTTTACTTTTCATTCTATCACCTCATAATATAAATTTGTCACAACAAACACATTAGTAAAATGGAAACATATTTGTATGACAACCTCTTCACCATTTCCAACTTGTCTGTCCTCTAGGATTGGAAAATAGCCAATGTACACATCCATTGAGACTTGTCACAAAAAACTATTCAAAAGGGTGGCCAAGTTCAACATTCAAAATTCTTAAATTGAGTAGCTAGCTGGTTTGGATGTCAAAACTGATAATTTGATACTAAAAATAGTTGCCTGCCACTAAAAGCATCAGTCCCAGGTTACATCATCTTCAATTGGTACTAAATGAAGCAAATTTGATCAAGACCACTTTACTTGTCACCTGAAGTTGTATATGTGATTCTGTGGAACTAGAATTATCAGAAGAGCTAGGCTGATTGATGAAAGGAAATGTGTTAAGAGTCCTGACCACTTTTCTTCTAATCCATGTCTAGGAAGCGGTTCCTTTGTTTTTGCTATCAAAGTTATAATTGAATTATTTTGCATGATGTGAGATTTCCCAGGAACGTCAACTGTACCACACTGTAACTAATTGCCCCAGTTTTTTCAAATTATATACTTATACTATATTTTATGGCTTGGGGTTTAAACTTTAAGTTTTACCCCTGTTGTTTTGTTTAACTTTCTTTTGTACTTTTTGTTTAGTTACTTTTTATAACCTGGGGTCTTTCTACCCAAGTATTGCTAATAGTTGCACTCTTTGAGTCCCATTGACCTACTTTGGTCTATCATTGACATTTATGCAGTTTCTTCCTTCCGCAGTTATAAGATACAATTCATAAAGATACGTTCATCCTAGACATTTCAAAACTCAATATTTATTTGTCTATAACACTACTGAATTTAATCTACACCAGTTTATGAGTTTCTATCTTCAAAAACAAGCTTAAAGATCCACCTCAGAAGTAAGCAATTGGTGCAATGCATCTTCAACCACTTTTTGCATTTATTATACAGCCAAATATATCCATTGCACATTGAATAAACTTAAGATTGTGTCATTAGAAGCAGACGGCAGATATAGTTCAGGCACCACTACTGAAATGTGGGGATCATAGAGAAAGGATCTTAGCAACAAAATGAAAGTTATAAAGTCAACTACTACAAAAACACTGACAAAAATATAAAAGTCAATTATGAGAAGAAAAAAATGGGACAAACAGACATGACTCATTTGGACACAAGAGTTAGTATCCGCTTTCCATCAAATCATATATAATTGGCAACTTGATAACAAAACCTGCAGGATTGATTACCAGCTGCAACATGTAAGTCATCAGGAAAGCTCTTATTCTCATACCCTAAAATTGATTGTGACAGATTTTACATGTCAGAATGATGACACTTTGGATGGCTTATTGGAAATAAGCAATCAAGATAATATACCATTGACCTGGTACATATTCTATTAATGACTTGTTAATTGAAGAAAATAGTTTTTGAGACTAAATCATCTACTGACAACAACCCTCATTCAAAACCTCAAATTTATGTAACCATAAATTAGAAAAATGGAAGCAATAGCCAGCATATATTCAACTCCGATAACCCGTATCTAGAATTTATGTGTCCGGTAAATCCATAGTTTAAAACTTTAAGCATTACATATCAAACCTTTAATAGCAATCCCTAAACCCAATATCTACATATTCACAAGACTTACAGCTTACAGCCACCTTGGAACTAAATGGTATCTAATAATCTTAGTATTGAACACCATTTACAAAGTTCAAGACGATCAGACATATTAAGACAAAAGCGCATTTACAAAACAGAGAACAGAGAAGCTTTGTTAGGAAAAACGTTGTAAGCCCCCCTCAATTTGACCGCAAAAACAACCTTTGAAGAAAATGATGGTACTCCACTCTTTTGTTGTTCTCAGCTTATAACTTATTATCCACAGTCTATACTCTAATTTGGACCATAGTAATTTTAACAAATTTTCTCTGTATCGCAGGTTCTCAACTGTTAGATCCGCAAATTCAATGAGACTATCTGTTTAAATAGTTGCCGCAGGGTATATTTATTATATACATCATGCACTTGATGTGAATAATGTAGTAATCACAGCATTAGAGGCTCAAGCACTGTTCAGCACAAAGTTGTTCTTGTTGCATAACTTGCATATCCATTTAAAGTATGAGGTTATAACTTATCAGGCTGATCTATTCCCCAAGCTTGCAATTAAGGCTATGAGAAGTTATTTTACCAATGCTTGCCATTTTGTTATGCATATAGACCTTGCCTGGCTATGAAGGCATTCCAAGTCTCCCATTGAATACACAGAATTCTAGATATTCTATTAATGAAAGGCTGGTTACCTTCACCTGTCTAAAGACCTTGCCCGGGGCATGAAGGTGGCATTCTGAGTACACTTTCTATAGGTAACACTTAGTTTTACACATTTTATTGAAGCGGATTTGCTATTTTGTGCCAACTCCTTCCACCTAGAGTCCTTGACTAGGTATGGATGTTGCATCATCACACAAACTAATGCATATTCTCCTGGTGAAGTACTAGATTATTTTCGTCTATGTACAAACTTTGCCAAGGTATGATGGCAGTATACTGAGTCCGACATCTATTTATTACACAGAAGTTACAAAATTCTGTTTAAGTGATTTCATTGATTCTCGTCATTTTCTTCTACAAATTAAACAGTATTCAGAGTCTAGTTTCTATAAATTAAAGTTATTAATATTAAACAGAACTCTGTACATTATAACAGTTAGGTAGTAAGTTATCTTCAGCTGCCTGGACCTTAGATATGAAGGTTGCATTCTGATTCCATACATTATACAAAAAAAAATACATATTATATTGAAATCCTTATGTTTGTCATCTTCATCTGCCTAGACAACTTTTCTAGGTTGAAGACAGCATTCCAAATCCAACTGTTCATTTCAGAGAATTACGCATATTCTATTCATATTGACAGAATAGTAGATTATTTAATCCGACTATGTTAGAAACCTTAGGTATTAAGGTGCCATTCTGAGTAAAACGTATACATATGTATCATTTTACTTCTTCTATTGGCAGAACAGTAGCTTTGAGCCACTTAATACTGCCACTACAGCTGAAACTTAGATTTATCATGAAAGTCAGTCATGAATGGATGACATAGGAGGCGTTTGGAAGATTTTATTCATCTAATATGGACAGGAAAAACAGCAATAATAAATAAATATTCTCAACAGCAATAATAAATGCTATCAATAAATTCGACAGGAAAAACTCATTACATTTTACAAGTCATGTCAGAAGAAGAGCCAAAAGAGGATTTTGGCATACAATTGGCACTACATATGGATCTTACATTATTATCTCGTTCAAGGAGAAAAACCATAACATTAAACTTGTTTTTGTCTTTCACATAACTGAGTATCTTGGCAACTGTTTTACAAATAATGATACAATTCATTGTAATATCAAAACTTCAACAGATTAAATCTGAGAGCTCTTCAAATTTCTCCGTTGCTTGTTAACAGCAATGGAGTTTCGCGCTTCCAACCATTCTCGAACTTTTCTTTTATTTCCTTTCACCTCATCAGGGGTAAGGTGTGTGTGACTTGATGCAGCACTCTTGATATCCTTTAATATTTTTCCCTGAAATGTTTACAAACAATGGGCATATCAGTAAATAAAACTATGCAAACGTAAATGATAAAATAAGTTTATCTAAATTATAAATAAGATATTGTGTGGTCACCTGTTGTTGGGAAGAATGGATCCTTTTTGAAAGTTGCATCTCAGTATCACCTTCATTATTACGTTGCTTGTTAACAGCAACGGAGTTTCGCGCTTCCAACCATTCTCGAACTTTTCTTTTATGTCCTTTCACCTCATCAGGGGTACGCTGTGTGTGAACTGATGCAACACTCTTGATATCCTTTAATCTTTTTCCCTGAAATGTTTACAAACAATGTTTATACCAGTAAATAAAACTATGCAAACGTAAATGATAAAATAAGTTTATCTAAATTATAAATAAGATATTGTGTGGTCACCTGTTGTTGGGAAGAATGGATCCACTCTGAAAGTTGCATGTCAGTATCACATTCACTATTACGTTGCTACAAAAAATGAAGGATTATTGATGCAAATTATTTCCTACATTAACTCGAAGAAAAAAACACAAATATTTTAAATGTTTTTATATTTGACTCCTAGAAGTAATTAGCAATGTAAATCTTAAGTTTACGTAACTTACCAAATCAGATGAAGCACGAACCATTTTATGTTTACTTTGCATGGAATCAACAGTACTGGATAACTTTTGTACGTTTCTTACCAAAAGCTTGTGTGGTTGTTCCCCTTCATTCTACAAACAATCAATTCATATAAATACTATATAATACAATTAAAGAAAATGATTGTTAGAAAGAAAGACAATTATAAGTAAAATGATATTGGGGTAAGGGAAGCTCCTGTAACAGCTGCAACAGCCAAGTAAGGGAAGCCAAGTTGGTATGAAAAGTACATAGTTTCATACAATCAAATGTGCTAAAAACACAATAACATCAATAAGAATACAAATTAACACACCTTTGTCTCTTTTCCATACTCTTTCTGGTTAATTGCCTTCAAGCAATCTTTAAACCAGATGCAATATGTCTTCTTCGATTCACCAACAGTATCTGCTCCAATATGTGGAAAATGCAATGGAGCGTCATCTACATATGATTCTTCTACGCATATGACACTGCAGTCCCTTTCTAAAGATCGTCCATGGCATTTTGTTCCTGGTTTAGTTGCATGAATTTTAGCAATGCCAACCTTTTTTGCATGGTCAGGCTCTAGGAACATAAAAACTTTTTCTCCTATTGTGAATTCACAGGCAGCGATGTCCTTCGCCTCATTCTTTGGTTTGCCCGGTTCCACCTCAACAACTTTTGCAAAATCAGTCACCTCGATGAATGGATTGGCCGTATTTTTTCCCTTATGTTCCTCTGTGCTGATTTTTTCTTTTTCATTCTTATCGTTTCCCTCACTTTCTTTTGTTCTAATGGAAATAGGTGTTATTTGCATCGGTGGTTCATGCACCCATGCACTTGAAGTGCATGCTTCAACAGTATTCTCTTCCTCAACACTCTGCAGCGGTAAAACCCAAATTTTCAAGTGCAACAACATAATAATTAATTGTATATAAAAGATGTAGGTATAAATGCCAAATTAGCAATATGATTAAGATTTAAGCACTTAAAATATATAGAAAACACGAATATTTATATTTGTAATTTACAACTGTACCTTGTTTTCCATTGCATTGTTGTTTGCATTCTTTTTTTGTATCGGGTCTTCTCCATCAACATCAGTCGAGTCCTATTCATGCATTCAAGTCATGAAAAGTGTGAGAATCGCATTTACACAAGATTTCAACATGTTAATGAATGAAAAATGACACTATATTATTCCAACAATGGTACTAATGTTTTTAATGAAAGCATGTTTCCTTACATGATCAACATTAATGGATTCTTCTTGGATAGGCTCCTGTACAAATGAAACGTTAATTTAAAATAACATAAAAAATGTGAATAAACAAAACTAAAATAATTTTAAATTTAAATTATAAAAAAAATGGGGCATACCTTATCCTTTTGTCCACTTAGATCAGACTTTGTACAATCGGTTTTCATGAAATCCTTTTTATATTGCAGCGTTGAAAGGGTTTTTTTCTTTCTTTCCTCCCTCTTTTCCACACTATCATACTCCTCTACAAGCTTGGAAATCAGATCTTTAGCTTCTTGGCTAAGGGATGAAAAATTTTGCACCTTTTCTTCCCGACAATAACGCTCAATTAACCTGGATTTGTACATATATTTAGAATTTTTCAAGTGCCAGTCAACACTTCGCTTTGCAACCATATTTTTTACTGTTTTTTTCGTTTTCCTTTGATACTTCCCGGTCGCACGTTTACCCGGCTTACGCCTATGTAATGGAGGGAGACCATTGTGATCATGGAGGCGGTGATAGTTGATGTCTTTCAAATGCCATTTTATTCCTTTCATTTCATAGTTGCAGCAAGGAAAGACCATGCACTTAAATCTGTCCCTCTTTCCAATTTCTTTTATAACTTTACACTGCTGCAAATACTACAATTCACAGCCAATAATTAAACATTATAAGAAGCAAATAATGAAAATATTTCAGCTTCTCTCATCCTCTTTCATTTCTGAAGTGATATTTACATAACTGAACAAAATCAAAATTAATAACAGGGTGAAAATTTGTTCTTCAAAGGACCAACTGTGCCCTATAAATGGAAAGAACTTAAAATTTTAAATAGTGAAAACTCTGATTTATGTTACAAAATATATATGACAGATGCACATAGGAAATTCACAGGTAAATTTCTCTTCGTCGTTCCTAGGACAAGTTTGCCTAATTTTCCAGCTCGTAGGTTGAGTCCAAAAGAAAATGAGGAATTAAATAGACATGTTTCAGATTTGCTACAAAAGGGATGGCTGCGACAAAGTTGAAGTACATGTCCTATGCCAGCATTTAATAATTTATGACTCCAAAGAAGCATGGATCTTGGATCTATGGTTTGGTGGATTTCTACAAGAAATTTATTAGAAATTTCAGTGGGGTAAGTGCAGGCATGACAGTTTGTTAGAAGGGAAAAGAGTTCAAGTGGACATGTAGCCCAAAGAAGTTTCGAGCTGCTGAAGAAAAGGGTTATAGAGGCACCTGTGTTAGTGTTGCCTGACTTTGAAAAAGTGTTTCAAGCGGAATGTGATGCTAGTGATGTTGCTATTGAAACTGTATTGAGCCAAGAGTAAAACCCAGTTGCATATTTCAGTGAGAAGCTGGATGAGGTAAGAAATATTCAGTTTATGATCAGGAATTCGATGCCATTATTCAAGCTTTGAAGCATTGGAGACATTACCTAATTCCCAAGGTTTAGAAGGTCGTTTTGGCCAAAATAAGACTCAAGCTATAATGGAAGAAAGATATTATTGGCTTTCATTAAAGAAGGATGTCCGTCTATATGTACAAAGGTGCAAAATTTGTCAAGTGGCTAAGGTTTGTAGCTTAAAAACAAGGTTTTATACATTTGCTTTTCAAATAGGCCATGGGAAGACATAACAGTGGACTTAGTATTGGAATTGCTTCACACTCAAAAGAGGATTTCATTCGATTTTCGTGGTTGCTGACCGCTTTTCTAAGATTGGTCATTTTATGCCCTGCACAAAAACTAGTAATACAAGTAAGGTGACTGAAATATTCTTTGAAGTAAAGTGAGGTTGTATGGGTTACCCATGACAGTTACTTCAGACAGAGATACTAAATTTCCAAGTTATTACTGGAAGACTTTGTGGAAGATGCTAGGCACAAAATTGCAGTTTAGCTCAGCTTATCACCCTTAAACTGATGGGCAAACCAAAATTGTGAACAGGGCATTGGGAAATTTACTAGGGTGTCTTGCAAGTGATAAGCCAAAGCAGTGGGATCTCGTGTTACCGCTTCCTGAACTTGCCTATGATCTCTGTGGATAGACATACAAGTTCTACTCCATTTCGCAGTGTGTATGGGAAGTGTCCTAAGGGGGATACAGATCTTGTTTCTTTGTCAATTAAGGAAAGATGTAGTGATGATGTAGAGGCCTTTTCTGAACAGATGCAGCAACTTCATCAGAAGATTAGAGTGCTGCTGGAAATGAGCAGTCAGAAATATAAGAGGGATTGGTTTACGGTGCATTTGAGAAAAGACTTATTTTTTTTGGGATTAAAATCCCTCTCCGT
This sequence comes from Taxus chinensis, assembly GCA_019776745.2. Classification (NCBI taxonomy): domain Eukaryota; kingdom Viridiplantae; phylum Streptophyta; class Pinopsida; order Cupressales; family Taxaceae; genus Taxus; species Taxus chinensis. Next base: position 894,339,932 of record CM034147.1, on the reverse strand, counting down.
GCTGTGATTTTATAATGGATTTTGGCTCCCATAGGTGGTCTCTCCCTAATCTATTAAAATTTGTAGCATTCTCTATATTTTTTTATTACAGGTTTAGGGGTGAATAGATCTGCTGCCCCATCAAAATCTAGTCTGATTTTGGATGTGAATTGACTTTACCTAAATATTGTTTGCATTTTTGATAATGATATTGATGTTAGAAGCTTCATATTCTAGACCTGATTGATAAATTCTACGATGGGTGCCCCTGTTGCAGGACCCAGGGACAATACCAGCACAGAGATTGTGGACTTCCATAGACGTTGGAACTGAAATATATGTGAGTGACACATGAAGTTGCAGAGTGGACTCTTAGTGACTTTGATGTTTTTATTCCAGTTTCAGACATCTCCGTTTCTTAAAAGGTCACCCAATAAATAATAAATGATAAGCAGCCCGACTAAATTGGGCTGTTGATTATCCCGACTAAAAGAACACGAAATTGGAAAATCCTAATAAATCTAAAACCTACTAACGTAAGTTGAATACCTGAATAAAAGTGTTTTATTCATGCAAAACAAAAATTATAAATAACACTACTTACTGATCTCTGATGTTTGCAGTCATTGGATGCTTTATGGCTCGGACTAGGCAGCCAATCGTCATCTTCATCTTCCTCCTCTACCTCATAATCTTCGTCATTTTGATCACTATTGTCATCTATGTTTAGGTCCGTGTCAACTTCTTCTTCAAAATCAGAATTCTCTTTTGTTTGATCAACAAATGCTTTTTCCTCTTCATTTTTTTCATCGTTGATCTATGTTTATGTTACAAAAACAAACACTATGTTGTCAGAAAAAAGCATTTCATAACGCATAATCCACTACATAAATTATATTTCAATAAAAAACAAACAGTCACATTTCCTTACCCGTTTCAGAAAGGCCATTGCAGCACGTGTTGTCATCCTATGTTTTTGTGGTTGATTTTTTCCACAACCGCTATTTTCTTCCATTTGATTTGATTTCTTTGTGGTTCAAAAATGCAGTTTTAAAATTAATACATAATATATGGTCATGCATAATCAAAATAAACAATATTGATGAAAAAACATTGTTAAAAGTTTCATCAATACCTTTAAACACAAAAGAAGATGTTGCTTTTGATTATTGCTTCTTTGCCAGCAATAAGATTAGAAAGGACTGCTGAAATCCAAAAATATAGAAAGGAACTTCAAATCATCTGGCAGCAATAAGATTATATCAAAAAAATAGAACACAGTATATTCCTGATATAATATCTACAATGTGTACCTGTGGAAATCCTCAAGAATTGAAGATTATATCCTAATATTTAGAGTATGCACATGGGAAATTTAAGGCACAAAGTCTAACAATTTTTCTATGTATTTTATCCTTGAAAAAGAACTCTTACATGTCTTCTTGGTTTTCTTCTTTAGAAAGAAACGTTGTCAAAAGTCCATAAAATGCTTTTAATACTCTTATTTATACTATCGTGGTTTTAGTTAAGCATTATTGTAAACAACTTTGATTAAATTGTGTAGTTCCTAAAGTACCTAACAACTTCATTGACGGAAGTTAACGTATTCTAGTAGTAGACACTATTGAGCATCTGATATTGACAAACTTTGCTTCTTTAAATTTAGTACCTTTTCATAAAATTTCCCAACTCTGAAATATTATATGGGAAAATATGTCAACCTTTTGAATTTAGAATCGGCAAATTTATTTAAAGAACATTGAAAGGACACAGCAATGGCTAATATTAGGCACTGGAATTTTCTTGAGGGCTGTAAAAAGAAGAAATATTTGTGGCAATACTCAAACAACAGTTCCAAATTCCGAATAGCAGTTTTCAATGAATGATGTAATCCAAGAGTTCTTAACTCTTATGAAGCTTTGACTGCAGCCAAGAAGGGCAGGGGTTCGGGTCGATATCTGCCTCAAAAGAGTTCAGCACCATATGCAATTTTGATTACTCTTTACAGGTGAGATGCTGTTACCCCAACATACATGGTTCTGGAGCAGCTCAAACATACTTTTTCTATGCCGTGTAAAGGCTTACCTTGAAAAGCAGTGTCACGGGAAGAGACTGACAGTTATCAATCTCACTTAGCTTTTTATTGATACGAGTTTTTGTGTGATCAACAGGGAAACTCAAAAATGGAAAGGATTATATGTTGAAACAGGAGCTTATTGATGCAGCCGAAGCTAGTGGGCTTTCCAGAATGCCTATTGGGTAACTTAATTAACCTGTTCCTTGTTTAGATTTGTGCTCATGCTTTGTGTGTATAGATTCAAAGATCAATACTGTGTTATGTGACTGCAATTCTCTGTCTGAGTCTGCAGGTTCTGTCAAGCAGAGATTCAGCACAGAAATGGAGCATTCTCAACCCAAAAATGGGTTACAATTTGAATAATCCGCTGTTTATTAATTTTTGTGAATATTAAAGAGATGCACCATGTAACCAAAATAATGCTAACAATATTGAAAGCATTGGCACATCAAAGATTCTTTGACAGATTTTACACACTTGCACCAAGTGATGAAATTGCTTCTTCATTTTCATTGGTTTCTTCCCATGCACATCATCCCATTGTTATCGGGTGCACGAACAATCGGTCTCTATTGGTTTGGTGCCAAGTTACTGAGGGATATCTCTTCCACCAAAGGTGTTGAGGAATATCTACAAAAGCCATAAGGATGTGTTTTTGTTCATCTGACCACTAAGAGCACAAATTTTCAGCAAGAGCTGACTAACTTCATATATTATCTGGCACTATTGAGTGTCAACTTAGGGACTACTTCCAATATGTGGTATCTTATAGCACCAACATCTATGACAGCATTCCATGTTGATGCTAAAGATATGGTTGACCAAGTAAAACATCACATACCTCTAAGGGTGCAACATTGGAAAGGACTACATCTTGAAAAGGCTTGATTTTTTACACTAGATGATAGTGTTGAGTAACAAATTTCCCAAAACCCAAGCTGAACCATCCAATTGAGTATGATTGTGGGTGAAGCATTAATGGCTAACTCAGTCTACAAACTACTTCAAGAGAAATCAAGCTATTTTGTCTCCCATCGCCAACTATGAAATGTATTGCTTGTCCATTAACCCACATTTGAGAAAGAGATGAATGTTCTACTTTCTCCAAATATGAATTGGATGAAGAGGCAATGTTTGTGGTACCGAACATGGCATTAGGCTCAGATACCATGAATCGTTTACCCTTTCCAATGCCACGTAGGTAGTACCAATTGCTTCAAGTTGTGGAAGTAGAGTTTTCTTGGCGCGACACTCATCTATGGAGTGCGTGTTAGATTTATGGAATGTACCACACCTACTACTCTTGGATTGTTTGTTTTGAACATTTGACCATGTTGCCTTCTTTTGGGACTACTTCAAAGGGCCATTCCCTTGGTTAGGTTTCTGTTTCGTTCCAAGCTAGGAATTCTTTAATTGTGGCTTGTCTTGAGACTTGGATTCTTCTAGCTTAGACTTCAACTTGGATTTTCCTTCGAATTTGCAAGCAATTTGTAGGCTTCCCCCAAAGAGGAGATTTGCAAGAAATCTATGTCATCTTGAATGTATCCTCTCAAGCCTGCCCTATAGTTCAAGATGAGATTTTGCTTAGATTCTTGGATATTTAGGTTCATGGAAAAGGAGTCAAAGATGTTTATGTATTCTTGAACAATTTGATCATGACCTTGGCAAAATTGGGAAAACTTGATGTACTAATCATCATACTTTCCAGTAAGATACTAGACATGTTTTTGAGTGCTTCAATGAAACCTTTCCATGTTTCTACAGAAAAGTCCCAGTTCATCATCTTCATGCACAGTGCAGTAGTTGTCCCACCATTTCTTTACGGATAAAGAAACTTTCAAAATAGCAAATGTAATCTTTTCACTATTGAAATTTACCACATAGTATGAACAAATAAGGTTAAGTCAGTTATCTAGGGTAAGGTTAAGTCAATTATCTAGGGCTAGACAGTCTGGATACGGGTACGGGTACGGTACGCCGATACAACAAATTTTTAAAATCTTGGTTACGGTACGCATTTGGGTACGTATATATATATATATATATATATATGTATGTATGTATATAAATTATAAATTTAAAGAAGCATTTGCATACTTATTGAAATTTATTATTTCTCTATCACAGTTATTTATCTTAGTGACTGTGATAAGATTCAAGGAGTTTTGATTGTTCATGGTGACCTTCCTTGATCCACTCAGCACGATAGTATTGTCTGACATATTTCCCGATACATCATAACTAAGCAGGAAAAATATGGATCCAAGCTGGCAGGTGGGACGATTAGTCCGAGCACGGGAGAATACTCGCTGAGTTTTGGAAAGCTATCCAGTATTTTTAATTACTAATATATCTACAAGCGATCAAAGCTCATGATTCTTTCAGAAGATTGCAAGAAGTTGCTTGGTCCAAAAAGGTGTAAAAATGGATTTTATGAAAATAAGAAAAATATTGCCATCAATGTGTAGAGCTCGAGAAAATATACACTTTTAGAGAAAATGACACTTGAAACGGAGTCACAGAATGAAAGTTATGGCACAAGAAAGCTTTTGCTACTACATCTTCCCGGACCCTTTCCAAAAATGGCAAATTTTTTCTGTCCTTGTGATTTTTCCACCAAAAATCAAAAAAAGGAAAGAATTTCCAAAAAAGGAAAGAAACGTTGTCTTTGGCAGGTTTTTATTGGATGGGTACGGCTGGAAACGTACCCACAGGGGATAGGGTATGGTCCGGATACGGTTTTTCCGTACCCGGACCATATCTTGTCCCCTATGGGTACGTTTCCAAGCGTTCCCACAGCGTACCATACCCCATACTAGTACCTGGTACGTTTCTAGGCTGGTACGGGGGGGCCTTAGGCGTTTCCAGACAGTCTAGATCTAGGGCATTTACAACTATTTTTCTTTCAAAAATAGGAATGTCTAAATTAACCTATAACTTATATGGGGTGTGACCACCAAAAGATCGTTGTGGAACAATAAGATTGGGAGTCACTTGTACATGTTTAAGAAGTTGAGAGAAGTGGTCGATAATCCCCGCTCTTTCACATGCATGAAATTGTTCCAATTCTTCTCATTGTTATTGCAAACCATCCTCTACCATTTGTTTGAACATATCCAAATTTGGAATCTTTGAAGTTGTTTGGTTTTCCATCTAGAAACATGAATTATGAAGAAGGATCATGGATTTCTAGTCCTAATTTCCTGTATTCAAACCTCGTGTGAGTGGGCATACAAACAAAAAGATAAAGTTTAGATGTAACTTCAATACCACTAGGATATGATGAAGTGAGTATGTGCTCTAATACCACTGATCTAAGGACCCATGAGGAGACCCAGTGGACAACACTCTAAATGTGAATCTAGATGTGTTATATGTGGAAAATGTAGATGGCATGACAAAATCCAAAAGATATATGAGAGCGCTTGTACAACATAGAAGAAAACAAAGAAACACTAGACATCAAATGCATAATTGCAATGCAAAGTCATGTACAAGATCCAATAGGTAGGATGTAGTACGTTATCTTATCACTCTACTCACTATCTCCAATATATGAATATTTTATAGGAATATAATGATGCCTTAATATACAATGGAGGATATGAAACAATGCAAAACCGTTACAAGCACTTTATAACCAATCATCATCTTCACCTAGACATACCACGCAATGCCGTAGAGAGGAGTTAGGACCTTGCAGAAGGAAAACATGTGTGTGGCATGATGATGAATCCATTTGTGTAGTCAAATCATGAGAAAGCAACATTGTGGTGCCCCAAGCTATTTGAAGATCTCTGAACTGCAAGGAGGATTTAGGCCCCTACGGCATGCACATAATGTTGAAACTTGAAATCAATGGTGAAGCCAAATCATAAAGTGGAGAACACCGAGATGCCATGAACTATTGGAAGCCTCAAATTCTCCTGGATAATTGGAAGAGTGCAAAAGCACCAATCTATCATTGGGATTCACCCCTCTTGGTTGCTCCATATAATCTTTAAACAATCTATGGCCTTTTATAATCTATTTGATAAGAGAAAAGGCAAGAAGAAGAGTAGATATGTCCTGCTGCTAGGATTTCGCCACAATTGTGATTTTCCCAACTAGCAGGAGACTGTGACTATTCTAGGATAGGATCTTTTTTTTCAAATTTAAACATTATCCATTAACATTGGTCAACAATAGAGAGTTGCATACTAAAAGGATTACCGAAGCATCTTATGATCTCACCTAACTTTATAAGTTTACATTTTATTTAGAAAAATGGAGGTTAATATTCGCCAAAAATAAGAAAGGCCTTCATTTTTTCCCAATTCGCAATTGTCCCAAAAGATTCAACAAATTTGTCCAAGCAAAGGACGGGACTGTCTACCGATTAGCAAGTCAGTTAAAAAGTTAAGGCTGAACCATCAACAAAATACACATTGACTAATTGACTCCCTCATGGTAAGAAGATTCGCTTAACTTTCCCATGCACTCTGGCTGCCTCAAGCATATATCCATGATCCAAGAGCATCTGCTGCACTTTCATGAATTTAAGGTGCTAAAAGGAAACCCTACCTGAAGAACAAATCTATTGGATCAAAAAGCATTTGATTCAGACTAACCCTCATACAAGCTTGTCTGAAGACAATTGCCTTAATCCTGTGAAAGGATCCCAAACCTACCTTTAATCACATCTTTTTACATATATGTCTACTAACTTGTTTTTCAGCTCACCTATGACCCTTTTTAATAAACCGTGCAGCGTATAGAAATTCCATTCACTTTTATAGTAGGTGATTTGCTTCTAACATTATGATGCCGCCTTTTGAGAACACTGCCTCGCACAATTCACTCATCACACAACTGCACCCAGATTATATCTCTGTTGCATATTAGTTTTGCAGCTAAGACCTCTAACGTATGGCTATTTGATACTAATGTTGTGTTGCCGGTCAACATACAACTGCAAGCAGACAAACTTTACTTCAAGGCACTGCAAGGTTATGCTTTGTTAATAACTCTCGGTTGTTGTGCCTCGGTAGTTTTGACTAGTAGCTGGCCAAGTTACCAGCACGGGTTTAGGTGTGAGTATGGGTAAGGGGTTTGGGTACAAGTGTTCGACATTATTTTTTAGACCCCGCTATGGCTTGGGCAGGGCACGGCTTGTCTTGGGTACGTCCATACAAAATTTTTTTATTAAATATTTAAAATATAAAAGCTATAGACAAAAAAAAACAAAATTAACCCTCATATCAAATATGTAGATATGGCGAAATTCCCCCGCCCACTCCCCACGCCCCCAAATACGGCAGTACGAAAACAAAAAATCTAGTCTGATAAATAAGAATTAACCACATACTATGGATATAAAAAACAAAATAATCACAAAACACTACTGACAATCTATTAACCACATGATATGCCTCTTCTTACAGGTTTGACCTATCTCTTTCTCTCAAGATCTCAACTTTATCATATGGGCTGGCAATGCTATGGCACCTTCACAGTCAAAGATGGATACTCTAAACTTGTTTCCCATCTGGAATCCCCAAGTTGGATGAAAACGGTGATTTGGTGTTCTAAAGGTCTCCCTCGAGCAAATGCTTTTCTATGGTTCATACTCAAAAAGAAAATTCTCACGTGGAACCTGTTTAACAGGATAGGGTACCATGGTCTATCCTGTTGTGTTCTTTGCAGTGAAGCTTCTGAAGATTTAGATAACCTTTTCCTTCATTGCAACTATTTGTGGGAATCTTGGGCCTGGTTTTCTAATAGAATGAGCTCTTATCAGTGCTGCCCAGAAAGCATTCAGCTTCTTATTCAACATTGGGAGGGGGTGAGATATGACCAGATAGATGAGTTTTGGACCATTTTCTCCGTGATTCTAATTTGAGCTTATAAAAGGAAAGGAATAACAGAATTTTAAGGGTCAAACATCTTCCCCATGATCATTTTCTCTTCAATCTTGAAAATTTGATTCAGGAAGTTTTCCAGTCCAACATTTAGTTACCAAAAAAGAAAATCATCAGTTTTAAGTGACACATTCTTATTCGTAGGAATCTTCTTCAACAAGTAGATAATTGGTTGACTCCTACAGAGACCAAGAGGAAAGAAGCTAAATGGAAAACCCCTCCTATAAAAATTTTATTCTCAATTTTGATGTTGCCTCAAAAGGTAACCGAGCTTTTCAGGGCACTGGAGGTCTCATTCAAGATGACGAAGGTAAAGTCATTTCTTTTTTCCTTTAATATACCTTTGTAAATGAATAATGACAAAAGCAAGAGCTCTAACTCAAGGTCTCATAATAGCTATTGATCATGGCACTACAAGGCTCATTGTTAAAGGCAATTTTCAGGTGATTATCAGTGCAGTTTAAAAGCCTGTTAAAATTCCCATCCTCTTGAAAAGAACCATTGCTAGTAGCAGAATTATGAAGGAGAATTTGAGGTCATCTCTTTCTGATACTGCTATGGGGAGACCCAAAAAGTGACCACTCATTTGGCCAACATTGGAGCTGCCACCTTGGAAAAGGATGTAGACTTTTATTATGCAAGACATAGCATCACTCCCCCATATCATTCCAATTATCAATCATGACAGAGAGACTGCGGACATCAACTCGAATCCCTCGCAAGATTTGGCATGCTTAATGACACAAGAGTAGTCTTAGACAATGTATGTTCTCATTAATGCAGGGCTGCTACTTGTCGTGCCACTCCCTGCATGTGGTATTCATTGTTCCCATTTCAAGCCAGTCAGCATGCTGCAGTTGTTTTCTCATTCTGCATTCTTCCATTGTGTATCAAAACATCTATTGGCAAAGCAAAGCAGTCATGGAATGAGGGCTGTTGGATAGAATTCGAAAAGGAAGTGCTGCAAGCATGCAAGCAGATTAGGTAACGGGGCTTCAATAAACTGACGGAGGAGTGCAACCACAAGGGTTCGGTCCAAATGGCCTACATCCGGAGCGTTATTGGGGAGCAGAACTTCAACAAAGAAGAAAAGTACTGGAACCCAGAAGAACTGAGTTCACTGTTTAGACTAAGAAATCAAAAGAGTAATTATGATGAGACCAAACAGAACTCTCTCTTCTTGACTGTGCAGAACTGTAGATTGCAGTCTATCAAAGCCACCCTCAATTTGATGGTGAGTGACCTGAACTTAAAATTCGAAGTCCTCGACTCAAAACTGGACTCTGTTTTAGTTAAATGTAATGAACTGTGAGCATTGGGTTTGGGTGTTTCTATGTGTAATTGTGCTAAGGAGGTTTTCTCTCCTATGGTTGATCCCAATTCGTCCCCCTCTAGCCAAACTCTTCTAGCACAAAAATGGCTCTGATATCTGTATCCAAAAAGGACACCTTGGCAGCCATTGAACAATTTAATTTCCAATGCCTGTACTTAGCTGATCTGCTTTCCCTACTTGCCAACACCCCTCTCGATGCGGTTGGTAATGGCAGAACTTCAAAGTTCTTGGTTGATGCTCTTAACCCTACGGACATTGATAATGTGGTTAGGTTTTCCACTCCTATTATCAAGTGGACAGCTCTCAAATTCCTGGTCCTTCAAGGTCCACAAATGACTCAAAGTTGTGCTTTTCTTAACAAACCTGTTGTCATGCTTTGGACAACCCAAAAGAATCCCACCCAGTTTAAGATCCTGACATGACTGGTTTTTTGACTGAAAATCTTCTGAAAGATGTAACTTTGAAGGATTTTGATCATATTATTTCCTAATTATTTTCGTGATATTGTATGGTATTGACTGGTCCTAATCTGCAAAACAGTTGTCTCTTCCTGTTCTTTGCACTTTGGTTATGTTTTTCTGTTCATTGTTTAACTGGCTGTATGGTGTTGGATGTTGTAATTTTCCAGCCCCTCTTCGTGTTTTTTGGACCTCGGATGGACATAAATTTCTGTCATAAGGTGGTGGTTTATTGATGCTACTGTTTTAGGTGATGGCCCTTTTCCCTCATTTATTATATGAAAAAAAACATGTTAGAAAGATGGTAACTTGAATATGTCTTTGACAAGACTTTGGGAGTCTATGGGAGGTTGGACTTAATGGACAGAGAAAATTTTAGAACGTATCCATCAAGTCCATCCTCCCATAGACCTCCTTTTTTCCCAAAATGACAGATAGTTTCTACTATGTCAGAATGTGTTAGTGAAAGAAGGATATGTCAGAATTCAGAATGTGTTTGTGAGTGGAAAGAAAAGCAATCAACACATCAGCGGCTGTAGTGGAGATGAAGTAATAAAAACGAAATGAGCCATCTTTGGCAAGGTCAAATTCATCCATTCAAGATCAGATACCAAATTCTAGTGAAGTCCTGGACTTGTATGAAACTATAATATTCTAGGAAAGGATTCGTGAAGGGACAAGTTAAGTAAATCTCTTAGCAAGAGCAAGCATAAAACCCGTGAGAGAGGCATGAATTATGAGTTTAAGAGTCTCCTTTACAATTCAATTTTAATATATCCTTTGCCAAGGACAATCCTAAAACCTGGAACTAATCCATCAATCTTAACCTATTCCAACACAAAAGACCTATGATCAATTAAAATATTCTTAAGCCGCTACTCCTCATCAGTTCTTCAGTACATCCTAGTATATATAGTGATTGTCCTTAAAGTTCCTTGGGAGTAAACAAGCCTGTACAATCTATTCCAAGTTCTTTTGTGGCAAGGTTGTGAAGATGTCAAGAAATTGCCCCTGGTATCGTGGAAGAAAGTTTTCCTTTCAATAAGTCATGGGGATACCAGCCTAAGGATTTTCAAGCTTTTCAATGTTTTCATTGGTGCCAAGAATGACAGAGAATGCTCAAGGACGGCTTATTTACATAAAAAGGATCTCTATAGGAGTTTGAACGGTGAATTTAAAAACTTGCATATTTTGTGGAGTTGACACCAAAACTTTCAGCATGGAGGCTCGTAGTGCCGTCATTTGGTTTGTATACATCCACATCTATCTTTATCTCCAAATATAACATTCTATCTTTTGTGTATTGTCTAGTTTTTGTGTGCGAATGGATGTGAATATGTGATCTAGATGGCTGATCTCTATTTCCCTCTTGTACCATTATCGTATTTAGACCCAGTGCAGACTTACATTGGCCAACCATAATGGCAGTAAAGTAGTAATTAGGGACAGCATATGACCTTAAGAGAGGAAAGTGAACCGCAAAAGGGAAAGATCAGTAAGGAGATCAGAAAGGATATAGAGAAAGAACAATTCGCAAGGCATCAAATCAAGATAACCATCTACATCAAATCTTGACATGTAGTTGCTTTCGACCAAATGAACACAGATGAATATTCAACATCAACAGAGACAGAGACAGAATATTCAACATACCACCGGAGGCGAGCAAGCTCAGGAAAAGATAACCAAAAGCAACGAGATTATTGTCGATCTGGGGCTTGAACATGAGACTTCGGATGCCAAGCATTCAAAGGACACACAGTCACAACCATGAAGCATTGGACAGTGTTTTTGATAGTAGCTCGGAGTTAAAAGGCGAATGTGTTTTTGATGAAGGCGGAGCGATGATTTTTCAAAGTGGAACCGATTGACAGCTGCGGGTGAGGAGACAGGAGTCGCTGAAATGATAGCCGACAACAGCTGGCAAAAGCTGCAGTATTAATTATCTTGTCCGGAGGGGAACGGAGACGGAGTTGACGGAAATGAAAAACGGAGCGTGGGCCACCCCCTGCGAACGCCACGTAGACCGCTGTGCCACCTCACTACCCCCTGCGAACTTGCGTGAGGGATAGGGTCCGCGATCGATGACCATGATCTACATTTGACCTTATTGTAGAAGCTATTATCCCATTACACTCATGGTTTTGGAGAGAGCGATTGTATATGGGTATTACCTACACTATAACAATCATATGAATCAATCCCTATTACATGCATTGGTCCATATGAAAAAGGAAATTACATTATCTAATAGCACACCACACTGAATTCTAAGTTCATTAAACATTCCAAACTGTCATTTTGAAGTGAATTCAGAGTGGATCAACAATCTTGTGATTCTAGAAATTCTATAAAGCCATGGTAACTTAGGAATATACAAAGAAAACACATCTTGTGTAAAATGTAGTTTAGTTTTAAAGAAGAGGATACAAGGCATCATCTTTGCATTGATGAAGATTATATTGTGCCTTGAATGCTCCCAAGATAGGTTAACTCAGATATGCAATGTTCTCTCCTGATAAAAAAACAACAAATTTAAGAACAGTTTCTTGGTTCAAATAATTGTCGAGGAAATAAATTTCAAGATAAAACATAAACTAAACAAAGATTAACCACACAGGGTCAATGATTCTCAAAAGTAAAACAAGTTAGAATAGCTGATCAAAACAACAGAAACAAACTCCGACCCAAAAACAAAAGTTTATAATAAAAATGAAGGGGCTAAACACAAATGGGTAAACCCTAGAAAAGTTTGTCTATAGCATACACAAAATCCACATGGTAAGATGTAATCCTAGAAAATGAAGGCCCTTTATCAAGAAACAAAGCCAAGAGAAAGACAACAATAAATAACAAGGCTCCAGTTTTTGTCAAATCAGAAGCAGAGGAAAGGCCAACATTCTCATTAACCACGATGAAAAAGCAAATGCAAAGTCTGATAATGTCCTGAAGAGAATGACCTGGGCAAAGAGGTGAAAACTGACCAATCCTAGTAGGAAGTAGAACTCCTCTCCTAGTTTCTCCCCTGACAAACAAGGCTAATAGTCCTACATTGTTGAGGAAAAAAGGGTAATATGCATCTACCCATGCAGTAATGTGCATCCTCCAAACCTATTTCCCATCGGCATCTTTAGAAGATTGAATATCACAAATCATAAATAGTCTCATTATGAGAGCTAGATCAATCTGCTGCTTTTGACCAAAAATGTTCTGAGAGCCCAAAACATTGTCTATATCTGAACCGGTAACATCAAAGGTTCTTCCTGGCCCACATGGGTTGATGAGTCTCACCAACTGCAGAAGTATTAGTTGTATGATAGGTGACAATTGTAAGGCATCGGAAATACACATAAAAATGACAGAAGTAGCAGCAGCAAGAAAATCATCAAAAGAAATAGGAGAGGGTGAATGTCAGGGGCTAACTCTTCTTACCCATACACCCCGTCAAATGATATCCCAAGACTTAGGATCATATAACTAGTAACCTTTAGATCTGCATTACACCCAATGAATAGCTTTTGGGATCAAATTTCATTCCCTATTCATACAGAATGTGGTCTCAAGCATTGTATCCAATGATCCTGAAATGAGAATCTATAGGTTTGCAACCACTCCATACTTCTTTAAGAAAATCATGTGTTCCTAGCTCTCATCAGTATTCTATTTAAAATATAGCAATAAAAAAAAACAACTTCAGCCCAAAAATTGTAATCAATACATCAACATGCAGTAAACACCCAACCATCTCCATAATAGTCTTGTTTTTTTGTTCAGCAAAAAAACTCTACTCGGGAAAAAAAGTTTCTTGTGTACAAGTAAAGCCATGTTGGTTGATAAAAGACACATACCATTCTTGGCACATTATACAATTATTCCCACAAAACACACACTGCATGTATTGCTCCTAGGAATTTGAAGAAACTGGCCACATTGATTCTGGGTAAGTGCCTAGTTCTTTGAACTTCTCTAGGAATTCATTCTTTTGAATTAGAAAATAAAACGTACAACTGGAAAATCATCGATGACAATCAAAAGTTACGGTGCACCTAAAAGAATCTTTGTCCCTAGGACCACAAAAATTATTGTGAACTATCTGCATATGAGTGTTCACTCTTTATGTTTTTCCTTTCTCAAATTTATTATTTTTCCCTACAGTGCTTACCTAGATAGCCCTCACGAACACCACATTCATTCTGACTTGTCAATGAGTGTGCATGCTTATATACATAAGTATTGTCTTATAATCTAAGAGAAATTTCAAAGGTTGTTGCTTCTGTACAGACACATATTAAGAGACCTCTCTCCATTGTTAGCTCAGATTGTATAATTTTCGTCAAACAAATTGTGTGCCTTCTCTATCTTTCCGAATTTTTGCATACATATCTATGAGGGAATTTTCCACCAAAATATCACACTAGAATCCATGACAGAGGCATATAAAATCCTTGGCTTCCTGATTTCCATGGATAATAGCACAAACTTCAATTGAAATCATACAATACCATCCCTAGCCCATTTCCATCTCAAACTCAATATAAATCTCCGAGCATTGGGTAGAGAAATTTGGTTGACGAGATGATACACACTGTGGGTACTACACATAAATCGCCAAGGATTCCCTTTCATAACATGTAACTCGAGTTCCACCGCTAAAAAATAGAAAAAACAGCTAAAGGCCCATCAAATTTAATGGAGCAGGGAAAACGTTCAGATGGCCGTCAAACCGTCAAATTTAATACAGCTGCAAAAATGTCTGGAAGGGCCTTTCCCATAGGGGAGACGCCTTCGGCATAATAATAGAGGCATAATTTATAGGTATGGATTTGTTATTATATTAAATTTTCAAGAAATGAGAGTAGTTTTCTAAGAACCAAGCAATCATTAAAGGAATGAAAAACAACGTATATAGAGCTATGAAGCAAATTAAAAAATTGTTTTCATTAAACTTATTATGCCAAAGGCATTCCCCCTATGGGAAAGGCCCTTCCGGATGTTTCTACAACTGTGTTAAATTTGATGGTTTTGATGGTCATCTGGACGTCTTCGCTTTTTCTGGCTATTTTTGGTAATTCAGAGAAATGGAATGCATAGTACAGGTAATAGAGTGTTACATACAGGTATCCTATTTGAAGCTAAAATGTAATGGAATTACTAGTATAATTCAGATTAGGAGCAGCAATAGAACACCAAATAACACAATATTTCATAATAATGATCTCAATATGCAATTATAATAGTTTCTCCACTTCGAGGGGGAATACTCCAAACCATATAATAAGACTCAAATGCTCAAATGATAATGAACTACTACCTACAATCCCCTATATATACTATTCATATGCTATGGCCATCACCAAGGCTGACCTATTAAGCATGAGAAAGTATAAATGATATAATAAAATGATATGGTAAGACACAATTCGGCTACTCATATCCTAATACAAGCAATAGGTTAAGGGCATAACATGCCCTTCCCCTTCAAACCAACAGTGTCCTCAATGTTGAATAATCTTGGATGTTGTTGTAGAAAACCTTCATCCTCCTAGGTTGCATCTTCTATGCTCAAATTCTTCCACTTGATCAGATATTCCTTAATGTCTCTGGTTCTTAGCCTCTTAGTACGTGTTTACAGAATCTTCTTTGGCTCCAAAATGATTCTTCCTTCCTCGTCAAGTTCTGGTAACTCTGTTTAGGCTTCAAATTTCTGTCCATTAACCTTCTTCAGTCATGAAACATGGAATACTAGGTGTGTGTGTGAAGATGGAGGCAACTCTAGTTTATAAGCAACACTGCCAATTTTCTGTAGAACCTGATAAGGGCTATAATATTTAGGAGCAAGTTTGTTGTTCTTTTTCTGTTGCTTTAGGGACAATTGTTTGTAAGGCTAGAGACGTACAAAAACCCAGTCACCAATTTGAATTTTTTTTAACTACGGTGTTGATCTGCTTGTTGTTTCATCCTATTTTGTGTTAATGCTAAAGTCTCCTTCAAACTAGCCAAAACATGTTGTTGATGTTGAATGTGTTCCTCAACATCTCTGACCTTAGTGTTCACCCTCAAGGAGGAAATGATAGAAGGTGGATGGTAACCATATAATGCTAAAAATGGGGTCATTTGAGAAGAGGTATGAAAAGATGTGTTATACCACCATTCTGCAAGTGGTAGCCATTTAATCCACCTTTCTTGCTTATCTGATACAAAAAAACATAGATACCCCTCTAAGCATTTGTTGACCACTTCCATTTTCCCATCAATTTGAGGATGATAAGATGAACTATGAGCTAGCTGAGTACCCAAACATGAAAATAATTCCGTCCAAAAATTACTTGTGAAAATAGGATCATGATCACTTATAATTATCTTTGGGGTTCCATGTAGCCTTTGAACTGTCTCCAAAAAATACCTGCGATTGTACTTGCTGCAAATGGATGTGATAGGGTACAAAAATGTTCATACTTTGTGAGCCTATCCACAATCACGAAAATAAAATTCTTACCCTTTGAATAAGGCAATCCAGTGATGAAATCCATGGAGACCTCCTCCCATCTCTGGCTAGGAATTGGTAAGGGTTGCAACAGACCTTGTGTCTTAATTGTTTCCCCTTTGTTCTATTGGCACACTAAACACTATGATACAAAATTTTGTACATCCCAAAAGAATTCTCTTTTTATTCTATGATATGTCTTTAAAAACCAGAGTGTCCTCCAACAGGCGAGGCATGTAGCTCTGCAAGAATCTTATGCTTAAACTCAGAATCTTTACTCAAGTATAACATATCCTCGTACCATAGGGCATTACCTTTCCACTCAAATTTGTTAGATGTCATAGATCCTTACTTGATATTCTGTATTAGAGATTGTGTATCCTTGTCTTGATCCCATTCCAATCGACCATCAACATGGACATTCCACATAGTAAGGCATCTGCGGATGTATCCCTTCTGGACAACGCATCAGCTACTACATTTTCTTTACCCTTTTTATATATGATTTCAAAATCATAACCCAACATTTTTGTTACCCACTTTTTTTGTTCCTCAGACGATAACCTTTGCTCTAAAAAGTATTTGAGACTATCATGATCAGTTTTTACCTTGAAGTGTCTACCCATGAGATAGGGCCTCCATTGCTTGACTGGATGAAGTATAGCCATCATTTCTTTCTCATAGATAGGTTTGAGTAGATCTTTTCCTTTAAACCGGTGACTCTCAAATGCGATTGGTCTTCCTTCTAGCATTAGAACTACTCCCAATCTTGATCTTGAAGTGTCACATTCAACAACGAAGGTTTTTGAGAAGCTGGGAGTAGCCAAAACTGGGGTGCTGCACAAGGCTTCCTTCAGTTGCTCAAAGGATTTAGTGGCTAAGTCTGTCCAATGGAAGGCATCCTTCTTTAGTAATTGAGTGGGGTTGCTATTCTACCATATCCTCGCACAAATCTTCTGTAGTACCCTGTTAGTACTAGGAACCCACGAATATTTTTTAGAGTTTTGGGCCTTGGCCATTCCACCATAGCTTTGATCTTCTAAGGATCAACTTTGACGCCTTCATGGGATACAATGTGATCCAAGTACTCTACCTCTTGTACACCAAAATAAAATTTGGATGACTTTGCATAGAGAGTATGTTTCTCCAAAACTTCCAACTGTTGTATATATCTCCCTCCCCAAGGTAAATATAGTCAAGACAGGAAGAATATGGAAATCAAGGAAAATCGAAATCCTTCATTTCGGGTTTTGAAAGTGCATTGCATGGTCGAAAACCTGACATTTATTACATCACCAAGCAAACCCTGACATAAAGCACAAAGTGTGTCGACATGCAAAAATTTTCACCCAAGGCACAGGTTGGAGGCACACATTCACAAAGTGTCGACATGAAAATGGATGCGCCCATGCCGTAGGTAAGAAGATGTCGGCACGCCAAAAGTCGCACCCATGGCGTAGGTTGGAGGTGCAAAGCGGAAAATGTCCACATGAAAATGGATGTGCCCATGGTGCAGGTAAGAAGATGTCGACATGTAAAAACTCGTGCCCATGGCGCAGGTTGGAGGCACAAAGCAGAAAATGTCGACATGAAAATGGATGCGCCCATGGCAAGGTAGAAGATGTCAACATGCCAAAATTCGCGCCCATGGCACAGGTTGGAGGTGCACAAGCATGAAAATGTCGACATGAAAAAATTCATGCACCCATGGCGCAGGTAAGGAGATGTGCGACACACCAAAATTAATTCCCATGGCACAGGTTAGAGGTGCACAACATAGTATGTCGACATGAAAATGGATTCGCCCCATGGCGCAGGTACAGACAAAGTGTCGACATGTGAAAATTCATGCCCAAGGCGCAGGTTAGGGGCACACAACAAAGGATGTCGACATGCAAATTTTCAGCACCTATGGCACTGTAAGAGTATGTTGACATGAGGATGGATGCACGCATCTTCAGGTGCATCTTCAGGAGGTGCAACATTTTGAGCATTGACACCCTGACAGAAAGCAAACCCTGACGCAGATATTCAAATGGCCATAACTTTTCACAGGGAGCTCGGATTCATGCAAGGTTGGACTTTTTGGAAAGCTTACGAGGTCCTCTGTCCAACTACGACTGGATATCTTTAATTGGGTGAGAACAAGTTCTTCAAAAATGCAAAATACAATTCACCATTTTTTGGGTTTGCTAGGGTTCTCACCTACCACCATAATGAGATGAATTAAATGCAACCTAGAGGTGGTTGGGGTAGATTTGGAATTCCTCTCTCTTTTCTCTCTCATTCTTCCTATAAATTGTAAGGAGGGGCTTCTTTCTAAAGGTTGGACATTCTTGTTTTTCCCCTCCCTTCTTCTCTTTGGCAGGTGAATTTGTGGAGTTCAAACCTCCCATCTAAAACTGTAATGCAACTTTGCCTCTTGGCATTTTGTAGTGTATTGTATCAATATTTGGAGAAAATAATGCATGTCTGTGGATGATTCTCAACCCTCTCTATGTTCATTTGCATCCTCCTGATCTTTCACTGCAAATTTGGTTATCTGTGCATGATCTTGCATTGCATTTTAATGGTTTGTGTTTATTGGCAAGACAGGTGTTCTTCATTCCTCGGTGCATCACCTTTGTTAGTTTAGGTTTATTTTTATGCATCTTCTTACCCTGTCTCCTTGGCAAGTTAGATTAGGTTTTTGAGTAAACCCTCTGCATTTTTATGTGTGCATCTGAACAGAGGAATAGGAACCGGCCTTCATCCGGAGAGCTTTTCCGATTCACAAGGTCCCACACTTGGGAAAAGCTCCATGTTATGCAATCGCACTGAGAGTCTCAACCCATCGAGTTGCAGACATTCAGGGGTGCTGTGATTCACCATCAATAGTTTTGGCATGCCCGGTGGGACCAAGAGGTCATTCCACAAGATTTGAAGGAATTTTCAAGAAATTTGGACTTAGAAATTGCAGGTTTTACAATTTCATATTTTTTTCACCTTCCAGGCTGAACTTTGAAATCAATTTTCAAGGGCTTAACTTGCTCAAAACAAGTCAAAATTTCACCAGTTGATAGATCGGGGGATAATCTTCAAAAGGGTATTCTTAGATTTTTGAGATTTTGACTTTCAAAATTTCATAGTTTTTAGTATTTCAGGTTTTCCCAGGTGTTGAGCATGTCCCAAGTTCCGACACAGTGTGTTTCAGGTTTTGTAAGTTGCCTTGCATGACCTAAGTTTCACCTGTACCTTTCAGGGATTAGTAGCTGCACAACAAGACCCAATAACTGAATTGAAGAACTGTATCTTTCGGGTCCTTCAAAGTTTTAAATTCTATTTTTAATATTGTCAGGTTTGGTGTGTAACTTGGCAGAATCTAGCCTTTTGAGGCTCATTATCTAACACATCTGGTGACTCTGAAGGGATAGAATTCAGTGGTGTAGCAGCAAAAGTTTCCCAGGTACATGAGAAGAATTCAAACCAGGTCTGATACTCGAGAAGAAGGGTTATTTGTCTACTTGCAGCTATCACCAGGCAGAGGAAGGAGAGGAAGAAGACCACAAAGATCACCATCTCCACCTAACAGGACTTTATCAACCCCTCCACCTGGTAGACCTTTCATCCAATCAACAAGGGTTCTCAGGCCAATCAGAATGGCACAACAAAACCCTTTTGTCAACTTCACTGGCAGCAGCCCACTTGCCCTCAATGCACAGAATCCAGTTCCAATTGCAGCATTGAAGAACATTCCATTTTTCACTAGAGAAAATCATACCACTCCTGGTGATCATGTCAAAGACATTGCTAACGTTTGTGCAATCCATGAGATAAATGAAATGGATGTTGCTGTCAAATTGCTGGCATCTTCATTCAAAGGGAAGGCATTGCAATGGTTTAGGAGCCTTGGAGCTGGTTCTATCCAAAATTGGAATCAGTTATGCATAGTTCTCCATGAGCAGTTTGGAGAAAAGGGAGACAATTTGTCTCTACTAGAACAATTGACAACTATCAAGAGAGCTCCCAATGAGCAGCTGACTAACTTCAACTTCAGATTTCAAAGGTCTTGGGATAGGATTCCAGTGGCCGTTAGGCCAACAGCTGAAGGTGATTTTCTATATTATCTTAAGGCTTTGAATTCTGATATTTCTATGTTAATTCAATCTATGGGAGGCACAACCTTACCTGTTGCTTATAGCATTGCCATTAGGGCTGAAAACTGTCTTATTCAAGCTGGTAAGTTGGCTCCTAGGCCTCCCATGCCCTTGTATCCAAACTTAGAAAATCCAAGCACTAGTCAAGCACCCACTTTGGCTCCTATTCCCACTCCTAGAAATCAAAGTTCAAATGAAACTTCTACTTCATCCTCTAGTGCTTCAAATGAACTCCAAGAGGTCATGAAACAATTGCAAAATTTGGGAAATGAGCTGGTTACACTCAAGAGGCAGCAGGCCCAAAGCTTTAGACCTTCTTATCAGCCTCAAGCTCAACCTAATAGGCAACCATACTAGCCCAATAGGCCACCCAATCCAGCTGCAAATCAAAGCCAAGTAAGGCCTCCCGCCAATAGACCATTTCAGCCCTATAACCCCAATGTTGCATCTACTTCTAAAGCATTAGTGCCAGTGCAAAACAACATAGCTCAAGAGTATGATTGGTGTTTCCCATGCAATGAACCTCACAACCAATCTATGTGCTTCAATGGTGCTTTGAACCAAGCCTTGATGGTGACAACTACTGGCGTAGAGGGTGAAGTGAGTCAAGAAACAAATCAGCAACAAGGGACATCTCAGCAAAACACAACTCCAAATGATACCGCACTTGTGAATTGGCAAGCTGAGGATTTTTGTGGCATGAATCAAACAATTTCTCAGAGTGTAGCAGCTAACACAAGATCAAAGAAGAGGAATATTGGTGAAGGGCAGTCATTGGCTCCAAGTGATCTACAACCTTCCATCACTCCACAAGGTGTTGGTAAGCAAAATACAGTTCCAAACACGCAAGGACAGCCCAAACCACCTTCTAAACCAACTCAAATGCCAGCTGTTGCTGCCCATGCGCAAGAAAGGAATGTGCAGGCTAAAGGACAACAAAGAGATCTTTCATCCCCATTTAGCATCATTGATCAAATGAAGAAGACAAATGTGAATATATCAATGTGGGAATCTTTATCCATCCCAGGCCAAAGAGATCTTCTACAAGCTGCCATGAAGAATTGGTCAACTTCGAACCAGCAGGTCCATATGCAAGAGAATGTCCTCACAAATGCTGCTCAGCCTGAAGGGAATCATGGAGGACAACAAGGTAAAGTTTTGAAGCCCCCTCCATTCTATGTTTCATTAATCATTGGGGATAAACTAGTACACAATTGCATGATTGATTCTGGGGCAAGTAGTTCTGTCATGCCCAAGCAAATAGCTGATCAGCTGGGTCTCCAATATGAAGTCATATCAAAGGGGGTAGTGCAATTGGATGGGACAACAGTAGCAATGGTGGGAGTGATTAAAGGTTTGAATCTTACCTTGCATGCATGCCCCAACGTTACCATTTTGCAAGATGTGTCAGTGATAGATTTGCCACCACTCTTTGCCCTATGCTTATCAAGGGATTTCACAGCTAGAATTGGAGGCTACTTATCTGCTGACTGGTCACACATGTTGTTCAGAACAAGATATGGTACTAAGGTCACAATCAGATCTGAACCAATTGCAAACTTTCACATTGAGCCTCATACTCCAAGCCAAATCAATGCCAACTGTTCAGCATTTGATCAAGAAGATTATCCAAGCACAGATGAAGCTGACACCAAAGTTGGAAGCATCCCAGATTTGACTCTTGATGAATGGGCAAGCAAGGTACATGCTTTTGATCCCTACCAAGAAGTAGAAGAATCTGAGCTAGGAGTCTATTGCATACATGAAGAAAACCAGTCTATTCCTAGCATCACCAAACCAGACCATAAGGATGACAATGAGGTATGGCAGTTATTTTTTGATGGATCAAGGAGTAGGCAAGGTGCAGGAGGAGGAGTTATGCTTGTTTCACCTCAAGGCATCAAATATTATTCAGCTTTCCATTTCCAGTTTTCCTGTTCAAACAACACAGCTGAATACGAAGCATTGATTCATGGACTTCATTGGGCCAGGAAAAAGGGCATAAAGAACGTGCAGGTGTTTGGAGATAGCGAGCTAATCGTCAACCAAGTCAGGGGACAACATGCTACAAAGAATGACCTACTGAGGAACTACAAGAACAGGGTATGGGACCTCATTGAGGATTTCAAAGCTTTCAACATCGTGTCCATACCCAGGAAGAAAAATGAAGCCACAGATAGGCTCGCAGCAGTTGGAGCAACGTTTGATGTGGTTGACAACATCAGAAGGGAAAAAACACAACCACATATCCATGTGATTGTGAGGCCAGCAGTTCCAGATAATAACACAAGCTGGCAGGTGTTTGAGAATGATCAACAGATCATCAATTTTTTGCAAGAAGAGGCTGAATTCTCAGCTAGGAATCAGGATAGACTAGAGCAGCAGTACGGGGATCAAGTAGTGCAGCTGCAGACAAACAAGCTTCCTAAGGGTTTAGTAACATTGGAGTCTATCTTCAACCCTAACGACTAGTTCCGTAAGGAAAAGGCTAACATACAGGTCAAGAGAGAAGATTCAGAGCCAATTCTGGTTGGGGAAGGTAAAACACTTCAAATTGGTAAAGTGGCCACTGAGCAGGAGAAATCAGATTTCATACAGCTTTGCCAAGAATTTCCAGATGTCTTCGCTTGGAGCTATGAAGACTTGAGAGGATTCAATCCGAAGTTGGCACAACATACCATAGAATTGGATCCAGATGCTAAGCCCATCAGGCAGAAGCAGAGACCAGTCAACCCTCACATTGAGCCTCTAATGAAGAAAGAGCTAAACAAGCTAATAGAGGCAAGCATTATATTCCCGATCAAGCACTCAAGCTGGGTTGCAAACTTGGTTCCGGTCAGGAAGAAGAGTGGAGAAATCAGGTTGTGTGTGGACTTCCGAGACCTCAATAGGGCATCTCTCAAAGACCATTACCCACTTCCTTCAATGGAACAAATATTGCAAGTGGTATCCGGTTCGGAGAGATTCTCTCTCCTAGATGGCTACTCAGGGTATAATCAGATAATGGTGAAAGAAGATGACCAGTTCAAGACGGCTTTCACCACCAAATGGGGCACCTATGCCTACAAGAAGATGCCATTTGGGCTATCAAATGTTGGAGCCACTTTCCAAAGGGCAATGGATATGGCATTCAAGGGGTTGATCAATAAAATAGTTCTGATATATCTTGATGACATCACTGTATTCTCCAAAAATGCAGTGGATCACCTCTTTCATTTGAGGCAGGTATTTCAGAGGTGTAGAAGATTTGGGGTATCATTGAATCCCAAAAAATGCATATTCTTGGCTCACGAGGGAAAACTTCTAGGCCATATTGTTTCAAAGGAGGGGTTGACGATTGACCCAGAAAGAGTTGAAGCAATTCGAGCGTTGCCATTGCCAAGTCACAAGAAGGCTCTTCAAAGCTTCTTAGGAAGGATCAATTTTGTCCGCAGGTTTGTTCCAAACTTTGCAGCTCTCGTAAAGCCAATAACGCTGATGTTAAAGAAGAGCATGGCATTTAAATGGACATCTGAAGGCAAGGCAAGTTTTGAGGCAATAAAAGAGGCTATATCTCAAGCTCTGACTCTCGTCAATCCAGACTTCTCCAAGGACTTCATGTTATATGCCTTCGGTGGTGGAGACACAATTTCTGCAATCTTGGTACAGCAAAACAAAGAAGGATTAGAACAACCAGTTGCTTTCTTCAGTCAAGGCTTGGAGGAATACGAAAATAGGTACTCTTTCATTGAAAAGCATGTCCTTGCAGTGATCAGGAGCTTAAAGAAATTCAAGCACCTAGTCTCAAACAACAAGATCCAATTGTTGGTCTCTCATGCGGGAGTCAAGGACTTCCTTCTAAACAAGGATCTGAATGAGAAACGTGTAGGATGGATAACCCGTGTCATGGAATATGACATCGAGATCAAGGTCACTAAACTAGTACGTGGAAAAGGACTATGTGAACAGCTAGCTTTGAGTCGGCAAGTTGAAGCAGGTGATGAAAAAGAGACTATCTTGGTACTACAGGATGGTCAAGAATAGGAAAATGATGATGTGCCCTCTCCTTGTTGGACTCAGAATATGATACACTTCCTACAGGTAGGCCTATGCCCTCTAGAATTGAGCAAAGCAAAGAGGAGATACTTCAGATTACAAGC
Organism: Taxus chinensis; assembly: GCA_019776745.2. NCBI lineage: Eukaryota > Viridiplantae > Streptophyta > Pinopsida > Cupressales > Taxaceae > Taxus > Taxus chinensis. Next base: position 894,315,426 of record CM034147.1, on the reverse strand, counting down.
CATTCCATATGTGCTTGTTGATGGTGTTTTGTTTAAGAAAGACATCAATGGAGTTCTATTGAGGTGCATTGGGACAGGTCAAATTGAGAGGGTGTTACGAGATTTTCACGATGGAGATTCTGGAGGACATTTTTCCCCACGAGTAACAGCTCTCAAGATAATGAAGGTAGGGTATTATTGGCCACAGTGTTCAGTGACTGCTATACATGGATAAGAAAGTGCAAGAAATGTGCACTCTTCACGGGAAAAGAAAGACTAGCAGTGCTTCCATTGCACCCAATTTTGGTTGACCAACCATTTATGCAATGGGGATTGGACTTCATCGGGGTCATCAATCCAAACTCAAGCCAAGGCCACAAGTGGATTCTCACGGCAACAGACTATTTCACCAAGTGGACCGAAGCAGTAGCGCTCAAAGAAGCAAATGAGTCTAACATACTAGACTTTTATGAAGGAATAGTGACCAGGTTCGGTGTGCCGGCCACTATCATATCAGATAATGCATTGGCATTCATAGGTTCCAAGATTACAGAATGGGCTGTCAAGAATGGAATCTATTTGAGCACCTCTTCAAATTATTACCCACAGGGTAATGGATAGGCAAGAGTCCACAAACAAGAATTTGCTAAGGATCATCAGAAGGACTCTAGATGAAAACCAAAGAACATGGCATACCAAGCTAAAATCAGCATTATGGGCTGACAGGATAACACCAAAGAGGTCTACAAGTAATTCTCCCTACAAGTTGGTCTATGGGAAAGAGGTAGTATTGCCTATATCATTAGAATTGCCAGCATTGGAGCTCATGAAGCAGTTGGAGTTGTCTGAGTTCAAACCAATGGAGGCCAGATATGCAGAGTTGATGGAATTGGAAGAAATCAGAGAACATGCAGTTCAGATGATTGAGAAAGATCAGGCCTTAGTAAAAATATGGTTTGATAAGAAAGCAAAAGCAAGGACCTTCCAGGAAGGGGACCTAGTTCTGAAATGGGATGCAGATCGGGAAAAACCAGGAAGGCATTCCAAGTTTGATGCCATTTGGAGTGGCCCCTACATGGTCATGGGATGTAAAAGTAGTAATGCCTTCCAATTGTCTACATTGGATGGAGAAGAACTCCCGATTCTGGTTAACAGAATCTACCTTAAACATTGCTACTAAAAGGAAAGGTTTACCCTTGTAAATATTAGCCTAGATTTCAATTCCTCTAAGTGTATGATGCACATTGTCTTGTTGTAGTTAGGTTTCAATTTCCCTAAGTGCTTCGGCACAGGTTTTGTTGCTCTCAGGTTGAATTTCTACAGTTCAGCATGCTCTCGGAGAAGGAGTTGCGAGTATCAGGCTCAGGATCAGATATCAAGTTGGTTTCAGGTTATTACTTATGACTCCATGCCCAATGGATTGCTAAAAGGCCACTGATCTTCTACCTAGCAGGCAGGTGATCCCGTTGAGTCACCAAATTGTTGTATATATCTTCCCCCCAGGTATAAATATAGACAAATGGAAATCAAAGAAAGTGTCGACATGGGCACAGGTTAGGGGCGCACAACAAAAAATGTCGACATGTAAAAAGTTGCGCCCAAAATTACGCTCAAAGCCCATGGCGCAGGTTAGGCGCACAACACAAAGTGTCGACATGTAAAAATTCACACCCAAGGCACAGGTTTGAGGCGCACAACACAGTATGTCGACATGAGGATGCACCCATGGCACAGGTTGGAGGCCTAAGAAGATGTCGACATGGAGGCGCACCAAAAGTCATGCCCATGGCGCAGGTTGGAGGTACAAAGGGAAAATGTTGACATGAAAATGGATGCACCCATGGCACAAAGTGTCGACATGTGAAAATTTGCGCCCATGGCGCAGGTTGGAGGCGCACAAAAAGTACAAAGTGTTGACATGAAAATGGAATTCGTGCCCATGGTGCAGGCTAGAGGTGCACAGAAAATGTCGACATGCAAAAATTTGTGCCCATGGCATAGGCGCACATAGAGGACACACAACACAAAGTATGTCGACATGAAAAATTCACGCCCACAGGCGCAAGCGCACATGGTGCAGGTAACAAAGGTGTCGACATGCAAAAATTCGCGCCCAAGGCGCAGGCCCATTAGAGGTGCACAACACAGGATGTCGACATGCAAAAAGTTCAACACCCATGGGACACGTAAGATTATGTTGACATAGCAGGAGGATGGATGTGCCGAGGCACATCTTCAGGAGGCGCAACATTTTGAGCATTGACACCCCGACAGAAAGCAAACCCTGGCGCATATATTCAGATGGCCATAACTTTTCACAGGGAGCTCAGATTCACGCAAGGTTGGAATTTTTGGAAAGCTTACGAGGTCCTCTGTCCAACTACAACTGGATATATTTAATTGGGTGAGAACAAGTTCTTCAAAAATGCAAAATACAATTCACCATTTTTTGGGTTTGCTAGGGTTCTCACCTACTTCCATAATGAGATGAATTAAATGCAACTGGAGGTGGTTGGGGTAGATTTGGAATTCCTCTCTCTTTTCTCTCTCATTCTTCCTATAAATTGTAAGGAGGGGATTCTTTCTAAAGGTTGGACATTCTTGTTTTTCCCCTCCCTTCTTCTCTTTGGTAGGTGAATTTGTGGAGTTCAAACCTCCCATCTAAAACTGTAATGCAACTTTTCCTCTTGGCATTTTGTAGTGTATTGTATCAATCTTTGGAGAAAATAATGCATGTTTGTGGATGATTCTCAACCCTCTCTATGTTCATTTGCATCCTCCCGATCTTTCACTGCAAATTTGGTTATCTGTGCATGATCTTGCATTGCATTTTAATGGTTTGTGTTTATTGGCAAGACAGGTGTTCTTCATTCCTCGGTGCATCACCTTTGTTAGTTTAGGTTTATTTTTATGCATCTTCTTACCCTGTCTCCTTGGCAAGTTAGATTAGGTTTTTGAGTAAACCCTCTACATTTTTATGTGTGCATCTGAATAGAGGAATAGGAACCGGCCTTCATCCGGAGAGCTTTCCCGATTCACAAGGTCCCAAGTAAATCATCAATTATTAGAATAGGAAACTTATCTTTAATGGTGTACTTGTTGAGTTCTCGATAATCTAGACACATCCTCCATGTTTCATCCTTCTTACGTACCATGACCACTGGTGAAGAATATGCACTCTGGCTAGGCCTGATGATACCTACCTTCAACATTTCCTGAACCATTTTCTCGATCTCACTTTTCTGGGAATAGGGGTATCTGTATGGTCTAATGTTAGGTGTTTGGCTCCCTCGAATCAGCTGAATGGCATGATCATGATCCCTAACTGGTGGTAGTCCCTTTGGAATTGCATCAAAAATAGATGAGTGAGCATCAACAATCTTCTGAATATCAGGTGGCATTGGAGAATTTGTATTTTGTACTTCTATGGAAAATAACTTTGCTATAAATCCATGTACTCCTTTTCTGAGAACCTTTTGCATCTGATGAGAGCTAATAATCTGTGGAGACTTAGCTATCATCCCTTTCAATTATATTTTCCTTCCTTCTTAATGAAATCACATGAACAATTATTGGAAATTCATCTCTATAGTACCCAAGGTTGTGAGCCATTGGACACCCAAAACAATATCTACCCCTCCCATAGAAATAGAAAACATAGGTGAGTCTAACATGCAGTCTCCCATGGATCCCATGGAGAGCTTGCTACTATAACACTTTCTTGTGTAGCTTGATTGTCCCACCATCCGCAATCATAACTTACATTTCTAGAGATGGGGTAAATAAAACAATTAAGGCAGGCAAGCTAACTTACTATTTATGAAGTTATGAGTACTCCCCGAGTCAATTAGCACTGCCACCTTCTGTTGTTTGAGATAGCCAATAACCTAGAGTTTTTGAGGAGTACTAATACCTGAGAATGCATGGAAAGAAATGGTAGCTTGGTGATCCTCTACTTCATCTTCTACTAGTTCTTCAGCTTATCCTATAATTTCAACGTGTCCTCTTCATCCTCATTTCCTCCTTCAATATAGAATAACTTCTTATCAGCACATTTGTATTCCCGTCCATATTTTTTTGTCATAGTTAAAACATAATCCTTTTGCTTTCTATTTCTTCTATTTTTTAAGGGGTTAGCCTAATCGGCCTAGATTGAATGATGGGGAAGGGGTACTATAGTCTCTTGTGTTACTGAATGGTTTCCTCCCACTACAAAGAAATTTTTCCTCTACTGTACATGTCATGATAATAGAATCAGAAATATTTAGTGGATTAAACATACGTACCTCATTCTCAATGTGGTCCTTAAGACCCCCAAGAAACAGGTCATTCAAATTCTCTTCTGGTAATATTCTCCACCCTTAAGGATAGGTTTTGGAATTGATGCACATAATCTATGACTGACCCTGTTTGTTCGTAAATTTTCTAATTGACTAAAGTAGCTATCTAAAACACTGAAATTATAATGCAATTGCAACTCCTCGGTAAAAACTTTCCAAGTGACACTGAGACCACTCTTCTTCCTCTGAGCACATAACCATCGATACTAGATGAATTGGTCTGGTTCAAGATACAGGGGTACCAATGATCATCTTTTTTCCTGATGGGGTTTGATGTATCTCAAAGAAGTTCTCCATTTGATTTATCCAATTCAGTGGGATCCTTACTCATCAAATTTGTGCATCTCCACTTTTGGCATCATGGTCCATGGTTGCGACATACAGTTGGAATCTGATTAGGCTGGAATAAGTGATCCAACATGGTTATTTGGCCCATTATTATGAAATAAAGATCCTCCTTGGTTGAGTATAGGGCTGGATTTGCGACAGACTGTTTACCCTTTATATCTTGCATGATATCGTCTAATCGACTTATTTATTTGGTCTATGTCTCCTCTATAGGCCATCTCAGATTGGATACATTTTGTAGTTCATACTCAAGTTTTCTCACCTTATGATAAACTGAGGTAAATCCTAGTGTTGAGGAATATTTTATTTACCCCTTTTGACTCCAACTCTTCAAGTCACTACCCCCATATATATCTGGGGTTTTACCCAGAGTGACAGTATTATTTTTGGCTCTTGTGGAAGGCCCCGCGATGATGTCAAACCTCTAGGGTTTAGGGTTTTGATAACCAATTTGGTTGAACAGGAAAAAACACAAAGAATACAATAATTACCAATAATTTTTTGAGAGATTTCCGAAAATGTAAAGAACTTGAAAATTTTCTACAAATTTGCAACCTAGGTAGCGATTTTATGATAAAACCCTAAATTTGTAATAAATTTTGCAAAATAAAGGAAAAAAGTCTGAAATTTTTAGGGATCGTTAATTTAAATGATTCACAATTCTAGTAAAAACATATCTCCCATCAAATCATATGTGGTTTGCAGGATATGGTGTGGAAACAAAAAATTAGTGTTTTTACCCTAATTTTTGCCTAGATTGCAACTCTGATACCACTTGTAATGGAATTACTTCTATAATTCAGATTATGATCAGAAATTGAACACCAAAGAACACAATAATTCAGAATAAATGATATCAATATGTAATAAAAATAGCTTCGCCACTTCGAGGGTCCAACCTCTAAACCATATAATAAGACACAGAGGCTCGAATGATGATAAACTACTACCTACAATCCCCTATAAATACTCTCCCTATGTTATGGCTATCACCAAGGCCGACCTACTAAGCTTGAGAAAGTATAAATGAAATAATATAATGATATGGTAATCCAGAAGTCAGATACTCATATCTTAATACAAGTAATAGGTTAAGGGTGTAACATAAGACAAGTCTGAGGATTTCGGTGTCTACAATATTTGAATGGATCAAAGTCAAAAAGGATAGTATTCTCGTCGCCTTCACGCAAAAACTTAACAAAATGATGGACTGTAGAGGCCTTTTATTACATAACATGCAACCATGGTCTCACGTCTATAGAAAATTGTACCAGGAATGGGAAGGTCAATTCCGAAAAATATTCACCCATGTTGACCCATTTCTAGGTCCTACAGTGATGGGTAGTTATAACACGAAAAGGATCTTTACTGGCTTGATATGAGACACAATCACAAACACACAAGGTCCAAAATAGAATAATGACTTAGATGGCAGAAGTCAGAAATCATACCTAAGCCCTTAACTTCCCTGAAGGAAAAATAACATAGGTTATGAAATTACATATATCATAGTCGATCCCAAGTGCATTTAACAACTAAAATTATTCCATATGACATATGATGTGCAGTTGGGTGGTTGTGGCTTATCTAAATTGCCTCCTTATCATTGTCAGGAAGAGGATACTAATAATGCAATATCTACTTTACAGAATGCATCGTCAAAGACGTAATAGAGGGAGTTGCACTGCTTGCAGCCAGTCATGATGAATGTAAGTTGAATTGCGAGAAGATGTTGGAATTCTAATCTCTAAGGTCAAAGATTTTCTTGAAGACAAATAATCCAGTTGCTAGAGAAAATTCCTAATATTATAGAATGTAGAGCATGCATTCCCCTAGAAGGTGCAATGAAGAAGTGATTGGGTTCACTAAAATGATTAAGAATAAAATTGATTGAGAGATAGGGGGGCATAGTATGTGGATGTAGCTGTATCTAACCTATTTGAACACTCTGTAAATAAAGTAAATTCAATGCAGTAAGTGAAATATGTGGAGCATGCTAAACATGGTATGTAAAATAAATTGATATCCACTAATGCTGCAAGACTTCAAGAGGAAAGAGCTTAGTTACATAATCATATGCTACATTGGAATGCGTATCGTGGCGGATGTTCCTAGAAAATCACAGAGTTTAACAGGTTGAAAATCTGATAAAAGTCCCATAAAATGTATGGTACTTTTTGAGGTATTCTTTTTTCATTACTGGAATGAAATGCTCATAGTGAGAATATACTGGGGCACCTGCGGGTGCTCTGGTATGGAATCTAGGCACCCTGAGTTTCAAGCTTCACAAAAGATCTCATGAAATAATGATCTTTTGACAGGGATGGGAGATTAAATCTATAACATGTTTTCTATCTGTCACCTCACTATTCTGAGTTACCATGCCAAATGTCATCCTACATAATTACAAGATGATGAGAAGACCAATGCATATAACATACAAGCAAATAGTATTCAGAACTAACACTTAAATAATCTTAGGAACTATGCAAATGTCACTGGGTCAGAATGACCTTCAGTGTGCCAACAATAGTGGGCTTACTAACTAAGCAATTGTATGTCATTTCAAACCCAAATGTAGTTCTGGTGAGTGTCAGTACCTAATGTGCCCTTTGTACTCTTGTATTATTCACACTTTGTGCAAGTTGCAAGAAATAATTACTGTGTAGAAAATATAATAGAATGTGTGCATGGGATACCAATAGAATTCCATCCCCCCTAATGAAGTGTGATGTCAGATTTGTCACATATTTTAAACCTTTGTTTATCTTAGTGAATGGAGCTATGTGGATGTAAATGTCCATCATCCAATGCAATAGATGTATGCAACTCTAGATTGAGTGCATCTAAGTAGTACAGGGTGTATGGTAGGTCCCTCATTATGGTCTCATAAACTTTATATTTATCCTTCCCTACAATCAAATCTTGGTTGCTAATTTCGTAATTATACCTCGATAAAGGCTGACCGCAAAAAAATAAAGATCTTTCAAATGACTAGGAAGAGCCTCAAAAGTTTCATGGGAAATGCGCAAAAAGGATCGTGGTGCCCCTCGTGGGATCCAGGGCGCCCATGGGTGCCTTAGTCGAGGCTAAAATGATGTGCCTATCACACTAAGCTAACTTCAGCATATGGGTGTAAAGAGTTTGATAATGAAGAAATCTCATGTTCCTAATATGGCCAATAAGATGGGGGTTAATTAGTTGCATTTCTTCATTCAGGACACTGTTCGCGAACAATCCAGTCATTATGAGACCATGATAAATAATGTCTAAAGCGTATGGGTGTATTAGGTGAGCTTACAAACCCTGATATCCTTTCATGAACTTGTTTGTCTTTGAACAACTGCTCTTGAATTAGTATTTTCCAACTTTAATTATATAAAATAGCATACAAAAACAATCATGCTTAGGCACAAAAAGTAAAAATGTTCTTTTCTCCCTCCAGTGATAAAAACATCAGTTTTGATCGATATTATAAATGCTATCAATCCTGGACCAAAGGTTATATGGGATATTCAGAATAATCATATTATGGGTTAAGCTATTTCAATTTTATATCATGTTTGTTATAACAAACAAGCAGATCAGAGGCGTTGCAAGCCATTTCCAAATTTGGACCATGAGCCTATATTACAATGGTAGCTTTGGGAAGTAGTATAGTACAAAAATGAACAGGAGGCAGGGGGAATTCTTACTTTCATAATGATCTGTACTTTAAGAACTTCTAGAGTGTAAAAGAAAGCATCCAATTTTAGCAGATGTCATGGGATATGCCTAAATTTTGAAATAATTCCACCTACACATCTATCGAGGGCAACAAGGCTTATATTAGTTTAATTTTCCTAAGCTTAGGTCTACAGATTGTCCATCATTCATTTCTACAAGAAAGTCCCACAACATTACCTCTCTCCAAGAGTATTTGAGCCACAGTAGTGAACACTCATAGTTTGATAGCATTGCAAAAGCATAATTGTCAAGTCTTATTGCCACCTAGCGATAGCCACTATCATAGTGCATAATATAATGCTGTGTGACCCTGTCATTCTCTTGTTGGAGTAGTGGCAATAAACATTGGTAGCTCACTCATTGTTGTTGTTACCAGAAAATTGCCTAAATTTATTTGCAAGTTATGGAACATCCTGATGCAATAAAAGGGTGAATTGGGTCTTCATCGTATAGACAAAGCCCTTACAAATCCATGTCTAAAGGTGAGTCAATGAATATTGATTATCCAAAGTTTGTTACACATTTCTAGGAAAGTGAAGAATCTCGAGAAGCTTTAGAATCCATAGTTCACTAAAGCAAGTCTAAGACAATAAAAAATGGTTAGGATTCGTATGGATTTCCACCATAGTACTACATTTTTTATGGTTTTGACCAAGCTCAGTTTAAGTCACAGTTTCCAACAATGAAGCATTGGTTTGTGATAGATCTATTTATACATGTTCCTACACTCAGTTTTCTACTTTCAAAATCTTCCAGATCTACATAGATCTTGAGCTAAATTCAAATCTTTACCTTTTGTTTTGATAGTTTCTATATGCACCCAATCACTGTTGTGCATAAGTGTTATTATAAATTGTGTAATTAATCATTGGAAGCTAGCTAAATGCAGATATATCCACCTATAACAGTATTCATCCAGTGTTTTACGTGTGTTATTTGTCGACATAGTCCTAACTTAGAGAGCATGGTTTGATTCACTTTTGCATTGTAGATAGTGAATTGTAATGCTTTGTCCAGTGATGACCATAGTAAATATTAGTAATGAAACCATTATAGCCCTAACCATAGTCATCAACTAGGGTTTCATCTTGAACATTTTGAACTGGATTTGATTTCTCCATACCACATTGTGCATTATTTCCAGATCAGCTTCCTCTTGTTCTAACAAATTTGGGTATTGTGCTTCATAAACATGCCATTATCTTCAAGGTCTCCTTACCAATATTGTCAATGTATCTTGTCCATCATACTCTCTAATTTTTATCCCACTATTTCGTGCATGCTCTTGTTCCCATACAATGCTCATGATATATTTAATATATCCATTAGCTATGTAATGTCTAACAAATAACGATGGATCAAACACAAGGCTTAGAATTTCCCTTTCAAAATATGGTAATTATATTGTCCACTATACAAAAGACCTTACCTAAGTGCATGAGGAACGTCAAGTTTGTAAGCATTTATTTGTAGGCAAACGATGGCTTGCAAGCAAGCTACCTACTATTATGGCCTGTATGATACAAGAGATCAACTCAGGGCATTCCGGGTGCATGTGGATTACAGTATACTAGCAACCCACATCTATGAACACCTACCTGCCTTAGGACGAATACTCACATATCTATCCCCACATATCCACCCTCTATACCTATTCCATACAACCACTATTGCTACGTTACATCTCCTATCTATCAAAGTTGATATTGTCATACAACTATTTAGCATCTGTCATGTCTAGCAACACACAGATCTATAGTCCACAGAGTTAAAAATTATTTGCAAGGTCAAATATTACTAGATTATTAACAATGTGTCTCCCATAATTCTAATGGTATGAAAGTTGTCTCCATAGAATTATTGCATATTCCAACTTATACCCAAATCTATATTAAAGGAGTTGGATGGAGCCATGTCAAAACAGTTACCGCATGACACACAATTATCATCTCAAATACTGATAATTTAATTTAATTATCAGATTACAAAACATAAAAATCAATTACCACATCCGTGTCTAGAGAAGGACTCAATTAAATCATAAAAACTTAAAACTTACAGCAAACAATGGAATTAAAACTTACCAACAAAAAACTATGCAGCAAAACCACGGTGTAACTCTGCAGCAAAATGTTACCTTGGGAGATTGGGATTAGAGTTGGTTGTGGTTAAGTAAATTTAAAGGTAAATCTAAACACAGCAAACCCGCATTCAGCATGCACGAAAAAGAAAATCTAAACATAGCAAAATTAAAAAAATAGCAGAGAAAAGCTAAAATTGTTAATTATTAAAAACAAATTTATTAAAAATAGCTGAGAAAAGCTAAAATTGTTAATTATTAAAAACAAAATTATTAAAAATAAGAGAGAAAATCTAAAATTGTTAATTATTAAAAATAGCAGAGAAAAACTAAAATAGGCAGAAAAAGCACAAACATCCAGACGACCATCAAACTGTCAAATTTAACACAATTGCAGAAACGTCTGCAAGGTCCTTTCCCATAATAAAAAATAAAAGTTAATATAAAATATTAATTAAGAATCGGAAAAAAAATAAAAAAATAAAAAATAATAAAATATTAAAATTTAAAAAGTAATTAAAATTAATACTTAAAAATAAAAAATTAATGAAAAAATAAATGTAAAAAAAATAAAAAATAAAAAATTATCAAACTAGAGTCGCACTTAAAGTGTTTGGTGTTGGATACATTCCCTTTTTTAGCCTTATCATCTTGAGTTTTTTTATTGGAAGATTGCTTTTTTGGGGACTATGCTAACTGGAAGAATAATGCTTTGTTATTCTCTTCAAACTCTGGAAGAATAATGCTTTGTTTCAGTACTATGAGCTCACTTTGGAGATTTATTTTAATGAAAAGATGGCAATTTTGTCTTCTATGTGTTTGCAGGTCCATACCCAAGCCTAGAAAGTGGCTCTGGAGTTTTCTCATCTTCAGCAGCTATTTGATCACTGGGGTAGTGCATCGTGCACCATGAGCCGCATCCCCCTGATGTTGATCGGCGTCCTCCGCCTCCTGTTCCTCCACCTAGACATCGGGGCCACTCACGCAGCAACTCTTGGAGTGATCAACTTTCTCCTCCACCAGCTCGCCATGTCCTTTCCTCTTTCGGGCCTGATCGGAGGGTTCAGAGGAAGGGTTTCGAGGATTTTTGGAGGCTTTTGGGAAAGACAATCAAAGGGGCTCTAGATTAGACTCACGGCGGCCATCTAGGCTAGGCGTGGCAGCACGTGGAAGGTGCCTCCCATATTTCTTGACTCCATTCCTAGCAAGGTGACTTTTAGCCTCTATTTTGGGGTTTGTCTAGTCAGTCATTTCAGATCTGTAGGTGGCAGTACTATTTCCTATACCCACCATTGTTATTTCCAAAGACCCTTATTTTGCTCTTGTATTTTGAGGGTCACAGACCTCTGAAGTTGTCCAGTCGCATAGGGCATTCTGTAATTTTCTGGCGACAGTTTGACTTGTGTAAAATTCTCAAAAACAGATTTATTATGTCCTCTATAATAATATCAAGCTCTCTTTAATTTTTCAAGTGATTCGAGTGGATATCTTGGAAGATATTATTTTTATTTAGTTGTTATCCTCACTATAAAAATTTGCATAAATCAACATTTTATTTGGCTGCAATTTTTCAATATTTTGTGCATTTTTAAGGGGTATCCCACAAGGAATATTTCACGATATCAAAATCAAATTTCTTTGGCAATTGATCATAGCCATGCTTAGTGCAATCCACCATCGGATCTGCCCCAGGCTTGTCACAAAATCTGATTTCCCTATGCTTGTAATGGAAACAATTCTAAAAGCATCGTAGACATGTTTTACGAGTTGAATGGGTAGAGATCCAAACCTACCAATGCCTCCCACAATTAACACGTTTTCTTTTCTGGAAATTCATGCAACTATTAGAACAAAAGGAAAATCGATGAGAATGGAAAGACGCAACTAGGCTTAAAAGACTAAGAGAAGATAAATGTAGACATTAAATCACACACTTTGGGTACATTTCTAGCTCTTAATCACATCCTACTATTCATATGATTCCTAAGTGAGAAAACTAGAAATTGACAACTATCTTTGGCCTTTTGTATGTGTTTCATGTCTTCTTTCTGGGCTCTTACACCCTACACCATAGTCGATATTTTTCTGCTTTATCTTCTATGACTCTGGACACCAGTGCCTAGACATGACGTCAGCGCCTAGGTGCCCCTGTCCTTCTGGGTGCCTCGACCTCTCTTTACTTTACTCGCTCCTTTTGGGCATTTTATTTTCTTATAGGTCAGCCTTCTAGTTGTCAATTGCAAAATTCAACTAAAAGAATCATAGAAATATAAATTTATATGACCATAATAAAAGAGCAAGCTCTAAGCATCTATTATCATCACTTAAGGTTGCATCCAAATACATTCTAAGAGCATCAAAGAATCCATCTAACACTCACTCAAGGGACAAGGGATTGCATTTTTTACATACACGCATAGGAGGGGAAGTTCATTTTGACATCCACACATCTATCTATATTGTTACACCTAGCTATTTTTTCGCTATCAAGTGCATCTTGCACAAGAGCTACGTAGGGCACAATTCTTGCACACAAACAAGTACTACATGGAGTATGATATGTAGTGCAACGCTTGGTTGTAATTTCACTATGTCGGGTGACCGCCGAGGTCATTCTGACACCCCATTTTCATATTTTTATTTTTAGGATTTGATGTGTTTTGAGGTTTTGCAAGTTATCTCTCTCTCTTTGCAGGTTACAGGTGAACACAAAGATCATTTAGTGATACACAAGTGACAAAAAACGAAGGCTAGCGACCACCTTATGACACAAGAAGAATCAGTTTCTGACCATTTTTTACAGTCATGGGCACCCAACAGAGGTCTCCAGCACCTAGATGCCATTGACCCATTCTAGGTGCCCCAGTCTAGGAAAATCTGATAGTTCCAAAATTTACCAAGAACAGTTACGACAGTTTGTTCCTCTTGTCTATCAATTTTCTAGTTCGACACACTTTGGGATCTATTGTGAAATCAACTATGTCTTCAATCCTCTCTCTTACACCCAGGGCTTCATTTTTATTTAGCGAGTTTATTATGTCAAATAGGTACTTTATTGTTTTATTTATCATATGTGACTTTGAAATATCTAGGGTTTTACAAATTCCATATTTGTTAAATCATTTGGTGAAATATCTAGCTAATACTTATATTCATCCTCATTTCGCTCGAGTATGTGTATCATAAGTTTACTTCGGCTCTATCTCTCAATAAAGATCACATTACTTTCAGATTAGATGAGTTACCTTCTCAAGCCATGTTAGAGCATGATCCCCCCCTTTATATTCAGGTTCGCATCAATAATGTTGGGGTTAAATGTGCCTTAGTTGATAATGGATCGTGGCTTAATATTTGTAATATTGCATTTCTCCACCAATTGGGCCTTTTTGAGGCCTCTTTTCTCCATTCTCGAGTTACTCTTCCCCATTGATGAGGATGAATATGGTTTTCTCCTCTTTTCTTTGGTTGGTGAATGTTGGGTTTATTTAATGGATGGATTTTTTTCTAGGTGCATGTGTTTATTGGTTATGTCTCCCTTTATCTTGTGCGCATTTGTGGAAGCTAGCTCTCTCTCTCATGGGCTTGGGGGAGGATAGCATGTCTTCCAACCTTTGGAAAGGCATGTAATGATGCCTATATGTTGGGTGGTAAAACAAGTCTTTCTCTATGTGTTTGTTTCTTTGAAAAACACTCAAAATTGGACTTCAAGTTTGGAAGATGGTTGAAGTTTCTTGACATCATGGCTTCTCGTTGTTTTCTCCGAATTTTGTGAACATTACTCTCATTCTAACCTTATGTATATGGCTATGTGGGGGGTTTCTTTGTCTTGTAAAGTTTCCATTTTGTGATTTGGGATTGCTTGTAAACTAGTGTTGCATTAGTTTGTGTATCCTCTTTCAATCTTGCAAAGAAGCCTTGTATTGTGGTTCCTTGAGTATTTTATGTATTTTGGAAATATGTTGTATTTGTGAGCTTAAGCTCCTTGAAAAAGAAATCTTGTAAAATAGTTGATTCCTTTAATATGAATTGTTGGACCTCCATTTTGAAAAGAAAGCATGTTTATTGGAAATATTTTTTCCACAAAAAAAAATGCAAAATGTGATGCTAAGAGCACTAAAAGAAAATGTGATTTTTCTTTGTTGGATCTCCCTCTTGTAGAAATCTACAGTATTTATTTAGTATTGCATTTGAAAGGAAAGTTAGTGTAACATGGAGCTTGAGGATTAACATTGAATGGAAATATTATCTTTCTTGTAATATAACTCCTTCTTGTAAATTTTGTAACATTATTGAATGGAATGAAATTAGTTTTGCTTCCTTTCCATGTGAAACTTAATGAATGGATCTTATTAGGAAATCAAATGTGAATATGTTTTTCTTCCTTACTAATTTTTAAACATATTCCAAGCACTCTCTTCTATTGGAAATACATTGTTACATTCTTTTTTATCTCGAAAATAGGTAAATCATTTTAATATAGATATATATTGAAAATTATTAAGTTTCATACTTCACAGAGATAACAAAATATAATCTATCATTCTACAACTTGTAATAATTTTTCTTTACACAGTATATGATCTAAATATATTAAAATATATTTAATATAGTTATATAATAATATTATATTCACCATAATTATATCTTACTTAATCTATTATTATAGTTAAATATTTTAATGTAATATTTTAAAATATGTGTGTGTGTGTCTAATAATAAAAAGTTTTTGGTGAGGTTTTTATTGTTTTAAAACAAAAAAGAACAAAGATGGGGGAGGGTCGAGCCCTCCCCAAACATGCGCACCCACCATACCCCAACACCACCATCTTCCACCACCATCCCCCCATCCAACCCCTTCCTTGTACCCCTTCCTCCACGCAGCCCACCCCTCACCTCCACGCAGACCCACCTCTACCGTAACCTCCCTCCCTTCCACCGCAGATTACCCAACACCCTTCCACCGTGTTTCCCACTCCAATAACCATGGCTCCCCACAGACTGCCACCCTGGTAAATCTAACTTTGCGGTTTCCGGCTTATTCCGGGTTTGTTAAATCAGTTATTATAATATTTGATAATATATAGATCATAATATATGTGCATTTAAGAAGATTTGACTTTATCATACACAAAAAAAGGGTACAATACATACCCAACAACCAAAGATTTTTCTAGTAAAGAGAATAAACACTTACAACTCCATGAATCCAAAACCCCATAGCTCCTCCTCAACCTGCACACGCAAGAAACAAAATGAAACCAAATGGAAGAGAAAGGAAATGGAAAGAAAAGATAAGGATGGATTAGGGCAACTTTATGACAAGTTTTGTATCAAGGGCCAAGATTAGATTGATCCTAGGGTCCACATCAAATCCTACATAACTTTTAAGTCACGAGATTTTTGTGGGAATAGGAAATAAAATAAAAGAAGGGTGTGTGGGGGTTAATTAAATAAAAAAAGGGGGTGTGACTTTCTAAGGTGACCCTAGTAAATAATTAGTAGGGTAACCATGATAAGTAATAAACAATTAAGTTAGAAATTAGACAAGTAGTTAATAATTTGGGCAAATCGAATTAATATAAAATAATTATTAATGCGATCAGAAAAGTATAGTAATAGTAATTGTTTATAATTTTAAAAAAAAATTACCCAAATTTTTAGTTACTTTTTGGTGTGGTTTCCTATGTCCCGAGGCAGGGCACGACATTAATCATTGATGCAATGTGTTTTGTCAGTGCAGAAGACCCTTCATATGGTTGAGTAATGCTTATAGATGTAATTACTTGATTTAAATTCCTTTACAAAAATAATGCTGCGTATTCTAAATACCAAACAAAAATAATATATTACAAAAAATCATAATCTATTAAATAATATTTTTTAAAAATAATATAATAATTAGGTGGATGTATCTATCCCTTAACTAGGGTTCACATTCATTAACTTATTTCCCCTACTTTACCGTAACTCCAATCCAACTATTAAAACCTTTACAATTTCAAAATATTACAATTCTAACATACTTAACATAACATAAGAGTCGGTATAACATCAATCACATAGACAACATCTTTAATTAGTGATCATTAGAGAATTATAAGTTTGTAGTTAAAAAAAACAATTCAATAAATTATACTTATAATTTAAATTTTTAAATTAAATAATAAAACATCTTAAAATCTTTTCAATTGCTAATACAAATTAACACACAAACGATGGAAACCTTACATTTAACTTTTTCTTTGCCTAGAATCACAATTACACGCTTAATTGTAATTCAAAAGTTAATCTACTTACAAACTTTCGAGCTTTAAAAACTAAGTTTTACTAGCTATTGCCTACTTATTTTCGATTGAAAATTCAACTTCACAATAATGGGTTTGCGTGTAACGATGTACTAATGCTATAATTAATACAATCGATAGAGCCCACAAGGTATTAATTAAAGTAAGAATTGTGTATCCAGATTCCATAGCATTCCCGAGTTTTCAATGTCACCTAGGATCCACTTGAGTAACGGATGTTTGATTTACAGAAGGAACCAATGTTGTCGATATCGTGGTCATCCCAAATGTCTGCGATGATGTCTCCTTTCCATACCCCTGATCCACGGAACTCATGAATGCCGGCTTTGTTGGATTTGGCAATGTCACTGAACTGCTTGAAATCATCATAATAACGTTCGACATAGCTGGACGATCAGCTGCATCCGCTTGCACACACAGAAGCCCAACATGAATGCATCTCAACGCCTGCTCCAGTACACACGTTTCTCTTGTTGTTGAATCCACCATATTCAATGCATCTCCTTCTGTGTATAGTCTCCATGTCTGCATCACAAATCGTCAAATCACTAAATTTGTTGTAACAGAAATCATCAAAAGGGAAAAGGAAAGTTCAGTTTGTTACCCAATGTAATAAATTTTTCATTTCCGGGGTACACTGGAAATCTAAATTTTTCCTTCCACCGACAATCTCGAGCAGTAGCACTCCAAAACTATAGACATCGGCTTTAACTGACAGCTGCCCTCGCATGGCGTACTCTGGAGCCATGTAACCGCTGCACGACATCAACACTCGCTCTTTAAGAAAAACTAGCCTATCGCCTACAACTACAAATCCATATAAATCGATGTAAATCTGAAATAATACACTGATGATCCTTACTATGTGCCTGCAACTCTTGTTTGGATATGCGTCTCTCCTTCAGGAAAGAGTCTGGCTAAACCAAAGTCAGCTATCTTGGGTTTGAGTTTGTCATCAAGCAAAATGTTGTTTGCTTTAATATCTCTGTGAATGATTCGCAGCTGTGAATCCTCGTGAAGGTAGAGAAGCCCACGGGCGATTCCAATGATGATATCATAACGCTTTTGCCAATCTAGATGTCTGTGCTTTTCTGGATCTGTAAAAACCCAAATCTATTTTAGCCTTTTTCATCTTTTCGCACAAACGCAAATGATGGTTGAAATGTAACTTTACCAAAAAGAAAAGTGTTGAGACTCTTGTTGGGAAAATATTCATAAACAAGCAGTTTTTCATCTCCCTCAGCGCAACATCCCAACAGTTTTACAAGGTTTCGATGTTGGACATTGGCCACCAGCTGCACTTCATTCATAAGTTCTTTCTTGCCTTGTTTAGATCTTGCAGACAGTTTTTTCACCGCTATTTCCTTTCTATTCCTAGTTGTCCCGTGTGAGATCAAAACAGAATTAGAGGTATTTTTAAACATACTTGCTGATCAAGGATACAGTATAGTCCCACCTTGTATACGGCACCGAAACCTCCCTCTCCAAGCTTGTTGTTGTCATGGAAATTATCTGTTGCTTCTTCCAGTTCTTCTAAGCTGAAGATTAAATGTTGCTCCTGCATAAGTAGCCCGGATTCAGGGGGAAATCCATGGCTATCTGTAGAATTTAAAAAATGGACAAGGTTAGACAGTCAGATGTTACACAAAACCCGGATTTAAAAGATAAAACTGAAAACAAAAAGATAAAACTCGAAAGCAGCACCTTCGTGGTTAGTAACTAGAGTTCCTCGCCTCCCAACAATGGCAGCCTTTATTCTTTTTCTCATTCCAATCATACAAATAACTAACACCAGGATTATGCCTCCCACAATCCCTAATATTATAGGTAATTTTGTTGAAGACTTCTCTGCACAGAAAACCTTTGTTGTTATTTAATGAAAGTGAAGAGATCCGGATCCTTTACAGCATCTACCAAATCTATAAATAAACCATGTCTTGCAGAGAACAATTAAATAAAGAAAATTGTAGATAATAAAATAGAGTAGCTGAATAGCATACCTTTTGATTTCTTCTTGTCGGCTTCCGGGGAAGGAGGTGCTGAAGAAGAATTTGGAGAAGGAGGCGATGAAGAAGAATATGGGGGAGGAGGTGATGAATCTCTAGAGTTAAAAAATGCGTAGATCTCATATCTCAGTGCGCAGCTTCCCGAAAGAGCATTAGCTCCTTGTTTCACAGAACAACAATCTTCCACAGCTTTCTTTGCTGTAGTCAAGCATGATCTGCAATTATTGACTGATAAATCTCTCCAACACTGGACTAGACCATAGACCAGTTTGGAAGTAGAGTAGGAGGCCGTTCCCGCGGCGCCTAGCTTATTTGCAGGAACGTTGTAAGCTTGATCAGACAGATTAGACAAAAGACTGGAGGTAGTGGACTTGAAGGTCTCCGTATTTTCTGTGACATCCTTTTGATTCACCAGGACTTGTGGATCGGAATCTAGTGTTGAAATAAAATTAGTGTTGTCATAGCGCAAGAAGCAGTAATCCATCCATACTCGCCCGCCTACGTTGTTGGCACATTCTTTATGAAGAGTCTTATTTGCTTCTTGAGAACAAGCTGAGCACTTTTCTGCCGATATGTTTCCAATACATTGAAGGAGGCCATAGACCTTGTTGGAAGATTGACCCCGGTTAGAAGTGTTAAACCCTGAACTTTGAGGTGTATTACGAAGCAGATCAGTGATAAGTAGATCAAGATTAGAGGAATATGTACTACCTTGCGTGTAGGTTAAGGCTTTGTTACAGGTAGACCATCTATACTCGAATGTGTAAGAAGGAAAAGCACTGGAAAGAAAGAGCAAAAGAAGAATAGAAAAGTAAAAAGAATTGTAGCTCATCTTGCTCTACAGGGCCTCAAACAGAGATAACTAGAATTAGGATAGTTTTGCCGATGGATGGAAATAATGAAAAATTTTAGGGATGAAATAGATTGGGCGGCCAGTGTCATTTATATTCACACCTCCAATGAAAGTCACGGTCAAGTCTGCCACTGAAAGTCACGGGTAAGTCTTCGACTGAAAGTCGGGGGAAATGGGCAGCTGTAGGTATACAATTTTTGTGGACAGAAACTGTAAAACAAGGATAAGAAAATTGATGGTATGCACATAGGGATGAAGTTGACGTTCAATATTACATGTAACGCCATTTTTGTTAAATTGACTGTCTATTTAATATTGCTAGCCTATTGCTTTTTATATAGAATGGGTTGTGGTCCTAAGTTCAGGATGATGGTGTTAAGGTGTTGCCTACCATCCACTAAGGTTTTAATTCTAAACTTCTAATTCCATTCAACCGTGCATATGATGGTGTAGAAGGTGTTGTCTACTTATCTACCAAACTTCTTATTCCAGTAATAAATAAGGGATTAAGTCAAGATTGCTTTTGCGGATAATTGGTGCAATGGAATCTCCTCAATCTTTGGCAAATAAGCGTAAGAATTTTGTGTGGCTAACTCATACAAACTTCGGATTCAATAAAAAAATTACCTTTCATATTAAAATAAATTTACACGTCATTTATATATATATTGTAAGAGCCACATGAAATTACCTTCCAAAGATTTACTTGATAAATTAAAAATTAAAAATTAAAAATAGAAGGATAAAGTAAGATAAGGTAGTATTAATGTTCAAGGAAGGTTAAAAAAGTATAACATAAAACAAGACTCATGCCTTAACATTGAAATGCTTTAAAGTAATTAGTATTAAATTGTTTTAAAGTAATTAATTATGTCATAAATAAGAGTATAAGTTGTCAAAATAAAAATGTTTGATAAGACGTGTAAAGATGAAATGAGAACCATAATAAGTATCACAACATTATCATGTCTCGATCTACTTGAAGGTGGGAATAAGGAGTAGAGCTTTTTAGCCAGTCACCAATTAGAAAATTGTATTTTTTTAAAAATGCATAAAAAAATGTGCATGTCCAAACTTCAAGACATGAAAATCAAAATATAAAAATTTAATACTAATTTTTAATTTGTCGAAAGCATTAACTAATAATAACTAGTTAAGTGAATATGAAATGTATAATAAGCTTGCTAGTGTAAGGAATTGTGAATGAAGAAGCGATCCTACCAAATCTAAAAATTAATAAACAAGTAATCAAGAAAATATGTGGAAATAAATGATGTTCTTAGATCTCTCACAGATCTCGTAATATCTACGACCTTAGTCACACGGTTGCTTCCTACTCTATTTTGAAGAAGAAACAAAGTGAATAAAAGAAAAAATTCTCTAGTTGCATATCATTGTAGAAGTAAAGTCTTTGGTCAACTGGCGATGGAGATCAAACCTCTCTTGAAAGAGGATACCCCAACATCTATAGTCCTTATAATCCATAAAGTCTTGGAAAGAGTTATACAAGTGTAGACATTACAAATTAGTAACTTGTCCTTGTACAATGCCAAGTTTGACAATGTTCGCTTGTTAAGACAAATTATCACATTCAGAATGCAAGCACCTAATCTCTCCAGATTTTCTACAACTTATTTGATCAATTTTACAAATTTTATTTGATCAAAAAAATATTAAACCTCTGATATTTACGACACAACTTTTAGTTTTAGTTTTCATCTCTCTGGTATGAAAATGTAGACATTAGTCAAGATACGAGGTCTAGTCTTTGCCAACCCATATGGTTTCACCCCTTCACATTCTTTGACTTTAGATTTAATTTCAAAATTTTCTTTGGGTTGTTTCATCTTCCCAGGGTTGACCTTATTAGAATACTTAACTTGTAGAAGGCTATATAAACAAGTCAATATCAATTTATAACTCACTTGACCCTCTTACAAAATCATATTAAAAATATCATTCCAAAAGCATTCAAACAGTTCCTAAATATTCTCAAATCAGTTGCAATTAATTTAGAACAATCCCTATTATAAGTCAGAAGCACTGAACCAAGTTAAAGACTCTAGCTTCCTCCATTTCCAAGCATGCAAAGGTCATAAAGCCATATTTTAGCAAGAGAAAAGTCACTTCAAGCATTACAAAATGGTTTCAAATAACAAATGGCTAGGCCACATAGCTGAGGTGCACAACATCTCACTACTATTATGTTGGGTACATTTTATACTCTGTAGTTATCCCGCTATCTTTGTGTCAAGAGACATGAGGGCACCCCTAGGGGGTTAGTTAAATATTCAAACTTGCACAAAAACCTAGGAGAATTACATGATGCCTAGTCCCAAATGAAGGCATATAGTGCAACACTTGGTTAGGTTCAATAAATAGGATTATGAATGCCAAAGGAAGTCCAATCTCAACCCCACACACACATGTTTTCTCCTTTTGGTTTGTTAATGCTCTAATGAATGGTTCTGTAGGTTGCTAGGGTTTTCACTTTGTTGCAGGTGATTATAGGTTATCTTGAAGTTGTGTGAGAAAGAGAAACATACAAAAAGACCATTTTTTAACAAGTAAAGTACACTGAAAATTTTAGATCCAACTAGTAAAAGGGTCCAAAACGATACAGTTCCAGGTCAGATACTATACATATTAGGTCTGGTTCATACAACAATTATATTGTCCTGCTCCATTTGAGTTTGTAGCTCTAAAACTTTCATTGAAGCATCTACAGTTTCTGATCAACATGTTCCACTACCTTGCACATCCAAATCATCTTCATTTTTCATGTATAACTAATTTTCTCTCTCCTCTTATGTATTTGAGAAATTACTCATCATTTATCAAACATTTGAAATATGAATGCATTATTCTTATTGTGAATTATTATATTTGGTGTTTTGCATTCCCATAACTCTATTGCATCAATTAAAGTAAAAATAATGAAACTTTTAAGAAACAAAAGAATTGCTCCCTAATCTCATAATAAAGAAAACATTTAAATACAAAATCATCCTTGATTTCAAGTTCCAAGAACCAAATCTAAAAAATAAAATGTTCTTGAAATTTTATTTATCTATATGCAAAAATGATGTGAATAAACTCTAAACTATACCCAAAGAACTTTCAAACTATAATCGAATATAACCAAAATCTACATCAAAGCAATATACACTCTTCTCAAATAATTTTTTAATAGTATTTTATAGGGGAAATATATTCATATAAATTTCAAACTACATGTCATCTAATAAAAAATAAGGACCTCCAATCTGTCTAGCTGAAAGTTTGTATTGGTGTTGTGTAGATAATGCAGGTTTACACAATGTTTGGATTCGTTTGAAAATTCTCCAAATTTTGGGTCATATTTATCTGCATTATGTATTTTCATGATTATTGAATATATAATATCAACATATGAATAAATATTATGTTGATAACTTTGGTGATAAACACTTTTAATATACCAGAGCTAAAATTTTGGTTCCTTTAATGCTTTTATTATACCAAAGCTATGAATTGAAGTGGTGGATGAGTACTTTCTCTGAGAAGGACATGGGGGTGGGCTTAGGTCCTTAATATCCACCAAGTGATCTGCATCCAGAGTGCCCCGCTATGTTCCGCTTGGTCCATATGGAGAAGTTCAACCCCTACCTCAAGGTGTCCTCATGGCCACTTATCGACTCAATGGGAATGGAACTTGGGTTGATGATTACAAACTACTTGTAAATCACCAATATTATGTTGATAAATTTGGTGATAAACACTTTTAATATACCAGAGCTAAAATTTTGGTTCCTTTAAAGCTTTTATTATACCAGAGCTATGAACTGGAGTGGTGGAGGAGTACTTTTTCTAAGAGGGACATAGGGGTGGGCTTGGGTCCTTAATGTCCACTAAGTGATCTGCATCTGGAACACCCCGCTATGTTCCACTTGGTCCATATGGATAAGTTCAACCCCTACCTCAAGGTGTCCCCATGGTCACTTATCAAAAGCATTTAATTAACTCAATGGGAATGGAACTTGGGTTGATGATTACAAACTACTTGTAACTCACCAATAACCCAAGACCTTGAGTTCATTGTAGTTTGTAATCATCAACCCAAGTTCCATTCCCATTGAGTTCATTGGACGCTTTCAATAGGTGGCCATGGGGACACCTTGAGGTAGGGGTTGAACTTCTCCATATGGACCAAGAGGAACATAGTGGGGCACTTCGAATGCAGATCACTCGGCGGACATTAAGGACCCAAGCCCACCCCATGTCCCACTTAGAGAAAGTTCTCCTCCAATCACTCCAGTTCATAACTCTGGTATATTAAAAGCGTTTATCACCAAATTTTAGCCCAGCCCCATGTCCCACTTAGAGAAAGTGCTTGTCCAATCACTCTAGTTCATAGCTATGGTATATTAAAAGCATTTATCACCAAAGTTTTTATAAGAGAGAAAGAGAATGGATCGAGAGAAGGAGAACTAGGTTACAATATTGTTTGGTGAGGATACAGAGAGTCTGTTAAGATTTCTCCTTCATAGAAGAATGGTGATCCACATCTGGAAATTCTGGGATCTGTTATAGATAATGCCAAGACAAGATTAAAGTTTTCAATTGTTGGAAGGTTTGCTGGGAAAAGACCGAACATTGATCTTGTTAGAGATTGGTGTAAAAAGGAAATGGACATGCATGGTAGATGTCAGAGCTTTGGCTAGATAAGGTTTTTTATTCTGTTTCCAAAATAATCATGATAGGATAAAGGTGCTTCAGGAATTTCCGTGGTTCTTTGACAATGATGCTTTGAGTCTTCATCGATGGGAACCAGGTTTATCACATAACTTAGTTTTTAAATCTCTCCCTGTTTGGATTCGTCTCCCTATCCTTCCTTTGGAGTTTTGGGAGGTCAATTTTTTTTTGGAATTGCAAAATCGACGGGAACTTTGATTTCTGTTGATCCAGTGATGAGGGCCCGATCTAGATTATTTTTTGCACGATTTTGTGTTTCTGTCTCAAGGGGAACAAAAATTCCCAAAAAAATATGTTTGAATTACCTGGAAGGCATTTGAGAACATGAGATCGAAGTGGAGGGCTCAAGGCTTTTCAGCTCCAAATGTTAAGAAATCAGAGATGACCCGATAGATTGTTGCGAGGAGGATGAGCTTGGTTTGGAGAACGATGAAACAAAATATCTAAAGGAGGATGAATCAGATGCTGCAACTGTTCAAAGTGAGGATGTTGATTTTGTTCCAAACATGACTGAGCCTGCTAGCATTGGCATTTGGTATTGCAGGGTTTTTTTTTCAAAGAGATGAAAAAAGTAATAGAATTGGGGTTTATACAGATCCAGAAAAGCACAGAGAGCTAGATTGGCAAACACGTTATAACATCATAATTGGAATTTCCCGTGGCCTTCTGTATCTACATCAGGACTCACACATGAGAATTATTCATAGGGATATCAAAGCAAACAACATTTTGCTTGATGACAAACTCAATCCAAAGATAGCCAACTTTGGCCTAGCCAGACTTTTTCCTGATGATATGACAAAAATCCAATCAAGGGCTACCGGCACCTAGTAAGAATCAGGGTCTCCGCCTGGGGGAGCTTCTCAGTTTGATGAGTCCCCTCCACCTGGTTGGGGGATCATGGTACCACTCAGTGTTCAGATGTCGGATCAGAACAACTAGATGATCAACCCCTTGCTGATGAGCCTCACACACTCGGCTTCTTTCTGTTGAGATATGATCCACCTCTACCTCCAAGTGTTGCTACCACGTGTGCTTAATTTTGCCATAATTTAGTCTCTTTTTTGCTAGTTTTGTGATGCCCCTGTGGTTGTTTTTTGTTGCCTTCATGGCTTGTTTTTGATGTTTTCATGGCTCTTATTGTATTGCCCTTTGGGCCTAGTTGATTTTTTGGCTGTGTTCTATGATGGCTACCCCCTTACTATGTAACACTTTGTATTATTATGTTTATAATATAAAGGCCGTTCCAATAGTAAAAATTAATCAAACTTAAAGTAATAAAAATTTATAATTAATATAAATTAAAAACAAAAAAATTAAAATAATATTAAAAAACTAAAATATGAAAAATGAAAATTAACTAAATATACAAATTTAAAATTATAAAAATTTAAAAATTATTATAAATTAAAAATTAAAAAATATATAAAAATTTTAAAAATAAAAAATTAATACACATAACAAATTAAAAGTAATAATTTTTTTATAATTAATTAATGGAATACCACAACATAAGATGTTATAATCAATACGATAAAGGAATTTCCTTTAATATCACAAGATTTTTTTTCATTTCATAAAGTATATACAATAGAAATTCAAATCTTCAGGCACCAAAGTTTAATTTCAATTTTAAATTTTGCATTGTCGAGTCCAACCATCTCCATTCTCTACATAAGGCGAGCCAACAGTGTGTGGCAAGTGGGAAATTTTTCATTTTGTGGCGAGCTCTAAGCAGATCGACCAAGTTCTACCAAACCAACAGCCAACGACCAAGTTGAGCACTTGAACAAAAACAAATCTCTAACAACACAGAGATCAAGCTCCCTCCTCGTCGACCAAAGGTGAGTTGGGTGCAAAGGCACATTGTGTTGGGCATTGCAAGCATCAGAATCGAGTATCATCCGGATCCAATCCACATACCTTACAAGTTGTCCTTACCTTCAACAGGTGTAAAGACAACCGAACATGATAACATTTGTGCAGTAGCAGAAAAAGTAGATGAAATTACACACATAGGAGTGGTAGAAGAACCAAATTATACTCATGACATCTCTGAGTGATACTACAATGGTCATACACAAGCCTCTTCTAGTTGAGATGGCACACAAAAGACAGACTTCGTCAGTAGCACAAAAAAATGATGCACCCGAAGAAGAAGAAGAACCAGATTACAATCATCAAAGCATGGTACTTGTCTCCCAAACTTCTAAACCCTCTGAGAATGTTTGGTTGATTTATTCTAGTGCCAACAAGAATATGACAAGATGCAAATAACTCTTCCAAAAGTTGAGCCACCAACCCACATGAGATCGAGTTAGGGTTGCAGATGATAAGGTATTAAAGGTATGTCACCATTCCTCTCAGTACAAACAATTGTACACTTATCAAATTTCTCTACATACCCGACTTGACATAAACACTCCTATATATCAATCAACTATTGAATCAAAAGGTTAAGGTCTAGTTCTAATATTAAAATGGTATGAAATCATGTCTATCACTAAAGATGGAAAGGTCATAGCACGAGCATTTTTTCGAGATAAGTTGTTTTCCTTAGATGTCTTATCCTGGCACGAAGTTTCTCTCATTTCCTCAATAGAAGAGTTCACCATGCTTTGGTATTTCCACTATGGAAGCCTATTTAGTGGTTCCCTTCATCAACTCAACTCCAAAGGTATGGTACATGGCCTTACTACAATTTCTCCAACATTTCCTATTTGTTCAGGTTGTCTTGTAGGCAAGCAACATCGAGTTTTAGCCGAGTTTATTTTGAGCCATGGATCGTTTGGATGTGATACACACTAATGTAAATGTGGATCGCTACCTATCACTAATGTAAGGAATCCAATATTTTCAATTGTTTGTGGATGAGTTATCTAGGAAAATGTTGGCGTTCTTCCTAAAAAGAAGAGTGACACATTCATACACTTTAAAATATTCAAGAAGCTTGTTGAGAACCAGTATGACAGGTGCATCATATACTCTACTTAGATTGAGGGGGGATTCACATCAAAGGAGTTTGTGGCCTTCCTGAAGTAGCACAATATCAAACAACATTTGACTACTACCTATATGCCACAATAGAATGAATTCATAGAACATCGCAATGGCACAATGATGGAAATGGTTTGTTGCATGATTTTCAGAGCGAGATTGGAGAAGTATTGGGAAAAAGGAGTTCAAGCGGTGGTGTATCTTCTTAACAGGTATCCTATAAAGGAACTAAAGAACATAATGCTCGAAGAAGCCTAGAGTGGTTGTAAGCCATCAATCTCTCATCTTCGTGTGTTTGGTATTACTACATACATGTGTGTCCCTACAAATAAAATGAAGAAGTTGAGCCCAAGAAGGTTGACAATCCACATTATCACGCCAAATAGATAACATGTCAGAGTTGTGAAAGTTAAGTCTCACATCATTACGATAAGGTTAAAATTTCTTTTAGCCATCCCTATCAATGCACAACTCTAACTCATCTCGAAGATCGTATGAAACATTGTAACGAAAAACCATAGACAATCGTTTCTTCTGCAAACAAGACATCTTAGTAGTGTGTCTCTGAACAAGGTTGACAAGCTCTTTATAGTCATGAAGTGGGTTGCCTTGTAGTACATGGGACGACGTTATCGAGCATGGATTGTCATCTCTAGACTGACTGAGTTTCATATGTATTTGATGGCTATCACAGGGATTTTATGACATCACATATCTATAAAAAAATGATCTCACAGATGCAACCTAACTCTCATTCATCCAATCCAATGTTTCCATACAGGGGCAACCCATGACCCATATGATTGCATGTACATGTGTAGATCCTCGATGTTGCCACTCTAACAAATACAACATCAGCCACACAAATGATGAGAGACTTACATAACCTTCCATTTATAAATTCCATAATGTGTTAGAAAAATAAATTTCTTCAATACTATTATACATTTTATTAGAGGATGCAAAAGGTACAAACATGTACCAAAAGTTCTGTTGCTGTTAGGTTCATGTAGCTAACCTAGCTTCATGAAGCATGCATTTTTAAAGTCATTCGTGGATATATGTTGTGACATCAGTGAGGGTAGTCTACCGACATACATTTTGAGTTTTCCATTTGCATGCCCTTGAATAATCTGAAAGAGGTTTCTTGGGCATTAGCTGATGCAAATCAAACTGACTTCGATTCAGCCGTGCGGGAGTGTTTTATTTATAAGTAGACTCAGGTAACTTAATATAGAATTATCATATTTGTCAATTAACAAATCTATAATGTAATTGCAATGGCTAGTCCAGTTCCACAAAGCTTTGCACAAAAACAAATCATAAGTTCTGCCAAATTCCCATCTGTTGCATTATCAATGTGTTGAAGTGCAAGTCTTTAATAGTCGTTGGTTGAACGGATGTCCTCCAGATGTTTCTTAACAAAAGATTGCAGGAAGATAGTGAGCTTTGGATGGAGTGAAGCGAACCAAACATATTGTCATGTACACTTTGATCAGAATTCTTTATTATCTTCTACTGTATTTCCTTTGTATTATTTACGTCTCATGTAATGATTTGCATAGTATGGATAAAGCCCTTAGTTGTTTCATTCTTGTTAGATCCAATTGGTTGTTGTGAGATCTTATTATTGCAACATTTAATGTAGATCCACATGTTGTGAGATCTTGTATTAAAGATCCATGAGATCATGATTTATGTATTTGATCTATAGGAATCTATATTCCCTATTGTAGAGGAAGTTGTCTTCATGTTTCCACAGGTTGATATGTGATGATGGAGAGACTTATTTCTTGCGTGCACTCCATTATTTTACAGATTGGTAGACCCTTCTAGAGGTCTTATTTCCAGATTCACAATAATAGTGAGAAAATTGGTTAACATAGTGGCAGATGCACGATCGATTAGCTTCATATTATGTGAGATATGGTGGTGTTTACATAAGGCATAAGAATGTTCGCACTCAACGTAGATCTGGTTGCGAGATCTGATTAGGAGACACTATATTGGTGGTATGGAGGCACAATTTAGTGTACTCAGGAAGATCTGGGAGGACAGAGATCAACATTTCCTCAACTTGTTTCAGATACATGTACTCTTGTCCCTGAGATCCATATTGTTCCACTTTGACAAATTGATGACCTCCTCGTTGTACCCTTGCATGTACTCTTACAAATAGTATCCTTCATCAAAGATTATGACTACTCTGTTAGGAAATATTCTTTGTTATATACGATAGTGAGATCTCTATCTTTGGTGGACGTAAATGACATTGGGTGAACCATGATACATGTTATGTTATGTGTGTGTACTTTTGAGTTGTGATTTGGATTATTATTGTGAGTTTATACTTACATTGCTATAGATTTTATGGGGATTGTTAGATCCATATTTGCATGTTTTGAATTTGATTCATTCTATAGTTGCAAATTTTTGTGACCTATTGAACAGTTGATATACTAAGTTTTGTATCAAAGCCATAAGATCTTCATGAATTATTTGTGAAATTTGTTTTACTTTGCATATATGCCCCAACCGATGAGTAATTATTGAGGCAATCTATGGCATGTTGAGCATCATTGGTGATTTGTATTGATCTTTGAATAAGACTGAAATAGGTTTCTTGGTCATCATTTGATGCAAATCTGGAATTCTATAGTGTCTAGCCACGTAGTAACGATTAAGAATCATTAAACTTCAGGCCACAATTGTAACTTATGGACATCTATCAATTGATTACAGATGTAAGTACCAATACAATCTAGCTTCCACGAATTTTGACACGAAGTCCAAACTGTATCACTTTGTTCTGCCAACTTCTCATATGTTGTCATGTCTCAAAAATCTTAGTTGATCGTGATAAGGGAATTTAATAGTCATGTGAACTTGTGTTCCAAGTGTTTCTTAACAAAAACAACATTGGTTTAAAATTTTAAGGTAGTTGAATTCTTATGATAGTTATAGTCCATAATATGTCATAAAATTTTTAGCAAGTATTATCAAAACCTTGTCATCATATTTGTATTGTAAGAGTTCATATAATCATTGTCATCTACCTAGTCAATGTCAAAGATTGCAAAAATTATAAAAATGTAAAAAATTCCTTATATTGTATTCATTGATCGTTAAGATTCAATTGGCAACCCATATCAACAAGTCAAATTTGCTATTCACATGAGACTAGAGGATTTTCAACAAATAATTGGCCTCATCCATCTCCGTCAGTCCAATGATTAGGCAATCAAGAAAGTAAATGATGATGGATTTTTGCGTATTTGTTCTTTATCCAGTACTTTCTATATTCCCTACTGCATATGGATCGTTTGAGGGGGGGAACATGATCCAATCTTCCATGTCAGATTGTATGTATGAGCAGTTCTATGCAATAAATTTCCATCTATTTCTACAGTGAGATAGTGATGAGAACTAATGTTGCGTAGTCTATCTCTACATCTTTGTAATATATTGGAGGTCTTAGATTTCACTGTAATTCAAAAGCTTTTGGTAACCTCAAAAACCATCAAGAATATTTGATCGATTAACAACTTGGAAATTCATCCATTCCATTGTTGGATTGTTTTTGAAACCTTTTCACTATAAGAATATGTAGCATCAGTCAACTCGACGTGGAAGAAGGGGTGCAACTAGGAAAATATGTCTTTGTTAGTGCAAATCACGTGTCCATTATATTTATATTGGCCAATCAAATGCATGATCCACCTAGAATGTGATTCACATGTACCTCAACATTTCCTCTTTACCTATTTCAGTATACATAACACATTCGTTTATTATTGTGATCCATATTGTTTCACTTTGAAAATTGATGATTTATTTTGTTCAATCCTTGATCTCTTAAGAAAATAATCAAGTTTTTTTGTTCAGTCTAGGATTACCGACTATTCTAGGGTATAATTCTTTCCATATACAACACATCTGAATAATAGCTAGTGCATCAATTCTTTTCCAATATTTTTGATAGGACTCAAGCATTTTATTTAACCACACACCATAACGTAATGAGTAGAACTGTTTGTAAGTTAAGTCTCATGTTGAAAGTAGATCTTCGATTTCAAATGTTTTCTTTTGCCTCTACCTTCACACATACTATCTATAAAAGATTCACAGCTTGTTATTCGGTGCTAAACCTCTTGTTTGACTGACATTCATATTTTCCCTATTCACAGATCTCCTACCTTAATTATTCACATGTATGATAGAATGTGTGTTATCCATTTCACCTCTAAAATTATGATAGCATTCATATACATTATTTTGGAATTTTCACGAATGATTCGCTTCGGATTCTCGTACTCAATCCATATATACGTGATGGTTTTCCTTGGGCTCTCTTTCTCACATGACCCAACACACCACTAGATGAACCATCTCCTCTACAACCTACATACAAAAGTATGTAATTCAAAAAAAATGAAAAACCGACATCTCTTATGTCTCATCTTGAGCAAAAATACAAATAGAAAATTTTTACCATTAAATGAATATCACCTATCCTTCAATATATCGTCACTAAATTATTACGCTAGTACTATGGAACATCATGCATAATTGGATCAGGAATTTTAGAGATTCCAACATAAATGTTTTGCAATGATTCTCTATTGCGACTATCAGTCATTCAATCTCAAACTTGTAGGTCATGCATCTGTGACAATTACGGAAGTAGCTGGCTATATAGTTATCAAGATTTACCATAACAGAACCACCAAACTAATAGCCATTAGGATGTATGCAAACTGACACACTACGAAGATGTAAGGAAAATTACTTTTTGTGTCTTCAATATGCAAGGAAGCACTCCATCTTCATGTTCTATTTACATATGTAGATCTGACATGAATGCTCTTCGATCGTACGTGGACAATTGTTCACATTTCATGATTATCCTAGGCTTGACATCTAATTTTTTATGATGCTCAAAAATTGAAAAATATTCGTCAGTGTCCCCTTCAGTCGAAAGACGTGTATAACCATTTCCATCTAGTCTATTTCATTTTTTCTTTGTCTGCAACTTGCTTCTCGAAAACAAGAGTGATTGTTGCACTTCTAACTTTTCCAGGAAACTTTACTCTTGAACTTTACACTTCTCGAAAATGATAGCAATAGGTGCGATCAAAATCTAAAAATACTCAAAAGTTGAAGAGACATCGTCTGCAACCTTAACTCTTCCTAGAACATTCCTGCATGACAAAATCAGTCGCTTTCCATAGGAGGTGGTTGTGTAACTACTGTGGAAGTTGTGAAATTGGAGACAGTTATGAAATCACCAGCTGAAAGTTACAAAACCATTGAGGCAGTTTCAAATCATAACACTTTGACTTTACCGGCAGTGTTTTCATGATAAAAATTCCTCTACCTTCTAGAGGCCATAACATTTGCATACGAACTTGAAATTGGGTGCCATTTTTTGAAGTTGCATAAATATTTGAGAGGAACACAAATATGTAATCAATGTGATTTTGATTATATATTAATAGTGTTTAATCCTTTGCATCATGAAACATATCTTATTTTAGGTCTCATAGTTTTTCAACTTCTCCTTGAACCATATTCAATTGTTATATTTAACAAAGAGCCATAAAAAGAGTTTTAAGTAATTAAAAGTTACATAATCACAGTAGTGAATTTTTTAGCTCATGAGGCTAACATTACTGATCCAAATTTTGGATCATAAGTCAACAATGTTTTAGTTTTATGAGAATATTTTCCCATTTTTATGTTATAGATTTTATTTATCTTGAACTTATTAATTATTAATGCAGCTAATACTCTTAACCAAGTGTGTTGGAGGTAATCATGTGACATCATGGCATGGATGTATAAACCATTTTCATGAATTAGTTATATGTGTTTCAAGATGGTTCCATACAAAATTGACATTTGACATCTTTAACTAATTGGTTCTGGTTGTTTGATGTCAGAATAATTCTAATATAGGTATCTTATCACAACTACTTGAAGTGTAATCGATCAATGGTATATGTAACTATTTGGCAGTACCATTAGTGGATTAGTTTTGTCATGTGGAATTTTGATGGACAATTTTGGCTTTTATCAATCATAGTTTGCATTTAAGTAAATGTTCCAACTATGACCAACCACTGTTAGGTTTATAACTACACCCTTAAAAAAGAACCATCTAAGTAGAAGCTATCTTTTTGCCACTATATAATACAAGAAATATTAGATCATAATACACAACAGAGATAAATTATGTTTGCATTTTTTTGGTTGGGTTAAAGTGGGCTAAGCCATATATCTTATTAGAAAAAAAGAAGAATAGTTATAAATTTTGTAGGATTTGGTTCTCAAACATACTCTATAAGTTTCAACGTTACACATAAAAATAGAATTTCATAATTATGTAAGTGATTTTACCAAATATAATTCTCCATTTAAATTTTGTTAAGATTTTATTTTTAGAAAGAGTTGTATGGTTTTCTATTACATGGAACTATTTTAGGATTCCTATAACATCTTTCAATTTCATATTGCAAATGTTCTTACAATTACATTTATAGTCACATTCATATTACCATTGACTTGCATATTTTGTCATCAACCATCTATTCCAATACATGTAACAACTTACCTATGTATATAAGTTTCCTTGATGAAGAGTTGTAGAAGAGTTAATAATTAATTAGAGACCATGTTCTACTTTAAGATTATAACATAGATTCGGTTATATAAGCCTTAGTTATATGCCTTTTGGCTCCAAGATTGTTTTTTGTGTTTAAAAATAAAATATAGGTGGAATATATGGCAATGTTTGGGTGTAATAATAGTTTGTACTTTAATTTCAATTGTTTCGTGAGTAGATCCAGTGGTAAAACCATTTACTACTCAAGCAGGATATGCCTCTTAAGTGTATTTTAGAGTTGTTTCTACAATCATAAAATTCTCATTCACTTAATATAATGTATAGGAAATATAAAAAAACAAAATAATAATTTTAATTAATATATTCACAAGCAACTTTAAGAATATGTTGCAATGGAGGATATGAAAATAAATTCCAATAAAAATAAAGAAAAAATTGAAAGAACAATTATAAGAAATTGAAAGGAATTTCAAAACACACTTAAAAACTATATTTACCTTAAAGTAATATTGCAAGAGACTACTAAACACATTTTTTCTATTTTTTAATTGTAAATATTATTAAAACAAATATACTTATCCCCTACAACCAATTAATTAGTAATAATAGAAAGTTAATCTCAAAACTTCTAATGATTATTATTATTAACTGTGGAAGTAACACTTCCATTTAGCTA
This sequence comes from Taxus chinensis, assembly GCA_019776745.2. Classification (NCBI taxonomy): domain Eukaryota; kingdom Viridiplantae; phylum Streptophyta; class Pinopsida; order Cupressales; family Taxaceae; genus Taxus; species Taxus chinensis. Next base: position 894,280,757 of record CM034147.1, on the reverse strand, counting down.
GTAATTCTACTGAGTGATTAAAGGAGTGGTCCACTGCTGGGGTAAATGCATAATTTTTTAACAAGCGTTGCATAGCATTTATAGGAGAAATTAGTAGTTTTGGGGTCCCATGTCTTCCAATTATTTCTATAAAGAATTTGTAGGGTAATATGTATATATCACTATTTATAATGTAGGTATGCACACCCCTGATATCTAACACCATCTAGATCTGATACCCTTATCGCATCATGGCATGAAGATATCCTTATTTGCACATAAAAACACTTCCATGAGTACAATTATTCAACATAAGTTATACACTAAAATTGTTAATACCTTGCATATTTACATATACTAGAAAATTATAATGGTTAAACTAACATCATTGCGATTATAAAAACCAACTCACAATGTATTTACCTCAAGCAACACCAACCCAAAAGCCCTCAATAGGGATTTGATCTGAAGAGAACAAACCCATAAAAATGGCTTGAAAACTTTAGGTTGCAAACATAAATAACTTTGTATTAAACAAAGACTGAAATCCTACATCATCACTGAATGTCACCATGTTTTCAACTACTTGAAATCCCTGATAGCTTGTTATCATTCGTCCCGAAAAAACTTGTTGTATTAACCCAAAACAATACCCACATCATAATTCAGTCATTGAAGTTCAAATTTAAAAAAATCCTTGAAGATCCATCAAAACTTGCCCAAAATTTATAAAAAACATGCATTGCATATTTACAAGAAGGGAATTTAATACCCGAAAATGTATTTACCTCAAAAAATATATCCTTCCTATCACACACAAACAGATATATGCAAAATAAACCATACCCCTCTTCCACAATGATCTAAAACCCCTGACCCTCACAAAAAAAATGACTGTACAAATTTGTCTTACCAATTCTTTGCAGCCCTGTACATAGTAATCTATCAATTAAATTAATTCATAGGTTACAACAAATTTATTTAATATATGAACCATATAAAATTCTTATATTGTTATCAATGAATGAGGCCATGATTGGGTCCAAAAAATCCATATCCTATGCATTGAATTATACAATAGAAATTATACACTAAAGTTGTAAATACCCTACATATCTACATTTGTTATATGTATAGCATGGTTCTTACATTGACTGTCTTGATGGATTTCAAGGGGTGATAACCAAGCTCAACCTCAGTATGATGGGGTTTCTAGGATACCCATGGATGGTGATTATGTTTTGTTTGCGCACCATTTTAAAACAATGGATCAAAGCTTTTACCCGTGAACAATTTCTTGTAAACAAATTTGCAAACCACATCAATATAATGCTATTGATTGGAAAACATTTAGGCTTTTATTTAGTACATATGATTATGCTACAGAATGGTAGGATGAGAGTGTGATTATCACTTATTTAAACTAGATACATATATGGCTGAGTCAAGTCATGACTTAAGTCCATAAATCAAATTCTTGATCTGTGTAAAGGTTCTTAGATACAAAAGAGTCTATAGAGTCATTGGATCACTCTTCTTCCTCAGTAAGATTAGAGTCAGGAACAAAGATATAATCTTCAACAAAGAAGTCTGAATCTTTTTCATGAGTTTCATAGAGATGAGCGAATGTTGAGTCAGTGTTGGAGATGTTGATGTGGTTCTTTGAATCAAATTCTGAAGTGGTTTGGTAATCTTCTTCCAAGTGTTCAAGGCCAATCTCGTATTGGCGTTCTTATTGAACAAGATACTCCTGGAATCTTAGTGCTTCATCATATGCTTCCCAAAAGGCATCAGTGGCTTCTCAGATATGTTACATGTTGTAGCAAAAATAGCCTCCAAGTGATCAAATAGAGTTGTCTGGATCGCATAAAGTTCAAGATCGTGGAGTAAGTTGTATTGCTCCCAGTACAATGGATGGAAGATAATAGGAAAGGAATCAGCTATGGGCAAGTTAGAACCTCCTAATGTCATCTGAAGACATCATGATAGACAAAATATTAGTAGATAACAAGAAAAAGCTAAGCACATTAATTAGATTCTAGCCAGAAATGGTGAAAAAAAATAAAAATACATGAATTGCTAGTGATTCAGGGAAATCATTGGCGATCAGGGTAATCACTAGCAATTAATGTGAAATTTAAGAATTTTATAATTAAAAGCTTAAATTAATGGATTAAGACATCAATTTGATAAAACAGAACATTTTTTTTGACATGTAGATGATGTGTAAACAAAGGTATACCTAAAATGAATCAAAATGAATTATTTACCTTATCAAATCAATTGGTGGACAGAAGAATGGAAGCATGTGGTTGGAGGATGAAAACAAACAATCTTATGATGAATGTGATGTTCGTTGAGCAACGTGGCATTAAATAATGTTGATTTGCAGTTTCTAGATGCTTTATGAGCGTATATTGAGACAAAGTACACATGCAAAGCTTGATAACCCCTCCCAAATGAGGTCTAAAAACCCATGTTTATAGATCGTTGGCAGTCGGGTAAATCGTCGGTGATTTTGGGGAAATCTAGTTTGGTTAATAAATCAATTGATTTCCTTCCATTTTGAGCTGGGTATGAAATAGTTAAGGTGAATAATGGTTTAAAAAAAAGCACGAACTAATTGAGTTTGATTATGGGGATTCAACTTTTTGGAAGATTTAGTTAATTAGGTGGCTAGTTAGTTTAGGAAATAGGTTAGTGCTTTTTACGAAGTGGTTTCAGAAGCGGTTAAGTAGTTAGTGAGGTGTCACGGTTAACTAACGAGGTGTGAGGGCGAGGTGTGAGGAGATAATAGGTAATTTATTTATTAAAATAATCATTAATTCAAATAATCATTTTAGATTTTGGAGATATGATGGGCCATAAATATATTAATTAAAAAAGGGTGACATAATGAAGCATCGTAAATGTGTTGTCTTTGGTTGTGAGTATGTTTGAGCTTGAAGGATGTAAATTTTTGGTGTCTACACTATAAAATTATAATGGTTAAACTAACAACATTGCAATGGTTAAACTAACAACATTGCCAAAGGTCTCGCCCTCCCATAAACGAATGAAAATTCCTAAGTTTTGAATGTGTTGGTTTGTTTTAAGAATTCAAAAGGCTAAAGTATTCTGAAAACATGGCACACTTGTGCGAGAATAAAAAAATGATCTGCTTTTATAGGCAAATGTGGATAAGAATCCATAAATAAGGAAATCGTTAGCGATTGGCTTGCGTGGAAAATAGGTTATATAACCTGTTGTTTTGTGTTTTTATTACCATTGTATTTTTATAGCTATTGTGAAAAACTTGTCTGAGTGAATTTTGAGTGATCGATTCAAAGAGATGGAAATTGTAAGCAAAAAGAGGAAGCCAGTGCAAGCAGAGGTAGATTTTCAATTTTGTTTAACTTTTCTTATTTTTTGATAAATTAGACGCACCTTCAAGGTGGTATAGACGTCTAACAGGAATTGTTGGTGATTCAATGACTCACTAGTGATTTATGTAGATCACCGACGATTCATGTGAATAGTTGGCGATTCATGTGAATCGTTGGCTATTCATGTGAATCGTTGGCGATTAATTAGATCGTCAGCGATTCATCTGAATCACTGGAAATTTTGATGTTTGTTAAATTTTTTATTTTTTTTATGATTTCGCTAATTCTTCTAGCTTATGGAATGGTTTTGTTACGTTGATTGTATCATTATGATGATATTAATGCTTATTTTGTGTGTTTTTACTTTGCAGGTGGATGCCAAGATTACTATTAGAGATTGCATCCCTTCGATGTTAGATGAGTCATGGAGGATTTGATCAATGATGATTGGGATCATTTAGAGGAAGTGGGTTTTGGAGGGATGAGATATTATAGGCGGAATCATAGATGCCGCAACCTTATTTTTGCTTTGCTAGATAGGTGGAATCCTTCCACCAACACTTTTTGGTTGCCCACTGGAGAGATGAGCATCACTTTAAAGGATGTTCATCGGATTACGAGTTTCCTAGTGAGGGGTCAGCCCATTTATTGCATTTCAGATACAGAGAGGGAGGATGTCATGAAAATATTGTATGGAGATTATTCTCGGGATGTGAGATGTGTATCGAGAGCTTTTGATTACCAGGCTTTATATGATGTTGGGAGAGATGTTTGTCCTTGGATGACCATGATGATGATGGGTATCTCTTGTTTTGCACTACGAGATTTAGGAGGAGGTAGATTTCCATGGATGATGACAGGGGTGGTTGGAGAGATGATGGTACATTGTATTGTATTTGAGTGGGCACCTACTTTACTGGCGCAAACATAAAGAGAGTTATGGGCCTGGACCACCCACAAGTGATACAATATTGATGTTGGTTTTTTGTTGCAATGTTGGGCCCATGAGCATATTGTTATTGTTCACCCACTGGGGTTGTCAAGTTCCATTGATGCGAGGCACCCATGTTTTATGAGGTGGAGTGCTAGTCTCGGGAGGATCAAGAAGGCCAAGAGGCCTACCCATTATCGAAATCTGTTATCGGGATTGTAGGTTGGAGACATGATCTGACAACCGTATGTTGGATTCCATGATTGGTTTGAGTTCCTACATGATTTACAGAGTTTACAACAAAATATCTGGGTATAGGGTAGGAGATTCGGGAGGATGAGCTGATGAGATTTAGTCGAATCAGGTGGCATTTTGGCCTTATTCAATACATACCCGAGGATTTGGTTGCTTATAGGTGGAAGGATGGAGATACATAGAACCCGCATGCCATTATGGTGGGACTTGTAGCTATTGCTGATTAGGTGGGTGCCTTGGTTACTAATGAGGAGGGTGAGTTGATTCCTCTTGATGATGTGGGGGTTACCCCTGATTTTAGTGCATGGTGGGTTCATTCATTTAAAGCCTTTGAGAGGACGAGGGAGACAGAGAGAGCTGCATAGGAAGTTCATCATGTGCATGCTCGGGTGGAAGGAGGAGTATAGGGGCCAAAGGTAGAGGAGGAGATGGCTGAGGGGGATAATTGCGGCATAGTTACAACAGTGGTAGTAGTGACAGTTGAGAGAGATGTCACTCTAAAAGAGCGGGATGATTTGTCGGTTATTCGAGATGCGCTCATCGCAGAGCGCAGAGCATGATAGTTTAGTTACAGAGTGTGACAGTCTGTAAGCCCAACTTGTACTTGTATCTGCTCGACCTTGGTTGTCTTGATGGATTTCAAGGGGTAATAACTGAGCTCGACCTCAGTATGATGGGGTTTCCAGGATACTCGTGGATGTTGATTATGTTTTGTTTACGCACCGTTTTAAAATAATGGATCAAATCTTTTACCCATGAACAATTTCTTATAAAAAAAGCTACAAACCACATTAATATAATGTTATTGATTAGAAAACATTTAAGGTTTTATTTAGTACATATGATTATGCTACAAAATGGTAGCATGAGAGTGTGATTATCACTTATTTAAAATAGATACATATATGGTTGATATAAGTCATGAATTAAGTCCATAAATTAGATTCTAGATCTGTGTAAAGGTTCTCGGATACAAAAGAGTCTACATAGTCAGTGGATCCCTCTTCTTCCTTAGTAAGATCAGAGTCAGGAATATAGATATAATCTTCAGCGAAGAAGTTTGAATATTTTTCCTGGGTGTCATAGAGGTGAGTGAATGTTGAGTCAGTGTTGGAGATGTTGATGTGGCTATTTGAATCAAATTTTGAAGCGGTTTGGTAATCTTCTTCCAAGCGTTCAAGGCCAATCTCGTATTGATCGTTTGTACTGAACAAGATACTCCTAGAATCTTAGTACTTCATCATATGCTTCCCAAAAGGCATCAATGGCTTCCCAAATATGTTGTGTTGCAGAAAAAATAGCCTCTAAGGGATCAAATAGAGCTTGTCTAGATCATATAGAGTTCAAGATCATGGAGTAAGTTGTATTGCTCCCAGTATAGTGGATGGCAGACAATAGGAAAGGAATTAGCTATGGGCAAGTTAGAACCTCCTAATGTCATATGAAGACATCATGCTAGATAAAAGATTAGTAGATAACAAGAAAAAGCAAAACACATTAATTAGATTCTAGCCATAAGATGGTGAAAAAACATAAAATACATGAATCGCTAGTGATTCAGGGAAATCACTAACAATCAAGGTAATCACTAGTGATTATTATGAAATTTAAGAATTTTACAATCAAAGCTTAAATTAATGGATTAAGACATCAATTTGATTAAACAAAATATTTTTTTTGACATGTAGATGATGTGCAAGTAAAGCTATACCTAAAATGAATAAAAACGAATGATTTACCTTACAGAATGAATTGGTGGATAGAAGAATGGAAGCAGGTGGTTGGATGATGAAAACAAACAATCTGATGATGAATGTGATGTTCATTGAGCAACGTGACGTTAAATAATGTTGATTTGTAGTGCTTGGATGCTTTGATGAGCTTAAATTGAGATGGAGTACACATGCAAAGCTTGATAATCGCTCCCAAATGAGGTCTGAAAAACCCCTGTTTATAGATCGTCGGCGATCAGGAAAATCATCGGCGATTTCGGGGAAATCTAATTTGGTTAATAAGTCAATTGATTTCCTTCCATTTTGAGCTTGGTATGAAATATTTAAGGTGAATAATGGTTTTAAAAAAGCACGAACTAAATTAGTTTGGCTATGGGGGTTTAACTTTTTGGAAGATTTAGTTAATTAGGTGGCTAGTTAGTTTAGGAAATAGGTTAGTGCTTTTTGGGAAGTGGTTTTAGAAGCGGTTAAGTAGTTAGTGAGGTGTCACGGTTAACTGAATGAGGAGTGAGGGCAAGATGTGAGGAGATAATAGGTAATTTATTTATTAAAATAATCATTAATTTAAATAATCATTAATTCAAATAATCATTTTAGATTTTGGAGATATGATGGGTCTTAAATATATTAATTAAAAAAGGGTGACATAATGAAGCATCGTAAATGTGTCATCTTTGGTTGTGAGTATGTTTGAGCTTGGGGGGTATAAATTTTTGGTGTCTACACTATAAAATTATAATGGTTAAACTAACATCATTAAAATTCTAAAAACCAACTCACAAGCAAAATAAAGAAAAATCAGTAGATCAATTGGAAAATATAATTGAATAAAGACCATATACAAATTTATATGATTTTAATGCATTTTGGAATAGTTTCTACAACTCTAAAAATTCTTAGCCAATCATCGTAAGGAAAATGGAGAATATGGAAAAAAATCATGCACATGCATATTCTTTATTTGATTTTCTCTCCATTGGCTTGTGATGTTTACCACAAGTATACAAGCCCAAGGTTGAATAAATCATAAAGAAATTGCATTGAATTTGTATTACAATTGTAGTTACACCTAATTACACATATTTACATGTATGGTATAATAGATCTTCCCAAAGAAAATAGAACTGAAAAAGAATCTATAATGGGTGTAATGTCTGTCCTAAAATAATGATATTAGCCATATATGTACAAAGATATTTCAATGGTAAACTCTTACACATCACATAGATTTTTTTGGTTATATTACAACAAATCTAATAGGGAATTTGCAAGCTTGTCATATAACAAATAGTTATAGTCAAAAGCTTATTACATATATATATATTTAGTTTAACAACCTAAATACACAAATTTATGCAATAACAATTGATATACAAATCTTTGATCTATAGTACAATGGGGAAGAAGAAAAAGTCACTTCGTCTAACACTACAATATAAAATAAATTTCATTAATTTGAACCAAAAAAAATTCCAAAAAGAATTTTTGGTGAAGCTTTAAAAGTAGTGTCGATCATAAATACACGACAAAAAAATTGTTTACTACACACACACACACACACACACACACACACACACACACACACACACACACACAGTTTCTCTAACATAAATGAGCTAGGGACACATCAACTATTCATATGATTGAGTTATATCATTCCTTCCATTGACAAATTCCATTAAAGCCACTCGATATTGTGTTGCAACGAGATCACTTGGAACCTCTTGAATGTTTGACACATTGTGTTCATTCTCATTAATGTCATTTGCATTAATGAAGCCCTCATTAAATGCCAACAACATATTATGTAAAATGCAACATATAAGAATATTTTTTGGTAGCATTTTTAGATTAGGTTGACATATCATGGAATGAAAAAATCACCGTGTATTCTTCATCCTTCCAAATGCACACTCAACAACAATATGTGTTGAGGACAACTTAAAGTTAAATTATATTTTCTCATTTGTTAGAGCCCCTGAAAATAGTGTGATTAACAATAGAAATAGTGGATAGCTGTCACCACCAATGATGTACTCTCTCATGGTTATTAAACCAAGGGAAATTGGTTGACCATTTAACCTCTCCCCACCTTCACATAGTTTGTAAAAATAAAATTTTTACAATAACCTGGTATCATTAATGGAACTGGGCCACCCAGTGAATACATCCATGAAACACATATTGTTGTCAATAATGACTTTTACAAACGTGTTATAGTTGTTATCATACCAATATAAAGAGAATTCATTAGATAAAACTTGAAATTCAATATGTGTTACATCTATAGCCCCACAGACAATTGGGAAAACCTTGTTTCCGATGAAAACATTCATTTACACACTCAATTTCAAAACTATCAATTGGCCATTGGACATGATTGCGAAAGTGAATATGTGTGGCATTAATAAACTTATTTACTATTGACGACCATCCTTGGCAGATAGAGCTGTCAGAGTCGTGGGAATCCTTAGGTTAGTGGGACGTGTGCCCTAAGGAGACCTCCAGATTTTAAAGAAGCTAACTCTTCTCTGCGGTGGAGATAGGAGTGAGAAGAATTAAAACAGAAGCATAAAACAAGCTAAGGTGATGCACCTAACAAGCCTATTAGGAAATTTAATTGACTCCGTAATTGCTCGAGAAGGGAAATGGCGAATAACTAAAGAAGGGAAGATGAAATGCACCACAGGTCAGAAAATATCACACAAAACACTACCTCAAACTACTTAAGCACAACTTCGAGGATAGTAACAACATTGAGAGATGCACAATTTCTTCGTGAAAATAAAGGTGATCAGAGACAATAAAGCTATGTGAATGATGAACAGAAAACACCACAAGGCATATATATTACTCCAATAGTTGTGCATAATATTACATTAGAAAAGAGGCAAGATTGTTATTACAAAACCTAAGCAGAAGGCTAGAATTCCAAGACCTTTGTCTTTTAAAAAGAGAGACAGAGAAGAAAAGATTAACTCTCCTAGTATCTAACTAAAATCTCCATATCATATTTTTTCATCGAACCTCCATTACAATTATAGGGTGAGGAGGAGGTAAGAGAGAAATTTGAAACTCCTTTCCAACTGCCCTTTAATTATGATAAATGATATGAAGTGACAGAAATAGATTTCCTCAAATCCTTCTCACAATTTTGGCCTCCTTGGAAAAGTGAGAGTCATGCCTATTTAATGTATCTTAATTATCCTACAACTGACTCCCTTGAGATGGACTTGCCTTTTGAGAAGAAACTCATCTGACTATTTATTAGATAACCAAATATTTCGACCCTTTATGCATTGGTTCCTGACCTCTTGATTCAAACGGTGCATATTTTGTAATGAAATGACCCTTCACCTCCGATCTTTTGAAAAAATTATTGAGCATTAAATCTTACAAATGAGACCCTAAAGCACTTATATGTGGCAGATGACTTGTCATCTTTTATGGCCTGCTTTGAAAATGGATTCTATTTGTTGCAAGATCCACGTGGAAGGCCTGCACATTTTTATGACTCTTCTTTTCTTTAAGGCTCCTAGGAAAGTGCTGAGTGGACACTTGGCACTATCAGTGGGCTTGTTGTCTTACTTCTTTGTTGACTCCATGTGTCAGCCCTACGGGATTTTGAGACTTCACCGCCTCTTTTGAATTTTGAAGATGTGCTTGCTCGACACTTGGCAGCGTCCGCAAGCTTCTTATTTCTCTTTGTGTTTTGGCTAAGTCCTTTCCGTTCGGTGAATATTTGACTCCGAATAGGCTTTGAAAATGTAGGAATCTTCTCGTCTATGGATTTTTAGATAACATTTATAACTCTAACCACTGTTGACTTTCCACAACCAAAAATTTCACTCATGTTAATCATTTCAATTCCAGAAGATAATAGTAAAATTGTGATGGCCACTTGTTTCTCCACTAGGAACACCCTACCCTTTATTGAACTTGCCAATGAAAATGGTTTAACACCTTAACTAAGGTCTCCACGCAAGTAGTCACAAAGAGATTCGAATAATGCATATGACAACCTACAAATTTTGTGAAAACGTTCATCATCATATCTAACTTTAAAATATAGTGGTTCCACTAATGCAATGAGAGCGGTTTAATATACCATTCACCTTGATTCCCTACTCCCCATTGCAAACTTGATAATTTTGTTTCAAGGATCATGTTTTCTTGTTGAGAAGTGATTGCATGGAGCTCTACATTCATGACATCTTCAATTTTAACATTTGAACAAAGTACATTTTTAGATGAACATATTTTATGCTTCTTTGATACATGCCACATAGTAGTTGAATCTTGTAGATCAACCCAATTTTGCAATGCTAATTAGACAATTGTAGATGCACCAGGAAGACTTTTATTGTTACTCTTGAATTATTATTCATTGTAAGAACTAGTGTTTGAAAGATCTGAATTTGTAATATATGAAATATAAACTGCTCCCTACAAAATTAAAAATAGGTCCACAATATCAATGTTAAGATTTTGTCATAGACAAAAAAACATACATAGTAAAACTATTTTAATGAAACCAACTTCAAGAGCATGTATTCAGTGTTTTTCATCCTCTACATCATTTAATTAAATATGCAATTGTATAAATTATTTGTTCATAAACATATACATGTACTTTTTTAGTTTGTGTAAGTTAAAATGCATTATATTAATGTTTGTAAAGGAGCAACTGGGATTCATATACATGGTCAATAGAACATTAATAGGTAACTTTGTAAGGAGAATAACCATTAAATTTACAAAGAGAACTGAGAATTACAATGATTTTGAATTTAATACAAAATTTCATACAAAGAAAATAAAAACACAATATTCATGTTATCCAACTATAAAGTTAACAACCCCAAGGATTATGTGTTCTACAAAAATATTGATTGGCTACATAACCTATCCAATCAGACACGATTGTAATACATACATTCTAAAATAGTCACAAAAAATATGAATCCACTAAATGATCCCTACCCAACCTAAGTACGACATTATAGAAATCATTTATTTGTGAGTTTTACCCCATATTCGGGAAAGAACATACGCTCAATAAATTCAAATCAACATATCATAAACAATATAAGTTACAAATATATAGGAGTTTAATTCTAACAACTTCTCAAACTGCTAACACTAATCTATGATGGTTTTTCCAACCTCTTAGATTCTCTCCTAACCACTAACCAGGTCCCTAAAATTTCTCATTGTAATACCTATGTGAGATCTAATTCTCATATAATCTAAACATTAACATAACACATTTAAATGTGCTTGCTATTTATTCCCAACATTCCCTCCCTTAATGTGCACATGGGGTGAGGAAAGCTTTGGAGTCGTATAGTGGCGGTCGGCCTTAGTCGGTCATTGCCTCCTTCTAGGCTGCTGCAATTAATTGATGTCCACCTATTTTATATTTGCCCTCATTTAATATGAAAAATTATAGAATGTCGATTTTGATCGATAATGCATCCAATAAGTTATTACCCTTACTAATTTTTTGAAAATATATTATATGTCCTTTACAAAATTTCCCCCCCTTTTCGAAAAAAACTTATTCCACAATTACCCCCCTTAGAAATTGTTCATATTAATGAAAATTCCTTCAAAGTAATTTTTACCAAAATTTTATGTTTAAGGGTGTTCTTAGAGGGTCGAACCCTCAATGTATCTAGCCCATAATGTCTTATCAAGAGATTCTCCTCCAAGTATGTTTTTAACCATTTCAAATGCTTAATTATAGGATTTTTTGTTTTATATTTTGAATTCTTGACGTTCTGAATTAAAAAATAATAAGAGCTTTTACCGGAATAAGAATATGGCTTGTTTCGAATGGAAAGTTCAATCGCGGATAAGTTGTTGCAATGGAACCGTCGTCGGTCTATGTTGAAGTCGTTCGTGGTCAAGAGATGAAAGATCGCCAGTTGAAATTGTTGCCATAGTTATAAGGAGAGGTCCCACAACCTTTGTAGATTCTACCCCCAGCCCCCATTTTAGGTTGAGCTAGCTTTAGGGTTCGAGATCTAAACTGAATCCTTTTTGGAGATGCACCTCAACTGAGAAGCAACAATACATGAGGAGATCAAATCAATCACAATACTAATTTTGTGGAGTTTTCGGGGAGATAATTGTCATCATGAGTTGAAAAGATTGATTCATTTATCTACCATTAAAGTGGGGTCAAGAGGAGTACGAGCTCAGTTAGAAGGGATCTAGATATACTATGGTAGAGAGAGCATGGATATACGACTAGGAGATTAGCACCATGTTTGAGACCAAAGAGCGAGGGACACTGACTTGTGACTAGAGTGGATGCATCAAAAAGACTGAGCGACAATATTTATGTAAATATCAAGTTGAGTTATGAAGGAAATTCCCTGATCTACAAGTTAACTTGCTGATATGGACACTAATGAAGGAAATGTATAGCTTCACCAAACAATAAAAAAGTAAACGGATCTAACACATATAACCACATGTTGTAATATACATCTATTTTTTTTTTAATTTTGTGGTTTTTGATGAAAACTGTGAACAAAATGGATGTAAAACTACAAAAATAGTGAACATAGTGGAAAAGAGAAGATGATGTAGATGAATGATGCCTGCCAAATAGGTTCACACGAGGTCCACTTTGCTACACCGCTGATAGAGTGCAAGAAGGGTGAACTAACTAACAATGGGGTTTGCACGAGGTTCGCTCTACATATCCAGTGCTTGAACGTTTTGGATCTACAACAGATGGATGAACACAAACAAAGGTAACATGTTTGGTGTGAGGTTTGTGGTATTCGTTCCCTTGTTCTCTAAGTGTACTTGACAAACAAAGGCATGCGTGGAGGGAAAAAACCAAAGAGGCCCCTTTTGAAACCAACTCTAATACCAAATGTGGGTTTTACCCCATATTCGGGAAAGAACATACACTCAATAAATTCAAATCAACATATCACAAACAATATAAGTTACAAATATATAGGAGTTTAATTCTAACAACTCCTCAAACTACTAACACCAATCTAGGATGGTTGTTCTAACCTCCTAGATTCTCTCCTAACCATTAACCACCCATACAATTTCTCATTGTAATACCTACGCGTCTAATTCTCATATAATCTAAACATTAACATAGCACGTTTAAATGTGCACACTATTTATTCCCAACATTATCATTACTAAATGATTCACTAATCTTCAACATTCCCTTCCCAATAATGTTTACAGTTAAAGCCAAACTCAATTAGACATTTATCTTATACTCTTCAATTTTGATCATCTTCTCCTCATTCAAATCATCCATTTGCATGTGTTGTTCAATGAGAGTACAATATTTTGTATGATGTTACTCAACCAGAGCACAATCTTGTTCATGACGCTTCTTATGCCCGTCAACTATATTATAGGGTAGAAATAGCCAACCTATTGTTTTCAACAATAATATCTTTGATATTTGTTGTTTTTCTTTTTTTCCCTGTGGATTGACTTCCACATGTTGTTTTCGGTGTTTCAGATTCATTTGATGAATCATTTTCATTTGGAGAAGAAGAATCGTCACAATTTGCATGGTTTGTGTTGGAAATGTCAATGGCAATATTCTCAGGATTGATAATTTGATCTTTACCAAAGTTAAGCTCCATTGCATCAAAAAGTTCTTCAGAGAATTTTGCAAGAAACTTTTTCTTCTCAGTGCTTTCTCGGGTTGTCATAGTCCAATAACTATCATGGCTAGATGATTTTTTTTTCATAATAAATAATCCTTTTATAATCAGGTTGAAGATGTTTCCATCAATCGCGACATTGATTGAGTGTGTAGACAACACCATGATTAACATAATAATTTTGCGCAATTTTCCACATTTCTGTGGATGATATGACTTTACTCATTGGACCATAGTTGAACAGATTGTCTCTTTCATTAAGTTTAGCTTCAATTAGAAAAAAAATGTCTGTAGTGCTCCAATGGGTTCTATCCTTTTATGGGGGGAGGACCTTTGATTATTTTTTAAGATCTCTACTTGTTTAGAAGCCATATCCCCTTGAGGTAAATGAGAATCATCAACATGTGCCTGTATAATGTTCTCGATAATGGATCCCATCATTAAAAATATTGTCTCTAGGGGGACAAACAACTTTTGCATTATCTACTTGTGTATTTGGAACAAAATCAGGGATGGATGAATTATTGAAGTAAACATCATCATCTGAAATATCATTGTCTAAAAGTATTGTTGTATATCTTATTAAACTAGGGTTCATATGAGTTAGGTGATGCACATGTTTGTCCATGGATATATTTTTTAATCCTTGCAATAAATCAAGTCTGAATAAATAGAAATAAAAACTAACCAACATTGGAATTTAAAAGTAAATTTACAACTGAATTATTATAAAATTACAGAATTTTAATGTGTTTGGAAGCATGAAATATTTGTTGGTCTTAATGTACATGAGTACTGATAAATGACAACTATTTCTTCTGTGAAAATTTTGCTAGCTAGAAGGGATTGTTGCATAATCTGATATTTCTTTAAAATGACTACAATACTCGTATATGGAGATATAAAAGACCTTCAGGGATGTAATTATTATTTTATACTTCTTGAATAAATGTAGGAGTTGAATTGGTATGTAAATAGTCATTGATGATTTTGCTGTTCATTTCACCAAAAATGTGTGAAAGACTCAATCCAGTCATGTACAACTAGATCTTTGAAGTTGGGTATTTTTGAAATAAATGGAAACCAATCAATGAACACTACTCTACTTCCATAAACTAGAAAAATCATTACATGCATGGACTGTATAAATGATGAACAAATTGAAATCTGTAGTTTCTTATGTCACCTTAGCCCCCTGCATAATACTAATTTTTTCCAAACAGGGTACTTGATTTCGCAGTCTTTATCCATACGTGTCAGCGTCAATTTATGTGTAGAGTGGATACTTGTTTCTATCAGAATAGAGCCAAATGTAAATATATTTACCTCCAAAATGCAACACATGATTTGGAAGGACACTCTTTTTGAGGGAAGTGCATTTGGAGGGAAATACATCTCGCAATACTTTGTAGAGAGGTGGCCTAAAAAGATGGAATGCAGAAACAAACATTTATAACCCCCACCCATTTAGTTGATGCGAGGGTTTTTTTTTTTTTTTTTTTTTGGCAGTTAATAAAAATTAAATAAACTATGGGACCACTGCTAGCATAGTTTCCTTCCGGTTGCCCCGAGCATGGGACCGCTCCTTAAGACTATTTAGTTAGGGCATTGCGAAGGTCTTCGGCAATGGTCCCATGCAGGGGCAACCGCAATAAAAATATAATTGTAGGGAGTCCTATGGAAATTTACAAATCTATTCACCACATAAAATAGAATCTTCTCCTAAAAATGTGAAGGAACAACTGCATAAAAGACCCAGTTCCAGCGATGGGGATGGATGGGGGGCTGAAATATTTTCTTCCTGCATTCCATTCTTTTCGGCCACCTAACACTAGAATATTGCTTGGAGCAGCTGTATCAGTTCATAATAAAAAATAAACTACAATTACAAAAAATATTCTCCCCAATATTTGCAGCAAAAATTAGAGGTCATTATGAGTAATATTTTCTGCAGAAAAAATTTATGCGGCACCCTGCATGGGACCGCAGCATTATAGAAAACATTGTTTTTTAATGTATTTTTCCTTCGTTTCGCTACAAATAAAAGAAATTATATCAGCTTAACGCAAAGGAAAAACCCTTAAACCCTCTGCTCGTGTTGAATATCCTCGCCTGTGTGATTCCAACAATGCTGATCCATCGCATTAAGTCAACTTCCCCTCTGCGATTCTTCAAGTTATTCGGCACCCCACTTAAATCTACACGAAATCCAAACTTTTCTGGATTTTTAGTCCAACAATTATCAACAGAGCGCAGATTCTGTGCACGTTCCCCTGTTTTCTCCCAATCCATGCCCCTTACTACGTTCTCAAGCGACAAATTTGAACCGAAAAACAAGCAAAGCCAATCCCCAAGTGAAAATCTGGGCGAAAACCCCACAAAAAATGATGACGACAATTCTGCTCAGGACGCGCAGACAATCTTCAAAAAAATGAAGGAAACGGGTCTTATTCCAAACGCCGTGGCCATGCTCGATGGCCTCTGCAAGGACGGCCTCGTTCAGGAAGCCATGAAATTGTTTGGAGAAATGCGCCAAAAGGGAAGCATACCCGAAGTAGTCATATACACGGCGGTCGTGGAAGGGTTTTGCAGGGCATTGAAACTGGACGATGCCAAGAGAATTTTCAGGAAAATGCAGGACAACCGCATCGTGCCGAACGCCTACAGCTATGGCATATTGATTCAGGGTTTGTGCAAAGACAAAAAGCTTGACGAAGCCCTCAAATTTACGCTAGAGATGCTCGATAAGGGTTGGAAGCCTAATGTCGCTTCTTATGTAGCCTTGATTGATGGGTTTTGTAAGGAGCAGAGATTGGATGAGGCCAAGCGAGCGATTCATACTTTCAAGGCCCATGGTTTTCTTGCTGATGAGAGGGCTGTTAGGGATTACATGGGTAAGAAAGGGCCGTTTTTTCCTGCAGTAAGGGAAGTTTTGTTTGGGAAAAAGGACCGCCGCGATAAAATCTAGGGCTTCAGGTGATGATTGGAGGACTCTGCATGGACTCAAATTCCCAGTTCGAGCCAATGGTAGGTACTGTCAGTCTATGCTATTTCTTTTTAATTTCTCTTTGCTGAAGTTATGAATTTGCCATTTGGGCAGTGCAGAAATTGCCTTGTGGTTGCGCCCCAAAGCCACTTTGTAGGGCTTATGTACATTTGACTCTGAGTAATACTCATGTCAATTATATGCAGAGAAACGGAGTTTTTTTCTTTCCTGCTGTTTTGTTGGTTTGAATTTTAATGAATAATTTTTGTATTTTGTTCTATCTCTGGGAATAATTCAAGAACATAACAAATTACCTAGTGGTCCCATGCTGGGGACTAGATAATTCTTTTTCAAGGGGTACTGCAGAGAAATTATAGGAGCTTATTACAATGTACCGTCCCATGCATTTCCTAATTTTCCCTGCAAGAACCGCTAAGAAGTGTTTAACTGCACTCTGTATCTAATAAATTTAATTGTGCATTTGTATCAAATGAATTAATTGCACACTGTATCCATTAAAAACTCAGGGCTTAGGGCGTAGTCCCATGTAGGGACTTCTGCTCCATTTTTTTTGCAACAGCTTCCATTATTAATTTTTAGAATCTTACCCTAGAAAAAAGGAACCCTAATTTTTTCGCCCCATGATTTTAAGAGGTTGCTAGGGGCTGGAAGTTTCCCTTACTGATTAGGGGATTTTTCTGCCCAGGGGGCAAGTAATATGCATTCCCGCCAATAATTTGTTGTTAGTCTGAGGAAATTTGGACCATTCAACTGCAAACAAATCCAAAAAATATCTTCTGAGATATTGTTGAGGAAATTTAGAGGAAACGTGGGACCATATGGGTGCTAAAATGCTTCGAAATTTTCTGAGCAGCAGCCACTGAGATATTTTAGGAGCCCTCCTTTCATGGGACCATGGAGTTATTTGTGAAAGTTGGATGCCCAGTTTTGCAATAGGCCCAGTGCAGGTGAGCCTGATAGGTGCTACATGTTCGAAGAAAAACAGAACAAAAACTGATTCAGCCTTTCGAGCCCCTCTTTGCTCTCTATTGGAACCTTTATGACATAAAGTATTTGCACCACCTATGGTATACTAGAAGGTACCTATGATGTACAAATTAATCCAAACTTGATCCCTGGAATTCAGTGTACCCTGGGGATGCTGTGTTTTTTTTTCAGACCCGTCCCCTATTGGAAATGTTTCAAGGACATGGGGGCACCTCAGCATTAAAGATTGTAGACTCGCAGATGAAGATATCTTATACTTCTTTGATACATGTTGCATATTGTTTTGAACATTGAATATCATACCAAAGTTGCAATGCCAATTGGACAATAATAGATGCACTTGCCAAGAGGACTTTTTACTCTTTTGGGTGGATTGAAATTCATTGTATGGCAATGGATGTTGTTGAAGATCATATTGCAAAACCCTCCCTACAAAAATGATAAATCTACAATCAAATGCCCAGTCAATATCATTGAGAAGATTACACTTCGACTACAAATCATGGCATCAAAATTTGTTACCAAAAAAGTCACACTTTGAGTGCTTCTAAACATTTATTGGCAATCATTTATTTTAAAAATAAAATTTTATTTCCTATAATAAATGAAAGGCATCTACCTTTCCAAATCAACATCTCTTGCTAAATAACAAGTTTTTACGATTATGGTTTCAAATGTAAAGTTTTTACATTCAAGCAACTACTATAACTTTGCACACTGATCAATCAAATATCATTAGTATAAATGTAAATGTTCACTAAAGCACAAGTCCATGGAACAAAAACCTAAAACCTTCAACCGCACTCGACCCCTCGAGGTCGTGTCGGAGCAGCCGATGTTGAATGTGTGTGGCTAACTATAGGAGGATCAGTGACTAAGATCTGGTAGTGTGATCTCCTAGTAGCTGAGTTGGAAAAGGGGAGATTTAGAGGCTATGAACGGGTAGCGTAAATTCCCTATGGTTTGTTTTCCTAACTGGATCTAAGTGTTGAACTAGTTTGAAGTGTCCAAATTAACTAAGATGAAACTAACAATCTATGCTACTGCTGAAAGGAAACTAATCTAAACAAATCACAAAAACTGAAATATTACAATCACAAACAACAATTTGCTTTTATTCTAAATAATCAAATCTATTTCTACACTAAAACTAAACAAGAAAAATAACCCGGTGTGGTTATTCACCTGTGCTTGAGTGTATTGAAACTAAACTAACTTAAAACAAGAAATTTTCCAAATGATCTATGATATGTAGACAACCTCCTACAGATATTCTCTCCTTCAGATCCACAGGGATGGGAAGAAGAGGATCCGTCACTAGGAGCTGCTATTAATGATTTAAACCCTCTTGGAAATTAACTAATTACTTGCAAATGAAAGGAAATTGATTTCTACTCTATTTGATATGATGTAACAATGATAAATTACAACAATGAAGGAAATCAAACAACAAATCCAACCTGGAATTCACAGAACAGAGGTAAATCCAGCTGTGTGATGACTTGTCCCCTCAATTTATCCTTTCTTTCTCTGTGTGTCCATATGAGTCCAAGGAATTGGGAATGCAAAGGAAGCAACAGGAGAAGGCACTTGAGAAATGGAAACTTGAAGGCAGTCTGGTTACAATGCAAGTGGAAGAGAGATAACACAAGTGAACAGAGCTTGGCTATGCAATTTCCAGCAGGATTGTGGCAGCAATACTATGCAAGATACACAAAATTCTCAGGCCATTTTCTTGAATACAAGCATTGAATATATAGGAATTGGTTGGGATGTGCCTTCATGCACAAGGAAGCCTTGGAGTGCCAAATCATTGGGTGAAGAGGCAGTTCAAACTAATTAAATCTATTTAAAAATAGAAGAGGGAAGGAATACCATGCAAAAGGAAGTCAAGACTATTTTTAGGCAATTTGGTTCACAAACACACCCTAAAAGTCAAGTTAAGTGAAATCACATGTTAAAACCACACATGAAGAGTTCTGGAAAAAGTAGGACCACCACCCTATGCACATGATGGGACCGTCACCCTGCCCAGGGGAGGTGGTTTCAGAACCGCCACCCAGGGGGTGGCGGTCCTGACACTAAAGGCCAAAACATGCACAGAAATGAAGCGGGGGAAGCTGGAAGAAAGCATGGAAAAGCTAAGTAAGGATGTCTAGGCTACAAATATGTACACTGCAATGGGTTTAGGAACTCAAACACCTTCTGAAAGGACATGAATCATCATTGGGGACTTTTGTAACTATTTTCTGACAATGTAGCACATGTAATTTTGGGTGCATACATATTTCCCCCTCAGAGAAGCATCTTAGCCATGAAAAGGCGTAAAACGTAGAGTCCAAGTATGGCATTCCCAAAATGGGGAGTTAGAAGCTATACCTGACACGCCCGTGTGTCAAAATGTCACCGTCCAAACTCCCACTACCTGCAAAATGAAAAGAAGACTCAAGTGCAGATAGATAAAATATCAAAAAAATAAACACTAAATTAAAATGACAAGAGGACTTACCATTTGTGTGGGGATAAGAAATATACCTGCACCAACGCTCCAACCCTGTGGAACATATGCACTCAAAACAAGGTTATAACAACAAATATATATATATATATATATATAAACAAACTCATTTTCATAAACAATTCATTTGTCATTCATTTGCACATATTGGTGATTTTTGAGCTCTGGGCCCACGGTGACCGTTTTTATTTTGTGAGTATGGTTGAATTGGAATGGATTTAGGAATGGTATTTTGCGTTAGGCTTGGCCCTTTGCTGTTTGAATGCTTTTGAGAAGAACTCCTAAGAAATTCGTAACTAGAGTGGTCATAAGGGGCCTCAAAGAGGTGGATAGGCAGAGTGCCTTTATTGCTTAGTCTCCATTTTGTGAGGCATTATATGATTTTTTTTTGTATTTTCATGCTCATTGCGAGCATTTTGACCACACCTAGTGTGTGATGGCATTGTACAAAACTATGACACATTATGATATGTACAAATCTTCTTTTTGGCTCGGTAATTCCTTGTATAGAGTTGACTTCATTTATGATTTGATTCACATGTGTACTCTAGATGTTTAGAACTTTCCATTTTTATATGCTTTTCAGAATGTATGCAGTGGATATGAATGCTAACAGAATGATTTCTTTTTTTTGTTTTGTAATGCTGATATATGATAATGCAATCACATTGTAATGTTGAACTTTAGTTTCTCTAAGAAATTTTTGGTACTTCGTATTGTTTTGGAAAAACATGATGAAAGAGTGATATGATAAGTGAATGAACTTGCCCCACTCCTAACTCCACACAACCAGTAAGATGCGAGGGCTCAACACCAAGAGCCAGAAGGGGCACAAGTTATAGAAATTTGTTGAATGGTAATGATGAGAGAAAGACAAGGATTTGACAAAACCAAATTGAGACCCTACAACCTCATTCTACTCAAGTTTGCTTCATAGTTTAAAATGTGAATTGCTTTCCAGTTTATCTAGACTTAGATCCGTAGATGGCCACTTGGTTGACAAAATCTGGTTTTGAGGTTTTAAACTCTTTTGGAATTTTGGACATCTAACTCACTTTGTTTTGATTTATGATTTCACAACATTTGAATGAACTGTTTCTAACTTTCAAATTTGTCAAAGAGACCCCCTACACCTTGCCCCATGCTACCAGTAGGAAGTATGGGCTCATCACCATGGACAAGGCATAGGTGAGTAAGGGCACTTCTCTCCTTTCCCAACCCTACATCACTAGTAAGAGACACAGGCTCAACACCGAAGGTTGGTAGGGAAAAGAAATGTGTAAAATAAAAATTTTCTGTGGATTTGCATTTGACTTATTTATCTAGGAAAAATGTCTAGAATGTTCTTATTTCCAAAGAGATGTATATGGGATAGATGTGACACCATGAAGCTTCTAGAACAGACTATAGGCAAAGACACCTAATCTAGAAGAAACTATAAGTAGAACCAAGTATGCAGGCCTTGGTATGGTTACTGTCAAAGCTTTGTCTTATCTTATTTGAATTGATGAAATGATTTGGAAACAATTGATGATACCATGAGGATTTGAAGAGATATGATTTGAATGTTTTTCCAATGTTTTCAGAAGTTTTTAGGAATTGCTATAAGAATAAGTCCCTTGATCACAAATTTTACAAAATGAACTGGAAGATGAAAATGCAATGCGGATGCAGTAATGTACATATGGAAATGCAGGTGAAACTACATGTCATGATGGCTAAGGTGAAGAAAGTTGATGAATATCAAATTCTTCACCCCTAAAAGTACACAATGGAGAACCATGATCCTCAAAATTTCCATTCTCTTGACAAGGGCCTACCATTCTGGGTTTAAACTTACAACCCTTTCCCAGAAGTGTATATGTCCAATCATTAAAATCATTTGTCTGAAAGAGGCATTCATGAACCTCTTTGTCACATTCTTGAGACATGGTGTGTGGGTGAGCATGACTATGTTGCTCAGCCTTGTTTCCTATGTAGAGCATTGTGTTTACTTGTGACACTTGCTGAATGATGAGGCCTTGCCCCATGGATATGGAAAGCTTAGTTTCAGATGCACATGGGTTGAAACCAGGGTTTAGAATAGAACAACCCTCAGAGATGGTTTTGATGGGCATCATTTCAATCTCAAATTTCCCTTCTTTCATTTGTTAATTCTATCATGTTTACACCTAGACCTAGGTCATCAGAGGGAAGAGATGCTAAACCGAGAAGACTACCCATCCCCTGTGGTTCAAATGGGAGGAAGATCAGATCGTCACTCTCTAAGAGTTTCATAATTTCCATTGTGGTTTTAGTGGACACTGTTTCCATAGATATTGATTTACCCTTATCTATTTTTTCCACCTCAAATGTTTTTGGGTCAATGACTTCAGCCTTCGGAACACCCGGGGTGATTGGGACTAACTCTTTTGATGGAGGTGGTTTGTTCAATTGATTCATAGGAAGTTCATACTCTGTATGGACTCCTTTCTTCTTCTTGAGGTTTTCTAAGTGTATATCAAAGGGCTTAGGATCCCCTTGAGTGATGAAGACCTTCCCCAAATGGAGGAATCTAATCTCCTGGAATAGGGTAGAAGGGATAGCCTTCATTCGATGAATCCAGGGTCTCCCAAGGATCATGTTATAACTTGTTTCCCTGTCGATAATGTAAAACTCCATCAAGATGGTTTTTGGACCAAGCATGACTGGAAGAACTATGGTTCCAATCGAGGTCACTTTAAGACTGTCATACCCCCGTAACATGTTTCTTGTAGAGGAACAATTTGTCTCTCCATATCCCAACTTCTGCAAGAAAGAGAAGGGAACCACATTTACAACAGCCCCATCATCAATCATGGCTCTCTTAATGCAATTGTTATAAACCCAGACTTGTAAAAATAAGGCAGGATCACCTCTTCGGGCAATTTCAGCATCAGATGACATCTTGTCTATATCGAAAACAAACCCAGTATCCCTATCATTCTGTCCCAGGAGGATGTATGTCAAAGTCAATATGATTTATTTGAGTGCTAGGAGGTGGCATAACATGGATTAGATGACCAAGACCTAGTGCATTGAGCAACACAGAACATGCGTAGGTGAATTCTTCAGCAAATCTAGAAACAAAATGTGAGAAAAGGTCTTGTTCAAATCCGATATTAAATCATAGGCTCCTACTAGTTTTGAGATTGTAGGAACATCATCCTGTGGGAAGGAAAGAGTGGGTAGGGGTTGTGAAACATACTCCTTCATCTGAGTTGTTGCATTAATTTCTGGCTCAACCTCTAGCTCGACTAACCCCAAGATTTTTGTATTATCATTTGAACCAAGGTTAGGAGCAACCCAAGAGTTGTCAGAAGTTGAGGCTTCATGGTCATTGTTTCCTATAGGAATACCCTTGTTTATATTTTGAGGATTCACTTGGGAATCCCCAGGATGTTTAGGGTTCACATTTTGAGGTGTGACAGGTCCGGTATGACTAGGTTGTGGGTTTGTTTCAGGATTTTCTAGGAACATGTCTACAAAGAGCTGCCTTTGGTTTTCAGGAAGTCTTTGCAGAAACTTGTTGCAATCATGGAAAGTCCTATCATCATGACCTCGAACCTTATGGAAACCACAATATAGGTTAGGGTCATAATCTCTTGGCCTTTGATAAGCATCTTGTTGTTGTTGATTATAACCTCAGTTATAATTTTGAAATTGATTGTTATAACCATGATTCGTTGCCCCTTGGCCAGAGTTTTGATACTGGTTTGGGCCTTGGGTTTGATTTTGTTTTTGAGAGGGATGGTTTACATCAACTGTGTTGACATAAGACACAGTGTTAGGGGCTCTTTGATTTCCCATGTTGTTATTGTTAGTGTTACCATTTGTTTGGAAAACCAACATTCTTGGCTTGATCAGTAGCACTATTCGTGGTAGCACCATGATTGTGATTCACACCCTTAGGTCCTTGGTTGTTGGCACCATTGTTTTGATAATTTACATTATTTTGATTTGGGGATACCAATTTCCCATTGGGACCATAGATCTTACGCCCACTGTCTATAGTGGCTTGGTCAATCCAAAGCACACCTTCCAATACTTCCTCGTAACTACGGAAAGGAAACTTCTGGACTTCCTCCCTAGTCTCTCGATTGAGCGAGTGAAGGAAAAGATCACAAAGTTCCATCTGGTCCATGTTGGGTGCACTTGCAGAGGAATAGAGAACTTGGCACCATCTCTGGATGAAATGGGTGAAGATTCATTTTTCTCCTGTCTAATATGCAGGAACTCCCTAATCCCTGTACGCAACAACTTGTTCATGTCAAATGCTTTGATGAACTCAGAAACAAGTTGTTTAAAGGAATGTATAGAAGCTTCTGGAATATGGTAATACCAATCCAATGTGATTCCTTTGAGAGTCTTTGGAAATATCTTAGCCACTACAACATCCCAAGGAAGCAATTCCCTGATAGCAGTAGCATAGGCCTTGATATGAGCATTCGGGTCTCCTTCTCCCTTAAATTTTGGAAGATCCAACAATGGGCATGGAAGCATGACACCACGTATGGTGAAGTCAAGAGGCTCCTTTAAGTACTCAGCATATGTACCCATTGCGTAAGATTCCACCATTGAAGATCCTTGATGAGGAGGTGGAGGAGGAGGAGTTGGATAAGCTGCATTATAAGCATTGACGAGAACATATGGGGTCCCTTGATATGGCATGTAGGGAGCAGGGAATGGCATATGGGTCCATCTGGGGAGTTTTTGAATACATGTGCATGTAAGGTGGGATAGTACCAGGATATGGACTAGTGGGCATAAAACCAGGGAACGTCACATTGCCTGTTGTGGCGGCATTCAAGAACACACTTCCAGCCAGCCCTTGCATAGGATAAGCTTGAGAAGGATGAGGACCCATCCCTAGTGTGTCTAATCCTGTGAGAAGATCACCTGGATTTGAATGAACTAGATAACCTTGTTGTACAGGATATTGCATTGGTTTCTCATTGGAAGGGATGTATCCTTTGTTGTCAACTGGATACCCCATGTTCTTCCCTACTGCATGTGTTGGTTGTGAAGTCTGGGCACTTTCTAGTTCTCTAATCCTCCCTACTAAAGTAGAAATGAGATCATTGGGAGAGGATTGAGTCCCTTGTTGGGGTGCCTGTGGCGTAGGGTTTGATTGAGCAGGCTCATGATACCCTGTCATGAATTGTTCAGTGTTATAATTCTTGTCTTCCTCAGAAGTAAGAATCTTAGGATAGGCATTCAAAATCTCAGAGGTTGTAGCCTTCATTCTATCCAAAGTCTCAGAGGCTCATTCTATCCAAAGACTCATCTATCTGATGAAGAGGATTAGCTATTCATGCAAATATATCATCTTCTGTTGATTGCATGGCAATGTGAGGTCTTGACAAGACTCTATGGTAAGAACCTGTTCCATTTGTGATAACAACGTGGTTTGCATTGGGTTGACCATATTGCATGTTTAACGGTTGATCAACCTCCTCCATCCTTACATAGCTAATGGGGTTTGAAGTGTAACTAGGGGAGGTTTGGACGTTGCTTGTGTAATTGTCACCCCACCTCGAAAGAGAAGGGGACTGTTGTGGTTGAACGTTGGTGTAATATCTATCAGAGCCAAATGGCCCACCAAACTCTCTTCCAGACATATTTTAGAAAGTATAAAATACCTACCAAAATAGGGGAAGAAATGGAGAGGTGAGGTAATAACAATGAAAGAAAAGGAAACAAGAAGGAATTAATCCTTCACGTCGGGTTCACCAATTTGTACGGATGAAAATTGACATGCAACCTTCAACCACACTCGACCCCCCGAGGTCATGCCGGAGCAGCCGATGTTGAATGTGTGTGGCTAACTATAGGAGGATCAATGACTAAGATCTGGTAGTGTGATCTCCTAGTAGCTTGAGTTGGCAAAGGGGAGATTTAGAGGCTATGAATGGGTAGCATAAATTCCCTATGGTTTGTTTGCTAACTTGGATCTAAGTGTTGAACTAGTTTGAAGTGTCCAAATTAACTAAGATGAAACTAACAATCTATGCTACTGCTGAAAGGAAACTAATCTAAACAAATCACAAAAACTGAAATATTACAATCACAAACAACAATTTGCTTTTATTCTAAATAATTAAAATATTTCTACACTAAAACTAAACAAGAAAAATAACCCGGTGTGGTTATTCACCTGTGCTGAGTGTATTGAAACTAAACTAACTTAAAACAAGAACTTTTCCAAATGATCTATGATATGTAGACAACCTCCTACAGATATTCTCTCCTTCAGATCCACAGGGATGGGAAGAAGAGGATCCGTCACCGGGAGCTGCTATTAATGATTTAAACCCTCTTGGAAATTAACTAATTACTTGCAAATGAAAGGAAATTGATTTCTACTCTATTTGATATGATGTAACAATGATAAATTGTAGAATGAAGGAAATCAAACAACAAATCCAACCTGGAATTCACAGAACAGAGGTAAATCCAGTTGTGTGATGACTTGTCCCCTCAGTTTATCCTTTCTTTCTCTGTGTGTCCATATGAGTCCAAGGAATTGGGAATGCAAAGGCAACAATAGGAGAAGGCTTGAGCAATGGTAGCTTGAAGGCAGTCTGGTTGCAATGCAAGTGGAAGAGAGATAACACAAGTGAACAGAGCTTGGCTATGTAATTTCCAGCAGGATTGTGGCAGCAATACTATGCAAGATACACAAAATTCTCAGGCCATTTGCTTGAATACAAGCATTGAATATATAGGAATTGGTTGGGATGTGCCTTCATGCACAAGGCATCCTTGGAGTGCCAAATCATTGGGTGAAGAGGCAAGTTCAAACTAATTAAATCTATTTAAAAATAGAAGAGGGAAGGAATACCATGCAATCAAGACTATTTTTAGGCAATTTGGTTCACAAACACACCTAGGAAGTCAAGTGAAATAAGTGAACACATGAAGAGTGGAAAAATAAAACCACCCTGCATGGGTGGCGGTTTCTAGAAAAATGCACAGGACCGCTGCCTAGGCAGGGTGGCGGTCCTGACACTAAAGGCCAAAACATGCACAAAAATGAAGTGGGAAGCTAGAAGAAAGCATGGAAAAGCTAAGTAAGGATGTCTAGGCTACAAATATATACTGTGAATGGGTTTAGGAACTCGAACACCTTCTTTATTAATATGTAGTTGTCACTGCCCTACCTCTCATGTATCCTTTTCTATTTCTCATTTACAATTTTTTAAATCTTTTCAAACAACTGCTTCCCAACTATTCTCCCTTCTTGCATATTCCCCATTTATTTTGCTTGTATTTATAATGTTGATTTGATGAGTGTCTGATCATTGATACCCGCTCTCTCCAATTTCAATAGTTACCTAAGACTCTTGGATGGCAGAAAGTAGGGACAGGGATTCTGGGATGGCAAAAAAGTTCCAAATTTTGGGGACTTTGGGGGACTTTGAGGGGTTGGCTAATAAAATAATATTTATTACAAATATAATAATATTCATCACACAAGCCAAAATTAATATTCTTCATATTTCAATGTTTCATATTGAGTCATTGCCATTAACATAGAAATTAGAACCGAGATTCATTGATACTAGATAATGATACAATGATATATCAACAATATGACAATGAAAAACAAGTCTTCATTAATTAACATTAGAAGAGTACATATGTTATTTTGTCATAATTCATAAGTACATAACCAAAATCCTTTTGCAGTCGTATGTTCTAAATGAGACTTGCTTATTTTGATCTAGAAGACTTGCATGCAAACTCAATAGGAGAGAAATAGGTCAAGTTACTTTTCAAGCAACCACATATCTTGAGCTAAACACCGACCCTAATTCATATGTTAAGAAATGATAGTCCTTTTGAACCTCTAATTTAACATAACCAAATTGTTTCTTTACATTCATATTTAAGTCAATAAAGTCTTGAAAAGATAATATGCCGGTTGTAGTAAGGAATCATTTAAATAACAAAATTTGTTTGAACATTACATCAATGCTTAATTTGAAGTATCTGTTTTGAAATCAACATAATTTAACCCATAAGAAATAAATACAAAGTTTTTATTTTAGGCAGTTATATATTTAAACAAATATCAAATGCAAGGTATGGATGTGGAGAGAGCACTTTAATAATATGTAGACATGGTAGGAAGAGCCCATTGAACATATCAATTTTGTTGTTCCACCACCTATATTACAACACAAAGAGCCTCTTGATATGGAAGAAAACATCCTGTAAGAGCATGCTTCCCACACCAGTCCTCATGAATAAAAAATGGATGAGTTTTATCTTTCAAACTTCATAGTGGATGATGAGGAAAAGAAGGAGAATGATGAAAACAATGCCAAATCAGTCATCAAGGAAGAGAAAGAGTTATTTTTTGAGGCACCACAAAGCATAAATAAAATTGCAAACAACCACCTTCAGGAGGAAAGTTTGCAATATTCTCCTAGTCATGGGATTGAGCTTCAAAGAAATGGCTAAATCACAAGGATAAGCCCATTGAATCCCAAGGCAGCGTCATGGCAATCCCCAGATAGTGTTGAAGCACCTGGAACGTCTTAGGTGAATCTTTTGAACTTGGAGGACACCACCACTTGATGCTTTGTTTGGTTGGGCATGAGGATGAGCTACAATGTGGTGATGGATCAGCTACAATGATGATGACATGGAGTTTCAGGTGTTGACATGATGGCATGAGGTTGATTCAGTGAGATTGGCTTGGTCTAGCAAGCCTAGTCAGGTGACCTAGCTAGCCTAGGTGATGGAGCATGGTGGTTTGAGTTCTTGGTGGCTTGAAGGAGCATGGTAGAAGTATGGAGAGCATGTTTGGGGAGTGTTTAGGCACTCACATGAGTTTCAGGGTGTAGGTACAGGTTGAAGTCCAAGATTCAGGTGCTCATCTAGACCAGGTCTAGGTGCTTGGAGGCATGAGGATGAGTTGTAGAGCCATGTGAGCTCATGGATGCATGTGTAGTGAGTGATTAATGATGTATTAAGGTTTTTAGGACCTTTTGGAGAGGTTTCATGATGAGTTACAATGTTGGTTCAGTTGACCCTAGCCTAAACCATGCAAAACCCCAAGGGCTAGTCATGCAAATGAGATGGGATGAGAAGATGGAGACCTATTTGAGATATGATGATGATTGGAGATGGTTCATAGGGGTGTCCTAGAGGTGTGAGAAAAAATTTGGAGTCATTTTGAAGAATATTTTGCAAGTTATGTTGTTTTTGGTGAAACAGGGTCAAGAAGAAGGTGATTTCCAGCTCGAATTGCACCTTCTGATGCTCACCATGAATTGTGTGCTTTGCATGGGACCTTGTGGATTTTAGGGATGATTTTACATTGAGTTAATAAGGTTTCAAAAAAATAATGAGGTCATTTCATCGTCACATTTTTATGAACGAATGTTAAGAAGGTAAACAACTTTTTATGTGCTTGAAACCCTAGCTCAAAAGTGGTAGGAGATATTTGCTTCATAAGTGCCCATAATTGATTTATTGTGATAGTATGATGATTTTATGATGTATAGGACTCCTCCATATTTCCATAAAGGTATGGTAGAGCATGTGGTGATGAGTGGACCCCACTCAAACAGGCAAGTTTATGAAGAAGTTCAGTTTGGGACAAGGTTGTCCAAAGGAGTTGCAAAATAAATTGACATTGTTTTTATCATGGGAGTTTTAATTGATGTTCCATGATGGTTTTAGATCATGGTGGTGATTCTAAATGGAAAAGTGTGCCCTATTTATGAAGACTGGTCATAAGGCAGTTTTGGGGTAGTTTCAAGCAGTTTTCAGAGATGGACTTGGTTGAAGGCCTTCCACTTATTTGGAAGGAAATGTAATATGTTATGGAAATAGGATTCAGAGATATTTCCAATGGTATATGGTTTGTCTCATGATGATGATATTTGATGGGTCATCCAGGTTGATTTGTAGAGAAGAAGGTTTTTGTTTCTCAGGACAGAATTGTTTTTCTGAAAGAATGAGGTAAATGAGGCATGAGATGAATGATTTGATGCTTGCTATCAGTTGGAGAGTGAAGAGGGATGAATTTTGTTCCTATTTAAGGCCTTTTGAGGTCTTGGAAGTGACATAAAGGGTGCAAACTAGTTGAGTTTGTAAAACTACTTTCTGGGCAGCTTGATTTGGTGAAGAGGAAAGTAGGTGTGGTTTGCACATATGGATGTTTCATGAGCTATATAACATGCATGATGTGATATACAAGGTCCTGAGGATTCCAATATAGTGGTTACATGCCATATTTGAGTTGTTTTGGGTGGTCTTGAGGCCCAAAGGTGAAGACAAGGTCCTGGAAACAATTATTTGGTGAAGGATATGAGCCTTCTTGAGTTAGTTATGATAATTTGATTGGTGCAAGATAATTAACGACCATGGATGATTTTTTTATGTCATATTACACATGTATGATGAAATTTTGAGCTTGAATAATCATGGTTTGGTGTTTGTGGTTTTAGCTCATCCAGGTGATGGGGTTTTGAGCTTTTTTTGTGCTTGTTTGGTGCATTTGGGCATGACCGACCTACATGGGTCCAATGTGAATGTTTTAATGAATTTATTGGGATTTTTTTAAGTTTTATTGGTCAAATAAAGGAGGATACCGAATTTATTTATGTTTTTGAGTTGAGAAGGGTATAAAAAAGTGAAGTTTGAGTTCAAATTTGAACTAGTTGAATTGAGAGGGAAAAAGTGTGACCCATGTGTGTGTTTGTAACAGGTATGAAGGAATTGATTTAGAGCTGAGGAATTGTGTGTGAGAGGTTGAGGAATGTTAGAGAGTGTGTGTGCAATATTTTGAAGCCAATACAAGTGAAGAAAGAATGAGATATAGTGAGCTAGGTGAATGAGGGTTTGAACAAGGGTTTGAAGGTGTGTGAGTTGAATAGGTGATCTCCATCAGTTGTTGCAGCAACAAGACATCATATATCTTCATCTAAATGTGGTTGAGTGGGTGCTTCATCTTAGGGGTTTTAGCCATTGGTACTTCATTAGGGGTTGTAGTCCTGGGAGTTGGTGCTTCACTAAACTAGGGGTATTAGTGCTCCTTGTAGGGTTGGTGCTCTACTTAGTGAAGTTGGTGCTTCACTAAATATTTTGATTTGAGTAATATAATCATAATTTTCAGTGGGTTTTCTTCCCCTTGAGGGTTTCCCACTTATATCTTGTGTTATGGTGTTCTCTCTCTTGTTCATGGTTATTTGAATGTATGTTGTATGATGTTGTGCACACATTAATGAATGGTGAATGGTTTATGGTTTAAGTAAGAAAATATGAAATTGATTAAAGTTTTTAAGGACTGATTCACCCCCCCCCCTCTCAGTCCATTGTGCTTCCAACAATTGGTATCAGAGTGGGTCCTTTTGGAGAAGTTTGATCACTTGAAAGGAGATCCTTGAAGCACAAAAATGGTGAGTCAACAGAGTGGTTCTTCTACCAGTAAGGCACCATTGTTTGATGGAGTGAACTATGATTTTTGGAGTCTAAGGATGAGGACTCACATCATGTCCTTAGGGTTTGATATTTGGAAAGTATGTGGAAGATGGTTATACTGCTCCTGCTACTCCTCCAACTAGTAATGCAGACAAGAAGTTGTAGTGATAATTCAAAGGCTATGAATGCTATCATGTGTGGTCTAGGAGAATTTGAGCTTGTGAAGGTGATGCATTGAAATCAGCTAAGGCTATGTGGGAGAAACTTCAAGTCCTATATGAAGGAGACTCTAAGGTAAGAATTTCTAAGCTTCAAACTTTCATAAATCAGTTTGAAGGTCTTAAGATGAGTGATGATGAGTCTATTGCTGCATATTTGCTTAGGGTTGACAAGGTTGTCAACACCATGAAAGGGTTAGGAGAAGATGTGAAGGAAGAAGTTGTTGTTCAAAAGGTTTTGAGATCTCTAACATCTAAGTTTGATTCCAAAGTGTCTGTATTGAAGAAGCCAAGGATTTGACTCTCTTGAAGATGGATGAGTTGCATGGGACTTTGACTGCCTATGAAATGAGGATTGTTGATTCCAAACCAGCCAAGAAAGAGATTTCTTTCAAATATGAAATGAAGACCAAATGCAAGAAGGCTAAGGATGATGATAATGCTCCTGAAATTGATGATGAAGAACTCTTTGCAATGGTGGCTAGGAGATTGAATGTTGGATCTGGTAAGTACAAAGGTAAACTTCCATTTAAGTGTTTCAATTGTGGTGAAGTAGGTCACTTTTCTGCTAAGTGTCCTCATAGGCATGAAAAGGAAGGTGATGAAGACCATGAGGATGATCATGACAAGAAGAATCATAAGTTTAGTAAAGGTAAGAAGAACTTTAAGAGGTTTGACTATAAGAAGAAGGGAAAAAGAAGTTTTATACACAAAGGAAGAGGCTTGTTTATCTGATGCTAGTAGTGGTGTTTCAGATTTTGAGTCTGAATTTGATCATGAAGATGTTGGAAATGAGGTGTTGTTCATGACTAAAGATGTCATGAGATCTTCTAGTGGTGGTTCTTCATTATTAGGTGATTTCATATCAGGTTCTTATAGCAGAGATTCTGAAGGAAGAAGAAGATGATGTTGAAGATGATCTAGTATGTATCCAAAATGAGTTAAGGCATGCTGAAAAGAAGAACAAGAAGTTGAGATCTCAAGTCAAAGAGTATGAAGATAAGATTCATGATCTAGAAGAAAATCATATATCTGAAACAAGCAAGCTAAATGAGTCATTAGATTGCTAGAAGAAAAGGTAAAGTTTCTAGTCACAATTTTGCAAGACAAAGAGAGTAAATGCACCAAATTTGAAGAGGATATAGAGTTTCTAAGGGAAGAACTGTTAGAGGTTGGTAAGAAGGATATGTCCTTTCAGAAATTTGAGAAAAGTGCCAAGGATCTTGATGATCTTCTTGGAAAAGAGATCAACAGGTGATAGAGCAGGTTTGGGGTTTAGTGATGACCTCAAGGGAAAAGAAAAGATGTAAGAAGATAGTGTTCCAAGAAAGAAGGATGAAGAACCAAAGTGTCAAGGATGGAAAGAAGGAGAACTTCACCAAAGACAATGTGAAGACAAAATCAGTTAGGCAACCCAATGCTTCAAGGTATGAGAGATCATTTAATGGTTATTGTTTCACTTGTAATGGTTTTGGTCATAGGGATAAGGAGTGTAGGAGGTTTGTCTAGAGATGATCACCCTTGGAGGGATAGTAGGAGTGAGAAAGCTAAGAATGTGGTATGCTACAATTGTCATGAGAGAGGTCATGTTGTTAAGTATTGCTTATATGAATCACTCAAGTCAGAATTGGGGTAATGAAGGCTACAAAGGTAAGAATTAGAGTTGTGTGTTTCAATTGTAATAAGATTGGACATGTTTCTAGAAATTTTTATGGTCCTACAAGGAAAGAGAGGAGTTATTCAAGGTCCAAGAATGCATGATAGAAGGAAAAACAAGATCATGGGAGCCTAGAAGGAATAATGGGTCTCATCAAGAGAAAATGTTGATACAAATCAAGGCATGACTCAGAACTCATATCAGAAACAAGTGGATGGAAGTGAGGTTCAAGTGTCTAAGAAGGCTTGGGACCTCTTTAGGTCATTCTTCTAGATCTATCATGATGATATATGCCTCTACTAGGCTTCTTAGAGGTATATTGATCCATATGAAGCATTGAAAAGAGGGGGAGCTAATTGATAGGTTGATGTATGTCTCCTCCAACAATCAAGGTATGTTGTCATAGTTGTCAAGGTATGTTTTGAGGTATCTCTTGTTGTTCAAGTAGTGAAAATGTATGGTCTCTGTCAAAAGGTCTTTGAGTTTGTATAGTTATGTTGGTCAAGTCTCAAGTGTCATGGTCATGATGTCTGTATAAGTCTTGAATATATAGAATAGAAAGTGTTCATGGCTCTGTATGGTCTGACTCTTTGTAGTCATATGAATTTTAGATATATCAGTTCTGTCTTAGTTTGAGTGAAGTCATGATTGAATTGACATGAAAAGAGTTTATCTTGGGTCTATGTTGAGTCAAAGATAAGAAGGTTGAGTCTAGTCAAAAGTTGCAAATTATGTTTATAATTTCATGAGGTCTAAATGAAGATGATTTATGTCCCTCAAGAAATGAATCATGATGTGTCAAGTATAATTTGTTGAGTGTCAAGTCATGAAGTATTGTTTAAGTGGTAGAAGATCTAGGTCAATTAGAGTCATGTCAGATATATAGGCATGTGTCAATGAGTTGGTTGAGGTCTGCATATTGAAAGTATCATTATGATGCTTTCAGTTAATGGATTAAAGAAAGTTCATGCTTTGGTCTAAGGAGAAATGAAGTAAGTCAAGTAGTCATCAAGTATGATGAGCTTGATGTGAGTCATCATCTCAAGGATGGTTTGTGGCATGTTCTTGTAAGGTTGTGTTCGAGGACAAAAATCAAGGGGATATAGAGAAGTGTTGTAGATTTCAAGATTCATAAGAAAAATGGCCCCTCACTGGTAAGAAGACCTTAAAGTTGACTGATATAGTGTCTCTAGGAAAAATTTGAAGCCTTGAAATTAATTTGTGCAAGTTAGTTGTTTCTTTTGTGCTTAACTCAGGCTCTAAGAATCATAAAAGTTGTATGAAGAAAATCTAATGATTTTGGGTTTGCAAGAATGGGGATTGAAGTCCTCAACAATTTGAATTAAATGTTGAATGACTAATGCCTGATATCTTGATATTCAACTAATTTTAATTTTTGAGGCTTTATCTATGCAGGAAATTCTAAGTTTCTGACAGTATTTCAGACTTAATGATGACTTCATTGAAGAAGACCTAATTGGATCATGTGTCAAACAGTTGGTAAGATTTTTCAAAATAAATGCCTTAAATTTACATGTTGTTAAAATTCCCAAATGGGTGTCAAAATGTAAAGTAAGGTTGGTCTAAAAAGTGTCATAAGTGAAAATATATGACTAGGAATGCATGAAGATAGGGCTAATAGGCTGTGAAAGACAAATTGGAGAAGAGAAATAAGGATAAATTCTTATAATTTAAAATTTTGGTCATCATGTGATTCTAAGGTTAAATATAAAGAAGAAAATAAAAAGGTATTGATGAAGTATCTTTAGTCAAACAGAGATGTAAGGCATGTTGAGACAATACAAGTTGCATCAAGAACAACAAGGTAAGGTTTATGATGGTGTTTTGCAAGTATTGATATATGTAGCATGGTTGAAGCTATTATAAGGATTAGCATTGTGACTCACATTATCCTAAGTGAGATATACTTAACTGGATAAGGTGCTTTATTTTGATTATTACTAGAAACCAATCAAGTATGCAAGATTTAAGAGTAGTTCACAAAGCTGAAATGATTGAGGTTTGCAAAAGTATTCTCCTGGCAAATCTCGTATTGTCAAGGGATCAAATGTTGAGTATCATATGTTGAATCTAGTTGAAGAAATTCTTTGTGTTATCATTCACTTGAATAACTATGTAAAGAAGGTTATATTGAGGACCAGAGGAAGTCATAAGAAGTATGCTTATAGGGTTTTGTATCTAATGAGATGGGAAAAATGTCATGTTACTGACCTGTCAGTGGTCATTTTAATGTCAAATGATGTTTCTAACAGAAGTAAAAGGTGGTATTCCTACTTACAATAGATATCAAGTCTTAGGAAGATAAAGATCATCTTGAAATTTATCCATGGAAATTGGTACAAAGAATGCAAAATTTGAGAAATTGAAATATGACAAAGGGTATAATGACTGAAATAGAAGAGAAAAGGTTAGCTATAGGTTTGAGTGAGTCTAATAAGGTAGGGAAAACCTAATATGATATAGAATCAAGTTGTAAGATGCCTAGTAGTGCCAAAAGTGTGGGCAAGTAGTAATATGATTGTGTAAGGAATAAGAAGAAGGAAACTAGGTCTATGTTATGACTATAGATGGTGCATTTTTGCTTCAAAATGTGAAGCTACATGTCTGTGAAGTACCTTCGAGATAGGGGAGACTCTTTGTCAGTAATTTCGGTGTGTAAAGTGGTTAGAGAAGCTTAAAGGGAAAATATATGGTGATTGCAAAGGTAATGGTCAGTTACTTGTTGGAGTGAATGCTTCATGTTGTTTTAAACAAAATATTACATGTTAAAGGTTGTGAGTGGGTACCTTAACAGGGTATATGGTTGCCACAAGCTTGTAAGGGTATTCAAGATAAAGGGGGGTATGGAATTTCATCAAGAGAAGCTTGTATGGTGAATGATGGTGTGTACTGGTGTATTACAAGAGGAAATATATGATTGACTTTAGGAGGTTCATAATAGCATGAAAGGAGGACTAAAACACTGATGAAGTGCTTCAGGACAAGGGATAAGTGTTTAAGTCATCATCGTGACAAATAATCAAGGTAATAAGTCACATTTTTGTGTTTTCCATGAGAGAAGGGTGTCAGAAGCCCAAGGGGGAGTGATAATTGTTATCATTGTGTGAGTGAGTTTCTAGAGTTTGTAAAAGTTTGTTTAAATTCACTGAAGATCGGTTTAGGGATTTCAGTCTTCAAGGTGATTTAAAGTCAATACATGGTTGTATTAAGTCAAGTTTGGGCTCTCTCAAGTAAAAGATATGACAATAAAAGGATAAGAATTGATATTCTAGGGCTTAAACCATAATTTCTTGGCATGTTCAAAGTTGTATGCAATAGGGATACTACAGTGTTTCCATGGTGGAGAAAGAAGGGAAAAATAGAGTTTTCGTGAGAAATTCCAATTTTGACATGCTTGTATGAAGGCTTGATGATGTTCTCACTCAAGAAGAAGGTAAAATGATGTTTTTTTCTTGGTTTTTGGCATGAATGGGTGTTTTGTATGCTCTTACCCAGGGGGAGTTCAGTTGTTTTAAGCTATGTAAGGTGGTCAAATCAGAGTCAAGATGAATAAAATTAGACAAGTTTGTGAGCTTAAATGAAGACTTTGGTTGATGTTTCCAACCAACCAAATTTTTTCCTTAATGAAGTTGAGAAATATGAATATCATGCACGTATAGGTATGCTTTGTCATTAATGTAAAAAGGGGGAGAAGATTAGGTAGTTTTCCATCAATGACAAAGGGGGAGATTGTTGGCATGTTGAGTTCTAGGTGTTGTCATTGATGTAAAATATAATTAATGACAAATAGGATGATGGAGCAGTGTCAGAAAATTCTTATTAGGATGATGACATGGAGTTTCAGGTGTTGACATGATGGCATGAGTTGATTTAGTGAGATTGGCTTGGTCTTAGCAAGCCTAGTCAGGTGACCTAGCTAGCCTAGGTGATGGAGCATGGTGATTTGAGTTTCTTGGTGGCTTGAGGAGCATGGTAGAATATGGAGATCATGTTTTAGGAGTGTTTAGGCACTCACATGAGTTTTAGGGTGTAGGTACAGGTTGAAGACCAAGATTCAAGTGCTCATCTAGACCTAGTCTAGGTGCTTGGAGGCATGAGGATGAGTTGTAGAGCCATGTGAGCTCATGGAAGCATGTAGGTGAGTTATTAATGATGTATTAAGGTTGTTATGATATTTTGGAGAGGTTTCATGATGAGTTACAGTGTTGGTTCAGTTGACCCTAGCCTAAACCATGCAAAACCCCAAGGGCTAGTCATGTAAATGAGATGGGATGAGAATATGGAGACCTATTTGAGATATGTTGATGATTGGAGATGGTGCAAAGGGGTTTCCTAGAGGTGTGAGAAAATTTTGGAGTCATTCTAAAGAATATTTTGCAAGTTATGTTGTTTTTGGTGAAACAGGGTCAAGAAAGAGGTGATTTCCAGTTCAAATTGCACCTTTTGATGCTCACCATGAATTGTGTGCTTTACATGGGACCTTGTGGATTTCAGGGATGATTTTTCATTGAGCTAAGAAGGTTTTAAAAAATAATGAGAGTCATTTCATCGTCACATTTTTATGAACGAATGTTAAGAAGGTAAACAACATTTTATGAGCTTGAAACCCTAGCTCAAAAGCAGTAGGAGATATTTACTTCATAAGTGACCAGAATTTATTGCTTGTGCTAGTATGATGATTTGATGATGTAGAGGATCCTCCATATTTCCATAGAAAGGTATGGTAGAGCATGTGGTGATGAGTGGACCCCACTCAAAAGGCAAGTTTATGAAGAAGTTCAGTTTGGGACAAGGTTGTCCAAAGGAGTTATAAAATAAATTGACATTGTTTTTAACATGGGAGTTTCTAATTGATTTCCATGATGGTTTTTAGATCATGGTAGTCCTTATAAATGGAAAAGTGTGCCCTATTTATGAAGACTGGTTATAAGGCAGTTTTGGGGCAGTTTCAAGTAATTTTCAGAGATGGACTTGGTTGAAGGCCTTCCACTTGGAGTTGGAAGGAAATGTAAGATGTTTTGGAAAGATGATTCAGATATATTTCTAATGGTATATGGTTTGTCTCATGATGATGATATTTTATGGGTCATCTAGCTTGATTTGTAGAGAAGAAGGTTTCCTATTTCCTAGGATAGAAATACTTTTGCTGAAAGAATGAGGTAAATGAGGCATGAGATGAATGGTTTGATGCTTGATATCAGTTGGAGAGTGAATATGGATGAATTTTTTCTTATTGAAGGCATTTGGAGGTCTTGGAATTGACAAAAATGGTGTAAACTAGTTGAGTTTGTAAAACTAATTTCTGGGCAGCTTGATTTGGTGAAGAGGAAAGTAAGTGTGGTTTGCACATATGGATGTTTCATGAGCTATACATGCATGGATGTGATATACATGTCCTAAGGATTCTAATTAGTGGTTACATGTAATAGTTGAGGTGTTTTGTTTTTTTCTTGAGGTCCAAAGGTGAAGATAGGGTCCTGGAAGCAACTGTTTGGTGAAGGATATGAGCCTTCTTGATTTTGTTATGATAAATTTGATTAGTGTAAGATAATTATGACTATGGATGATGTTTTTATGTTCATATTACACATGTATGATGAATTTTTGAGCTTTACTAATCATGGTTTTGGAATTTTTGGTTTTAGCTCATCCAGTGATGGTGTTTTGAGCGTGTTTTGAGCAGTTTGGTGTTTTTGGGCATGACCGACCTACATGGGCCAAATATGAATGTTTTAATGATTGTGTTGGATTTTTTTAAATTTTATTTTTCTAATCAAAGGAGGGAGACTGACTTTATTTATGTTTTTGAATTGAGAAGGGTATAAAGCAAGGATTTGAGTTCAAATTTGAACTAGTTAAGTAAGAGGGAAAAAGTTTGACCCATGTGTGTGTTTATAACAAGTATGAAGGCATTGATTCAGATCTAAGGAAGTGTTAAAGAGGTTAAGGAATGTTAAGGATTGTGTGTGAAATGGTTTAATGTAATATAATTCCATAAAAGAATGAGATATAGCAAGTTGGAGAAGCAAGGGTTTGAAGGTGTGTGAGCTATAAAGGTGATCTCAATCAGTTGTTGCAACAACAAGACATAAAATATCTTCATCTAAGGGTGTTTGAGTGAGTTATTGATCATCTTAGGTGGTTTTAGCCTTCTTGTGGAGTTGGTGTTTCACTAAACTAGGGGTTGGTGTTCCTTGTAGGGTTGTTACTCTACTAAACCAGGGGTTGGTGCTCTTTGTGAGGTTGGTGATTCACTAAATACTTTTGATTTGAGTAATATAATCAAATTTTTAGTGAGTTTTCTTCCCCTTGAGGTTTTCCCACTTATATATTATGTTATGGTGTTCTCTCTCTTGTTCATGGTTATTTGAATCATGCAAAGGTAGATTGCTCTGCAATCAATTGATAATCAATTCAGGTGTACCCTTACAATCTATGTTGCCAGGAAACGGAAACGGAAACGGGTACGAAACGCGGAAACGACAATTTTCAAAAAAACCTTGGATACGAAATGTCGACGGAAACGTCCGTACAATATATTATTAAAAAAATAAAAATTATATATATATATATATATATATATATATATATATATATATATATGCATAGTACTCATTTTATAATTGTAGACCATAAGAGATAATTGATAAAGCACTCAAAATATTTTGAATTCATTGAAATTTGAACTTCTAAGTTCTAAAGAGTCATCATTCAACATGGTTACAATTTCAATGATTCACATATACATAATAATAATCTAGATTCTATAATATATCATCTAGTTTAATGAAAACTGTATTTAGCAAGAGAAAAATGAGAGTGTGATTTAGAGTGGACCCAAGAGGTCATTATATAGCTTTTAGGAAGTGTGTTTAGCAAGTCTAGGTAGTTGTATTAGGGTTAGGGTTGATTTAATGCAAGGTTTTTTCATTTTTTAAAAAGTAAAGTCATTTTTTAAAAGTAAAAAGCGCAGGAAATGGAAAAAACGTTTCCCCCCCGTTTCCTTTGCCCGAAACTTTTCAGAAACATTTCTAAGGGGAAACGGGGCCCCCCAGGCATTTCCTGGCATCACAGCTTACCATTTTGAATAAGAAAAGACACCCAAGTTGGCCTATGCTTCTGCAGAAAATACACAAATAATGGGACTGGCCAGTGTATAAGCTCTTTATAATAGGTGCCAATAAAGTAAAAAAGGAGGGGTGATTTACTAGATGAAGCTCTGTATCCTGGATTATGCTGACATGCAATTTCACCAATTTGTAGCCTCATTTATGCTAAGAATATTCCAGCTTGCCCATAGAATGCAAATTAAAACACCATAATGAACTAGTTTCTTCATAAAAAAGGAAACAAGCCAAACTAGAGAACAAAAGCTTCTTAGTAAACTTTAATACCAAACTGGGTTAAGTAATGCCCAAGTTTCTTAGCCTTCCCATACACTGTGTAATGAGCTAATTTGTTTGATCACAAGAAACAAAGCCAAAATAAAAAGCTACAGCTTTACTAACTCGCACTTAAAAACCCAAATTGGGTAAAGTTATGCCAAGTTTGTAATCTCCTAAATCTTAAAAACTAACATTAATTGTAATTTGATAAAGAAATTATAGACGTGAAGATGTCTCAGAGGGAGATACATACAAAAGTGTTATGATATCACCACCCCACAACTTTCTGCAGTTCCCAAAGCAGAGCTGATCTGGATGCCTCCACATCCTTAACCACCACCATCGAAAGGCAAGTGTACATTTCACCATGAGAAAAAGAGGATGTTAAATTAAGATCAATAATTATTATGTTTTTATAACAAATTAACTTGTTTTCAAAATTCAGATCAATACAAACAAACAAAAGGCGACATAAAGACAAAATAAGAGAATAGATCCACTAGGAAGTGGGTCTTACACTAGCCTACCTATTGAAAATAATAATGTATTGTTGGAAAATGATTCACTGATTTTCATCATGGCTTGCCCAATAAAATTTAGTGCTGAAACCAAATTGAGCTGCACGGTGATCTTTTGTCCTCAATTTTGATAAGCTTTTTCTCGTTCACATCTTCCCTCTGCATCCTGTGTTGAAGCAAATGAAAGTCCTCATTGTGTTTCATTCACCCCTCCTCAAACCATATGGAGGGTAACAATGTCTTTTAGTGTTGTAGTTTTTGATATTATTTTTCATTTGTCCGTGGATTGGCTTTCAGATGCCACATCTTTAGATGTTTGGCATTCATTGTGTTTTTCATTCTTGTTCAGGGAAGAGAACTCATAAACCACATGGATTGTCTCAGAACTGTAAATGGTTATATAGCTGGATTGATGGCTCGATCTTGGCCAAAATTGACCTTCATTGCATCGAAAAACTCTTCAAGAAACTTTGCAGGAAGCCACTTGTCAATTCTCTCTTGCGCTGTCATACTCCAATAACTGTCATGCCTCAAGGGAATATTTTTTTAATAGTCTCTAATTGTTTAATAAACAGGCTGAATATGCTCCAATCGATCACACGTTGGTTTGCTGTGTGTGTCATACAATGATTGTTACAAAGTTTCTGCACAATTCTCGAATTCTTAGAGGATGATATAGCCTTTTTCATGGTCCATCATTAGATAGTGTTTCCCTCTCAACGTGGTTTGCATCAATCCAAACAAGAGTATTTGTAATGTTCCAATGAATTCTACCCTTTTGTGGAGGAAGATAGGTAATTGAGTTTTTATGACCTCTGGTTTGGGAGAAATATTTTCTTGAGGCAAAGACACATCAATATGCTGACTAGATTGTTCTTCATGGTTGGGTTCTTCAGCAAAAATGTTATTTCGTATGGTGCTACTCAACTTCTTCCTCAATGTTTACAGGTGTGCTTGGAACCTGTGTGCTTTGAACAAATTTAGAATTGTTTTTTATTATTTATGGATAATAAAATTCCATATTGTATGT
The DNA here is from genome assembly GCA_019776745.2 of Taxus chinensis. Taxonomy (NCBI): domain Eukaryota; kingdom Viridiplantae; phylum Streptophyta; class Pinopsida; order Cupressales; family Taxaceae; genus Taxus; species Taxus chinensis. The sequence goes on along the minus strand of CM034147.1, from coordinate 894,238,035 downwards.
ATGTCATCATCCAAAAGCAACAAAAGTATATCTATAAAACCCAGACTTCTTAGGAGTTGGACGATATGCGAAATTATCCATGGAAATGTTTCTATCTATGCCTGCCTCTGTTACCAGGAAACGCCTAGGGGCCCCCCGTTTCCGTTTCCGAAACGTTTCGGAAATGGAAACTCCTTCGAAACGTCCTAGTCTCCTAGAGATAAGTATACATGATAATAATGTATAATTTCAATGAATACAAAATATTTTGAGTGTTTTATCAGTTATTCTTATCACTTATGGTGTATGGAGTACAATTTTAAAATGAGTACTACACACACACACACACATATTTTAATAATATATTGTACAGACGTTTCCTGTAACGTTTCGTATCCAAGGTTTTTTGAAAATTGCCGTTTCCGCATTTCATACCCGTTTCCGTTTCCTGGCAACATCCTGAAAAAAAAAATGGGTTATTAAAAATTTATAACAACACTCGATTTAGAGAACTCTAAGCAATGAAATTAGCACAAAAGAATGATAGGCATGCCAATATGCGATTGCATAATTTTTTCCTTAAATATTTATTTATTTTCACATTATTTACAGAGCTGTTTACAGAAGCTTTAAAAAAAAGGAGAAACTTCTTCTACAATAAGTTTGCAGGGTCAAAAAAGAGAGTTATAGCTTACATTTACAGAAAACAAGATTTTCTTTCTTTTTGGATTAGATGCCTCATATATATACAAGATTTATTTTGCATTCGTGCCCACGTTGGGTTTGAACCCGGGGATCTCTACGTTAATATGAGCCCGATCACCTCGCTGCTTGCCAATAGACCACAAAGATTTACAAAGAACTTTTAATTAAAAATAAATACAGCATTTACAACTAAAAAATGTGCAGGATAAAACTATAGAGTTTTTTTGTATCTCAAAGGATGCTGGTTTTCTCTCCAAGCATGGGTGCAGGGTAAAGTAATGATCCAACTCAGACCCGTCATCTTCCTCATCAGATTGCATATAAATAAAATAAAGTAGGGATTATATGTTAAAGAAACTCTCCCTAAAATTATTTTAGAGGGAATGTAAAATTATTTTGGAGCGATTGAATGCAAATATGCCATGTGACGAAAAATAAGTTTAACAGGAGTGAAAGGATTCTGTCCCCCATTGCTACCCTGACCTAGATGTTCTTTTGCGAAGCAGCTGCTGCTCGTAAATGTTAGTGATAAATTTAATTTTAAATGACAGTTATACATTACAATTTGCATGGGACCTGATGGACCAAAATTATAAGGGCAGTAGGCCCCAACACAGGACCCCTACCTTACAGACATATTAACATGCACATAACAGGAGATAAAAGGCATAATTCTCTCAAATGCAAAGAATAACAGTCTGTCTTCCAACTCCGAGTTTCCATCTCCTTAATAAAATATGCCTCTTGACAGCTAATACAAGGAAGTATCCAACTTGTAATGACGATGCCAGATCATATTGCAAATCATAATTGTTAGTACTATCTAGAATAGCTAATATTTCTATGGGTTGACCGTGCTGCTCTGCTTTAATACTATTTTGAAGAAGCTCTCAACAACAGTTTAGTTGTTTAGTGGCCATGTATTTTGGGGATACTCTTTGTTATTGTAATGATTTATCAACAATGTAGTCTGGGAATGCGATGCCCTCAACTGATAAATTTAATTAAATTGTGAATTACTTGATATCACCCTATTGATCGATATTGTAATAAAATCATGAACTTAAAATCATTTCAGAATGATCTTTTCCAGCATAGGAGAAGATGGTCTCCATGAGGTTGGGTTTACCATTTTGTATGGTAACTTTGCAGAAACAAAATGGTTCCTTATTGTGGATTTATTGGGGGTATAGATAAGCCGGGGTTTCTATAAAAATGTATGTCGCCTTCGTATTATTGGTTTTTGTTGTATAATTTGAAGGAACATACGAGAGGAAAAATGTTCTCTGTTTTCTGCTGAAATTTATCTCCCACAACTCAGTTGTGAACATTCGTGTTGGTCTGCTTTTTATGTTTTGCTAAATTTGTCACTGCTGGAATTTTCTGAATATGGATTGCTCATTCAGGTCTTTTTTTCTATTCATGGTTACTCTATTGTATCGTTATTCTGAATACAATTGGCTTTAGAGGTGGGATTCTGGCATTGATAGATACTGATGAAATCTCTTAATGCTAGGTTTTTTTAATTGTAATAGCAACACTTGAAGTGAACATTTATCTTTCCTGCTGAATTTTTAATGTGAATGTCTTACTAGTTCTCGTAAAGGTGTTTGGGAGCCAAGTTTTGCAATCAAGAGCGGTATAATCAATTGCCCGTGTGGGACTTCTCATTTTGTACGAGGAGTTTTACAAATACTCAAATCACCACCACCATTATTTTCCATGATTAGTCATTTCCTCTTTAACATTTCACTCATTTATGTTGGTAATAATCACAAGGCTAGAGGACCTGCAAAGCACACAAGCACCTGTAAGCAATGTTAGTACTGAACACAAGCATGAGCACATTTACTTGGGAACTTGCACCCCAAAAGTCGTGCTTTTGGATTGACAAAGTGTAACTTATTTTAATACATGTCAGAAGCATGACTTAGGTTGATGTGTTAGCATCATCATTCTCTTTTTACTTTGTGGGTTCCCTTGCCCAGTGATCTTTTACTAATTTAGATGAATGAAAGGTCATACAAGAAATGACTATTCATGGAAAATATGTATCACGGTGATAGAATTACGCATTACAATCTCTGTGTAGTTATAATTTTCACAAAAATAAAATTAAATCCAATTAATAATATACCATGGAAGCTCTAACTATTTACAAACTTGCAATCCTACGCAAACTATACGATGGAAATGCGTAAGGGGATGGAGTGAAGAATTAAAAATTCAGCAAGCAAAAAAGAGGGAGAGGATGAGGGGTGATGAAGAAGGGGTTTGAGGGAGGGGAAGGACATTGTGTTGGAATGTATTGTCTCTATCTTTGATACCCAACCAAAATGCTTGCTTGTTGGAGCACGTTCCTGGCAAATCACACCACATATATGCAAATTTGTAGAAAATTTAGCTGACAATATCATAAAAAATAATATGTAGTTGAATGATGAATTGACAAGATGATTCTAACTTGTAAAACGTGTTTGAGGTAATAAATACAACATTATCAATTTTAAGAATGCATCAATATAATGTACAAAACCATGTAAACTATTTGGATGGAATAAATAAAGCCCAACACATTATGAAATTTGATTTCTACCATTTTGTCTGTAGAATATCAAAGCGAATAAATTAAAAAGCGAACTTGCAGTTTTTGAAATTACACACAACTCAAATAAACTCACAAGAGACACCATGTTAGCTTTTTTCGACACAATGAAGAATTTGTGATTTGTGAGGTTGTTTCCTTTATTGTAGTGTGTGACAGGTTACCAATCAAAACCTTGACACCTAGGGTCTTTCCACCCCCAATGCTAACGAGTACATCTACAACATGGGGGAATTAAATACTTAAATGTCAAAAACCTATTCAATGGGTCACATAATTCCTAACTAAATAATATTTGCTATCTACGCTCTACTTTATCATCTTGAATGTGCTTGCATTATTTACATGAGTGCAAGCCATACATTTGAAGGGGCCAAAAAAAGTGGGGAAAATCCAATAACCTCAAGGTTTTATAACCAATCACAATGTTACTTCTAGCACTTTCTAGCCCCCCTTTTAAGTTTCTAACCTGACTAATTATAGAGAAATAGGTGATGCGCGAATGATCTTCGATGATTTAGCCCCTCCAACGATTGGCCATATGAGCACCAAGTGGATTTTGTCTACTAATTGAAAGTTATTTTTACATAAGGTTTAATTAAAATAATTTCCATACTCGAGGAAAAAAAAGGGGAGAATGTTTCGAGTATAGTGCTTGGATATGTCGAAATAAGTATTGAGTAACATGAGCCACCTTAATAAAAAACAATATTGAGCTTAAGAACAATGTTGTACCATGTCTATTTTAAGCCATATGGAGGGGTAAATCAATGGCAATAACTTGTTCGGTAGTTACGTGATGACGTAAAATGGCTCTTAAACAATTGAAAGAACCATTTATAGAAAATATATAAAAAAAATGTTCTTTTTTTATTTTTATTTTTTATTCTTTTTTGAGTGTCAAGGTTTTCGATTGAACAACATTTTGATTTGTTAGATAAAACAAAGACATTAATATAAAGTTATAAAAAAATGCAAGAATTAATGAATGCATGTCCAACATGTGTTCCACAACTCAAATCCTTCCTACCCAAATAACCTCCAGTATATAGATGAAATTAGGTTTTAAAACACGTGACTCGACGCGCATAAGGTTCTTCACCCATCCACTTTGACGACATTACACAACTAAATTCTGTAAAGTTCTAAATTTCCCTTCACCCTTAACAAAACTTGTCACCTTAGGAATTGTGTAGATCCCACGAAAATGAGAAAACCCTAGGCTCAAAACCTTAACTAATAAATATTGTTAAAAAACTTAAATGCTATTAATTAAGACTTGAAACAAATTATCCAATCCTATTACACCAAGCCCCTCAAATGGTTAGCCATATGAAAGTAAGTAGATGCTATCCATTGATTGAAAGTTTTAGAATAACTTTGATAGGTTGTAGTGATTTTATGGTTTTTTAATTTTTTAGAGGTGACAAATTTGAGAAGATATTTTGACATATACCAGGGTGGTCTAATTAAAATAGTTTCTAAATAATATTTTTGCATGTATTTGTGATGACAACATTTTTATGAAAGTATAAGAAAATTGGTTTTTATTCTAACTTTTTAGGTCCATGAAACTGCTTCAATAAAATTGATGCTAGAAGTAAAAAGTACATAAAACCAAAAATGTTGGGGCATGACCGATTTATAAATTTGATCATTATTATACAATCTTTTGCTCTCATATTCCTATAAGGACAAAATGGAATGGTTTATGAGAGTTTAAAATTTGGATTTAAAGATGACGTGAAACTAAGCGTTCAATGATTTTACCATACTATTTGTGAGAGACATAACAAGACAGGGAAGTCACCCACCCACGAATGGTACTAGCCACAAGGCATGTATTTAATTCTTGGGATTGCACAACAGGTAGGAGTTGATGATGATGTGGTTAAAGCATTCCGGCATGGCACTACGTCGACAATGCAACTGTTGTTGAGTGCCCTCTCGCTTTATTATTTGGTGAAGACACATTGCGAGATTTACCTACCAACTTTAAACTCCTACTTATGGGTTTTGAGATTTATATCAAGTATATGTTCGAGGTGGAGAAAGCAATGGATAAGTTCTATGCATATTCCCTTTTGTTTTCTTTAAGTAAACGATGACAAGTACATAGTGGATTGTTGTGAGACACCTCCTTTATAAAACTTGGTAGAAGAGTACTATCACTAGATATGGGAGATTAGGATAGTGGATTGAGCGGTGGACCATTGCAGATGAGCTATGGGCCATCGAGTTTAATTATTCATAGCATCTAGAAGTTTGTGAAGGTTAACAAAGATCAAAGTCGCAACTGTCCGATGCTGGATGTTGATACAGATATGTTAGATCCAACTATTTCGCTCCCCTATTACCATGATTTGAAAAACGCCTTTGGTGTAATTAAAAAACAATACATTTGTTAATCAATGTACAATATATAAGATACGTACTTTAAATCAATAAATAGTTGATCTATCTTCCCTTTCGACCTCTATGACCCGGTTTTGAAGTCAACCCCCTTATAGAATTGGGGTTGATTCCTGCAATTAGTTCATTTTTATGATGGGCAAGATTGGTTCAGATACACGGTTATGACATTCATGTGTCATCTCATTCTGATAGGGCAGATCATTATCTTTTGTAGGTGGATAGTCGCCATCATATTCTTCTCGGGAAAATATAAGCTACCAAGTAAATGGTATTTTTACGTGGAAGACATCTGGTAAAGAAACATTTTTGAGGTGAAAGATGAGATTGAGTTTCAATGACCCTCATGGGAACAACATGTCAGCTGTGGAGGCTTTTACGATAACTTGAAACTTCAGGGTTTTAGGGTTATCGGGTTACATAGGTGGCTCCAAATTCTTATGTTTTTTCTTTTGACATGGATGATTTTGCTGAGTAAATTTTGTTGCTTCTTGTTTGGGAAGATATTATTTGTCGAAAAAATTTACTCTCTCATGTTGGGCCAAGGAGATGATGATAAAGACGACGATAACTTTACAGAAGCTTTGATGAAGATAATAATGCTAGGAGAGGCTCCAAAAAGATTGTGGGTTGTGAATAAGAAAGCTATCAAGCAAATAAATGATTTCATGGAAAAAGGCTGTGAAGATGGTTGTAATCATTCCCAGAAACTGTTTGAATTAAAGGCACAATTTTAGGTGTTTTTAGGTACAGGATTTATTCATCTTAGTGTTTCACCTTAGGAAGCACTAATTATTTTTGTAAAAAATAAATGTGGGACATTTAAACTTTGTATTGACTATAGGATGTTGAATAAGGAAACAATAAAGAACATGTATCCATTACTGTGCATTGATAATATTTTGATAAAATGCAAGGAGACACTCTATTTTCAAAAATTGAGTTAAAATTGGGATACCATCAATTGAGGATCAAGGAAAATGACATACATAAGAAAGTTTTTCACAATAGGTATGGTCATTATGAGTTCACAGTACTTCCTTTTGCAGTTGGTATTGCAAAAATTGATACAACATAAGCTTTATCACAAGATGTCAAATTGTGTGTCTTCTTCTAAAAATGGGTGCAAAATTTATCCCATATCATATCAGCAGATGGAATTGTACTTGATATTGACAAGATAAAGGCTAACATGGAATGGCCTACACTTAGGAATGTACATGAATTTCACAATGTCATGGCACTTGAAGGATAATATAAGAAGTTTGTAGAAGGTTTTCAAATATTGGCATTCCTATTAATTCATTGTAAAATAAAGGGAAGAATTTTATATGGACAAAAATTGTGAAAAAACATTCATAAATATTAAGTATCGCTGTAAAATTTACATCTACACCAAAAAAAAAATTTACATCTACACCAATTTTGGAAATTTGTAGATCATAATAGAGAGTTCATCATTTTTCGTGAATGCATCCAGTGAGGGTTTTGGAGGTTTTTTTATGTAGGAAAATCAGGTGGTGGCTTATGAGTCATGAAATATTATGCAAGGGGATTCAAATTATGCTCCATGTGACCTTGAGATCATGGCTATAGTACATGCTTTATAGATGTGGAGGCATTACCTTTTGGGAAATCCTTTTATGATTAAAACTTATCATTCATGATTGTTGTATATCTTCATTCAAACTAAATTGAATACATGGAAATGGTGTTGGTTATAATTTTTGAGTGAGTATGAGTTTGATATAAGTTATTTTTAGGGTAGGGAAAATTGGGTTGTGGAATCCCCTAATAGAAGACAACATCTAGCGGAAAGGGCCTCAGTGAGAGCCACTTTTAGAGAAAAAGTTTTTAGTAAGCTATCTTCAAATAATTTTTATAGTAAGGTAAAATCTGGAGAGTATAATAGAGATTTTGGATATATGGTGACCATGGAAATATATATCTAATTTTCAGGGCGCTTCATGTCAAATTTCAAGTCAATATGTTGAAGGTTTTTAAAGATATGCAAGTTTTGGTGAAACCGGGGTAAGTGTTAGTGTGATTTTGAAGAAAAGTCCGACGTTCTGATGCTCGTTGTGAACTATATTATTTACATGGGTACCTAAGATATTTGGAATATTTTCTAAGTTCAGATATATATTTTTCAAAAAAATAATGAGGTGGTTATATCGTCACGTTTTTATGAACGATCGCTAAGAAATTAAAGTAGTTTAAAACCATAACTAAACCCTAGCTAGGAGAAACTTACAGAAGAGTGAGTATATTGAGCATAGTTTTATTCCTTTTGAAAAATTGATGATTTTATCTTGTAAAGGAATATTCCATATTTTTAAAAAGGTATGTTAGAGTATGTGGTGATATGTGGGACCCCACCTGAAAAGGCTTTTTTATGAAGAAGCTTGGTTTATGGAAATGTTTTCCAAGTGAGGTATGAACTAAATTTCCATTTATTATATACCAGGAGTTTTTACAGATTTCCATGAATGTTTCACATCATGGTGAAGGTGAAAAAGTGTAAATTGTTCCCTATTTGTGTTGACTGGTCAAAGGGTAGTTTTGGGGCAGTTGGAGCAGCCTAAAGTAAATTTGACATTGTAGGATCTAAAAGAAGAGTTGGAAGGTGATTCAAGTTGTGTTGGAAATATAATTTAGGGATATTTCCACTAATATATTTTTTTACGATGATGATATTTTCTATGGTTTCTAAGTCAGTTTGTGGATAAGAATATTTTTGGCTTTCTAGGACAAAACTGCTTTTCCTGAAAGTTTGAGCTAGTTAAAGCATCATATGGATTGGATGATGTTTGTTATCTCCTAGAATTTTAAGAGGGACTAAATTTTAATCCATTTATACTTATTTAGATTATCTAAAAGGGTGTTAACCAGTTCTTTTGGGAAACAATTTTTTGGGTAGCTTGATTTGGTGAAGACAAAAGTTGTTGTGGTTTGAACTAGGGGATGTTTCATGAGATATAACTTTATTATATGTTTTTACACATATTTATATTTCCATAGAGTGGAACATGCTATATTTCAGTTGTTTTAGGTGATATTGAGGCCCAAAGTTGAAATCTGGGTATTGAAAACATGTGTTTTGTGAAGGCAATGAGCCACTAGGCCCATTAAACGAAATAATTTTGATTGTTTCATAATAATTGCGACCATCTATGGTGTTTAAATGATATTTTAAACATGTGTGGTGATTTTTAGATATTTAATAAAAATATGTTTGGTGTTAAGATATTTTTATCATTCCAATGACAAAGTTTTGAGGATTATTAGTGCATGACAAGTGGTTTTTGGCTAGGCTGGCCTACTTGAGTCATATGTGACCCTTGTAATGAGGTTTATGATATTTTTTTAATATGAATTGGTCATGAAAATTTTTAAGGACTGACCTAGTATGATTTTGAATAAAACAAAAGCATATTTAAGTGCTTGTTTGGTTCATTTTTGAGTTAGTGCTCTTATAGGGAAAATGTGACCTAAAGGAGAGTGATTTTCAGGTATGTGTGCATGATTTTAAGGTTGAGGAAGATCATGATAGGTTTATTATTGATTTAATACATGAGATAAATAGTTTAGATCCATTACGAGTTGAGAAATAAGAAGAAAGAACAATACTGAATACTAAGGGTTTGTGACCTACATAAGTGATCTCCATTAGTTGTGGCAGCAAAAAAACTAAAGATAAAACATAATCAGGTGCGTTATTTTGTTCTTTTTCATCCTATATGGTTTTATCCTCCTTGTAGAGTTAGTGCTTCACTAAAGTAGGGGATGGTGTTCCTTGTAGGATTGATGATCTACTAAACTAGGGGTTGGTGTTCCTTTTGGTGTTGGTGCCTCACTAAATTTGAAGCATGTAAATATAAAGTTTATGTTTCATTGGTTTTTCTTTTCCATAATGGTTTCCCACTTGAATATTATGTCTATGAGCTCTCTTTCATGTGTTATGGTTATTTGAATGTATTATGCACACATAATAAGATTGTGATGAATGTATGTGATTGGATGAATGTTGATGTATGTTGCAATAAATGGTAAATCAAATGAGTTATTTTTAGGACTGATTCACCCCCATATCATTAAATTGTGCTTCCAATAATTTTTATTAGGTAAGTTCCTTATGAATCAAGTATAACATCTTAAAAGATATACTAGAAGCACAAGATGAGCTAAGAAAATCTGTAAGAAGAATCGGGAGTTAAAAGATATGGTCAAGGAAGATGAAGAAACCATTAAAAACATATTCAATTGGAGAAGAAATTTAAGATATGAGTTTAATGCTATGTTTTTGGAGCCTATTTTCATGTTAGAGTGTGGTACACCTTCTGTGTTACACTCGGGTATTTTTACAGCGGTCCCCGCTCGCCAGTGAGCGGTCAGGGGGTTTGAGGGGTGAAGCCCCTAAAGCAAATTTTCATGGGTGGTTTATTAACCCATGGGTAATGGGTAACCGTTATGGGCTGTTTTTGGGCTCATGGTTTTTTGGTACCCATTGTTTTGATACACATGGTTTTTTGCCCATGGTTACCCATAGTTTTTGCTCATGGTTTTGATACCCACGGTTTTATATCAAACTACTTAAGCAATTGTCTATTTATATGGTCTTATGCATATGATACAAATACAAGAAAATGTATTACAGATGTGTTTTAAATTTGGGTGTGAATTATGTTGAGTTTGTTGAGCATAGCTCCAAACAGATTTGGGTATTGTATTGAGAGAGTGGAGGCTTGTAATAAAATCTGAGCAAGTGATTCTTGGTGGACGTAGCCCAAATTGGGTGAAACACGTTAAATATTGTCTCTCTATGTTGTGTTATTTATTATGTACTTTTATTTGAGATCTGTAACATTTTCTGTATATTAGTTTCTACTATTGCGATTTTGTAAGGGATTATTCCACATATTTTATCTCTTATTTCCTAACAATTGGTATCATAGCCTGGATTGGTTTGCTGAAGTGTTGAATCGGAGGAAATTTTTTTCTTGAGTGGGAGCTATGGCATATGATGGAAGATCCGGGATTGATAAATTCAACGGGTAGAATTTCAGTCTTTGGAAGATGCAGATGGAAGATTACCTTTATCAGAAGGATCTTTATACTCCGTTGTCTGAGAAGGTGAACAAACCCTCAAGTATGATAGATGCGGAATGAGATTTGTTGGATCAGAAGGCACTTGGAATGATCTGGTTGTGTCTTGCATCTTCGGTATTATTTAATGTTTCAAAGGAAAATACTACAAAAGAACCGATGGATGCATTAGGGAAGTTGTATAAAAAACCCTCTGCCTATAATAAGATATTTTTAATGAAAAAGTTGTTTAATATGAAGATGTCTGATAATAGTTCAGTAGCAGATCATTTAAATGATTTCAATACGGTTGTGAATATGTTAGCTTCGGTTACAATAGAATTTGATGAAGAAGTTATGGCTTTATTAATTTTGTGCTCGTTACCTGAAAGTTGGAATAGCCTGGTAATGGCGGTAAGCAACTCGGTTCCAGCTAACTCGAAGTTGAAGTTTGAGGATATTTTAGGGGTGATTCTAAGCAAGGAAATGTAAAGAAAAAGCTCTGGGGAATCTTCTACTTCAGGGAATGCTTTGATAGTGGAAACTAGAGGGAGACAGAAGAATAGAGGAAACTGTGGAAAATCAAAAGATCAAACAAGGTCAAAATCCAAGAGCAAGATTGTATGTTGGAACTGTGGAAAGTTTGGGCATGTAAAGAAGGACTATTGGGATCTTCGGGACAAGAAGAAACAATGTGAAGAAAACAAGGAGGAAAATGTGGCATCAGGTAATGTATACCAGGATGCTTTGATTCTTTCTTTACATAATATTACTAAATCTTGGGTTTTAGATTCAGGGGCTTCTTTTCATGCTACTCCACATAGGCATTATTTTGTTGATTATGTTCAAGGGGATTTTGGGCATGTTTTTCTTGGTGATGACGAGCCTTGTAGTATAGTTGGAAAAGGTTTTGTTCAGGTTAAGATGTATAATGGGAATACATGGTTATTGAAGGATGTCAGACATATACCTACATTAAGGAGAAATTTGATATTGACGGGGCAATTGGGAAGTGATGGTTATACTGTGATATTTATATTTGACTCTTGGAATGTTACCAAGGGTGATCTTGTGGTGGCAAGAGGTAAGAAGGTTGGAACCTTGTATTTATCCACTGATAGTACTAATGATTGTAATCTTGTGGCTTCAGATGCAAATACAACATTATGGCACTATAGGCTCGGTCATATGAGCCATAAGGGCATGGAAATCATAAATAAGAATTTTCTTGGATATATAGAAACAGGTTTGGAGTTCTGTGAGGACTGCATATATGAGAAACAGAAGCGAGTAAGGTTTCTCAAGATTGGACCTACAAAGAAAGAGAGTAAGTTAGAGCTGGTGCATTCTGATGTGTGGGGGCCAGCTCAGGTATCATCTCTTGGGGGTTCAAGTTATTATGTTACTTTTATTGATGATGCAATAAGGAAAGTTTGGGTTTATTGTATTAGAAACAAATTTGATGTATTTGACACTTATGTTAAATGGAAAGCCTTGATAGAGAATGAAACAGGTCTTAAGCTAAAATGTCTCAGGTCGGATAATGGAGGGGAGTATTGCAGCAATGAATTTAATGATTACTGTTCTAAGAATGGAATCTACGAGAAAAATATGGTTCCAGGAAATCCACAGTAGAATGGGGTATCAGAAAGGATGAACATAACAATAATGGAATGTGCTAGGAGTATGAGGTTACATGCAGGACTGCCTCTTTCTTTTTGGGTAGAAGCAGTGAGCACAGCTGTGTACTTGATAAACAGAGGACCCTCAAGTGCCTTGGATGGAGGCATACCTGAGGAGGCTTGGTATGGTAAGAAAATTGATTATTCATTTCTTAGAGTCTTTGGATGTGAGGCGTTTGTTCATATATACAAGGATGATAGGACCAAGCTAGAGGCTAAATCAGAAAAATGTAATTTCATTGGTTATAGTGGTGATGACTTTGGATTTAAATGTTGGAGTATTAAGGACAAGAAAATCATTCGGTCTAGGGATGTGGTCTTTAATGAGAAAGTCATGTATAAGCAATAGTTACAGGAAAACAGGGAAGAATCCAAGAAATAATATGCAGTGGTAGAGGATCTTCCGGATGGGATAGTGACCCATGAATCAGTTCAGGAACCGACTCAACAGGAAACCCAAACTCCTACAGTGAGGAGGTCTTCAAGTGTAAGAAAAGAACCTAAATGTTTTTCTCCTTCTCTTTATTATTTATTACTCACTGATAGTGGAGAGCCAGAGAGCTTTGATGAAGCAATGCAAATAGATGTTAGTAAGAAGTGGGAGCAAGCCATGGATGAGGAGCATAAGTCTCTCATGGAGAACCAGACTTGGGATTCGGCGAAGCTACTGGAAGGAAAAAGAGCATTACAGAACAAGTGGGTGTACAGAGTTAAAGATGAAGGAGGAAAGAAAAGATATAAGTCTCAGTTGGTGGTCAAGGGGTTTGCATAGAAACAAGGTATAGATTTTGATGAGATCTTTTCTCTTGTAGTAAAAATGACTTCTATTATAATTGTTCTTGGAATAGTGGCAGCAGAAGAATTGCACTTAGAACAGTTAGATGTAAAGACTGCATTTCTCCATGGTGATTTGGAGGAGGAACTATATATGCAGCAACGAGAGGGCTATGAGGTCAAAGGTAAAGAGAAGATGGTGTGTAAACTGAAGAAAAGCTTGTATGGCTTGAAACAAGCTCCACGTCAATGGTATAAGAAGTTTGATAGCTTCATGATGGAGCAAGGTTATATTAGATGTCATTCTGACCATTGCGTGTATACAAAGAAATTGGTTACACGTGAAAACATGCAAGAAATAAAAGTACTCAAGAAACAGCTAAGTGAATCCTTTGATATGAAGAATTTGGGGGCAGCCAGACAAATCCTTGGTACGAGGATAACTCAGGATAGGAACAGAAGCTGAATTCATCTCAAGAAGAGTACATTAAGAAGGTATTGGATAGGTTTAACATGCAGGATGCTAAACTGGTTGGGACTCCTTTGAGAGGCCATTTTAAGTTATCAAAGGAGCAGTGTCCCAAGACAGAGCAGGAAAGAAACCAGATGTCCAAGGTACCTTACTCATCAGTAGTTAGTAGTTTTATGTATGCTATGGTGTGCACTAGGCCTGATATTGCCATGCAATGGGAGCTATGAGTAAATTTATGAGTGATCTAGGTAAAGAGCATTGACAAGCAGTAAAGTGGATCCTTGGGTATTTGAGAGGGACCATGGGGATAGTTTTGTGCTACAATGGATCAGACACCACTTTACGTGGTTATGTAGATTCAGACATGGCTAGAGACGTAGACAGCAGGAGGAGCATGACAGGTTATATTTACATTATAGGTGGGACAACAGTGAGTTGGATTTCACGAATACAGAAGTTGGTGGCTTTGTCAACCATGGAGGCTGAGTATGTTGCTGCCACAGAGGCAAGCAAAGAGATGATTTGGTTACAACAATTGCTTGAGGATTTGGGGCATAAGCAGGAGGGATGTAAGCTACATAGTGATATTCAAAGTGTTATATACCTAGCTAAGAACTCTACTTTCCACTCTAGGACGAAGCATATACAGTTGAGATATCACTTCATCAAGACAACTTTGGAGGAAGATAAGTTGAAGTTGGAGAAGATTCATACTAGTTAGAATCCTGTAGACATGATGACCAAGGTGGTCACAAGGGATAAACTAAAGCTATGTTCAGCTTTGGTTAGCCTTCGCGGATGATAGTGAAGGGTTGAGAAGCTTGCTCAGTGGAAATGAGTCTCCAAGTGGGAGATTGTTATGTTTGTGGAGCCTGTTTTCATGTTAGAGTTTGGTACACCTTCCATGAGTTACACTCAGATATTTTTATGGCGGTCTTGCTCGCCAGTGAGCAGGTCAAGGGGCTCGAGGGCAAAGCCACCGAAGCAAATTTTCATGGGTGGTTTATTAATCCATGGGTGATGGGTAACCGTTATGGGCTGTTTTTGGGCCCATGGTTTTTCGGTACCTATTATTTTGTAAAATCGCCTCTTCAACTACCTATTGATGTACTTATAAATAGATGGACATACAATATGATTTATATGAGTGTTTTTTAGAAGGTGAATAGTGTGTGTGAATGCAAGTGCAAATTCGGGAGGGTTTGTTGAGCGTAGCTCCAAACAAGATCTGTTTATTGTAATTATGAAGACTGTTGGCTTGTAATAAAATTTGAGCAAGTGTTTTTGGTGGATGTAGCCCACATTGGGTGAACCACGTTAAATATTGTCTTCGTGTTTTGTATATTTCGTTTCTGTAATTTCTATTCATACTTCTTATTATTGTGATTCTGAGGAATTATTCCGCATTAGATATTATTAATTCCTAACACAACATTCTATCTCCAATCATACCACCATGCAACTAAAAGTTGTAGGCCCAGTTTTTGAAGCATGACATTTGGTGTAAGTACTTGAATTTTAAGCTCATAAGGGATATCAAAATCGATTAAGTTTTTTTTGAGCTCCTTCCAAAGAATCTAGTTCATAAATAAGATCAAATTCTGAACTGTGGAAATCCCTTTACGATACAATCTAAGCGGTTTGATACTCAACGTACTAATAATTGGGATATCGTTGCTTTTATTATGGGTGACCATGATATGTTGTGGTCGTTAAAGGACAACCCAAATTTGAAACCATCGCCAATCCCTTTAAGAAAGGGCTTGACCAATTCAAAGTCTTTCCAAATAATCTTGATAATAAATGGGCCTTCAATCTTGACAGGAGCTGGAGTGATGATTACGGTATGTAGTCCAATATTTTTCCAGCATTTCCTTCCATAAGAAGCACTAGAAGAAATATGATGTTTGAGCAAGATTTTCCAAGCTTCCTTCCCTTAAATGGCTTTCACCACCCATTTGGCACATAAGGCAATGCTCTGTTTGTACACATCGATTATACCCATACCACCCTTTTCCCACGACAAACAACATATGTCCCATGCCACTCTATGGAAGCCTTTAGCTTGCTCTGCATTGGCTCCAAACAAAATTTGTGAGAAGTTTGGTCAACTTGTTTAATGAAGCCTTGGTAGGGCACTAACAAGAAGAGTAATGAGCATGTGTAACTATGAGAATTTTAGTGCAAACCTAGAAAATTTTAGCCAGAGAAAGAGGTTTAGAAATACATAAAGAAATTTTCTTCTCAACCTTGTCAAGAATATATTGCCATTAATCTGAAGAGGTGCTATCAAAAGCGAATGGAATCCCTACGAACTTAGATTTCTCTCTGTTGGTGGTGTTGAAATAATTTGTTGCAGTGCAAATTATTGGTTATCACCAACAGTCACAGGGCTAAGCCCCATTAATGTTGTGAGTATACACTATTATATTTTCAGCAACAATAACCATAATATGTCCACATTCAATTAGAAGAACACAACAATGTAAGCAATCAACAAGACTAACAAACTAGAGACACAAAGTTCTAGAGATTCATTAATCAAGGACACAAAGTTCCTTCTTGGTTATACAAGATCACCATGTTTGCAAAGTTGGAGAGTAGAGAGGATAGAGGAACACAAAAAATGACATAGAGAAAATGTCGCTCTTATTTTTTGATGTAGTAGTGATACAAAGCTCAACAACATACAAAAATCCACAATTGCCAACCCTTTGGAATGGGGAAGCTATTCCAATTTATAGCACTATAACATGTCTTTTCATCTTGCCCCACATAACCTTTCACCTTTTCTCATCTCTTGTGACCTTCCATATTCCTAGGAAATGAAAGTGAGTCCTTTTCTTATTGATGAAAAAGGACTCTTACAATGTTAAATTGAAGGTCACTTAAGTGAATATGACAAAATATGGAAAAAGTATATTTTTAATGAAGAATTAGAATATGGAGAGAGAGAGAGAGAGAGAGAGAGAGAGAGAGAGAGAGAGAGAGAGAGATCATTCATCTTCAATAAAAAAGTGCATACAATAATTCCTGCAACATTTATAGAGAAAAAGTATCTTTTAAGTGATTTTTAGTAAAAAAGTGCATACAATAATTCTTGCAATAATTATATTGTTCATCTTCTCAGTTTCAAAGGCATCACCTGACTCTATTGAAAAAGCAAAATATCATTTGGAAAAGGTTGAGCTCAAGAGCGAGTTTGGTATTCAAAATGGTCAGAAACATCCAAGATCTCACTACCTGAACCATTGGGAAACCCACCTTTTGTGTCTCAATTTTAACAAAACCATTCTTTCGTGATACAACCTTTGATGATGTTCTTATTAGTTGCTGGATTTGATGGAGGAATGAAGAACTAATGGAAATTCAGAACTGTTCCAAAAGTTCTCACAACCATCGACTTTGCTGACCAAAATACCTAGCTTTCAACTTTACCCATCTACCGCATTGGCTTTGAATGAATTATGTCTAACTCCTAACTTAGAGGGTGTGTGTTAAGATAATGCAAATATAAGAAATATTATGAACAAACACAAACTCACAAGAGAAATATCTGAACAAAATTTGTATTAAAAATACTCCACAACACTTCTGTGCCTTCTCTTGATTTTCTTACTTATTGAATTACAAATTGAAACCTCTTATTTATAGAAGTTTTCCAACCTTCTAGCTTAAGAAATATCTCATAATATCTTATAATTAGATATTCTAGATCTTTTGGATATTTTCTAGATATTCCAAAATATTTCTAGATATTCTATATAATATCTCTTGATATTTTCTACATATTATACACAATCTCTTTTGATATTTTGGAGGAGTATAATATTCACAATAAATGTGAGTATATTTTACTTAAAGTTGAATTCCATAAAGTTGAAATTTATCTAGAACTAGATTAGATATTTCCAACGCTCAGGAGGTTCTAATCTCCATTCTACAAGAATTGCCTTCGGCGTAATAAAAAACCACGTAGTGGCGACTGCGGTCAAAATTTCATATGCCGTCGAGCCCACGGAAGCTATCCTATAATAATGCTGCTCTGGAAAACAGGTATGCAACAGAGAAGTCTTCAATGGCTAAACACTTTATTTTTCAGTAGTCGTGTCATATTCTTCTGCTTACAGGGCCATATTTTGGTACTCCTCTTATTGAATCTTGTCGCTAGAGAACAACTGGCCATGCGAGGATTCTTTATCACTTTTGTAATGTTTGACACAATGGATGGACGAACGTCTTCTGAAAAAGACATTTGGATGCTATCCAAAGATGTCACTTCAATAGCACGTTGTTACCGTTGAAATGGCGGAGAGGGGCTTCAATTTCCTAGTGCCTTGTCCATTCCGAGAGTTAGAATTGCCGCCAGATTACACGGTCGGGGTACTGAGTCTGAAGCACATGACCTTTTTCTTGCAGTCCAACGTTTGGGCCCTGTTTATGGAAGGTGTGGCAAATGATAACTGCACATGGCATTGACGAATGAGCTGGTGTAACACTGTCACTGCCACGATTACTCTGTATTGGTTGTACTGACTGAACTAAATTTCATGTCATCTTCACCACACAGGTGACTTGGCTAATTTGGGGATTCCCAGAGTTAATACTTCCCTTGACTGAGGTCTTGCTCTACTGAAAGATAGATGATCCTAACACATTGGTTCAGGACCCTATGCTAACTATTCTGCTTGCATTCCTGTCACAGCCTCTCTAATTCCACTTGATTCACACTATTTCTCTCAGAAAAAAACATTAGCCTTGGTTGACTGCATCCATTCTGGAATATGATTGACGCGCCATTGACGTTTGTTACTTGCAGAGGAGGATACTTGAAATCGAAGTGATAACATGACTGATCACATGTCTTCCCGGAAAACTCCCACCGATTCGCCCAACCGACATAGTGATCCATTGTACCGGGAGTAGCACGTCTTAGAGTGCAACGTGACTCTGCCTTTCTCAACGAATCCCGAATGCCAAAATCGTAGGTCCTTCTACGTGCTGGTCTGAACACGTTTGAGGATTTTTCTTGAAGGAGGAAAAGACAGCAATTCATAGTCTCACCATACAATGGCTGCCCTGCTAACTGGCAATAGGCATCTCTTTTTCTTCCAAATTTAAGTGGATTGCTCCCACTTCATCATCTTTTTGACCAATGAGGATCTCATCCTCAAACACATAAATTTTTTTCTCTTTCTTCATGGCTACTTCCATATAAAATTTACTTCTTGTTGGATAAAAAATTTTGGTCTTGATAGGCCTTCTTCAAATTCTCCCATGCTTCCTTGGACCTTGTTGTTGTTGCAACCACAGGAAAAATTGCTACATCCATAGCTTGTTGAATTACAAAAAATGCTTTTGCATCCTCTTTTCTATTCTATTTCAAGACATATTTCTCATCTAGTGACAATGTATTGTAGGATTCTTGATCTATTGGTTCAGGTAAGCCATATTCAAAAAATTCCTAAAGCTCTTCTGAGTGTAGAAAATTACTCATTATGATAGACCAAAAATCAAAATTTCTACCAAGAGTGAGAACTTGGTGGAGGAAATCAATTGATGTATTCTATTCCTTGAAACCACATAATGAAAATACTAATGACATAAGCTCAACCTAGCTATGATACCAATTTGAAGGAATTATGTCTAACTCCTAACCTAGAGGGTGTGTGCTAAGATAATGCAAATAGAAACAATATTATGAATACACACAAACTCACAAGAGAAATATATAAACAAAATTTGTATTAAAAATACCCCAGAGAACTTCAGTGCCTTCTCTTGCTTACTGAATTACAAAGTGAAACCTCTTATTTATAGAAGTTTTCCAACGTTCTAGCTTAAGAAATATCTCATAATATCTTATATTAGATATTCTAGATCTTTTGGATATTTTCTAAATATTTCAAGATATTTTCTAGATATTCCCAGATATTTTTAGATATTATATGCATTATCTCTTGATATTTTCTAAATATTCTATACAATATCTCTTGATATTCTGGAGGATATACTGATCACAATAAATGTGAATATCTTTTACATAAAGTTGAATTTCATAAAGTTGGAACTTATCTATCAAGAATAGATATTTCCAATAGGATTTTCGGAGCACAAAAGGAAAAAAGGGATCCATTCTATAGTTCCATGTATGACCCAACATACTGATAAAAGTGAACCCATTCAAAAATAATATGTCTCCGTGGAACTTTATGACATTTTGTGGGATGAACTCAGGTGAATCGGGCATTCAGATAACTCATGGTAATATGGAATGTTCCCTAAGTTCCCATGACAACTGAAATAGTTGATTGACTTAAATTTTGAGATCAAAGCATACAAATATCAAAGAAATGACTCATAAAGAATCTATGAGGAGGACACACAATAGCTGGTTATTTCATAAAATCGTTTAACTCGTAATGAGGCTTTTCCAATAAAATAGGTGCCTAAGAGGCTTAGGAAATCATTAAACACATAGGAAGAAAAGGAACTAAAAACATGGCATCGCAGGACAAAGATTATGAGGTTTGAGATTGTACAATTTTTATGTGACAAAATATAGCTCTTTCTAGGGACATGACTTGGATTGGGAAAAGTACAACCAAGGCATAGCTTGGACTTTAGAATCTTGGGGTGTATAGACCAGTGCCTTATCCATTATGAAACATACTAGACTCAATACAAATTCATGGGGAAACTCTCATAAATACATTTATTGAATACATACACGAAGAAAAGGGAAGGTAAACAAGTCACAATTGGGAAAGTATGTACAAAGGAGGAAAACATATTTACAAAGGATGGAGAGGATGCACAAAATTTGCACAAACCTAGAAACAGGATGAGAAAAGTAATTACCTCCGTGAAACAATGCACTAAAGGTATGAAACTTCCATAACTTGAAGACAATCAATTGCTTAAACCAAAGCTTTATAGGAGCATGATATGAATTAAAGATAAGGATAGAAGCAAGTATTCCATTTACAAATTGATACTCTAATATGAATTTACCGAGTTCCAGTGAAGAACTTGATATCTTTTTGAAACTTTGAATTTTTTGGAAATTAGGAAGTGTAGGAATGAAACCATGCAATGACTTGTATGACCCTTGATTGTCTCCTTTCTGATCTCTACAAACCACTAAACCTTGAAATATTGATTCATAAGGAATCGTGATTATTGTAGCACCAACTTCCTGCCCGAATGAAGTATTAACAACATTTGTGTGAGAGTTGAAGTAATAATCATAACACAGTTTGGGAAAATCATACTTTTCCATAGGTTCCTCTTTATAATCAATTTTAAGAGGAGTTGGGATGTGACCATTGAACATTTTTTCATCTTCATCGTTTTTCATTCTATAATTCCTATCATGTCCTCAGAAAACTAATGTGCTGTTTTTGTAAAATAAACATTTGTACTAAATACTTTCAAGAGATCACAATCCTTAGGCATAGACTACATTGCTGATTTATCTTTAGGATTAACAGGGAATTTGATAGTTGTAAGAAAAGATAAGAAATTATTAATGATCATATCCTCTTCCTCTTGTTGGTATTCCAAAGGATGGGCTGAAACAAAATTAATGCAATTATTATTGCAAAGAGAATTATCTAGACATTGATTTCCATTTTCTGCTTGTTTTGAGAGACTGCAAGAAGGATTTGGTGTACTTAGGTCATTAATGAATATGGTAGGAGGATCATTGAGATCATTGATTTCCTCTTCTTTAAATTCAAACACTTTTTTGTCAACTAAAGAATCCAAAACAACAAGAGAGTCATAAACAGATATTTGTCTCGTCGTCTTGAAGCCCTTCCAACAAAGGAGAGAGATTAACCTTTCCTATATCTCCACAGTGAGCAACAATCTCAACCAACATGGGATCAATTCTTTCAGAACAAAGGATTTCACTTCCTGTGCATGCTATATCTTCCAAAAACTCTTTTTCAAGTATAAATGAAGCTTCGATTTGCTTGTCTTCTTCATTATCCGGAATATCAAGTTGACATTCGTTAAGGGGAGAAAGAAGAGGAAATTCAGTGGCGAGATTAAAGTATCTTGTATACACCTAATTTTTCACTTTTCATCTTTTATACCTGTTACTTGTTAGTGAAATAATTTTTCATGTTGTAAATTATGTTTTTCCACCAATGGTCATGGGACTAAGCCCCTCCTTGGGTATGTGGAGGCTCCTATTATTGAATGTAAACTAGCATAATTCTGTGGGGTGGCCAATAGGTCGAGGATCACACAAGAACAATCCACCGAACCTGTGGAAAAGTGCTTGTATGGAGTGCAAGGGAGGAAATTGCAGCGATAAGGGGTAAAGGGGAGTTGGGGAAATTAGGAGAGAGAGGGTTACTGTTATGAGTAGGCACTAGCATAGTTCACATACATGAACTAAAGTGAGTCCACATCTAATTAGAATAATCTAATGATACAAACAATAATGAGATAAACAAATTAAAGACACAAAGTTCCATTAATCTATTCCCTAAAAGTACAAATCCCTTTTTTGACTATTCAAGTTAACTATGCTTGCAAAGCTAGAAAGTAGAGAGAGAATATAGGGAAGCATAATCAAATAAGTGGAGGAATGTAGCTCTTATTTCTTGTGTATTAGTGATACAAATCTCAAAAACATACAACAATCTACAATTGTTAGCCAAAAGCTAAAACTTCAAAACTCTAAACTTTTTCAAAAAATTCCGTTGGAATGGAGGAGCCATTCCAATTTATAACATAACAAATTGTCTTCTCATCTACCCTCACATGATCTTTCAAGTTATTATTCCACTTGTGAATTTTCATATTCCTTAGGAGTGAGGAAATAAGTCCCCTCTTTATAAATCAAAAGGGAATTTTACAATGCAACATTAGAGAGTCACTTAAGTGAATAAAACAAAATACCATGATCATACATAATGAAGAATTAGAAAAGGGGAGAGAAGAGGAGAAATAATGAAGAGAGGAGAGAAAAAATTCTCCAAAGCATGGATGAATGTGCCTCCACCCTTGATGGAGATCTGTTCTAATGAATATCCTTTGAAAAATTTGCCCCCTTTGAAAACTCTTGAAATGACGAACCTCTGCAACACTGTATAGATACATCGAGAAGAGGAGTGATGAACACTGGATAGGTAGACCACTGAGATTATTGAAATATGAATTCCCTCATTGAGAAAATCCTTTTGCTTCTTGAGACACTACTATATCTTTATGATCAATCATTCTCATGGGGAGAATTTGGTGTATTTTTCTCACACAATCATGATCATGATTATGTTATTGTGAGAGCTCTGATGGTGAATGAAGAATGAAACCAAATCCTTCCGATACCAGAGAAAGGGAAGGATAAAGGAACCAAAACAAATTTTATCCATCTTATGATCATGTACTCCATGTGAGATGAATTCAAATGGTTCTCAGGACAAAATTGACAGTTTCCCATTTAGGTACTTCATGCCCACCACATCAGGGAATATGAGAATTTATTTGAGAATTAAGAGAATGAATCCCGTGGGTGCCAGGATCATTATAAAATGCATGAAGAAATTATATGTGATAATTTTTATCTCATTTCATCCATTTATTATTTTCAGCATGTTCATCATGATTGTCCATTTTTTGCAATTTTTTGCCAATCTTGCGAATTTTGCGAATTTTGCGTGTTTTACACTTGAAGGAATGGCTTGAGGTAACGAAAACCAAAATTTCTTCAGACTTACTATTTTTAGTAAGGTATATGGTAGAGACTTACTAAAAAATAGAAAGTGTTCCTACGAGTTTCAGATCAGAATGAAACCAATTGCAAAAGTTTCTATTTCACATTCTGGGCCTTTGCTCCAATTTTCGGAGGATTCTAATAATCAGGTTTGTGTAAATATGAAAAATGGATATTTTTAATTGATAATTTCATGTCTATAGAAAATGGAATATATCATTAATGGAGGCATGTAATTACTCCCCTTAAATGCGTTTTTGCAAGGATTCTATAGTCTAGATTTCATGGAAATGGAGCACGGGTTTGGGATCAATGAACAAATTTGTATTTTGGAGCATGAGGGTTTTTGGAAAATTTTTTCAGCATAACAACAAGGGATCATGCAATAAGGGAGTTAAAAAACATAAAAATGGGTTTAAAAATTACTAAGGATGAGTTTTATAGTTACCCAGTTTCATAAACCCATGTAACTCATTCTTTGACTCACCCT
This sequence comes from Taxus chinensis, assembly GCA_019776745.2. Taxonomy (NCBI): domain Eukaryota; kingdom Viridiplantae; phylum Streptophyta; class Pinopsida; order Cupressales; family Taxaceae; genus Taxus; species Taxus chinensis. The sequence continues at coordinate 894,214,101 of CM034147.1, read as the reverse complement.
ACTTAACCCGTGTTAGATTGAGACTCAAGGATGGGGTTAAGAATTTATAAATGGGTATCAGACCTCCTCATGTCCCTTACCAAATTTATTAAGGGAAAAATGATATCAGGAGTGTAAAAATACGCATAGGGTAGGAGCACTATGAATAAGGGGCCAAAACTTGTTATGAAGGTGAGTTGAAAACACTTGTCTAACACCCCATGTTGTGAAATTTGACACATCTCTTCCTCCTCCTTGATGGCACAATTTTGTGTCCCCACATCCCTTTATAAAAGGGATAAAGGGACATCACTCCATCATAAGTGCGTATAGGGTCAACTCATCAAGCAAAGGAGGTAGGTGAGGTCATGCTTGTTGATAAAATTTTCTAACCACCCAAGTTGTCACTTAAGTGACGTAACTTCCTTTCTCATGTGGTGGAAATTTTTTATGTCCTCCATATCCCTTTTGAATTTTTTCGAATGGGAAAAGGGACATTAGAGGTCTCCAAGTGCATATTTTCCGAAAATAGATGCTTTTCTTCACCAAACAATGTTTGAAATAGCTACCTGAGCCCATTTTATCACCACCAAAGCTAGGAGTAGAATTACAAGGGGAATTTTTTTTATTTTGAATCGAAAAGGTATGATGAGAAAATTACCACCATATTCAGGAGCCAATTTTGCTTGCAATTTGAAATTTTTGCCCTTTTTCAATTCTGCCCATGCCTGTGTGCCGGTAAAATAACATGCCACCAAAGTTCATGATGATAAAAAGAAGAACCAACACCTTGGATGTGATGGAGAACTCACATATGTAACATTGGCCTTTGAATCAACTTATAACTCTCCTTGGAACTCTTAGAATCATCAATTGAATCTTTACTAGGATTGAAGATCTTTATCTGCACTGCTGAGCCAATATCTATAAATTTGATCCTCATAATCTCTTGAAACATTTTTAATAATTAAGTACAAAATATTAAATTTCTAACGAGTATCTTATTGTTTTCCAATTCCTCTCGAGGATCCAAATATATTTGAAATAAACCAACTAGCTTTTTCACCGCTTTCATTTCCTTATACCATGCTAAAATAACCTGGTATTGCATTGTACTTGTTCCTAGTCCTGATTTTTCTCCCATTAAATTTTCTTAAATTCCTTGGATGATTGCATAGATCTATCAATAAATTCTCAGGTGCTTTAATGTTTCCTTGTACATACCCGAAGGGTCTTCAATAGGTGCAAAAGGCCAAAAATACCCCTTTTGGAGCCTTTGAAAGAACTTATCTTCTCCTGGATCTAGATATCCTCATGAATCAGATTGAACAAGATCCTTTGCATAAGAAACACACTTGAAAATCACATTAGAACATTCCTCCTACCCATACTATTAGGTGGCCCCATCTGACCACTATTATGAGACGTGGTTGCATGTAGCTCAACCCTCGAGATAGAAGTACTTGTCACTCCATAGGACTTTTGTAAAACCTCTCTATGCCATTGATACCTATACCTATCAGATAATACCAATGCATCCTGCTTGGCCTCTAAATGATCCACTATAGCCTCCAAAACTGCCACCATATACTCCTCATCTTTGCCTTCAACATCACCACCAACGTCTAGAGGTGCAACCACTACACATGTTTGTACCCACCTCTCAATCCCATCAAAATGCCCCTGCCACCATGTAGCAAAGGCCTCGGTCACCCCAATATCATCATACCCTGTCAATACTTCTTGCACATCCACCCCCACACCAATCCCCTCCTCATTTTCCATATCTACTTCCTCTCTAATAGTTGGTAGTGCCACATCTGTCTCCGTATCATCCCTCAGGTTGATTTAAAAAATATAGAAATTTGTGAAATCCTAATTACAAAGTAACATATGATAAATAAACAATAAAGAACAAATCTGACCTAAACAATAAGCTAGATAAAAAATAAACCCTAGGTGTAAGAGAGGGAATAAGAGACTTAGCTGATTTTGCAATAAATCTTGAAGTGTTTTGAACTAGAAAATAGATGAACATGAGGAGGAATCTGTTGCAACTACACTCAAATATTTTTAGAACTGTTTGAATGAGCTAGAATAGGGTGCCTAGGCTAGGTTAGGGGCAGTTAGGTGCTGGAGACCTCTGTTAGGCGCTTGTGATTGTGAAAATGGTTAAAAAATGATTTTTCTTGTGTTGTGCCAATGTCATTAACCTTCGCTGTTGGTCATCTATATGTCATACTATCTCCATAGAGTTTTCCTGAAACCCGCAAAACAAATGATCTCCTGCAAAACCCTAAAAGACATCAAATCCTAAAAAGAAAAAGATGCAAATGGGGATTCGAAATGACCCCGTCGGTCGCCCAACATAGTGAAATTATGACCAAACACTGCACTACATCTCATACTCCATGTAGTTATGTGTATGTGTGTGTGAAGAATCATGCCCATGTGGCTCTTGTGCAAGATGCACCGAATGACAAGCAATAGCTAGATGTAGCAATGTCGATAGATTTGTGGATGTCAAAATAAACTTCCCCTCCTATGCATGTATGAAGAAAATAGAGTACCTTGTCCCTTGACTGAGTGCTAGATGAATGCTCTTAGAATTCCTTTCAATGCAACCTTAAGTGGTGATAGTAGATGATTAGAGCTTGGTCCCTTTATTATGGTCACATTATCAGGGCCGAGATATTTAAAATGAAATAACATAGAATATTATTTAAACATTATAACTTAACATTACAATAATGAAATAAATAAACAAGTAAATGAAGGAAAACCTGTAAATAGGTAAAAAACCATGAAGAATATTCCACTAATGTGAGAAACATTTACATCACAGTGCAGTAACTCCTCCTTCCTTCTACTCCATGTTTTTACCCGTGATCCATAAAGATTCACGTGATTATTTCGAATACATTTCGAATATGACCCATAGTCATATATAAATAACCCGAAGGGTTATGTCTATTAAGCAATGAGGCACACCCTGATTTTAATTCATAGTTAGTTAATTAATAACTAACAAAACCTAATATGAAATTTATATTTAAATAATATGAATATAAGTATTATATATTATTTAACTATAAACTAAACACTATGATGCACTTAATTTTATAGTTTTAACACTCTCCCTTGATATTAAGTGGGGATCCATATGCCAACATTACTTGTTTGTACAACAAGATGTACAAATCCATAAACCCTGAAGGTTTAGGCTAGCACATGTACTTTTGAAGGATTTATAACACCTTCATTATGCTCAACTTACCTTTTGGTACAAAAGGATTTGGAATCCATAAATCAAACATATGATTTAGGCTAAGCATGATTTGTGAGACTACATCTCACTATTTCTCATGGAAATATTCTTGTACCGCATCTCTAGGAGCCTTTTATAACACAAAGACCTCCTTTACAATTAGATGCATACACTAGACTGTACTTTCCCTGTAAAATCTATCTGTTTACATGTAAACTCTATCAGTTTACTTTAGATCATACAAGATCTTTTATAATACTTTTAACCAGAGTAGAAGTATAGAGGAAGAGGAATCAATCAACCAGCCAACCATTAGGAGGTGACATTACATGCACACTCCCCCTTAATGACAACTATAAAAGGCCAAGTATTGTACGAAACTTTCATAACTTCACAACACACAATGGCTTTGTGAACAAGTTTGCAACCTGATCTTCAGTTGGGAAGTATTAGAGATTTATATTACCACTAAGAACTTTCTCACGAATAAAGTGCATATGTATCTTGATATGTTTCGTTCTTCAATGCTGAACTGGATTCTTTACAAGAGCAATACAACTCTAGCTATCACATGGAAGAGGAGTACTTCCTTTAACTTCCATGTGTATTTTTCCAACAACATTTTTCAGCCACATGGCTTCTTCTGCTACTTCCATTGAACTTCTGTATTCTACCTGAGTAGAAGAAATGGAAAATGTCGGCTGCTTTTTCTACTCTAAGTAATGGCACATGCACTAAACTTGAATATATATCCAGTTGTAGATTTATGATCTATCACATCACCAAAATTGTCATAATCACAATATCCATGTAAATATGCATTATTAGATGAAACATAATGTAAACCATAATTAATAGTGCGCTTTGCATAACAAAAAATTCTTTTTTCTAACTTTTAGTGATCCTAATAAGGTTCCTGCGTAAACCTTGAAGCAATCCTTACTACATAAGAAATGTCAGGTCTAGTAATAGTAATATAAATCAAACTACCTACAAGTTGCCTATATAAAATAGGATTAACTTTTTCACATGCAGGTTTAGGATCAAGTTTACATCCTACTTCTATAGGAATAGAAACTGGTTTGCAATGAAACATATTAAATATTTTAAGAAAATTAGTTGCATAATGTGATTGAGATACTACAATAGAATTTTTATCTTGAAATATAACCATGCCTAAAAAATGATGTAATAAACCTAAATTTTTCATCTCAAAATATTGCATTAATTTCTCTTTAATTTTCATAATTAAAGTGTTAGAATTTCTAGTGATTAGTAAATCATCAACATACAATACAATGAGATTAATAACATATTCTTCAATGTTAACAAATAAATCATTATTAGATGCACAATTAGAAAAACCAATTTCATTAAAAAAACTATTGATTTTAGAATACCAAGCTTTAGGAGCTTGTTTTAAACCATACAAAGATTTTTTTAATCTACAAACATATTTTTCTTTTCATGGTTCTTCAAAGCCTTTTGGTTGGGTCATATAAATTTCTTCTAGTAAATAACCATTCAAAAAAATATTTTTGTACATCCATTTGATGGATTTCCCAACCATACTGAGCAACTATGGTAATCAAAATCCTTACTGTGCTCATTTTTGCAACTGGTGCAAAAGTTTCTACGCAGTCAATACTAGGTTTTTGAGTAAACCCTTGAGCTACAAGTCGGGCTTTGAATTTATCTATACTGCCATCTACTTTATATTTTATTTTTTATTGCCATCTGGATCTGACTATACTTCGTTTTTCAGGAGGAGGGACTATTTCCCATGTTTGATTTTAATTAAAGCAGTGTATTCAGATTTCATAACATCTTGCCATCTTTCGTCAGAAGAGGCTTCTTCAAAAGTTTGGGGTTGAAGTTCATACAAGGTCATCAAGGCATGATATGTATGATGACTTCTTGTCATTTTTTGAAGGTTACCCGAGTTAGAGTCTTGAATAATAGACCCAACCCATCTAGGTCTTTTAGTCACATAAGTACTAGGAATAATCTCATTATTAAGTATAGGTTCTATACTAGTTTCTTCATTACATATATTTTTTTTCACTATTTACAAATTCATTTTCATTTTCATTTAAAAACATCATAAGAAACATAAGATGTAGAAGAAGAACAAAAAGGTTTTTCTAAGATTTTAACATTCCTATTTTCTATAACTTGTATTTTAGAGGGATCAAAGATCCTAAGACCTTTAGTTTTTTATACCATATCCAACAAAGATGCATTGAAAGGATGTCTGATCAAGATTCTTCCATTTTGAATTCGGAATACAGAGAGAAGCTGGGTTGCCAAAAATTCTCAAATGGGATATGCTGGGTTTTTGGTTTGACCATTTCTCTAAAGGAGTTGAATTTACCAAGGTTTTTGTGGGAAATCTGTTCAAGATATGAAAAACAATGTTCATGGCTTCTACCCAAAGAAACTTAGGAACTTGAGAAGAATGAATCATTGTCCTAGCCATCTCCAATATAGTGCGGTTTTTTCTTTCCCCAATCCCATTCTGCTGAGGGGAATAAGGAGTGGTTAATTCCCTTTGAATGCCACATTCAATACAAAATGAGTCAAATTCATGAATCACATATTCTCCTCCATTTTCAGTTCTAAGTCTTTTAATTTTAAATTTAGAAGAGTTTTCGAATAAAGTTTTAAATTCTTTAAATTTTGACAAGACATTTGATTTCCAAATCAGATGAGATAAATCATCAATAAAAGTGATAAGATACAAAGAACCATGAAGAGAGGGAACTTCTAGTGGTCCTCTAACATCGCTATGGACAAGCTCTAAAGGTTATGAAGAGATCATCATGATGATTATGAAAAGGGTTAGCATATTGCTTACCACATAAGAAACCTTGACAAGTCTCATGATTTTGGGAAATGGGTGGCATATTAGTTACTAGGTTTAGACGAGACATGTCATACATACTCCTGAAATTAACATGACCAAGTCTCTCATGCAACAATTGCAAGTCACTTTTATGAGTTGTCAAACAAGAAGCATAGTGAAAACCAGAAAGTACATATAAACCATCTCTTTGAATGCCTTCAACTATGGTTACATTATGTTCATTTTTAATAAACCATTTATCTTTTAACAATGTAACACTATAGTTATTTTGAGTTAATTGAGAGCAAGAAAGTAAATTCATTTTAAAATTAGGTACTAACAATACATTGTTAATGATACCATTTACTACTTTTGCTTTTCCTTGACCATGAACATCAAGAAAGGAATGATCTCCTAAATAGATGTGTTCATTACATTCACTAAGATTAGATAGAATATCAGACCTAAATGTCATATGCCTAGAAGCACCACTGTCTAATATTGATTCATTTTCTTTTGCAGTAAAAAAAGTGGCATACAAAGCAATCACATTTGATTTTTGGTTTTTTTTTTCTGATTCTTGTTATGATTTTGATTTTGATTTTGAAGAGATTTGTTACCCTTTTGAATTTTAGAATCCGTTATATTTTTAAATTTTAAATCATCTTTCTTATGTCCAAATTTACCACATTTGTGACATTTTCCATCAAAGCTAACTCTTAGATTTCTGGGTTTCTTCCCTTGCTAGGAGGTTTAGGAGTTTGTTTTGTGTTTTTGTTAAATCTAAAGTTTTTATCTTTTATTTTCTGAGCGAGAAGTTCCTGAGAGGCATTCTCCTTAGTGTAGACACATAAAATGTCTACATGACTAATTACCATTAATCATGTCCCATGAATAGCTCATCATCATCCATATAATAATTAATCACAAGATTAATTAATATTATTTAATCCATTTTATCATATTTACCCCTTTATCATTTTATCCTAACATTCCATTATTAATCCTTTTAAATCATTATTATATCACATTTCACCATTTTAATTCATTAATCTCATTAATTCATCATAGTATTCTATTCAATTCTTCATTAACATATATAAGAATTTAATATTCCTACATCTCACCTACCACCTATCCTATACATCCCTACACACAACCTTTCCATCAAATCTTATATTAATTATCCTAATCACATCATTTAACTTAATCTAATCCTAATCATGTGCACATCCTCACCTCTAAATCTAGAGGATTCTAAATCTAGAAGCTTCTCCATTCTTCCCTCACATTTTCAAATATTCAAATGCATCTACACTATTCCATTGAATTTTTAATTCAATGGAAATCCCTCACAAAATCAATAATTTTTCATTCTAGAATCCTCCAATCCTCTCATCCAATTCCAACCCTTGGATTCAATCCACCATGGAAAGATCTCAACCATTCCATTTGCCACTCACAAGCTATAAATTGAGCTCTCCTCCATGAGAGCACATATTAGAAATTAATATCAAATTGCTACTATTTTATCCACTCAATCATCCATCCAATCTATCTTCACTCCAATCCAATCCTTCACTCTTCATCAAATATTCATCAAGTAATCAAGGGGAGGTGTTGTACAAGTGCATCCACATCAAAATCTAAAGTAATCCAAGAACCATCAACAATAAATCAAGATAAATCCAATCATCAAAGGAGGAGAATTCCACTTGTAGGTAAGTATATGTATATTGCTTTATCCCTCTTTCCATTTTTCTCTATCGGAGGTAGTTGATTAGTTTTTTTAGATTTTGTATTTTTGTGATTTCATAATCACTTAATTTGTGCATGCTAACATATATTTTTAATCTACATTTTTGGTGCCCACCATGGGGCTTACCCCCCTAAATTTTGATTAAAATTATTAGCATTAAGTATCAATAACAAGCTGTAAAAAATTCAAAAATTTTCGTGGTGATTTACCCCTTTAAAATTTGATTTTTTGGGCTTTTCTTCAGTATTAGCGCATATGTGACTTGTTTTAGCGCATATATTATAAAACAACGCATTTGTCTTCTTGTTTTCTAGGCTATGCGTGTAGGAATTTTTTTAGCACATTTATCCCATCCCATGGCTCATTTATCACGAAACATTGCATATGACCTTTGTTTTGGCGCATTTGTTCTGTTTTGCGCATTTCTCTTGAATTGGTGCATATGTGCCCTGTTTCAGTGCATTTGTTTTGCTTTTACTTTTCCTACCTTTTGAGAGCCATAAATTTTGACCCAAAACTCAAAACGACTCCGTTTTCTTTTTCCCGGAAAGGTATTGAAAAGATCTATCCAATGAAAATGTTAATTTACAATTTCATTATGTAAATTTTTCATGGTTTTCATTTTATTAAATCTTGTATTTTTAACTACACATTAAGTTATCTTTTCTTGTTCCAAACTAATAACACTTTGTGTGCAACTTTCTATGCTTACTAATGATTAAAAAAATCGATCTAAAAATACTAATCCTTTTTATTTTGTAGCTCATTTTGTCCAATACATTTGGGGTTATAAACAAACTACTAATCCTTGGTTTTGCAGGGTCTCCTCTTGAAGACCCCTTTTGCATTTTGTTAATAATATTTTTATCATTTAAAAATAAAAAATCTTCATATTATCTTGCATATTTGCTTGTTAAAACCAAAGGTTGGATTTCATGAATGCTCTCGTCTCATGCCCTTGGATGATCTTGAGGATCAAAAGCGGTCCACATTCTTCCCTTTTTCATTTTTAGGGGCAACGTGACTTAGACTTCATGACCACACACTTGTCATAGTCATAGGGGTCTTGTGACTGTGAGCTTCACCTCCACGCACGTAGACACACCTCGTGTCCTGGTGGAGTATAAAAATTATTGGAGAGCTGTTGTTATTGGCTAAGCATCTACGCATTTTAAGCGTGACGTGAAGTGAGGGGATTTCACGTCCCAATACCCTATCCTTATACAACATCCTTGCCACATAGATTCGGGCCTCACGTACCGAAATGTATATAGAGGACTCCCTTAACAAGCCTTGTTTATTCTAGCATAGGTAGCCTTCGGTTGCAATCAAGCTATAATGCAGGGGAAGGAACTACTGAAGATTACTCGCTAGCTGATCACACATTGACTTAAAGGTAGGCCAGCTTAGTGAGTGTCACTGTCGTGTGTGGTATTAAAAGTGGGCTTTAGCTTGTGTTACACACCCACTTGACTAGCTAGGTTGTGTGTTTGCATGTGTGTTTCTTGCTTACATATCATTTTGACCACACATTAATCAACCAATCAAAAAATTAATCAAATAATCAATCAACCCCCCATCCAAACATAATCAAACCCAATCCATCCATATAATTACCCTAATCATATCCCCTTTCCTAATCCATCCCATCCACATCTAATTCCTCCATCTTAGTCCTATCCTACGTACATCTTATCCATACCCAATTCTCTTCCTAAAATTTTATCTAAACCCCCACCCTCATCATGGCTCTAATCAAAGTCAAATTCCCCACTCATCAACCTTTACACTCCCACTTTGATCAAAACATCCCTATTACTATCTAATCTCTAATTTTTTTTTATCCCACTCACATATTCTATCCAAAAATATCCTAACTCATCCCAAGTCGGTCCCACCATCTTCACAACCATCCAAAATCTTAACCAAAAAATTATTGACCTCCAATCACATCTTAAATAGACATATTCTCAACCATCCTCGTTCTCACATCCACTTATGATAGTGAGCACCTTATTAACATCGACCAAGATGATCCCCCATCTACACAACCAATCATACCGATCCTAAATCCACATCATCCAACACCCCTAACCATCTTCCTTCCTCACACCCATCTAATTACATCAATTTTGATCAACTCCAACCATCCCCTTCCACTAATAAAGATATTATTTTTGAACTTTATTAAACTTTAATCAAATATGATTCCCCCACCACATCCACTTCCAAATCAAAATCTACATCAAAATCAAAATCTAAACCAAAACAAAACCCAAATATCTCATAGCACCACCATCACCTAATAAACTTATTTTAAAATTTTCTAACCTATTATCTGAGCCTAATCCTCCATCACTACTATCCACCCCTAAATCCACCATCAAGCAATCTAATCCCCAACTCCCTCCCATCAAAACATATCATAATGTACCTTATACATACCCATCCACATCCAATCAAGATCAAACAAAACCACAATCCTTATCTCATACATGACACCTTAGTCCTAAATCCTAATCATCCTCATCATCCCAACCTCATCCCATGAAATTTCTCCTAGATAGTCCCTAGTCCCTTCCTCTAACATCTAATTTGGCTCCTAAGCCTCCACCAGTTACATCCAGCCCCATCCAATCCATTCTGATTCCTAAGTCACCCACATCCTCTTCATCCCCTAATCCTACTTCATCCAACGTGGCCCCTATGCCACATTTATTATCTCCACCAACATCTAATAAATCTACCAATAACCAATCCAATCCCAAACCATCCAATGTGACTCCTAAGTCACCTTAATCTCCCAAATCCAATGTGATTTCCACACCACCCCTCCCTCTACCTCAACTCAACCAACATCACCTAAATTCAACCCATCTCCCTCATCAACATCTATTCCATCCTTTAAATCCGCACAATATACCTCCCCCAAATCCAACCAATCTAACATTATCCTCTTCATCAAAATCTAACACATCCTCTTCATCCACCCCTACCTTATCCAATCCATCCCAGCTCAAACCATTTGATCCTTCCCAAACCAACCCCACACAATCCACCTCTCCCAAATCATCCAAATCCAATAAAAAACCAAACCAACCTCCTAAAGACCCCAAGGCTAGTCCTCCTTCCAAATTCCAACCATCTAATCCACATCCCAAAATTTCATCCAAATCACCTAAATCCAATAAATCCTCTCCTATCATACCCACCCCTACACATATCCTACCCAACCCACCCTTACTACCCACACCATCTCTCTTACCAACCCCAACCGTCTTCGCATCCTTAGGTGAAACCCTAACTACCATATTCCATCGGCTTAAAACGTGTGACATGATCATTCACCCACCCATAAAACATCATGCTTCTAACCTCCCCAAACTATCTTGGTATTAGGAACACTACTATTGTGAATTTCATTGTACACATGGACATTCGACCAATTATTACGTGTAATTTAGGTCTTATGTCCACAATCTCATTAACAAAGGGATTCTGATCCTTATACCTCTCTATCCACAACCTTTCCACCCCACTCGTATCACTAACCATCACCCATCATCTAAACCCCATTCTAATACCAAAAATCATCGGCCATCCAAATCTAATCATCAATCCAAACATCCCTTATCCACCAAAAATCAAAACTCTACCAAACATCCTTCATCAACAAAAAACCGAAGTCCTTTTTTAAATCTAACCTCTTAGCGGATGATAAAACTACTACTCCCCAGTCTCACGATGACCACATGGCATCATTTTACTCATCTAATTCATCTCCTATATCCAAAAATATGTTTGCTAACATGAAACATCATGGTAAAGGCTTATGTATTCATAAACAAGGCATCCTTAGTCCCATCACCCATCATCCTAACCCCAAACAATCTGGCTTAGGATATAAACCTCACACTAACAATACCAAATCACGATCCAATCCTAAAATTTTTCTTTATCAACCCACCAACCCATCTACTAATCTCCAATCCTTTAATTCCCCTATACATCCCAAACACCTAAAATCAGATTGAGCATTTAGGTTGTCTTTTTTGCACGGATGTTCTTTCCTTCCCACCTATCCTCCTTCCATCCAACATCTACACCCCTTTGCGTCTAATCCATCCTTATCACCACATCCATTAATATCCTCTATCATCCATTCATTTAAACATGTAATCAACTTGCTCGCACATGGTGTAATTCATTAGTAACTATTACACTTGTGTGACCTTGGTCTATCCTTACTATCAACATCCAAGAATGATCATATCTTAGAGCTCTAATCACCTAATCACACATTTTAATTAAATTATGGTGAAGACCCTTGGGTTCATCTTACGAAACTCTATCCAATTTCATCATCACACTCATATCCATCCCCCCATCTGGCCACTTATGATTCTTAACCACTACATGTCGTAAGAGAGTGGATTAAAAATATCAAATGTCAAAAACTAAAAGTGAAAAATCCTATCAAAAATAAAAAATATCAAATACAATCCACCTCAAGACTCTCTCTAGGGGTGTTTCTAGCAACTCTATCGGGGCTATGAATGCCTGGCTAGAAGTAGAGCAATGTTGTGACAAGAATCAAATGTATCTCTGTCGGGGCTATGGACTCCTGGCTGGTAGTGGAACAATACATGACTTAACCTTCATTCAACTCTCATCAACCTACTTAACTTAATCACTCCCTAGACATTGGTTAGTTTGTTTTTACATCATACTTATTGAGTCTTCACTTCAAGTGGTAATTAACTATCACAATCACACATAATTAATCTCGAAGAGACATCACACATGTATAATGCCAAGTATGGCTTAGAAATTTTTCACACTCTTGTTTTAGTCATACTATTATCTTACACCATGTAATTTTAAGCTCATCTTTTGTTCATGATCCATTACAAACCATCCATCCCTTGCATTCACATCCTTTTGCACCTATCATCCATGGGAAATTGATGATCCTATTGCACCAACCCATCTACTAATCTCCAGTCCTTTAATCCCCCTATACATCCCAAATCACCAATCCGGCACTATGATAATTCTTCACCGGGAACTCCTCGTGCTATGATTATTTACTAATGCACAGCCTTTAGTTTGGTGGATGTAATCTGGAAACAGAACAACAACATAACACAAGAATACCATCGACTATGATAAGACAGAATGATGACAAATCAGAAATATCAAAGGAAATAATAATATTAACATGAAATTGTTACAATCTCACCCATGAGGTACTTCAACAAGACTATGGGAGAAACTTTACAATTACGCCTCTTGATGGCTTCTTCAACACACCTTTAACTGATGGCTTCCTTCGTACACTTCCTACAATATTTCTCACTACTTCTTTCTATGCTAAATGAGGGGGGTAGCCTCTCTATTTATAGAACTTCCAGGCTTATCCATCTTATCTCTAAGATAGGATAAGAAATCCACTCCGACGAATCATATTCCATACCTTAACTCTTATCTGTACATGTAGGCTTATCTGTTAAGATAAGATAAACCTTATCATTTTACATGGGTTCCACATTTTTAGACTTTTTACAAATAAAATACACAAAATATTTATGACCTCACTCCTTGTCCTTATTACCAATATAATATTTCTAATTCCTAATCATGTAGACCCTACTTCTCTAATTACCCAAACTTTGACATTTTAACATTACCGGACCACTTACGACAAATATTTACTTTTTACAACATTCCTATTGTACTTTGACTGTTACCGTACTCCACATTATTGGCGGCACCGTACTGCGGCGCCGTTATCTTCTATCAGACGCTACTACTAATTATACTTAACAACATCATACATTAATGAAATAGAAATTACGGAGGAAAATTTTAGTGTCGACATCTTCCCCCTTCCTAGCTTCTACTCCGTCCTCGGAGTAGACTGTTCTGGTGCTTGGAAAATCTTCAACTTGTCGTGGTTGACCCATTTCGTAATGGGAGTGCCATCCAATTCCTCCAGTCGGTACGTACCATTTTCATGCACAGCTGCTATTTTGTAGGGCCCCATCCATTTTGGAAGAAATTTTCTCTGTCTTCTTTTTTTGTATCTGGAATCATATACTAGAACCAAGTCATTCACATGAAATGGAGACCACCGGATCTTTTGATCAAAGTATTCCTTCTGCTTCATTTTCTTCTTATGGCTTGTATCCTTTGCTATTTCTCTCATTTCCTCCAGTAAATGAAGATGTACCAACCTTTCTTTTACTGAATCACTTTCATCCATCCTTTCATTTTTCATAACTCTCACAGTGGGAATATCAAACTCAATAGGAAGAACTGGATCAATGCCATAGGCCAACTGAAATGGGGAGTATCCTGTTGCTGACTTTGATGTTGCCCTATATGCCCACAATGCTGCATGAATCCTTTTATCCCATTTATGTACCTGCAAGGCTGCATCTTTTGCTAGAATTTGACACAACACAAAATTTGTTCGTTCCACCTGTCCATTTGTGCTTGGCTTGTATGTTGTTGCCTTCCTGTGCTTAATAGAAAATTTATTGACTAGGGCTTCTACCACCTCATTAATGAAGTGGCTTCCTTGATCTGTTACAATTTCTAATGGGCAACCAAATCTGGTGACAATGCGTTCATACATGAACCTTGCCACTTCATCCATGGAAGTTGTTTTCAATGGCCTAGCTTCAACCCACTTGGTTAAATAATCTGTGGCAACTACAATATACTTATTTTGGCGTGATGTAGTTGGAAGTGGACCTACAATGTCTATTCCCCACTTTTCAAAGGGACCAAGGGGAAGAATAGGACATAATGGAGCTGATGAAGTCTTACGGTTACCATGTGTTTGACAAATATCACATGTCTTACAATAATTATAACAATCTTTAAAAAGAGTGGGCCAGTGATAACCTGCATCCAAGATCCTTCTTGCTGTAAGTTGTCCAGAGAAGTGCCCTCCACATGTACCATTGTGGAATTCTTCTAACAGTTCCTTCCCTTGATCACGTCCAACTGCCCTCTTGTACTGTCCATCAGGTCCTATTCGAAATAATACTCCATGCAGAATAGAATATGGACGACTGGCTTGAGTAATCTTTCTTTTAGTCTTTGCATTGGCACCATCAGGAAACTTGAATTCATTCAGATAATTCCAAATATCTATGTATTCACTAGGGATTGTGTCAAGGGATAACAAGGCTGCATCGGGGAAATCATCATCATCACAAGATGATCCTAAACCATCATAGGCTCGAGAGAGTGCATCTGCATTGACATGCTTCTTTCCTGGCCTATCTATAATATCAAATTCAAATTCTTGTAGCAAAATTATCCATCTTGCTATCCTCCCTGATGGGTTAGGCTTATTTACAATATATTTTAGAGCCTGATGATCTGTTACAACTAGAAATTTTTGCCCTAGCAAGTAATTTCTAAACTTCTTTACAGCAAAAATGATAGCCAGAGCCTCTTTTTCAGTTACAGTATAATTTACCTCAGCACTGCTCATTTGTCTGCTCCCAAAGTAAATTGGATGATCATTCCCATTTTCATCCTTTTGGCTCAAAGTACTTCCTAGTGCTGTATCTGAGGCATCAGTGTACACAATGAATGGCTTGCTCCAATCTGGATTCTTCAAAATAGGTGAAGACACCAGGGCTTCCTTCAGTTGTCCAAAAGCTTCATGCGCCTTATTTCCTGGTTCATAAGTAACATCCTTCTTCAAGAACTGGGTTAGTGGCTGTGCAATCTTTGAGAAATTCTTGATGAACCTTCTATAGTAACCCACATGGCCTAAAAATGATCTCAACTTACTTCTATTAAGAGGAAATGGTAAATCTTTGATTTTTGAAACTTTATCAGGATCAGTACCAATACCATCTCTGGATACAACATGCCCTAACAAAACGCCTTTAGAACATCCAAAGACACACTTTGTAGGGTTTAGTGAGGCTTGTGCTTCATCTAACCTTTGAAACGCTGTCTCCATTTGGTGCAGGTGGTCCAACTTGCTCCCATAGATGCAAAAATCATCCAGAAATACTCTGATGAAGGTCCCAATGTAGGGTTCGAACACCCTATTCATCAACCGCTGGAATGTTGCTGGAGCATTACACAACCCAAAAGGCATAACTCTATAAGCAAACGTTCCCCAAGGAGTGGTGAACGTGGTCTTTAGCTGATCTTTCTCTGCTATACGAACTTGGTTGTAGCCGCTATATCCATCAGCAAAACTATAGCACTCCTGGCCAGCTACTTCGTCCAAGATCTGATCTGAAAATGGAAGAGGGTAATGATCCTTCTTTGTTGCCTTATTGAGCTTCCTGTAATCAACACAAATGCGTAGCTTCCCATTCTTTTTTATTGAGATCACAATGGGAGAAACCCATTCTGAATTCTCCACAGCAAATATGAATCCTGCATCAAGCAACTTATCTATTTCTTCTTTTACAGTCTTGGAAAAATTAGGATTCATTCTATATGGCATTTGCTTTATGGGCTTAGCACCATCTACCAGCTCAATAGAATGTTCTACCCAACTTACTTGACGGAGTTCCTTGTAATCGAAAGTGAATAGGTGTATGTACCTTCGAAAGAGCTGGAGGTAGGTTTCCTTCTCACTCTCCATCACAGCATCACCAATCTTTATTTGTTGGAGACGATCATCAACTTCTTCTTCAGAAAATTTTATGGGGTCATGAGTTGGTGTGACTGGAAGGATATCCATGACTGAAACATCAACCTCACTTTCTTCATCTTCAGTGTCCACTTCACTGGTACTAGAGTAATCAGAGGATGTCCAATCATCAGTTTCATCACTTGAATCCACAGGTTCTGCCTTATGATGTCGAGGGATCACATTTATCTTCACCCTCTCTCTACCACGTCCAAGTGTCATGAAACCTTCATTCCAGTAGTTTCTTGCATGAACTCTCCTTAGCCATGGTCTTCCCAGCAGCATTGGGTACGCAACAGTACCATTTTTCATCACCTGAAAGTCTACCACACATACCACACCCATAACAGATATTGCCACATTTGAAACTACACCTTCTGGTTTAGTTTTTCCTTTATTTAATGACCTTAACATAAGTGTTGAAGGGCGATCAATTTTTAAACCCAACATATTCATTACAGACTCGGTCATTACATTAACTGCAGCACCTCCATCAACTAAGACATCATGAATTGAAATACCATTACATAATACCTCAGCTTGTGGAGCATAGGGATCTGCCTCTGCCTCCAAAACAGGGACCTCAACCTCCTTCCTTCTTCGAGCATTGAGTCCACCTCGCAACTCCCGCCTCTTCTCAGAAGACATAGCCAAGAGTTGACCATATGTAATATTTGCAGGCCTTTTGGACAGATCTTCCAAGATGGAGTATGGTCCTTGCCCCTGTGAAATCAGAAAAATCCTGCACACCCAACTTTCTTCTCCTATGTTTCTTACTAGTTTCTTCTTTCATCTTCTTAGGATCATTTCCATCTTGATTATCTTTTTCTTTCTTTCTTTTTGTTACAAACACATCTACTTCATTATTTCTGCTCTTATCTACTACATCAAAAGAATTCACAGGTGCTTTTCCTTTATCATTATCTCCTTTACCAGATGTAGAAGCTCTATCTGGACAATTATACTTATAATGACCCTTTTTATGACAACCATAACAAACAACTTCAGAAATATTTCTTTTTGGACCTCTATCTCCTCCCTGAGAACTAAATTCCTTTCCTTGAAGAAGATTAATAGTTAACTGACCCATCTTTTTGAGCAGATCTTCATACTCAGTAGATGTACTAGGAGAAATATTTGTGCTCACCGGGAGTGGTTGTGGATTCTGGACCAAAGGTGCTGGTGTAGGCTCTACTTTAGCAACAATTTCTTTGGGCTCCTCTTCCATGCTTTCTTCTTGCCTTCTTGCAATCTCCTTTGCTTGTTCAATGGTAGCTGGGCGGTCATACTTCACTCGTTGTCTGATCTCTGGCTTCATCCCAAGAATGAAGTGCTTACAGAGGAGATTATCCACGCCATTCATCAACCCATCCGCTAGTCCTTCCTTCCAGATCTGGGCATCGAGCTTCCTCCTTAGCTCTAGAACACGAGCATGATAATCTCTTATCTTCTCCTTCTCTCCTTGGGATAGCTTCGTGATCTCAATCATGAGATCTGCATATTTCTGTTGTTCACCAAATTCTTCAAGAAAACTTTCAGTTAATAAATCCCATGAATTTTTCACATTATCACCTAGTGTTTCAAACCACCTAAGTGCTGAACCATCCAAAAAGGTAGGAAAAAATTCAGTCCATTGTTCCCTTCTTATAAGGCCGTTACAAATACAAGATCGCTTAAACTCTTGAATGAAAGAAGAAGCATCTTCATTAGATTGAGCTGAAAAAACGGGAATCTTTCCCATTTTCAAAAGTAACCACTGTGAAATACCAACTCACAAGTACAATCAACAAGACTTATGTGCACAAATAATTGGAATTACTATAGAAATGACCACGGTAAACTATGGTAAAACTTGACTTACTGCGGTAAAAATTGATTTTACTGTGGTAAACACTATTCACGGTAAAAAGTGAAGTTACTGCGGTAAATACTATTCACAGTAAAAAGTGACTTTACTGTGGTAATTACTATTCCCAGCAAAAAGGACTTTACCAAGGTAACTACTATTCATGGAAAAAATGACTTTAACATGGTAACTACTATTCACGGTAAAAATGACTTTACCATGGTAACTACTATGCACAGTAAAAACAAGGTTACCCTCCAATTGATTTTTGACTAAGTGGGAATATCTCTCCAGAAAATCCACCAACGAGGAATGGTCCCGGCAACGGAACCAAAATGTCATCACCAATCCGGCACTATGATAATTCTTCACCGGGAACTCCTCGTGCTATGATTATTTACTAATGCACAGCCTTTAGTTTGGTGGATGTAATCTGGAAACAGAACAACAACATAACACAAGAATACCATCGACTATGATAAGACAGAATGATGACAAATCAGAAATATCAAAGGAAATAATAATATTAACATGAAATTGTTACAATCTCACCCATGAGGTACTTCAACAAGACTATGGGAGAAACTTTACAATTACGCCTCTTGATGGCTTCTTCAACACACCTTTAACTGATGGCTTCCTTCGTACACTTCCTACAATATTTCTCACTACTTCTTTCTATGCTAAATGAGGGGGGTAGCCTCTCTATTTATAGAACTTCCAGGCTTATCCATCTTATCTCTAAGATAGGATAAGAAATCCACTCCGACGAATCATATTCCATACCTTAACTCTTATCTGTACATGTAGGCTTATCTGTTAAGATAAGATAAACCTTATCATTTTACATGGGTTCCACATTTTTAGACTTTTTACAAATAAAATACACAAAATATTTATGACCTCACTCCTTGTCCTTATTACCAATATAATATTTCTAATTCCTAATCATGTAGACCCTACTTCTCTAATTACCCAAACTTTGACATTTTAACATTACCGGACCACTTACGACAAATATTTACTTTTTACAACATTCCTATTGTACTTTGACTGTTACCGTACTCCACATTATTGGCGGCACCGTACTGCGGCGCCGTTATCTTCTATCAGACGCTACTACTAATTATACTTAACAACATCATACATTAATGAAATAGAAATTACTGGGGCATCCCAAATCTAAACTATCAAAATCTAACATCCATTATGCTATCCAAAACAATCCCTTTAGCCCTAATCCCTATCTACATATATCTTGGGACTTATAGGAGAAATTCACCTCCTTTCAACCTTTCCCATCCTTTTCACATCTTCATCCCACCACATATAAACTATCTTTTTAAAATCCAAAAAATCTTCAAAATCCATAAAAATTAAAAACGCATATAACATTTATTAGATGCATTTTTGTGTGTGTGTGTGTGCTTGTTTGCTTGTTTATCCTTTTTCCGCATTTGCATCCTCTTTTGGTCAATGATATGAGTCCACTTTTTTTTTATTTTTCTTGTGCATGGTCTAATGATATGAGGACCATATGTTTTAATATTAATATGTCTCATGATATGAGGACAAGGGAATCTAGCAATAAAAAAATCATGGTCTTCATACCATTGGTGCATCTTTCTCTATGCCACATCTTAATAAAATTGATAATGGTGATAATTGTGGGCACTTTACAATAACACCACCCCTTTACATCATCACTTAGCCTAATCATCATCACCTTATCCAACAAACCCTTCATCAATTATCTAATATCCAATCATCAAATATTATTCATCCAATCAATCTATCCAACATTTTCAATCAATACTATTATCCAAACATCTTCACATATAACATTAACATCCAAAATCATAATCCTTACCCCTTGACTGGGGCATCCCAAATATAAACTATCAAAATCTAACATCCAACATCAACAACATCATCAATCCAAGATCATATATAATCCTTACCCCTTGACAAGAGATGACAAAACATACAAAATCCAACCATCAAACATCCTCCCCCTGCGCTTGGGGCATCCAACAACATCCAAAATCTTGTGATCCAACAACATCCAAACGTCCAGTGATCTAGCAACATCCAATATCCAAACATCCAACATCAACCCCTTTACTGGGGCATCCAAAATCAAAACATTAGCCTTGTCATATATCGATGACTGGGGCATCCTATAGTAAACATCATCATCACCTTATCCAACCCACCCTTCACCAATCATATCACATCCAATCATCAAATATCATTTACACAATCAATCTATCCAACATTTTCAATCAATCCTATCAAGTACTATTATCCAAACATCTTAACATCCAATATCCAAACATCCAGACTCCAATCACCAAACATCCTACCCCATGTGCCTGGGGCATCCAAAATCCAAATCATCAAAATCCAATATCCAACATCCAACATCAAAAACATCATCAATAAAAGATGCTATCTAATTCTACCAGGGACAACAAAACATCTAACAAGAATCCAAATAACTGTACCCCATCACTGTGGAATCATATATCCAAAACATCAACCCCTTGACTGAAGCATTTGAACAACCAACATCATCAAATTCAACATCCTTTCATCCAAAATCATAAAACCTCACCCTTGTCATACATCATTGACTGGGGCATCCAAAATCCAAAAATCTAATATCTCCTAATCATTTTCTCATCATCTACTAACTTGGGTCTCTCCTCTTTTTGAGTGGTTACTTGACTTGTTCGCTTCTGCCTAACCCCTCGAGGGGGAATCATATCACCATCCTATCATCTTCTACTTCTTATTTGAACGATCATTTCTACGCAATAATCCTTCAAAGAGGGGAAAATGTAGACACCTAAAATGTCTACATGACTAATTAGCGTTAATCATGTCCTGTAAATAGCTTATCATCATCCATATAATAATTAATCGTAATATTAATTATTATTATTTAATCCATTTTATCATATTTCTCCCTTTATCATTTTATCGTAACATTCCAATTTTAATCCTTTTAAATCATTATTATATCCCATTTCACCATTTTAATTCATTAATCTCTTTAATTCATCGTATTATTCTATTTAATTCTTCATTAACATTTATATGAATTTAATATTCCTACATTTGACCTACCACCTACCCTACACATCCCTACACCTAGCCTTTCCATCAAATCTCATCATTTATTATCCTAATCACATCATTTAAACTAATCTAATCCTAATCATGTGCACATCCTCACCTCTAAATATAGAAGCTTCTTCACTCTTCCCTCCCATTTTCAAATATTCAAATGCATCTACACTATTTTATTGAATTTTTAATTCAATGGAAATCCCTCACAAAATCTAGAAATTTCCATTCTAGAATCCTCCAATCCTCTCATCAAATTCCAACCCTTGGATTCAATTCACCATGGTAATATCTTAACCATTCCATTTTCCACTCACAAGCTATAAATTGAGCTCTCCTCTTCCACGAGAGCACATCTTAGAAATTCATATCAATTTTTTGTTATTTTATCCACTATATCATCCATCCAATCTATCTTCAATCCAAACCAATCCTTCATCCTTCATCCTTCATCAATAATTCATCAAGTAATCAAGGGGAGGTGCTGTCCAAGTGCATCCACATCTAAATCTGAAGCAATCCAAAAACCATCAACAACCAATCAAGAGAAAATCCAATCATTAAAGGAGGAGAATTCCGCTTATAGGTAAGTGCATGTATATTGCTTTCTCCCTCTTTCCATCTTGCTCTATTGGAGGTAGTTGATTAGCTGTGTTAGATTTTGTATTGTTGTGATTTCATAATCACTTAATTTGTGCATGCTAACACAAATTTTTCATCTACACTTAGAATCAAAATTTGACATTACTTGTTCTTCTTGTATAAGAAGAGAACTTAGGGTTTGTAAATCTGAAATGTTTTGTTTTGTTTGTATTTAGAATTCAAAATTGAGATGAAATTTCTAAATTTTTCATGGATATTTAATTGAACAATAAAATAAAGTAATTTATCATGAATCAAATTACTACCACATCCATCTAATTGTGATTTAATATTTTTTACTTTTGCTAAATAATTAATAAATTTTTCATCTCCCTTCATGGGAGTTGTCATAAGCTCTAAAATTATTTTAATAACTTTTGTGAGCAAACGTGTACCTTCATGCATTGACTCCAACTATGCCCAAGCTTCACTAGGGATTTCAAGGTTTCTGATATGAAGGATAAAGTCATCTTGTATGCTACACAATATAATCAACATTGTCTCTTGTATTTTCTGTTGATATGAGGCAACATTATCAACAGTTTCATGTCTTACGGTAGGAGATTTCTTTGTTCCATTTGCAACTTCCCACAACTTTCAAGCCATGAATTCTTCTTTTAAATAGATTTTCCAAATGTTGTAGTTGTTTGCATTAAACATTTGTGATTTGTCAATTGTAAATTGATTAGATCCCATTTTTGCGTAAAATATGATAACAAATTAACAAACATGGATTAAATAAGAGTTCGATAGATAAATCCACCTATCATATTTCAATCCTCATAATTAATCTCAATCACTTTTACATCACAAAAAATAGAACTTGTATAAAAAGAATCTATACACAAAAAAATTAAAACGATATCAATAATCCGAATCAAAACGTGAGTGAATTTTATTTTAGTTTTGTAATAAATTACGATGACAAAGTCATTAAATAAAAGTGATAATTTTTACAAAAGTTTGTCATATAGGAATGATATTTACGATGAAAAAAAGTTTTTAATTTGTATAGTTTGATAAAAAAATTTATAAGAAAATTCTTATAAATATTTTTTGTAATTTTTTTTTTAAAAATGACTATATATAGTTTTTTTTTTGGGCTCTTGCCCATATAATCAACTTGATATGATATGAAGATCTCTTAAATACACTCAGTCGAGCTATTTCATTAGATTGCTTAACTATTCAAATTATATTATTTAAACCATGTTAACCGAATTCTAAAAATATTCAAACTTAGTACCAATCGAATGCAATATCAACCATATTACCACTGCCAATATTTTCAAAGGATTTTGGCCAAGACACTTTAATATTGACTGAGCCACCAACTATGCCCATGAGGGGAAACAAACACAAGGGGTGGTGTGCCCTAAGTCACAACCATCGTCACCATATGGGAAGGCTTATAAAGCCTTCCACACCACTATTCCATCCCTAATGTGGGACTAAAACCCACACAAAGAAGACATGAGGGTGGTCAGGGAAGTAAAGGGACCTACAAGGGGGCCACGTGGTGGTGCGCAAGGAGGCTGTGTAGGTGGGGTGCAACATGTGCCACTTGGCACGATTTTAGGAGGGGTCGCTATAGAAGGGGGCCGCTCCAATATAGTTGATAGCGTTAGATTTATGTTTAGGTTTAATTTAATATAATTTTAAAATATATTTCATATATTTATTGATTTCGGTTAGGTTTAAATATATATAGGTTTTTATATAGTTATATATAATTATATATATTAATATATAGTTGTATAAAAAACTATATATGGTTTTATAAAGTATGAATACTATATATATTTTCTGTATAGATTTAGATAATAATAATTATAAAATTCTGAATGAACAATTCAAAAAATAAAATAGGGGTTCATTTTTCAAAATGTAAAAAGGACAATATTACCAGGAGACTATGGTTTTTACATGACTAATGAAAAAATTCAAATGGCCTATTTTCCCGAATCTTGTCTCCTATGCACTTATTTTTCACTTGGAATTTTTTACTTGTTTTCTTGAATTTCTGCATACATTATAAACTATACAAAATATTTCAAGTATTTAATAGTTCTTACCTTGATTTTGCAGGTCGGGTAATTCAAATGAATTTTCACTTCACTGTGGAGACTCCAATTAACTTCCACCTATGTAACTAACATTCAAAAAAGGAAGGGAAGGGGATTATATAATATTTCAAATAGCCTGCCTAACTTCATAATGGTTGCACCCTTTCATTTAATAAGTTAAATTAATTTTAATTATCTCGCTCTGGTACCATGTTAAGGCCGAGATATTTAAAATGAAATAATAAATAATATTATTTAAACATTATAAGTTAACATTAAAATGAATGAAATAAATAAAGGAACACATTGACACATGATTTAATGTGAAAAACCCTTAAATGGGTTTAAAACCACGAAGAATATTTCATTAATGTGAGAAAAATTTACATCACAATCTAGTAACTCCTCCCTCCTACTCTCTGGGTTTTACCCATGATCCTTAAATATTCACATGATTATTTCGAATACATTTTGAATATGACCCATAGTTATATATAAATAACCTGAAGGGTTATGCCTATTAAGTGACGGGGCACATCCCGATTTTAATTAATAACTAATAAAACCTAATCTAAAGTTTATATTTAAATAATAAAAATATAACTATTCTAGATTATTTAACTATAAACTAAACATTATGATGAACTTAATATTATAAATCTAACACACATAGCTTTGTATTTATATGATCCCCTTGTTTGAATTTTGTAATTGACAACTAAAATTCAGACCCATAAGAAAACAAGATGCCCACAAGATAAAAAGAGGCCTAAAAGGGGCAAGCAAGATACAAAGAGGTCAGGGCTCCTAGAAGGGGACATGGGTGTCTGGCGTCCTGGCATCCTAGCTAGGTACTGGTGTCCAGAGTTAAGAAATATAAAACAATGAATAATCAGACTGGGGTGTGGGGTGTGCAAGACCAAAGAGGAAACTAGAAAGATAGAAAAAGAGGCCAAAGGTAGATGTCAATTACTAGTTTTCTCACTTAGGAATCATATGAATAGTGTTATGTGATTAGGACCTAGAAATGTACCCAAGTGTATGATTTAGTGTCTACATTTTCCCCCACTTTATGTTGTTGAGTGAATACTCAATAACATAAAGTAGATAAGATATGTGTACCTGATAACCATGTAGATCGATGGAGAAAGCATGTGCCGAAGAGACAAGAAAAAGTGTGGAGTGATAAAATGAAGCATGGAAGCTAAGGAAGAGGAAGTGACCATAGGGGTGAAGCATATGAGTTGTGTCATGTTTGTATCTGTTTTCGTTGTTATCTGTGCTTGATGATGTGGGGTTGATTCTTGTTGCATATTAAGGAATGGACCTACAAAAGAAGAGCAAAAGAGTAGTCAAAGTCATGTATATGTGAAAAATTTGATCCATGTACCTAAAGAGTATGTAAAATGCAAAAAAGTAGTAAAAGGAACATGTGCACCTGATCCATGATGAGTGAAAATGATAGAAAATATCCCAAAAATGGTGTAGAAGAATGATTTTTTTGGGAAATCTCATGCAAAGAATGATTTTTTCTGGTGATCTCACACTAACTGCACGAGTTTTTTGGGTGATCTCACGCCATGACAAGAAGAAGTGTTGAGGAGAAAGGTCTAGTGTTATTCTCCATCCTTGACTACTTTCCAAAGTTTATACACCACTACAGATGGTGTGATCCTACTTTGTTCTAGTTTGATCAAGTTCAATATAGTTTGATCTAAGTAGAAAATGAAGGAAATAATGCATTTTGATTATTGGAGGACTATGCCTGTATTGAGAAAATGCTCTGTGAAATGCTGAAAAATGTGTTGATCTGAGAAAAAGACTATAACTACCCCTGGTCATAGGTGCCCAGGAAAGGTCAAGAGCACCCAAGTACTCATGTTCTGTATCTGGGCACTGACGTCTGTGCTAAAACTAAGGACCCAAGTCAGAATCTGGTCCATCTTTATGTGAACTGTAGACTATGTTGTTCCTGTATTATGCAAGTGTGAACTATAACTATGCACTACTGTATGGGGTGATTGATTCACCCAATGTATGCCCCCCTCATTTAGGGGTGCATGTGACATCGCTAGGAGGATGCGGCTCAAAGAAGAGGACTAGAAACTGATTTTAAAATTGATACCCTATAGGGGGAGGGAATGTGCTCTGGTAAAAACCAAGGCACACACAAACAAAGTGGCTAGAAACATGTGTTAGTGCAATCATAGAAAAATACACATATAGAAGACAATGTGTAAGCTAACAAGAAAGAAGACAATGTAGATCGTAAAAAGTGGGTTTCAAACATGGGACATCACTCACAATGTTGCAAGATAATTAGGGCCGAAGCGGCCAAAAATCATACAACCAATGAACAAGTAAGACATAGGGCATAGCCCAGTAAACAATGGAATACAATGACAATACAATGACAAAAAATAGTAATGCAAAGTATTAGAAAACTATGGTGGAAAATAGTTCCTGTAAGTAAATTTGTACATGAAGCACCTATTAGCATGTTATAAATATAAAATTATGTCAAAGACATGTATATCTCGATAGATTAGTGTGCTAGTAAAAATAGGAAGTAGTAAAAAAACAAACAATAACACCTATAGTGTGTACGAAAGTAGATGCCCCTAGGAGCCTTAGTGGGACTGGTAAGAGGTACAATGCCAAGCATTCATGTTGGGTGTAAGGATCTATAGAAAGTCTGCATCCATAACTAGAGAAAAAGTGAACATGCATGTGTATATAGAAAATATAATGACATACAAAGTATCTGTCTAACATGTGAAACAAAGTGTACATGTAACTAGTATAACCAAACAAGAGTATGTGCAACCAAGATATGTAGTATACTGTGAATGAGTGAAGATGGAACGTGATATGCAACGTGAGTGTGATAGGAGTAGTGTGCCCCCCGAGTGGATGTATATGGATGTGTATGCGATGAGGTTCATTTATAAATGCCCCCTCAACAGTCAAGAATGAACCATAGAACAAGAGTGCATCATCGGGAAATGGTTTGATAGTGTACGCTAGATAGATAGATCAATGAAGCATAGAACGTAAAGAGTGTGAGTGAGTATGGTTCATTTCAGATTTAGACCCTCAACAGTCAAGTATGAACCATGGAACTAGAGTGTGTCATAGGGTAAGTGTGATGTGTGAAAATGTGATGCTAGAGAGATGTGTCGTGAATGCACCGAGTGTGAAATGTGTAGTGTGTATGATGTGAGGTTCATGGAATGTAGTATGCCCTCAACATTCAAGTGTGAACCATAGAAAAGAGTGCATCATAGGGTAATGATGATACAAGATGTTTTTATCAATGTGTGTATGATGAAGGAGAAATACTAGATGTGAAACATGAAGCTAAATAGTAGAAATGTGCGAAGACACTTGATAATGCTAGAAGGGGGAGAGTAAGCATGATGCCCCCAAGTGTATGATGATGAATATGTTATCTGAAAAAAGTGAAGGGTAAGGGTCCTCCACCCGATGCTTGCAGAGATAAAGGCATGTGACCATGCTCTGAGATCATGATGTAGAGACAAATGATATATCAGTGAATGAGACCTATGTGCATGAGACCTAGGAGGTGATGAAAACCTATGTGAAGGAGACTCCAGAGGTGATGAACACCTATGTGAAGGAGACCTGAGGTGATGTGCACCTATGTGAAGGAGACCATGGAGGTGATGAACACCTATGTGAAGGAGACCGAGGAGGTGATGTATACCTATGTGAAGGATCATCTGAGTGGTGGACCTAGACTGATGGGATGGACTAGTGGACCGATGAGACCGAGTAGGTCGTGTGCGGATAGGAGAGATAGGAGAAATTGGTCTTTAGATTTGAGAGGTCCCGGGGACCTAGATTCTCTAGCAAGTGCAATGGAAACCTCAAGAGGAGGTTACGGCCATGGTGTGCATGGCGAAACACCTTTGATGGTGATTACTTTCTTGTTGTGAATGAAATTTAGACACAAGTGATTCATGGAAATGATATCCTGAGTGACATGGAGCCAAGGAAGACCTAAGAGCATGTCACAACCTTGACTGAAGGAGCCACGATGGATGACACAAGCATGGTAAGAGGCCCAACTATTACTGGAATCTTGACAAAACCATAATATTTAGGAACAAGATATGAAATATGAGATAGATAGTTAATAACAACTAGAAGTGTAATAGAGCACACACTCATATGAATCCATGGGTCAATCAATGTATTATTGATAGCATGATATCCAATAGAAGCATTGATATGTAATGTGTAGAAGAGAATGTAGCATGATAATCATGAGCAAAGAATGTAATGAGTGGTGGTGATGCATCAACGTGAGAAACTAAGAAATCAAGAGCCCCCAATGAAGGAGGAGGCACTGCATGATATGTGTGATTAGTCTGAAGAATCAACTTTGATTGTCATGCTTAGGGAGAGGATCATTGAAAATTTTGAGCTTTTTGTTGTCATTGACCGATGTAGATGTTGAAGGCTCTGGAAGCTCTATTGCATTATTGTCGATGAGATCTTGAATAAGATGTCAGAGTTTGAAACATCGATTTGTAGAATGCCCAATGCATTGATGATAGTCACATCTGAAATTTTCATTATAATTGTGTCCTTTAGGTGAGATGGATCCAGATTAAGTGGAGGTAGAAGCATAATAAGATTGCTCTCAACAAGTTGTGGCAATAGAATATGTGGAGCACAAGGAAACTTTGTGAATGTACACTTTGGAGGTTGCCATTGAAGCTTTTCAGGAGTAGAGACAACGTTAATAGTAGATTTTGCTTCAGTAGGCTTAGTAGATGGCTTGAAAGTTGATTTTCTTTGAAACCGAGTAGAAGATGAAAGCTTGATCATGATATTTAAGATTTACCCATAGATAATAGTTTTACTTTCACGTAGCTTAAGTGTATGGCATAGCTGATCAAATGATGGAGATTTCTCAAAGATGACACTTTCTTGCAAAGGAGGTAAGATACTTTGGACAAATAGATCTTGAAGTTCAGAGTCTGCGAGTACATTAGACATCTTAGCTAAGTTGTTCTTATATCGTAAAACATAATCCGCTAGATGCTCATTAGATCCTTGTTTAATTTGTGCGAGTTGAGCATAGGATATCTTAGAACTGATATTGATTGAAAAATGAGTGAGAAAAGCATCGATAAATGCGTAAATGATGTTACTGAATGAATAGGTAGATCGTAGAACCAACACATTGCATAATCTTGGAGGCTTCTAGGAAAGAGCTTTGCTAATAAAGTATGATCATCTGCATAATCTAGACATGCCACATGAAATGCTTTGAGATATGCTCTTGAGGATCACCATGGCCTTTGAAGGTGGGAAACTTAGGGGTGATGAAATTTAGAGGAAGTTGGATAGGCTTGAAATGGTGGGTGTGAAAGGAGTGTGAAGGAGTAAAGTGGAATCAAGAGATGGAGATGCACGAGAAGTAGCAAAAATATTTGAAGTTGATGAATTTGAGTTTTAGCAAATCCTATATAAAGAAGTTAAATCAGGAGTGTTTGAATTAACATTTGAAGAAGAGCTGAATGGTTCTGCATTAGAAGCATTAGGTTGAATGATGGGAGTAAAAATAGTCTAGTGGGAATGGAAATATAATTGTTAGGGTAATATGAAGGGGTTGAGTGGAGGCCATGAATAGCCAAGGAAGAACCCTTCGATAAGGGGTGTCCCCCGTGAAAGTAACATCTCGAGAAGGGGATTTTTAGCTGAAGAAATAAAAGCATGAAGAATATGTGGAAGATGGTGAGGGATTGTCATGCAAAGCTTGACAAAAATTGGTAAGCTTGTCTAATTGCTCTTGATCAACATTGGTGTCCTCATCATATGATTTTTCACTATCAGATGTTTCAATGTTTTCAAGAGGAACATTTTGAGAGTTAGAAAAGGGGTTATCAGATTCAACCATTGCTTTAGAAACCCTACGGGTAGATGGAGGGAGCTCTATATGCTCAAAAGACCCAAAATGACCACTATGGGTGACGGAGCATAAGAAGAAAACCCTAGAAAGAAGGTTGGAGTTTGAGCTGATGGGTTCACCAAATGATTTAACAAATATTGAAATTTTGTTAAAACCTAATTGCAGAGTCACATATGATAAATAAAATAATAAAGTACAGATCTGACACAAGCAAATAAGCTAAATAAAAATAAAACCCTAGGTGCAAGAGAGGGAATAGAAGACTTAGTTGATTTCACAATTGATCCTGAAGTGTGTAGAACTAAAGACTAATGAACAAGAGGAGGAAATTATCACAACCACACTTAAAAATTTTAGAACTGTCAGAATGAGCTGGACTAGGGCGCCTTGGCTAGGTCAGGGGCGCCTAGGTGGAGACCTCTGCTTTTAGGCGCCTGTGACTGTGAAAATGGTCAGAAATGATTTTTCTTGTGTCACACCAATGTCGCTAACCTTCATTATTGGTCACCTGTATGTCACACTATGTCCACAAAATTCACCTGTAACCTGTAAAAAGAAATGATCTCCTGCAAAACCCCAAAACACATCAAATCCTAAAAAGAAAAATATGCAAATGGGGAGTCAGACTGACCCCAACGGTCACCTGACAGAGTGAAATTACAACCAAGCATTGCACTACATCTCAGACTCCATGTAGTTCTGTGTGCATGTGTGTAGAATAATCATGCCCTAGGAATGGCTCTTGTGCAAGATGCACTTGATAACGAGTAATAACTAGATGTAGCAATGTAAATAGATGTGTGGATGTCAAAATGAACTTCCCCTCCTATGAAGTGTATGCAGAAAATGCAGTCCCTTGTCCCTTGAGTGAGTGCTAGATGGATGCTTTGATGCTCTTAGAATGCCTTTGGATGCAACCTTAGGTGGTGATAGTAGATGCTTAGAGCTTGGTCCTTTATTATGGTCACATAGCTTTGTATTTATATGATTCCCTTGTTTGAATTTTGTAATTGACAACTAAAAGGCCGACCCATAAGAAAACAAGATGCCCAAAAGATAAAAGAGGCCCAAAAGGGTGAGTAAGATACAAAGAGTTCAGGGGCACCTGGGATGGCATCTTGGTTGGGCACTGGTATCCAGAAGTCAAGAAAGATAAAGAAATGAATATCAGATTGGGTTGTGGGGCATGCAAGTAACTAAAGAGGAAACTAGAAAGACAGAAAAGAGACAAATATAGATGTCAATTACTACACTTGGTCAACAGGAACAAAGTGTTACTGTCCACTGGTAAGAATATTGCAACTGATGGGTAGCGGGGAAGAATGCAACTAGCTAACTATAGGAATATCAATGATGGGTTGGGAACCTTATGCCTTATAATCTATAGAACATCTCAACAACCTATTTTAATGAGGTATGGCAACAATGCAACGGTTGCCCATGTAAGCAAGGTACCATGTGGGAACATGATTTGACCACCACCCCTGTTAACATCCATGACCTCTTCCCTTCAAAGATTTAATGTAGGTTGTTGGTTGGTAAGGAAAATTTGAGGTTCTCCATCATCATCATAGTCATTGTAAGCCTTGCCCTCCTCATCATCACTGAGGGGATGGATGTTTATCAAATGTAAATGAACTCTTTTGAAATTGTTCCAAACTACTTCTCTGTGAGTTGCATCGCCATATAGAGTCTGAGATATTATGCAAGGGATTTCTTGTCTTGTGTCTACTTTGTAACATGGATTATGCATCACCTTATATCAAGGAAGGGAAAATTCATGTTTTATGGATTTTTTACTTCCCTAGCTTGGTTTTTTTGTGTTTCTTTCCTTCCATTTCATTTAGTAGGTAACCAAAACATGTGTATCATGTTTTCCCATCTTCTTGCAGGACTCAAATATGTTATGCCTCACATAAAATGGAGATTCTAACGTTGTCCTTATGATTTTGTCACCTGTAATGTCTACATCCTCATCCTATCTTTGTTCCTCTTCAATGAGCCCAATCACTCACTTGATAAAAATGCTCAGCATCTCGGTCACACATGTTGGCTTGAGAATACTTTTCATAAGCTCTAAGCTCAACCCTTCCACCATATTAGATCAGTTAAAGTCCTCATGAAACAACTCAGTGGGCCATCTCCTGAGCTAAATGCTCTCACGAATTTCCTGAAGATTCTATGCAATTTCTTTGGTTTCTTGGCTATACCAAGGCTTCAATGGGATGTATGAAGGTGTCTTGGCAGATGTGTATTGCGATTTTTCCATTCAAATTGCACTAGTGGGTCCCAAGCATCTTCTCTAAGTTTCAGAAACCTTGAAACCTGAGAAAGAACCAAGACAAGGAAAAATTCCTCCTGTGAAGTTCATTACTTTCCTTTGAACGCTTCAGCTTCCATTGCCTTTTCACGAGTTGTCCAATTTTTCCTCCAGGGGGATCAAATTATCAAAATAAGAGTTCTCCATGTCTCTCATCATATTTTCAAATTGTCACTGACCAAATGAGCTTCGAAACTACATTCCTTATAGTGCAAATTTTCTGTACATCACTCTACCATGGATTAAGCTAGTCACCAACAATTTGTTGGAAATCACCAATGATCTCACCACTTTATGTCTAAAAAAATTATTAATTGGCCTCCAAGCCTGGCCAACATTACAAGTGCGGGTAATTCCTAGACATAAAATCATGCACATTTAGAAGTATGTGCTTCCTTTTAGGTCTCCAACTCTCAAATAAAAAATCAACATACAAAAGCATGTATTTATCAAATCCATTTCAGATTTCATAGACATTCGGGAAAATATTCCCCTATCATTGTTTGGTCATGATGTATATAGGTCGTGAAGACACATTGGTTACCCTATCATTTGACTTCATGATCATGTAACCCTCGTCTTTGTGGCAACACCCTTTACTCAAGACCATGTATCCTGATACACCATAGATACCATACAATTTTGGGATTCATTTCCTGTAGCTTACTTCCTATGAGTCATATGTCTATAGGTTCAAAACCCATTGGTTCCCCTATGACTTGAATCCAATCTGGTTGCACCAAGTCCACCTTTGTGCCAATTAACTTTCATGCCTAGTTCTGGGGCATCTCATTTTGAAATACACCATAATACAAATATATATCATCTCACAACCTGTTAAAACTCTTGATCATTACACTTCATTGAAATGACCCCTAGTTTGAGGGGGGACTGCCCATCCAACATCAAATTAGAAAATTTCATTTGTCTTTGTCTAGCAGCTTGCTTATCACAAACCACTTGACAACAGGGGGAAATTTAGACACTTGTTTTTTGGTTACACCCCTCACACTCTCATTTAAAAATCCTAAAACCCATCTCACTAGCCTAAACCATGACTTTAATCCCATAAATCATGTTTTACCCTCTCATAAAACATATTTACATATCTCAAAACCCATGACCACCTAGAAAACACCCATAACCCTCCCTAGCCTATTTTGACGCTAATCACATCCATAACCCCTTCTTAACCATGCCTTACTCATCCTCATAACTAATTTATCCATTTGGAAGTGGTTGAAACCTCTTCCAAGTGGGTTTTCCTACATTTTGTGGATCGTTATTGACTCTAATAAAATAATTGGTGATTATAAAAGCACAATCAAAACCATTCAAATGCATCCCCAAACATTCTATAACAAATATATGAAGCATTGTGAACTGAGGCAACGTCAACACAACCACCATGACGTCTCTCAGAACCCTATTATACCCCTTGGAGTGCTCAAAAACTGTTTCAATACATACTTAACTCTAGCAACCTATTTTACACAGTAAAGGTAAGTATATACACTTATTTACATCGTCAAAATCTTTACACACCATAAACAAGACTAAATTAACCTTTTAATCAAGTGTTCTGCAACCAATTTGTCTATTATCATAGAATAATATTAAGTGATTGCCAATGATTCACTCTAAATCACCAATGACATATGTCATTTTGTCCTTTTCATTACACTTCACATATTTTTAGTCAATACCATCATGTTTTATATCTAATCTTCTTGTCTGTAAGTTTTTTCTGTAGATGACTATATCTGGATAGGCACACCCCATCACCAACACCTACAATATTCTAATTGCGTAATATCCATTCGTGTGGGAATAGTTTTATATCACACACAAAATAAACCTATGTGTCATTTCCATCACACTTGAAATTGAAGATATCAAGAATCAACTTGAAGTGATACACAAAATATAGGATGCAACTGAACAAGCCTGGTTCAGGTACTTCTTGGAATTCAAGCTCGCCATAGCCATCATCTAGGCCATTTATCAAGAAAAACCCTATATTTCCATCCCCTTGTATCTTTACCCATCCTTGTAATTTCCAATTATCATTATATAATTATTATCACTTAATTGTTAAAATGAAGTATGACATCCTTCAAGTAATCCCATTGGTTCCTGGGATGGAATTTTTCCAAGAAGCTCGTTCAATTTTTTATTTAATATCTATCTTGTTTGCATGTCTTTGCATGTATATTCCCTTGCTCATTGGAAGGAGGTATCCACATATCCCTTGCATCCATTCACCTCAACATTGCATTGTCAGTGCAACTGTCGTTAAAACATGTTGTCCTCCAAGTTTTTGGTGTTTATCATATTATTGTACTAACCAGAATTCACCTCAAAAAATTATGAAAGAAAAAGTAGAAGCCCAAAATCAAAGGGAATAAGCACCACAAAAATTAGAAAATGAAGTATCTTGGAAGAGGTAGAAAAAATTATAAGTTGATAAACTTATGGACACCGTGCAACCCGTAACAATTTTTTTGGAAATACCGACCACCACACATAATCAACCAAAAAAAATAATCAGTGCCACATATATTCCACCCTTTAGTTCTAAGTAAGTCATAATGAAAAAAAGTGTAAGCTAGTCCTTATTTCATCTCATGTTCACACTATAGTGCACCATAGTTACTAGAAAAATTTGAAAAGTACAAAATCTCAATAATTAGCTAGCACAATCAAGTTAGATCTTGAGAATATATCATTACAACTACAAATTTAAGAGGTGCATATACTTCATGAAAGTATTTTTGCCTCTATAATGCAATTGGAAAAATAGAAAATAACCTTGAGGAAAAATTTGCACAATATTAAGTATCAAATTGAAGACAATGATCCACAACTTATCACTGACACAATAGGTGAGTAGGTAATTAATGCCCAAGTGTAACTAACCAATATGGTCAATAAAATCATGGACAACTTGTAGAAACAAGAGATTATAAATAAGTTTCATGCTCAAGTAATTTAATCAAAGAAATAAATGAAGTACATATATAATGTAATTGGAAGGATAAAAAGTAACCTTAAAGCAAACATTGCACAATATTAATAATCAAATTGAAGACAATGATCTACAACTTATCATTGAAATAATAGTGAGTAGGTAATGTTCAGGTATAGACACTAAATCACACACTTTGGGTAATTATTTAGTCTTGATTTTTTTAATACTCTTCATATGGTTCTTGAGTGAAAAAGAGTACTAATTAACCCATCGTCTTTGGTCATCCTGATTTGTTTTCTCTTGCTAGTTTGGATCTTTCACCTATACTTTCTTAGTTTGTAATTTTATACCGCGGTTTCCTTATTTTTGACTTGGGCACCCAGCCAGGACTGGGGCACCCCAGGAACCCCAATCCCCTCTGGGTGCCCCGATCCTCTTTGCACTTTCCTCTCACTTTTTGGAAACTTTCTATCCATTTGAGATTTCTATATTTTTGGTAGTCAACCTTTTTGGGGTCAATTACGAAATTGAAACAAGAGAACCATATAAATATAAAGTTGATTACCTAAAAATGGAAAATATGTGTAAGTTAATATAATCTAGAACAACATGTAAATGTAGTAAATGACTATGGAAAATGACCTAAACAACTATGAAAATGGAGAATGATAAAAACTTATAGTACTAAGAGAGTTGGAATGAACTCAAATGATTGGAGAAGCTCTTCGGGCTATGTCGTAGAATGAACAAAATAATCTGGAAGTAATAACAAGTGTGTAGAGGTCCCAAAAAGGACTGATTTGGGATGATTCTCTGGACTGGAGCATCTAAAAAGGGACTGGGGTGTATACGGGTGCTCTAGTACTGTAAAATAGGTGCGCTGGTCTGTGCAATAGCTATGAAATTGAGTTTCACAGGTTCGACAGGTGGTCTGAAACCCTTGCTATATGTCACATCAGATTCATTGCACTGCGTCAGGTGTCACTGATAATCCTAGATGTATAGAAGAATTATTAAAAACCAAAGATGAATATCAAAAACCATAAAAAAGAAGAATGCAAATGAATGGGTCAGACTGACCTCAGTTGCCACAACAATGGGCTTACTGATTAAGTGTGCTCTTGTGTGTGTGTGAATAATGTGCCAGTGCTCTTATGTTAGTCACTTTGTGAAGTAGCGAGACAATAACTAAATGTAGAAAATATAATAGAATGTGTGCATGGAATAGAATAGAATCCCTCCTCCTATGCTTGTGTGATGCAGATGAACCAATTTTGTCCTATGTGATGGAGCTAATGGATGCAAATGATCTCCAAATGGTTGTAACTCTAGATGGATGATAGTAGTGACTAGTGCTTGGTCCCTCATTATGGTCTCATAACTTTATATTTATAGGGTTCTCTTGATCTAATTTTGTAATTAACCCTGAAATGGTCAACCACCAAAAAGATAAGAAGATAAAATGGCTAGAAAGAGCCCAAAAGGTCGTAGGAAAGTGGGAAAAGGATTAAGGTGCACCCCTGGTGGGACCAGGGCACCCATGGGTTCCCCAGTACTGGCTGGGCGCCCCAGTCAAGGCTAAAATAATGCTAAGATGACAGGAATTTAACTGACTGGGCATGTGGGTGCAAAGGTCATAAATGACGAAATGAAATAAAGTAATATGGCCAAAACATGGGGGTTAATTAGTACTTTCTTCACTCAAAAACCTTCTAAATAGTAGTATGAGACGGAGACTAAATAATGTCTAAGTGCATTATTTTGTGTCTACATTTTGTCCCCACTTTATGTTAGTGAGCGGAAAAATCTTGGTAACATAAAGTAGAAAGAGATGCATACCTGATGTTCCATGAAGATTATAGTAGAAAACACGCTGAAGGACTAGACAAAGTGTGGAATGACAAAAGGATTGTGTAGCATGGAAACTAAAGATGAAAATGCACAAAAAAGTGATGAGAGTGAACCTAGGGTGGAAATGTGTGTGTAGCTGTTGATGTGTGTGATGTACCTGCATGGTTATGTATGGTGTGTGCTATAGTGAAGTGTTATGTTGTTGTTGTTATCCCCATTTGACTGCTTGTTTCTCATACAACCGGACCTGCAAGGAGAAAACGATCAAGTTAGTCAAATATGTATGTATGTATGTGTAAAAATGCAATGTAAAAGATGCATGTAAAAGTATGTAAATGTAAAATATACAAATGAAAAAGCATTAAATGGAACATGTGCACCTGATCCATGTCGAGAAAGAGAGTGTAGAAGGATATCCTGTACTACTGGGTTTTTTGGGCGATCTGACGCCATGGGTCGAAGAAGTATAGGGAGAAATTCCGTTGTATCCTCCAATCTTTAACTGCTTCCCTGAATGTGTGTGAAGAGATCTCTGTATGTCCTTAGTTTTTTGGGTGATTTGACGCCACTGGACCAAAGTAGTATAGGGAGGAACACCCACTATAACCTCCATATCTTATAACTGCTTCCCATAATGCTAAGGAACCATGTCCTATAAAATTCTACGCTGTGTATGGGGTTCATAGAATGGTTTGAACCCACTCACTATATGTAACCCACAATGCCAAGGGTGGAAAGTGCATTGAACTGAACCGATGTAAATAAACTATGTTAATTATGGAAAACCCCAAATGATGCCCCCTCTTTGGGGGCGCATACGACGTCACTGATAGGAGAATGCGGCCCCAAAAGAGGACCAACCACATGAAATATCGAAACTATGCCCTTCAGGAGAAGAGAATGCGCTTGGTAGAAACCAAGGCGCGCACAAACAAGAAGGTTAGCCAAAGACAAGTGTTAGTATGAACAAACATGCATATAGAAAACAAAATAATGTATAAGCTACGCAAACAATGTAATAAGACTACCAAAAAAATAATAATATAAACACATCAAGAAGATAAGTAAGCCGCACAAAGTAGGGCTTGCAAACATGGGACATCACTCACGATGTCGCAAGACACGTAAGGCCATCATGGCCACAAAAAAACAAACAAGTGTGCACACCAAACATAGGGAAAGGCTCAACAAACAAGAGAAAACAATAGACAAACAATGTAACAAACAAGTATGGAAGAAAATATCCCTGCATAACAAATGCTGTACACATGAAGCACCCGTTAGCATGTTAGAAAGATAACTAGTATGCCAAAAGCGTGTATAACCAAGTAATGTAAAGTGCTAAGTACAAAATGAAACAATAACACCTGTGAGAGACGAATGTGGATGCCCCCAGTGACCAGTGTAGGAAGGGTAGAAGGCAAAGCATCCATGCTGCATGTAAGATACCTGTATCTGTGATCACAACTAGAAAAATACGTGAACGTGACATGTGTGGATGATATAGATAAATGACATACAAGTAATCTAACTAGCATGTGTAATAAAGTGACCATGAACAAGAAAAAGTAAGCAAGAGTAAAAAAACCATAATATGTAGTATGTTGTGGATGGATGGACATGGAATGCAAAATGGAGTGATAGGAGTCGTGCATGCCCCCAAGTGAATGGAAATGTATGCAGTGAGGTTCATTTGTTTTTTCCCCTCAACAGTCAAGAATGAACCGTAAATGAGAGTGCGTCATCAGGAAATGGTCAAATAATGTGTGTTGTGTCTAACACACTGTGATGAGTGAGTATGTATGTGTAGTGATGATGATATGTAACGTATATAGAAGATGATGTATGTGAACCTTATATCCCTAAGACATATATCACTACAAGATGATCGAAAGAGTGATAATGTAGCCTAAAGCGTACATCACTACAAGATGAATGGTAAGGGAGTGGTGATGTAGCCTAAAGTGTATACCACTATAAGATGATAGAGTAGGTGACCATTTAGCCTAAATCATATGTCACTAACTTAGTAATTTCGCATGATAAAGAGTCGAAATGTTGAATGTGTAAGTATGATAAGGTCCATTTTATTTGTAAAACCTCATCAATCAAGTATGGACCGAGGAACTAAAGTGCGTCATAGGGTAGTGAGTGCAGTGTGTAGAAGACAATGTAGTATATGTGATGATGATAGACGACTATATGATGAGTAGAATGTGTGAATATGGATGTGTATAGGATGCAATGCAAGAATTCATAGATAGACTAATAGTGTGAAGTGTAATGCTATGTAGATGTGTATAGATAAGTAGTATGTCATGCTAGATGTAAGTGCTAGACTCATGTATGCTGAAGACTAGTATGATGTAAATATGTGTAAAGATTGAAATGGTATAGACTAAATGTAGAATGGATGTATGATGCGAGTATGAATAAATGTGTGGTGCTTAATGTGTAGTGTGTGGGGTTCATGTGTAGTAAGCCCTCAACAATCAAGTGTGAATTGAAGAACCAAGAGTGTGTCATCAGGGGTAATGACAACATGCTAACGTGTGTATGACTATGCCTGATGAGATGATGCTAAAATTGATGCATGCGTGAATGCAAATATGATAGATGCTAATATGAGTGTGGAGGGGGATGTATTAAATGTGGTTACCTCCAAGTTTACATAAATACGTTAGGCTAACCAATGACCATGAAGGATGAGTGTCCTCCATCTGACACATGTGATGGTGAAAATGTATGACTATGCTCTAACAATGGTGGTATAGTAGAAAAATGTTGTGCTGGTGAATGAAGTCTATGTGCATGTGATGGATGAATGTATGAAGAAGGTCGTTACATCACAAAATGCATCAGTGATGGAGATCTATGAGATGCTAAATGCGAAGATGGATGAAGACTCATA
The DNA here is from genome assembly GCA_019776745.2 of Taxus chinensis. NCBI lineage: Eukaryota > Viridiplantae > Streptophyta > Pinopsida > Cupressales > Taxaceae > Taxus > Taxus chinensis. The sequence goes on along the minus strand of CM034147.1, from coordinate 894,173,890 downwards.
CGGAATAAACCAAGGTGGTGACCTATGTCGAGATGCAGTAACTTTCCTAGGAATTGAGATATACTTATGTGTAGGACTAGTGGAACGATGCGATCATGTAGACGATGCTTGATTAGGTGAGATAGGAGTAGATTGTGCTTTGAGCAAAAGAGAATGTGACGTGTTAGAAGAAGTAGATGATGTGCTAGCTACTGTGTGAAGAGATGAAAACCATGGAGTAGATGGAGGGACACCATCAATAGAAATGACTTGATTGTTGTGAATAAATTTGAGTCAAAAATGATTCATATAAATGATAGGATTGAGAGTGATGAATCCAATTAAGACCAAGAAGAATGTCACATCCATAAAAAATGTTTCCAATGAGGAAAGGCACAAGAAAAGTAAGATGACCAACTGTAACATGTAGCTTAACAACAAAAAAGGAATTTTTTGAAAAGGTACTCAATTTGTGATGGAGGATAGCCAAATAGTGTTGAGAAGTGAAATAGAGCATGCACTAATGGGACATGATGGGTCAACCTTAGTGTTGTTAATAGAGGTTGAGCCAATAGATGCATTGATATGTAAATGATTGGATGTGAAAGTTTCATGATAATTGATGTTGGAGAAAGAAATGATTGGTGGTGAAGCGTCAGTGTCTGAAACTAAGAAATCTAAAGCTCTTGATGTAGTAGGAGACATTACGTGTATGAGACATAATTAGCTAGATGAATAGGTCATTTTTGTGTTATGTTTCGATAATGGGTTATTAAAGATCTTGAGTTTATGATTTTCATTAATAGTTGTAGAGGGTGGGGATTCTGGAAGCTCAATTTGACCATTTTCAATTAAATCCTGAATGAGATGTCATAGTCTAAAACAACAATCAGTGGTGTGTCTGATGCATTGATGATAATCACAATAAGAGTGTTCATAAAAATTGCGACCTTTGGGCTGAGATTGATGTATTTGAAGAGGATATGGTAACGTAATAAGATTACCTTGATTAGTTGTGGTAGAAGAACACCCAGAGGTACACTAATCTTAGCAAAATTATGTTGGTATGGTTGTAGTTAAAGTTTCTTATGAGTAGATATTACGTTTACAATATTTTTTCAGTCGATAGGTTTAGTTGTGGTAGGTTTAAATGTTGGCTTCCTTGAAAATGTGTGGATGATGATGTTTTCTCTTAATACTTCATTTTTCCTATTACCAAGAGTTTAGTCTCATGAAGCTTGAGAGTCTGACAAAGTTGATCAAATGAAGGAGAGGTCTCAAAGATAACACTCTCCTAAAGAGGTGGAAAGAGAATCTGAATGAATAAGTCCTGAAGATCAGAATCCACAAGTACATTAGACATCTTAGATAAATCGTTTTTGTATTACAAGACATAATTGGATAAGTGTTCGTTAGACCCTTTCTTGAGCTGTGCAAGTTGAGCATAGGATATCTTAGAGCCAATGTTAATAGAGAAATGCGTGAGAAAAGCATTGGACAGATACATGAAAGAGACTACCGAATGTATGGGTAGGTCATACAACCAACACATCACATAGTCTTGAAAAATTCAAGGGAAAATCTTAGCTGGTAGTAATATGATTGTTCACATAATCAAGGCATGCTACAAGAAATGCTCAGAGATGTTCTTGTGGGTCCCCATGGACTTTAAAGATAGGTAGCTTAGGAGAGATGAAAATTAGGTGGCAATGGATAGGTCAATATGGTAGGTGTGAAAGGAGTACAAAACAATACTGTAGAGTCTAAATATGGTGCTGCATGTGAGGTAGCTAGATGAAGATGACGGATTTGGGTTTGTAAGTCCTAATATAAAGAGGCCACATCTAGAGAATTCAAAGAAGAACCAAGGTGCATATGAGGAGTAGTAGGGTGAATGGTGGGAGCGGTGGTTGTAATAATGGAAACAAAAACATAGGTAGGTAGAGTAGAGACCATGGGAGTAGAAGAAGCAACTACGGAAGTCGAAGCATTATGAGCTCTCTTAGCGGTGATTAGAGCATGCAAGACATGAGGGAGATGAGTAGGGATTTCATGCAATGCTTGGAAAAATTCAGTAGTAGCATTAATTTGATCTTGGTCAACATTGGTATATTCATCTTAGGACTTCTCACTATCAGTTGTTTCTATCTCATGGAGAGGAACGTGATGGAAATGATCTAGAGGGTTATCATCCATAGTTGTAGATGTATCAGACATTGACCTAGAAGTACGATGCTTAGATGAAGGGAGCTCACAATATTGGAGAGATCCAAAATGACCGCTACGGGTAACAAACCTAAAATGAAAGAAAGATGAAGTAATCCCTAGAATGATAAACAATGAACAAAGATCCTATAAGCGTGGAGATCAAGTTCACAAAAATGATTAGCTAAAAATGGAAAATATGTGTAGTTAATCTAATCTAGAATGACAAGAAATGTAGTAAAGGACTATGGAAAATGATCCAAGTAAATATGAAAATGGAAATGCTAAAACCATAGAGTACTAATAGAGTTGGAATGAACTCAGTTGATTAGAGAAATTCGTTAGGATGTGTCGTATAATGAACATAATAATCTGGAAGTAGAAATGAGTGTGTAGAGGTCTTGTAAAGGATTGATTTGGTATAATTCTCTAAACATGAGCACCTGGAAAGGGATTGGGGTACATGCGTGTAATTTTGTATGTAATATGGGTGCTCTGGTCTATGTAAAAGTTTCGAAATGAGTTTCATAGGTTTGGCAGGTGGTCTGAAACCCTTGCTATGTGCTACATCAGATTCGATGCACTGTGCTTGGTGTTTCTGATAATCCCAGATGTATAAAAGACCTGTAAATTGTAAAATAGGAGTATCAAAAACCCTAAAAAAATAAGAAAGCAAATAAATGAGTCAGATTTACCTCAGCTGCCACAATAGTGGGCTTACTAACTGAGTGCTACACTACATTTCAGACCCAAATGTAGTTCTAGGGCGTGTGTGCATCATGTGCCCTAGGTGATCTTGTACTAGTCACACTTTGTGAAGTAGCGAGAAATAACTAGATATATAAAATGTAATAGAAAGTGTGCATGGAATAGAATAAAATCCCTCCCCCTATGCTTGTGTGATGTAGATGAACCAACCTTTTCCTTGTGATAGAGCTAATGGATGTAACTCTAGGTGGATGATAGTAGTGATTAGTACTTGGTCCCTCATTATGGTCTCATAAATTTATATTTATAGGGTTCTCTTGATCTAATTTCGTAATTAACCCCAAAATTCCCATCCACCAAAAATATAAAGATCTCAAATGACTAGAAAGAGCCCAAAATGTGGTGGGAAACTGTGAAAAGGAATAGGGTGCCCCTAGTGGGACCAGGGCACCCATGGGTGCCCTAGTACTATCTTGGGTGCCCCAGTCAAAGCTAAAATGATGCAAGATGAAAAAAATACTGGGAATGTGGGTGCAAGAGGTCGAAAATGACGAAAGGAAACAATGAAAGATGGTCAAAAGATGGGGGTTAATTAGTACTTTCTTCACTCAAAAACTTTCTAAATAGTAATATGAGATGGGGATTAAATAATGTCTAAAGTGGATTATTTTATGTCTACAAAAGTTATGATACCATAATGAGGGACCAAACACTAAGCACTGCTATCACCACCTAAGGTTGCATCCATTAAAGGATTATATTGCTCCATTTGCATCCATCTAACTCCATCACAAGGGAAAAAGGCTGGTTCATCTGCATCACACTTCATAGGAGGGGAGTTTATTCTATTCCATGCACCATTTACTTACATTCTACATCTAGTTATTGCTTGTTACTCACAAAGTACGAATGAAACGACACCCAGGGCACAATTTCCACACATAGACCTATAACTATATTGGGTCTGAGATGTAGTGAAACACTCATTAATAAGTCCATCCATGTGGAAGCTGAGGACAATCTGAACCCTTCATATACATCTTTCATTTTTAGGGTTTTGATGCTTTTCTTGGGGTTTTACAGGTGATTCCTTTATTGTAGGTTTATAATGGCATTGGCGATCATATAATGACATACACATGACTAAAGGTGAATTTAGGAGAATATCCAACAACACCTTAGAGGAGGTTCCTTGGTCATTTCCATAGACTAGGGTGACCCATGTACCTCTACCCTTATCCAGACACCCAATTCTGGCCAGACCATTTAGATCTTCATTTTCTTTGGCTCATGTGTGACATTTTCCTCCTCCTATCTAGCACGTCTCCACTGCAACATAGTCCTACGAATTCTTCAAATCAGCTAAGGCATTTCTAACCCTCTTTGCACATTAAGGTTTCATATTTCATTTTTTTATTTTCTTGGGTGTATTCTAGTATTCATTTATCCGTTATTTACTACTTCTATAACATCAAATTAGACTACAAATTTTTATTTTATTTTAATAATTTTGGTGAACCCATACTCGATCTTCATGCTTTTAAGATGCTCATTCCTTTCTTATCATCCTCAAGTCTAACCATCATGAGTATATCAATCAATTATTTCTTTCTTGAAAATCTTGATTTAAGGCATAAAGTCCAAAATATTATTGCTACTACTTGAATTCCTATTGATATGCATCCATAATCAGTTTATCAATCATTTGTTGATGAATTATCTCAACATATTGCATTCAAATCTAATCCTCCTACTGATCTCAACACTTTTTACAATGACCCACCCTTGCATATCATGATTCACATTTACAATGGGGGTGTCAAGCACACTTTAGTTGAAAATGGATATGAATTTAACTTATGTACCATGTCATTCATTGAGAATATGGGTATTTTTTCTTGTGATGTTAATCCACCTTGTATTTTACTACATGCACATGATGGTTCTGTTCATCCATGCATTGGTCACTTTACGTTACGCATCGCTAAAGGGCCAAAAAATGTTAACATTGTGTTTTTTGTTATCGAATTTCTAATATCTTATAACTATTTTCTTGGCAGACCATGGCTTCATGCCATGCAATCTATTTCTTCTACTATACATGATTGTTTCAAAATCATACATGAAGGCATTGAATATACTATTTTTCATGAACGTGACCCTTACCAATATAGTGACTGAGATCCTAATACTACTCTTCTTACTCCAAGCACTCATACTACATATGATCATCAACCTATGGACAAACTACCTCATTTGCAACCACTTGAAGGTGCTATTTGTGTGATAGATGATATTTATTCCACTCGACTTGCTACTACTATTGCTATGATTTTTTTATTAGGGGCATGTCCAGTCTACAGATGTCGATCTATTCCTTGTAGCTTCACATGTGGCTCCTTCATTAGTACACCCACCATTTATATGCACAATTTTCATGAATGATTCATATTGGGGGCATATTCCATTTGATCCTACTTGTGATGACATTATATGTACCCATGAGGGATTGAATTGAATAGGATTTTCTTTAGAGGACCTCTACCCTTCACCACATGCTCCACTGTTAGAACTATAATATTAAGTGCATCATAATGTTTAGTTTATAGTTAAATAATATAGAATAGTTATATTATTATTATTTAAATATAAAATTTAGATTAGGTTTTGTTAGTTACTAATTAACTAACTATTAATTAAAATCGGGGTGTGCCTCGTCACTTAATAGACATAACCCTTTGGGTTATTTATATATGACTAAGGGTCATATTAAAAATGTATTCAAAATAATCACGTGAATCTTTATGGATCATAGGTAAAAACAAGGAGTAGAAGGATGAAGGAGTTACTGGACTGTCATGTAATTGTTTCTCACATTAGTGGATTATTATTCATGGGTTTTTACCCATTTACGGGTTTTCCATGTAAATCATGTGTCAATGTGTTCCTTTATTTACTTGTTTATTTATTTCATTCATTGTAATGTTAAGTTATTGTTATTTCTCGAAAGTGCACACTTGTTGAGAGATTACTGCAGGAGTTCTATAAGCTTTCTCTGAATCTCTCACTTTCATAGATATAATGAAAACACCGCAGGTATGTGGGTATACCTATTGTTGAGGTGATTCTATGGTATTAAGGCCAATTCCTTTTTGATGTATCCTAATCTATTTTTAGGGGGTTTAAGGGTAAAAAATGGTTGTAAATGAATTGAAAATGAGGTGATACGCCAAACGTGTCGAGGGCTTTGATTGAGTACATGCACAATCAAATTGTGAATGAATTTTGGATGCACAAACCGATATTTTTGAATAGAATATTAAGGCAAAACACTTTGTGTATTGAAGGAATGAGTCACAACAACACAATAAGATAAACATACACACTAATATTATGTAGAAATTACTAAATTTTTAACAAGGTAAGATGATTAATCAGAGAATTTGACATTCACAAGAATTAATGAGATATACACACCACTGCCAATAATTGGAAAGGCAAAAATCAATTCTCATTCAAGGAGCAAAATTATTAAAATTTGCTTCAGCACTCCTATGTCCAAAAGTCCTCTCCCGTGCCCTGCAATTGCACACAATATATAAAAATATTATTCACCCAACCCATCCTAAAAATATACTAAATTTGAACTCACCCATGCATGATAATTTTACCTTTTTATCATGAATAAATAAAGGAATAAAACTAGACATACTGATTATAATGAGACTTTACTTGCCTTAGTTACAAAAATAAAATTCAGTCCAAGTGTAGTTGATTAATTTATTTTTAATAAAATAGGATCAATAATTTTGGATAATAATAGCCCTTGCTTGCTGTGCAAGTATTATCCAATGTGGATGCAATATTTGTCTTCTTCTTCCTGATGTGACACTTGTAACTTGATCCACATGCAATGATATTTGTAGGCATCTTTTAATTCTGCCCCCTTAGATGCACATGTAAAATTAATCTCCCTATGTGAGAAAAAATAATTCCTTTTCCTTTAATTACTTTGCAAAATACCTACCCATGTATTTCATCAAAACACTTAGCAGAACTCACACACAGAGTCCGTGTGGGAAAAATAGGATGGGATCGAAGGCGCGAAGGAATAGGAAGGTGTCGCGCATGGAGGTGCAGAGTCAGACTTTCGGGACTTAGCCGATTTTGTAGATCAAGTCTATTTTCAGAGGTTGGCATGCGAACACACAAAGTGATGCCGAGACTTGCGCACCACACTTTTTCTATATTTCAAGGATCATATCGAAGCACTCTTGCATGGAAGTAATCCAAGAATAGATTCATCACTCTAGTTAACTGTAAGTGATCTATAGATAGCATACTTGCATGTATGGCTATAATTGTAAACAACACGTGGCTATTATTAGCGTGCGACCTATTTTTGGCATAGTTAGCGGTGAAGGGAAAGTTCCCCACCCTATATATATTAGATGAATCACCTAGTTGATATACCGTGTTGAAGGGTTAGAGATTCATGAGTGCATGAGACTGGATAATTGTAACAGATCCATGCGCGCATGACTATTATTGTATCAAGCCTCTGTATTGTTGTCATGTTTAATATATGAAGAATATTGGCCGAACCAAAGTGTCTTATATGTGTTATCATTGCATGCTATTGATTTCTTGATGATTTATACTTAAATGCATGCCTTTATAGATCTGGTTCGGTATAACTGTGTAATGATGGATTAGTTTCTAACTATATGTCCTTATCGCTTCACCATGCTACCATCCTGCTACAACAACCCTAAAGAGGGACCTGGTACCTTGGCGCATGCTTCGGGTGAGCGCTCAGCCTATGCTGAGTGATGTGCCAGCGTGACTAGGTGTTATCTGAGAATTCTAGGCTGCATCATTGGTTCTGTTTCCGGGACCTCTTTTTCAGTTGTTTTCAGGATGGTTCATGATGAAGACATACCGGCTAACTTTGGCGAGCGTTGAAGAGTGGATTCATGATCTGGAGGAAGAATACACATGAAGGTTTAGCACTGGATCCAGATTTAATGCACGCACTTGGGTAGAGCAGAATTTGTATGACAGTTTGTACGAAAGCTTCTTTGCTATCTTTCCCGTAGAATTATACGAGTGGTTGACTGCATATGCATCTAAGCAAGAATTGGAGGTATCACACACTTGTTTGGACATAGGAGGAATTTCAAACACTATATGATGCTGACTTGATCTAGACTCGTGCGGTAGATACCTGGTTTCATGGTGTTCTAAACAACTATATTCTGGAGTATTCAATTTTGACTTATTCGTGCCTGGAGGTAGCTGAGTTCCAGTTCCTACGGTATCCTAGAGGGATGTATTTGCAAGGTATTCCACTGGTATCAAGATACTGATGGTAACATTGAACTTGGAAGATAAGCCCATGGCAAGTTAAAAATCTCCACGCGCGGGGGCAGGAACAGGATTGGTGAAAGATGGCAGACCTAGCGGCAGCATGGCAGAGGGAAGAGAGGTGGCTGAAGTATGATGAGGCACACGAGAGGGAATTATGGAAGAAGCAAGAAGTTGCAGAATGGATGGCATTGTGGAGAGAGATGGCTCGTGAAGGATTTGAGGCTCATGAGGATGAAGAAGAGCTAGAGCATCAGGAACTCCCCCATCTAGGAAAGCATGACAGAGAACCCTCTTCGGCCTCACATGGAAGCGCACCAGCAGATATGACCTGGGCCGCGGGCACACATCTAAGCCAACCTGCTGACCTAGCCCTTGCACTTGGTTTTCCAGTATCTAGTACAATAGGTAAACAAAGTTTTCATTTAGGAAGTGAAAGAGCAGAAACAAGTCAGACAGCAAGTACATCAATGGCAACACAGACAACTTCATTATTCTTTGGGGGTACGTTTTCAGGCTCATCATCTGCACAGAATATGAGCACGCCGAATGTGGGATTCACCTCTGGAACTGGGACTACTTCACAGACTGTAGGGGTCTAGTATAGTACCACTGTCGGGACACAGGGGAGTGCATCTACGGGCCCTATTCCAACTTCAGGAGGAGGATCGAGAGGTATGGGTAGTTCTAGTTCTGGTGGTTTGGGTGGTTTTGGAGGTAGAGGAAACCAAGGAGGTTCTGGGTCGGGTGGTCAAGGCCCGCAGCAACCCCAGAACATTTATATGGAGATGTCTCTTCATCTCCCAGAGTACAAAGGTATCGAGGATGCTGCTGAACATATTCATATGTGTGAAATATTGTGGCATGCAAAAGGTATCATGGCTTCTGAGTGCAAGGCAAGTCAATTTGCTACTACGTTACAGGCATGCGCACACAGCTGGTATAGGAAGTTTGATCCCAATCAAACTTGTATTGATTATGCAGCATTGAAAGATGCTTTCTTAAAAGAGTTCCATATCCCAGAGTTTGAGTAGAAGAGTATAAGCGCACTTAAGGATATAAAGCAAGGCACTACTGAAAGTGTACGTGAGTATGATGCCCATTTTAAAACACTTCTATCCAAACTCTCCTATGATATACATGCAAGTCAGCATGCACAATGGTTTTTCAGGGATTGATTACTCCATTTCGAAGAGCACTGTCGCATAAGACTTATACCGACCCATGTGAAGCATTGGAAGCAGCTCTACACGCTGAGGTAGTTGGGAGTATTGACACTGGAGTTAGTCCATTCTTGGAGGCTCAGATAGCAGCTATGGAAAACAGTTAGAGAAATTATCAGCAAACTCAGCTCATGAGACGTGCTCAGGAATCTGGTGTACAGATTGTGAAGTGGAAGGCCACACCAAGGATAGTTTCCCTCATAGATCTGTACGTTCACTACTGTTAGACTATGAGATTTTCCATTTGAATCATGATGCTAGTCACTGCCCCTTACTACAACGTGATCAGGAAGAATGTATCCTCTTTTTGTAAAATTTGTAGGTCCACGACCCATGATACTAAAGATTGTAGATTGATTGGCCAGATCCATGATGCCATTGATATTGGGGTGCGACAGGTGAGTGTGGCTGATAGTTCTAAAGGAAAGAATGAGCATCAGGATAGGGATTATAATCAAGCGCGCTATGACAGGAATGATGGAAGATTTGAAGGAGGTCGTGGAAGAGGATGAGGATATCGAGGTGGATATGGAGGATGAGGCCGAGGTGGGGGAAGAGGTGAATTCCCTCGAGGAACTTGCTATACATGTGGCTCACCTGACCATTATAGGCGCGAATGCCCGCAGAATATTTCCTGTTCATTTTGTGGAAAGGGGCATAGTTATGAAGAGTGTCCAGACTTGTATGAGCATCTCAGTAAGCAGCACAAGCAAGAAAACAAAGGCACAGGGATGGTTAGAATCCAGCGCATGGTAGAGAATCAGTGGATGCCCAAGTTAACACCAGAACCCGAGGCAGTAATAGTCAAGATAACCACACGAGCTGAGGTGGCACGCACGAAAGAGGTATTGCAACAAAAGCTGACAATCACTAGGGAGGAGGTTTTGCATGCTAGGTATCCAGATCCAACTCATCAGAAAGAAGTCTATCAGGAAACTATGGAGGTCCTTAGAAACCTTCAAGGTGAAATACAGTGTTTGAAAGAGCAGTCTCGGAAGTTGGAGCATAAGGATACAGAAAAGGCCCCGTATCTGATATTGATGACATCAGAGAGGTATGTAGAATGTTGCGCCAGGAGAATATTATTCCTTTATTGGGAAATTGGTTGAAGGGGAATACTCCGCGTGCAGAACTGAGACTGGAAGACAAATACTCCATGTGAATCTCCCCCCGATAGCATTGACTATGACAAGGAGATCACTTTGAATGTTGTTGTGGATGGTTGGTTGTTGAGCAATATTTTGATTGACACAGGTGCGGAAGTGAATGTACTTACATTGGATGCATGGGTACAAATGGGGAGACCTCCATTACAGCCATCATCTAATGTATTGTTCATGGCAAACAGAACAAAAGCTACTCCCATAGGAGTTTTGAAGGATGCATCTATCACTATACAAGGGGCCAAGTTCACAGGAGACTTTGAAGTGTTAGCACTTGCGGAAGCAGATAGCTTCCCAGCTTTGCTTGGGTGCCCTTGGTGTTATGCAAACAATGCTGATTTGAGGTTTAACAAGGGGTATATCAGCTTCGAGAACAAGGAGGAAAGGGTCATAATACCATTGACAGATGGGAAATCCATACCATATGTGGAACCTTTGAGTGAAGAGGACTTGAACAGAATTTATATACGTGTTATTCGGGACCCAGAGGTCAATGAGCCATCTAAGGAAGGAATCCTTCATTGGGAAGATTCTCAGTCAATCAGCGATACTACCAGTATTGCTTGTGATAATTGGGCTCATGGTACTTATGAACTGGTGGGGCACGAAGTTAAGCATGTGGTTGCTTGTAAAAAGGGTTTTCACTCTGTCCAATGTATAGGTCACTCAGTACCCCGATATACTGGATCCGAAGATCTGGCTGGATTCTTGCAGGCCATGGAGGCAAACTGGGCTGACCAGATTAAAAGACAAGATATGCTGTCATATACTTTGCATGGGACAATAGCGCGCTGGTGGGTGGTTCACAGGGATAATCTCTTGGAATGGGGAGAGATTGGGACTGCCTTATCAACCAGGTTTTCAAGAAGTAATGCACCTACAAAGATTTTCCCTTATCATGGTGATCAACCTGTTCAACATCATATCCAGCAGTGTGAGAGACTCTGGATAGCAGGACAGGAAGCATTACCACCCTCACTTTGGGTGCATCAGTTTTATTCTACTCTACAAGGTTGTGCGCGTGCTTGGTATGTATATGCTGAATTACATCGCAACACTGGAAATTGGTAGAATTTGACTGCAGGGATGATCCAAACTTTTGACTTCTTCTCATCTACACCACCAGTGAACAAGGCTTTAAGCTTTATCAAGCACTTAACCATGGGAGACAGTGGGAAAGTGGAAGAACTTATTCAGGAATTATTTGGTGAGACAGAGACAGGGGCACATTTTGAGGAAGAAGTAGATGATACCATACTACTTGAGCGTGCTTCTCTAGAAAAAGACAAGGGGAAGTTGGTTTACATAATTGATGATGAGGAAGTTGAGCACTTGGAAGTTGATCATTCACATGGAGCACGTGAGGTGTTAGACAGTGTGGATGTAGATACGCGTGCATATCATGAACCTATGAAGACAACAAAGGTAAATATTGGCACAGAAGCTGAACCTAAGGAAGTGATAATTGGGGATTACTGGTTAGAGTCAGAAGTGGCAAAGATCATAGAGTTACTTCGAGACTATGAGGACTTATTCCCAAGAGGATACCATGAACTTAAAGGTGTGCATAAATCACTTGGAGAAATGAAGATAAAGCTTAAGGAAGGTGCACGCCCTGTTAGGAAGAGACCTTATCGAATGAATCCCAATTTGCACGAGAAAGTAAAGGAGGAAATTGACAAGATGTTGAAATCTGGGATCATTCGACCATTGGATGAGTCAGAATGGGTCAGTCCTATGGTGATAAGTATAAAAAAGGATGGTAGGATTTGAATTTGTGTTGATTATAGAGAGTTGAATGCAGCATGTGTTACAGATCCTTTCCCTACGCCATTCACAGAGGAAATATTAGGAGTGGCTGGGTGTGAGATATATTCATTTACAGATGGGTTCTCAGGGTATCATCAGGTTAGGATTGCCCCGGAAGATCAAGAAAAGACCACCTTCACTACTGAATGGGGAAGCTTTGCCTATACTGTGATGCCCTTTGGATTGAAGAATGCACCTGCTGTATTCTCAAGGATAGTGGTGCAAGCATTCAAGGATTTTATTCACAACTTCTTGCAGGTCTATCTTGATGATTGGACCGTTTATGGGCTAATTAAGGATCATTGTGACAATCTGTGCTTAATGTTTGAAAGATGTAGACAGTTGAGTATCTCGTTGAATATCAAGAAGTGCATCTTTGCTACTCCCTTTGGCATACTTTTAGGACACATAATCTGCAAGGAAGGGTTGTTGGTTGATCCAGCTAAAGTTGCAGTCATTTTAGGCTTGAAAGCACCTGCCAGTCAGAGTGAGGTGCATGGATTTTTGGGTCATACAGGGTATTACAGGAAGTTTATAAAAGGGTATGCCAAATTTTCCACACCCTTGGAAGAATTACTCAAGGGGAAAGGTACATTCTATTGGGGGGAGTCGCAGCAGCGCGCGTTTGAGATACTGAAGAAGAAACTTACTACCGTGCCTATCTTGCACTTTCCTTCATGGGATAAACCTTTTCATGTTCACGTGGACACCTCTGGCATGGCCATTGGTGTTGTCTTAGCTCAACCTGGAGAAGGTATAGTTGATCATCCCATTTGTTTTGCTAGTAGGAAGTTGACCCCTGTAGAAAAGAATTATACCACTACAGAGCGCGAGGCTTTTGTCCATGATATATGCCTTGCACAAATTTTGACAGTATCTGTTGGCCACACCTTTTGTGTTTTATACAGATCATATGGCATTGAAGTATTTGGTGAACAAGCCCATCTTACAGGGGCGCATATGTAGATGGATACTCTTATTTCAAGAGTTTGACTTTACAGTTGTGGTAAAACCAGGGAAAAGTAATTCTGGACCGGATCACTTGTCTAGAGTTCAATCAGGTGAAGAAGCACAAACAATAGAAGAGACCATGCCTGATGCACAGTTGTATAGGTTACAATGCACGCCAATGGAATTAGAGGACATTGTTGTCTTCCTAAGGACGGGGATGGCACCAGAAGGCATGAGGTCCTTGGAGAAAAAGCAACTTGCTATACGCGCGACACCATTCATGTTAATCAGTGGTGACTTATACAAGTTAGGCAGAGATGAGGTGTTACGCCATTGTGTATTAGAGCATGAACGAAAGGATATAATGGAGGAAGCCCATGGTGGTATTGCAGGTGGCCACTATGCAGGTGATGCTACAATGCGAAAGATCCTACTTGCTGGTTTGTGGTGGGAAACATTGTATAAGGATTGTAAGGAGTATTGTAAGGCATGTGACCATTGTCAGCATCTAGGTTGACCAGGACAGAGGGATGAGATGCCTTTACGACCAATTACAAGTGTAGAACCCTTTGAGAAATGGGTGATAGACTTTGTAGGGCCTATTTCACCAGCTGCGCGTAGGACTGGATCACGCTATATCATTACTTGTACAGATTATCTTACGAGATGGGAAGAAGCAACACCTACGAAGGACTGTACAGTGGCTACAACAACAAGGTTCTTATGGGAAAATGTTCTTACCAGGTATGGTTGTCCTTTAAGTTTAACCAGTGATAGGGGCACCCATTTTTTAAATGAGACAATCTAGAATTCTGTTAGATGAGTTTATGGTTGCCCACCACAAGACTACACCCTATCACCCTCAGGAAAATGGAACTGCTGAGGCTTTCAACAAGATTTTGAGCCACACATTGACCAAGATTTGTGATGTGGGATGAAAAGATTGGGATGAAAAAGTATCTGCTGTTCTTTGGGCCTACCGAACAACATATAAGAGATTGAACAAAGCCACACCTTTTCAGTTGGTGTTTGGCGCAGAAGCTGTTCTTCCTATAGAATTTATGTTACCTTCTTTGCGCATTGCGTGCGCTGGAGGTCTAGCTGATGAGCAAGCTTTGGAAGAATGGATTGAGAACATGGTTCAACTAGATGAGCACCGGGCCATAGCATGATGGAGTCAGAAACAGGAGAAAGCACGCCAAAAGCATGGCATGATAGGCATATCAGGGATAAGAAACTTGCGGTTGGACAAATGGTACTTCTGTATGACTCTAAGTTTTTACACTGTCCATCCAGGGAAGCTCAAGGTGCATTGGTTGGGGCCGTATGTTATAACTCACATACTTGAGTCAGGTGCTTGCCAGTTAGAAGCAATTGATGGAACACGGCTGCCCGGTTACTTTAACGGGAGTAGGTTGAAGCCCTACTATAAATAAGTCTTCTTGGTGTTTGTAATAAGGCAGTGTTGCCAGATAGATTAGGTTTCCCTTTCTGCATTTCCTTAATGTGTTTCTTTCATCGTCGCTATGCTTTGTCAATTTAGTTCTTGTTTTTGTGTAATAAGCACACTTGCGCGCATGAAGCTAACTACAATATGAAGCATGTTGATGCACAGAGGACTGCACATACTTTTAGTATGGGGTGGATTGTTGGTGACTCCCAGGTATAATGCTGTGAAGATTGGAAGGTATAATGCTGCGGATGTTGAGGAAGTAAGCTGCTAAAGGTGATTTACAAAGGATTGCTTCTCAAAAGTAACCAAGGATGGAGATGAATGAAGGAAAAGTATAACGTGAGGTAAGCGGACAGCCATGATAACTACTAGGAGAAGGTGTAGTGACGAGGTACTCGGGCGCTAGAGCGTGCGCTGAAGAGAAGTCTGTGACTAGAAGGTAGGAAGGCACGCTAGAAGGTTATAGCTGTGGTGCGAAGATGTACTGTGCACGGAAATGACAAAATTGAGCAATAAATGAGAAATATTTGGTAGGTGGAGGAGCAATTAATGCATCAAAAATTGAAAATCTATATAAGGACGGGATGTAAATTCATTTCTACCCTTGCAACTACGAGAATTTGATGAAGAGCTAAGTGTGAAGAGTTGAGTAAGCGATTCAAGGTGCGAAGAGGGTGAAACTAGGCGTGAAAGGTAGATCTGTGTATTGGAGAAGCTTGTATCCCCGTAGGAGAAGGGTTTGAACGAAGCAGATTGACAGAGCAGAGCTAGGGCACGTGATTTCATGATTACAATTTAGGGCACGATTGAATCGGGTTAGGGTTTGAAGTAAACCATTAAAGAGTTACAGAAGAAGGTGTAGAAACACAACACAAAGGGAAGAATGGCTCCAAAGAAGGAAGCAACACAACAAAAGGAAAGAAGAAGGTAGTAGTGGAAGAGGAGGAAGAGATGACTCCTGAGAGAAATTTTTCAGAGATGCAGTACCCTGAAGAAGTAATTGTGGGCCAGGAATGGGATTCCCACATATGAAAGAGAAAATAAGTGAGTACAACCACCGAACCAAGGACAATCAGAAGAAGTTGGATGATTTACTTAACTCCCGAATGGACAGGAGAACTGGTGATGGGATGCCGATATATGATGATGCAGGGGAGAAGTTACTGAAAAGGATTGGTGTTTACCAATTATATGAGCTCCCATACTTCAGGAAATATGCACCATTATACAGGTGGCTGATGAGCTGAGTCCATGAGGACTTCTTCTATTTTGTAGGGCGAAGGGTAAGACTAACACCCATTTTAATTGCCATGGTAACAGGTTTAAAGGCGATGGGTGAGGACATCAAAAATGACCTAACTGACAAGGTTTCCATATTGGAAACACACAAAGTGTTGGGATACCAGAAAGGACCGCGGAATGGACATAGACAAATTACATGATTGTCCAGTAGTAAAAGCAGTAGCGCACCTGGTTACGAAATTGAATGACCAAGATCGTTGGTCACAAGTAAACTCAATGTGGCTGCATGTGGCAAAGCGCATGTCAGAAGGGGTTATTTACAACATTGCCAGCTTTATTGCAGAACAAATAGTAGAGGAAGCATGCACAGGAAGTAAGATAAGTTTTGGTTTTGTCTTACTTTCTTTAGTATTCATGGAGATTGGAGTACCGGATGGCCCGAAGAAAATATATGGGAATACCCCATGAATAACAAGTCTCCAGCTGAAAGATTCAACAAGTATCTATGCAAGGGGTCTATGACAGATGAGGTAAAGGAGAGAGTGGAGATGTGGTATGACAGGCTCCGCATGGCTTTTGAAGAGGAGTGGTGCATACCAAAGGAGTTTGCCCTTCAGTATTGGGGAAGCAGGCTCAGTTTGTTGTTTACCAGCACTTTTGTATTGCACATTTTCCGATGGTGGATGGATCATGGAGCCCCTGGTGCAAACTACCGTACATTCACAACACGGTATTTTCAAGCTTCCGTTCATCGGTTCACTGATACAAGGAGGTTAGTATTTAATGCAGACAAGGTGGATTGTGAATACCACACCTTGTGAAAGAAGTATGGATATCCGGGGAAGAATGCTTACAACGAGAGTATTATCTCAGAGATTTTGAGTATCAAACCAGAAACACTTGCTATTGGGGATATCAGGGCCATGCTCATATATCTCCAACTTAAACCAAAGATGGAAAATAATAAGTATGTAGAGAATGAGTTCGTGCTCCCAGGACCACCAAAGGGGAAGCATACTATGGAAAACATCTCGGCACCTAGGCCTTCTAAACCCATGCAGGATGACGAGGAAGAGGATGAAGAGCATGAGGATAGCAGTGGTTTGGTGCGCAGGAGGAAGCAACCATCTGGCGGACAGGAGGAGGAGTGCGTGACGGCTTCACAAGGAGAAGAAAATACTGAGGTAGAGCAGGGTGACCAAAGGTTCAGAAAGGTGTTCAAGTGCACAAGGTCGCAAGGAGAAGCCCAACAGACAACAAGGAAGTCACCGTGACTCTCACTGGTAAAGGAACCTGAGGAGAAGAAGAGAAGAAGAAAGCTCAAGCTAGATGAAGAAGTGAAGAGTCTGAGGAGAAAGCGCTTCCATCTCCAATCCATCATAGGGTAGAAGAGGAGCCTCAGAATGAGGAGGAGGAAAAACTGAATGGAGAGGAAGAAAGGGAGCAATCATAAGCTACACAAGGCAAGGATGAGGATACAACCAATATTCCTAACCTTGATGCCACCATTCCAAAAGGGCCAAGGTCCCGTTGGACAAGTGAGGACGTAAGGGTACAAACAATGGGGTATGCAGAAGACCAGGAGATGATTGTTCGCGCTTGGTTCCAGAGCACCATCGCGTAAAAAATATTTATTCAGATGGGTGCTTATGGATGAGAACAAGGTGACATTACGAACATGAAAGAAACTTTCATGGTCGATGCATACGCATATGGATGAACCAGATTTTGATGTCTGTGAAGAATCATGTGCATCTAGATGGTTGAAGAAGGCACCAGAAGTCTGACACATGACAATTAAACCAACTGTTATGATGGATGAGCAGGTAAGCAATGCCTTGGTGAAAGTATCTACTGAGGTAGCTAGAAGAAACATTGACAAATCTGCTACAATTAAAGCACTGACAGAGGAGCTAAAAGCAAAGGATGTGGAAATAGTGCGTTTAGTGCAGGAGAGGGATCTGAGAAAAATGAAATATGAGACTTTTGTTAGTATGGCGGAGGAAATTGGAGATGATGTACTAAAGGTACACCCGCATTTGGAATCATAGGTACCAAAAGAATTTCCTTCTGTGATGCACTACGTAAGAACAATGATAAAATTAGTATTGGAGGATGAAAAGGTGCATATACCAGAGCAGCCCAAGGACCCAACAGAAGAGGCAGAAAAAGCACAGGCTGCAGTAGCAAGGAAGATTGCTACATATGAGGGCCTACTACAAGCACTCCGAGAGGAGCTGAAGAAAGCCGATCATGCCTTAATGATATGCATAGCTCCAGATGCACTAATAAGGGTAAAAACACTGGCAGAAGACAATGAGGTGCAAAAGGCCATGAAGGATGACACACTAGGCCACGCTGAATGACTAACTATGGTAAAGCAGAAGCGCGAGGCATTGGCTGTGGCACAAGCACCACATAAAGAGAGGTTAGATGAACTTGGAAAACTCATTGCTCAGAAGATGGATGTGCTGGAAGGGATGCATACATCTATGTCAAGCATAATGCTTGTAATACAGAATGAGCAAGGAAAACTAACTCAGGATGAGCTGGAATCTATCATTGTGGATGTTCCAGAGAAAGCAGAAAAGGCATTAACAGAGTGGGAGAACTTAGAAGCAGACATAAAGGAGGAGTATCCAGAGATGATACTTCAGAAAGAAATGAAGGAGCTTGAAGCCTGAATAATTCTTTGATTCTTTAATTCTTTTCTATTCTTTGTGTAAGATTCATTCAACATTCTGTATTCAACTATTCTTTACTCAGTTGTGGACATCACCATTGTCGGGGTGACAATGAGATTAGTGTGGGGTAATGTTGATAAGATAAAACACTTAGCAGAACTCACACACAGAGTCCACGCGTGGAAAAACAGGATGGGATCGAAGGCGCGAAGGAATAGGAAGGCATCGCGCGCAGAGGTGCAGAGTCAGACTTTCGGGACTTAGCCGATTTTGTAGATCAAGTCTATTTTTAGAGGCTGGCATGTGGAACACACAAAGCGATGCCAAGACTTGTGCATGCCACTCTTTGTCTATATTTCAAGGATCATATCGAAGCACTCTTGCATGGAAGTAATCCAAGAATAGATTCATCACTCTAGTTAACTGTAAGTGATCTATAGATAGCATACTTGCATGTATGGCTATAATTGTAAACGGCGCGTGGCTATTATTAGCGTGTGACCTATTTTTGGCATAGTTAGCATTGTGAAGGGAAAGTTCCCCACCCTATATATATTAGATGAATCACCTAGTTGATATACCATGTTGAAGGGTTAGAGATTCATGAGTGCATGAGACTGGATAATTGTAACAGATCCATGCGCGCATGACTATTATTGTATCAAGCTTTTGTATTGTTGTCATGTTTAATATATGAAGAATATTGGCCGAACCAAAGTGTCTTATATGTGTTATCATTGCATGCTATTGATTTCTTGATGATTTATACTTAAATGCATGCCTTTATAGATCTGGTTCTGGTATAACTGTGTAATGATGGATTAGTTTCTAAATATATGTCCTTATCACTTCACCATGCTACCATCCTGCTACAACAACCCTAAAGAGGGACCTGGTACCTTGGCGTGCTTCGGGTGAGCACTCAGCCTATGCTGAGTGATGTGCCAGCGCGACTAGGTGTTATCTGAGAATTCTAGGCTGAATCAAAAAGACATAAAAGAAACCACAATTCTGCATCTTCTAAGAAAATAAAATTAGTTCATCTACAAAGCATATATAAAAGGTTTACCAACTTAATATTATTCAAGTTAATAAAATTACACCACAAACAAACTAATTATCACTTTCGAACATTCCTAAACCACTTAAATATGAAATATTTCATAGCACGTCTACAAAATCAATCACTAGAAGCATCACTAATGAGAATAAGATCAACATAGCACAATATATTACCTTGCAACTTCGACTGAGAATCAAAGTGCAAACTCCACTTAATAAACCAAAAGAGATTACTATCTAGGTTTGAAGACATGAATCAATAATCAAGAAATAAATTATAACTCACAAAACCAATTGAAAGCTAAAAGATCCCTTTTATGTATTAAATTCAACACCAGATAATTTTATAGTGAAATTACACAAATTTATAAAAAAATGGATTTCTCCATATTCTCTACATGTTTTGAAAACTTCCCAAAATATTTAATTTAATCCTAAAATAGATAAAAATGAAACAACTAAAACTAAAACAAACCTAAACATAACAATATGGGAACATGCTCCCATTTTCATTAATTTGATCCCAAAATAAACCAGTTTACCCCTTTTCTTGATTGTATAAATCTCCAAATTTGAATTTTTCATACTCATAATCAAGCTAAAATAAGCTCAATCTATATTTTACATTTTTTTCTTTCAACCATTTATTAGAAATTGCTATTAATGTTTATTTTATGAAATTTTAATACAACAAAACATGGAGGAATATTTGTTAGTGCATTGTTAATACATTGTTATTAGTAGTTGTAAGTAAATAGTTATGTAACTGTTTTCCTCCTGTCCTCCCTCTCGTAGCCTATATAATGGCTTGCACTTCTATATTAATAAAATATAGCAATCAATAAACATTCTTAGAGCGCCATCATTGGTATCAGAGCAGTCCCATCCTCTGCCTGCGTGGAAGCTTGACAAACAATTTGTTTCACTTCATTTGGCATTGGAGGCATTTGTTTGAAGATTTGGAGTGCCATGTGTTGTTCATAACTTTGTGCGTGGTGGAGAGTGTGAAGAGTTTAAAACCTGCATGCAAATTTGGAGGACAAGTGCGGGTTTGCTGAGTTGCTGTCAAATCATTGACTGCTAACCATAGTGCTGTGCAACATGATTTCTTCCATCATTGATTTTCAGACAAACCATAGTGCTGCTGCCATGAAGATTGGTGCCAGTGAGTGCCAGTTCTTTCATTCCTCTAACCGCTTGAAGCTTGGCACATCTGTTTTTGGCATTTTTGTACTCCTTGTTGGCGTGGAGGTGTATGTTGTGCTTGGAAAATAAAGCCAAACGTGGGGTCTCCATTAAACTGTGCGTGGACAGCGACCAAGAGTGACCTGTCCTTGGTTGAAGCGTGGATTTGGCCGAGAAAATCCCTACAGACATACAACCTGTGTAGGCATGTGGAAGGAAGCCTGCAAATTGCAAAACTGTGTGTGTGCGTATGTCACAAATTTCGGATGCACAAAGAACTGCAAGTAATGCATCAAATATTTGGGCATTGAGTGACAACGAAGACACCACTGGGCTGTTCTTTTCTTTGGTCAACGATCTACACAACACTGGGAATATTCTCTTTGACAAGATTGTGCACCGAGGACTGTTTGAGTATTTTTGGTTCGACGCTCGATGTAAAGCACGATAGATTCGTGTAGAACTTGAACATGGTTATGATGTAGATGATGAACGTGAAGTGGAACACCCACAGGAGTGTCCGCGTCTCACTGCACAAGCCTATAGAGCCCATCTTCGGGACAGATTCCTTCAGTAAGAATTGTAGCCATTTTTGAAAATAAATAAATAAAATACAATTTTTGAGTTTTTGAAAATGTCTGCTCTAAAAATATTGCTATGCGATGCCCAACTCTTGAAAGGGTGAAATTTCACCGCATGGAAAACCAAGATGTGGATGATTCTTCAGTTCAAAGATCTTTGGGGGATCATTTATGGTAAAGACGCCCTTCCCATAGATGCTGATATATTGGTTAAATTTATGAAAAGGCGGATGCAAAAGCACTAATGCTTATCACCTTGAGCCTTTCTGATGAGGTATAACCATACATTCGGGAAGCAACCACTTCCTCTCAGGCATGGACCACATTGTGTACCATCTACAAAGCTAAGAATCTAGTGACAAAGTTGCATCTTCAAACAAAGCTTCATACGATAAGTATGCATGATGGTGAATCATTAGAAAACCTTTTTGCGCCGTGTAGTTGAGTTACGTGTAGAACTCTCTGCTCTCGGTGAATCGGTGGATGAAAAGTTTCTAGTCCCCCTCACCTTGCAAGCTCTTCCTTCCTGATTTCAGACACTAATCACCACGTTGACCATCACTCAACAGGAGGTGAGTTTTGCCACCATGGTGAATTATCTCCAGTAGGAAGAAGCCATGAAAAATGTTTAAGAAGCCTTCGAAGACAAGGCTCTCATCATGAGGCAAAAGCATAAGCCTTGGAAAGGGAAGTCAACCCCCAGAATCAGAAGCAACATCCTCAGCAGAAAGGTCTTCTCAGTGAAGCCAAACCACAGCGGCCACCCCAGACAGTAGTAGAACAACAAGGTCAAAGATCGATGGTGCCACATTTGCTCCACGGATACGCACGACAACTGATGAACTGTTATTACAATGGTCTGCAAGTATGGCAACTTCTGGCGATAGAGAGAACTTCTAGGCCGAAGGATATTCCAAGAAATCTAAACGATGGCCCCGCTCGTAGATCAGAGGTAGAAGGGTCATCATTGCTGTTCAGCAAGAAGATGATGACCTCTAATGAAGAGACATCAAGACATGAGCTCATTGTAGTAAGAATCATTGTTCTAGTCTCATCAGAACTTCTCAGCCGTTACGAAGAAAGTCTAGTTGATTGATTCGGGTGCCAGCAAACACATGTCATGGCAATAAGAAGTTGTTCCATTCACTACTGAGTGACCGGCCCACTGGAGATTGAGATCACCATCGCATGACAATCAGGAGTATATTGCGGCGGGGATTGGTGAATGTCATCATTCCTCTTGGAACACGAATATGTACACTCACGAAGGTGCTATATGTTCCAAGTTTGACCTAGCAAATATTTTTTCTGTGAGTCAGCTTCTTGAACCATCAGATGCAGGTTGAATTTCTTTGTTGACAATGGGGTCAAGTCCTACATCATTTCCCGAGGGAGATTCAGTCATTTCTCAAGCATTTCTGAAGGGCCTAAGTCTATTTGCACTGGATACTGGTTCACTTCATCTAGCATTAGCTCTCTCTGCTTCAATGGTGGAGTCCACTGCACTTATGGAACTTTCAGATATGGTCATCTTGTCTGTCGAGTTCTCTGCATCAGCTCAGTGCCAAGGAAATGGTAAGAGGGCTTCCTCCACTTGTCCCAGTTCCTTACCTGTTTTCTCGGGATGTCTTGTAGGAAAACAACATAGAGGTCCGTTTCAAACAGAGTTCTTATCCATTCTACAGAAGCATCTTCAGGTCGTTCACACCAATCTGTGCAGACTCATTGCCAGCTTCATTTCCAAGTTTTTGAGTACTTCCAACTCATCATTGATGACCACTCACGGAAAATGTGGGTATATTTTCTCCGGAAGAAGAGTGAGGCATCTTGCCACACTTTCCAGAACCTTCTACCATCGTGTTGCCACCAGGCAGTCTAGGACAGCCTCTTCTTCTCCTCTACTCAGATCGAGGGGGGGAATTTTTGTCAAATAATTTCTTAGCATACCTAAAGTAGCATGGCATTCAATAACATCTGATTGCACCCTACACGCCCCAATAGAACATGGCATTGTCTGAGCGTTGCAATCGCACAGGATTGTCATGGAGATGGCTTGTTGTATGCTCTCGACTGCACTAAGTTAGGAGGATCAGTTATTGGGCAGAAGCAGTCCAGACGGCTAGTGTATCTACTCAACCGGGGTACCCACGAAGATTCTTGCAGAATAAGACACCGGAAGAGGTATGGACTAGTCGTAAAAAAACCTTCTATTTTCATCATTTGAGAGTTTTTGGTTACACTGCATATATGCATGTTCTAAATAAGAAGAAGGAAGAAGATCGATCCAAAGACACTGCCATGTCTCCTTCTTAGGGTATAGTACTACCTCAAAGGCATATCTTCTCATGGATCCTGAGACGAAGAAAGATCTACGAGAGTCAAGATGTGGTATGTGATGAGTCATCCTTTGACTCCCTAGTATCACACAATGGAGATCTAGTTCCAAAGACCTCGTCACATAGATTAGTCTCACACATCTAGATGATGGGCAAGGACGATTATTCTCAGAGAGAAGAAGATGCTGACCAGGAGAACTATGTTCGTTGATCTTGGAGAACTTGCAGAATGTGACAACACATCAATCCTCACATCAACGACACAGTTCTTCTCAACACCAAGTTCGTCATCCAAAGTGGGTCCATAGATACTATTAGGGACTGCACACCTAAACTCACTTCCTGGTACTTCATATGGGAGTCAGAACACGAATTCAAGCTAGACATGAGGTAAATTTTGCACTCATGAGTTCAGTTGTTGAATAGCACTGAACTTGACACTGTTCGTGAGGCATTCAGACCAACCACAGTGGAAGGACAGGATATGGATGCTGAATATGATTCCCTAATTCAGAATCAGACATGGGAACTTGTCGATCTTCTTCCAGGTAAGAAATCCATTGGCTGCAAATGGATTTTCAAAACAAAATATAAGGCAGATGGATCCATCGACAAACATAAAGCACGACTTGTAGCCAAAGGATATGCTCAGAAAGAAGGCATCGACTATGAAGAAACCTTTGCACCCACTGCGAAGATGAAGACCATCAGAGTAGTTTGCGCACTTGCAGCACAGAAAGGATGGAGACTTCAGCAGATGGATGTCAAGAGTGCTTTTCTAAATGGTGATCTAAAAGAAGAAGTATACATGACCCAACCTGAAGGATTTGTTGATGAAAATCAGCCTAAAAAGGTATGTCGTCTCATCAAATCTCTTTACGGACTCAAACAAGCTCCCAGGGCATGGTATATCAAGATCAATGATCACCTTTTGTAGCATGGTTTCACTCGTAGTCCCTCAGATTCAAATTTGTATATAAAGAAGGTAGGCAAAGAAATTATCATTCTGGTTGTTTATGTAGATGATCTTGTGATCACTGGTAGTTCAGAAGATCAAGTTGATATTGTAAAGAATGATCTCAAAAGAACCTTCGACATGATCAGATTTGGGGCTACTACATTACTGTCTTGGCTTGGAAATATGGCAAAAGGAGCATCACATCTTTGTCTCCCAGACAAAAGTACGCCAAGACACTCCTGGAAAAGTATAGAATGTCCGACTGTAAACCTATATCCACTCCCATGGAAAAAGGCTTACAACTTTCAAGATTCCAGGGACTCACCTCAAGTAGATGCTACTCTCTATAGGCAATTGGTTGGAGGGCTCATCTATTAGACATACACCAGACCAGATCTCTACTATGCTGTCAGCTATCTTTCCAGGTTCATGCAAGAGCCAAAGAAATGTCACTAGAATGTAGCAAATCATGTTTTGAGATATGTCCGAGGAACAACTAATTATGGTCTAGAATATAAAAAGAATGATCAATTTTTCCTGCAGGGATATGTTGACTCGGACCATGTTGGATCTGTTGATGATAGGAAGTCAACTACAGGATACATATTTCATCTCGGATCTGGACCTATCTCATGGATAAACAAGAAGCAGAATGTTGTTTCTATCTCATCCACAGAGGCAGAATATCACGCCCACACGAGGAGCTGTGTGCGCATAGTGATATGGATACGTCGCATTATGGATGACCTAGGAATTCCTAAAAAAAAGTCACCTATTCTCTATTGCGACAATCAAAGTGTGTTGAAGCTTGTGCAGAATCCAGTCTTTCATGAACGAACAAAGCATATTGAAATTGACTGCCATTTTCATTCGAGAGCACTTCTTGAACCATCAAATTCAGCTCTAGTACTGTCCTACTGAAGCACAAGTTGTTGACATTCTCACTAAATCTCTTGGAAAAGTGAAATTTGAATCTTTCAGAGGTCACATTTGCAAGAATAATGTACTAAGGGGGGGAATGTTAGGATACGTTGGTTATTAGATTAGGTGTATTTCTTATCTCTTTATCTATTCTATCACATCATTCTCTGCAAATATTGTGGATCTTCTCCATTTCAGCTAAGGAGTCCAGTACGGATTTCTTGGTCCTATATAATACTATACGCATGCTTTGTATTTGGTTAGAATAATATGAGATAAATACTATCTCTGCTATTTCTCATTCCGTAGCTCTCTCAGTTGTTTCATCTATGTTTTGTGCTATTATGGTAGTTATGTGTCTCCTTCACCGTTATGCCAGTGAACCTGGTTGTATGATGTATGAATGTGTTTAACCTCAGCATCTTTGACCCGATCCTGAGGGAACCCTCGAGGAGGAAGTGTATGTTGAGAGTGAGGAGATGGTGTACCATGGGTCACTAACTCTAGCCAAAATGGGGTCATTTGAGAAGTAGGTATGAAAATGTGAATGTTATACCACCATCTCTGCCTATGTGGTTGTATGTATGCCACCTTAAGTCCACCTATGACTGTGCTTAGCCTGATTCAAAGTGGTGGCAGGATGATTCAGATGGACCCCTTTACAGCATTGTATCGATTGACTTCTACTTGCCCATCAGCTTTGAGGATCGATGTTCTGAGTGCTAGCAACTCGTTGAGTTACCCCTTGAGTGGCCCAATACAGGCCAAATAATTCCGTCGTAAAAATGTGACATTATGAAAATAGGATCACGATCACTTACAATTCGTATCTTTGGGGTTCCATGTAGCCTTATGAACTGTAAGGACCAAAAAAATAGCTATGACTTGTACTGCCATGCTTTACAATTTTGGGCATGTGATAGGTTTGTGGCACTAACATGGGCATATTTTGTGAGCCTATCCAACTATCACAAAAATGGCCATTTCTTACCCTCTGATTTTGGCAATCCGGGTGATTTTAAATCCATTGGAGACCTCCTCCCACCGCCTTGCTTAAGGAATTGGTAAGGGTTTGCAACTTGGCACTGGTGATCTTAATTGTTTCCCCTTTGTTCTGTTGGCACGTGATGTGTGGAATACCCTCATAGGATACACCATGGACTTGGTTGGACCTATGGACCCGCTTAAGTCCTGTCCCATGGGGGTACACCCTCTTTTTAGTTCATATGACTAGCGGTCTGTTGAAAAACCCAGAGTGTCATTCCAATAGGTGATGCACTTGTAGCTCTGTAGGAATGTTTGAACTCTAACTCAGAATTGGACCATATGTTCAAGTATAACCTATCCTTGTACCATAGGGCATTACCTTTCCACTCAGATTTGTTGAGGGAGGTCATAAGATCCTTGCTTGATATTCTGCATAAGAGATTGTGTAGGGAGGCTTATCCTGATTCCATTCCAGGGAGGCATTCATCCACCCAGATCAGTCATCAACATGGAGGCATTCCAGAGTTTGAGGGAGGCATCTGTGGATGTATCCCTTAAGGACAACGCATCAAGCTACTGCAGGGAGGCATAACCCTTTTTGTAGGGAGGCATAAGAGAAATCATAAGGGAGGCATAAGAGTTGAGGGAGGCATATGATATTTGTGTGTCCTCAGATGATAACCTTTGCTTCTGGGACAGTATGTTGAGTTATTGTGATGTTTTGGTAGTGGTATTTTAATGTGATGTGTCTACTCATGTCATATGGATAGGTGCCTGTGATTGCTTGACCGCATGGAGAATAGCCATCATTGATTCCCTTGTGGACAGGCTTGAGCATACCTGTAGCATTTGAATTGGAGGACTCTCAAATGTAAATTTGTCTTCCATCGATGCAAATTGAGGAACTGCTCCCAATGGTGGATCCTGTAGTAGCTTTTCACATTCAAAGTATTAAAGGTATTTTGTCAAGTTGAGATGTGTGAGCCAAAACTGGGGTGCTGTGGACATGGCTGCCTTCAGCTACCTTCAAAGGATTTTAGTGGCCTTTTGTGGTGTCCAATGACAAGGCATGAAGTCTTTAGCATACTGGTGTGCTTGTGAGTCTGCTATGTCTTTTGATATCCCCGCACAGGGTGTTGTGTAGTAGCCCTGTCATAGTCCTAGGAACCCACAATAAGATTTTTGACCAAACTCTTGGGCGATGATGAAATTTCCACCATAGAAATTTGATCTTCTGAGGATCAATGCTAATGGAAAGGAACCTTCATGGGATACAATAAGACCTAGAGGGACTCTACCAATCTTGTACACCAGAACATTGAATGTTTGGATTTCTACCAAATGTTGCATAAGGCAGAGTATGTTTCTCCGTGCTTTAATCAACTAACATTTTTAAACCATAAAGTGTTGTAAGTGTTCTCCTTTACCAGTGTCTTGGTTGCGAACCATTTCCTTTCCACTATCATTAAAGCCGCATCTAGGACAAATGCTTTTCTTAAAAACGGCCTAAAGAATGTAGTGCCGTGTCATCAAGCATCGAATTTCTCTATGAGGGCCCTTGTCCTTTTTGCGTGTCATGTGTAACTAGGCATTACCAAAAATACTCATACATGGCCCTCATGCCAGTCCTGAAAGCTGTGGAAATGAACAGCTATGACGAAAATCCCATCTCCATTATGGTTTTGATGGATGCCCATAGGCTGTTCCAAACATCCCATTTGGCACGAAAATTTACACCTTTGGCGTCTTTTCTTTACACCTACCAAAGTTGTGGTGGCGCCTTTGAACGTGGGGCTCCAAAAATAAAATAAAATAAAATTTATGCTATGGTTAGCTGCGGATGGGTGACATCTCTTGTCACTTCTTAAATGAACCTGTAATTTCCTGCTTGGCATGTTGAAATCTCCCTGGTAGGTGGCTGCACTTCCCTGCATTTATTAAATTTTTTATTTGCAAATCTTTTGGCTGACTTCCGTGGTCTGCGTGCCCTTCTCTGTCCTGGATGTGTGATTGTGTGGTGAAGGAACAGAATCTCTACTCTCTGTTTTCATGTCTGTTTGAGCTAGAGCTTAAGAATAGTTAGAAGAAAAGCTCAAGGAAATGATGGGTTTCTTCTATACTCTTTTACTTTTAACTTCATGCACATGTACTTATTCAATAGTTATGAGTTACATCTCACGGCTTGTGTGGGAAACATTGTACTTCTTCATGAATAAATAACATTTAATTTCTGTACTTGATTTGTATACTTCTTTCTGCTTTCAACTTTATGACATGGATATTGATTGTAGAATGAAATAAACAACTCAATCACATAATTAAATGTATTTAACATGCATAAATAATGAGATTTAATGTACATGTAACTTCAAATGAATCTGCTTCATGAAAAATGTAACTCTACTTACCATTACTGAGTTTAATCTCTCACATAAACTACAATTCTCACCTTCATCAAGGCAATGCATTGGTCCTTCGGGGCTTTTTTATTTCTTTGCTGAAGATGAACATGGAATAACAGTCTATGTAAGGTGTTACATTCTGTAACAACATACATAGCTGCAGATTACATGTAGTTAATCAATTGCTGCAACTGAAAACATAATAAAACTGTAATGCATCCTCCTAGTCAGGGCCACTTCATTAATGTCATCCATCATAACAATTTTTTGAGTTTTCCATTTCTACACAAGTGTAAAATTTGTCAATAGTTATTATGTTTATATAATATTAAATGTTATTTCATTTTAAATATCTCGGCCCTGACATGGTACCCGAGAAAGATAATTAAAATTAATTTAACCTATTAAATGAAAGGGTGCAACTGTTGGGAAGTTAGGTAGGTTGGTTGAAATATTATATAATCCCCCTCCCTCCCTTTTTCAAGTGTTAGTTTCACAGGTGGAAGTTAATGGGAGTCTCCACAACGAAGTGAAAATTCATTTGAATTACCCGACCTGCAAAATCAAGGTAAGAACTATTAAATATTTGAGATATTTTGTATAGTTTATAATGTATGCAGGAATTCACGAAAATAAGTAAAAAATTCCAAGTGAAAAATAAGTGCACATAAGACAAGATTCAGAAAAATAGGCCATTTGAATTTTTTCATTGGTCGTGTAGAAACCATGGTCTCCTGGTAATATTGTTCTTTTTGCATTTTTGAAAAATGAAACCCTATTTAGTTTTTTTGAATAGTTCATTTAGATTTTTTTTAATTATTATCTAAATTTATACAATTGTTTTTTCTAGTATTCATACTTTATAAAACCATATATAGTTTGTTATATAACTATATATATATATATATATATATATATATATATATATATATATATATATATAGTTATGAAAAATATAAAAACTTATATTAAATTAAACCTAACCTAAAACTAACCCTATAAACTATATTGAGCGCTCCACTTCTATAATGAACCCTCCTAAAACTGTGCCAAGTAGCACATGCTGTACCCACATACGTAGCCTCCTTGTGCATCACCATGTGGCCCCTTTACGGGCCCCTTCGCTGCCGCGACCACCCTCCTGTCTCCTTTGAGTGGGTTTTAGTCATACATTGGGGACAATAGAGTGGTGGGAAAGCTTTATAAGCCTTCCTATATGATGACAGTGGTGTGACTTAGGTCACATAACCCCTTGTGTTTGTTTCCCCTCACAAGCATAGTTGACAAATTAGTCAATATTAAAGCGTCTCGGCCGCAATCCTTTGACATTATTTGCATTGGTAATATGGTTGATATTACATTTGGTTCATAATAAGTTTGAATATTTTTGGCATTTGGTTAATATGGTTTAAATAGCTCACAAAGCTAATGAAATAGCTCAACCGATTTGATTTAAGAGCTCTTCATATCATATCAAGTTGATTATATGGGAAAGAGCCCAACTTTATATATATATATATATATATATATAGTCATTTTGTAATTTTAAAAAAAATATAGTCATTTTATAAAATTTTTATTGATTTTTTTATCAAAATATACAAATTATAAACTTTTTTTCGTCATAACTATCATTTCTATATGATGACCTTTTGTAAAAATAATAAAATTATCACTTCTATTTAATGAATTTGTCATCGTAATTTATTATGAAACTAAAAAACTTTTCACTCACGTTTCGATTCAAATTATTGATATCGTTCTAATTTTTTTCATGTATAGATTCTTTTTATACAAGATCTATTTTTTGTGACATAAAAGTGATCAAGATCAATTACGAGGATTGAAATATGACAGGGGGATTTATCTATCGAAATCATACTTAATCCTTGTTTGCTAATTGTTTATCATAGTTTACACACACATGGGATCTAATAAATTTGCAATTAACAAATCACATATATGTTGAATGGGAAAAAATACAACATTTGAAAAATCTGATTAAAAGAAGAATTCATGTCTCGAAAGTTGTGGACAGCTGTAAATGGAACATCGAGAGCTCCTACCGGAAGACATGCAACTGCTGATAATGTTGCCTCATATCAATAGAAAATACAAGAGGCAATGTCAATTATCTTGCATAGCTTAAGAGACGACTTCATACTTCATATCATAAACCTTGAGATTCCTAGTAAAGCTTGGACACAGTTGGAGTTGATACACGAAGGTACACGTTTGTCAAAAGTTATTAAATTGAGTTTAGAGCTTATGATAACTCCCATGAAAAAGTGATTAATTATTTAGAAAAGTTTAAAAATATATAAATCACAATTAGATGGATGTGGCAGTAATTTAATTCATGATACATTGCTTTATTTTAGTGTCCAATCAAATATGCATAAAAAATTTATAAATTTCATTTCAATTTTGAATTCTAAATACCAAACAAAACAAGACATTCTAGATTTGTAAACCCTAAGTTCTCTTCTTATATAGGAAGAACAAGTAATTTCAAATTTTGATTCTAAAGAGAATTACTCACAAGCACTTCTTACTTAGAAATCAAAAGATAAAAACTCTAGATTTAACAAAAACACAAAGTAAACTCCAAAACTTCCTAGCAAGGATAAGAAAATTGGAAATCTAAGAGTTATATTTGATGGAAAATGTCACAAATGTCGTAAATTTGGACATAAGAAATATGATTGCAAATTTAAAAATAGAACGAATTCTAAAATTCAAAAGGTAACAAATTTTTTTAAAATCAAAATCAAAATTAGAGCAAGAATTAGAAAAATAACCAAAAATCAAATGTGATTGCTTTGTATGCCACTTTTGTTACTGCAAAAGAAAATGAATGGATATTAGACAATGGTGCTTCTAGGCATATGACATTTAGGTTTGATATTTTATCTGATCTTAGTGAATGCAGTGAACACATCTATTTAGGAGATCATTCCATTCTTTATGTTCATGGTCAGGGAAAAGCAAAAGTAACAAACAATTTTATTAACAATGTATTATTAGTACCTAATTTAAAAATGAATTTGATTTCTTTCTCTCAGTTAACTCAAAATAACTTTAATGTTAAATTGTTAAAGGATAAATGGTTTAGTAAAAATGAACTCAATGTAACTATAGTTGAAGGCATTCAAAGAGATGGTTTATATGTATTTTCTAGTTTTCCCTCTGCTTCTTGCTTGACAACTCATAAAAGTGACTTGTAATTGTGGCATGAGAGACTTGGTCATGTTAATTTCAGGATTATGTATGACATGTCTCATCTAAACCTATAATTAGTTTGCCACCCATTTCCCAAAATCATGAGACTTGTGAAGGTTATTAACATGGCAAGCAATCTGCTAACCCTTTTCATATTCATCATGATGATAACTCTTCAGAACCTTTAGAGCTTGTCCATAGTGATATTAGAGGACCACTATAAGGTCCCTATTTTAATGGTTATTTGTATGCTTTCACTTTTATTGATGATTTCTCTTGTATGATTTGGTCATATTTCATTAAAAAGAAATAAGATGTCTTGTCAAAATTTAAAGAATTTAAAGCTTTAGTAAAAAAATATTCTAAATTTAAAATTAAAAGACTTAGAATTGACAATGGGGGAGAATATGTGAGTAATGAATTAGACTCATTTTGTATTGAATATGACATTCAAATGGAATTAATCAATCCTTATTCCCCTCAGTAGAATGGGATTGCGGAAAAAATGCACTATTTTGGAGATGGCTAGGACCATGATTCATTCTACTCAAGTTCTTAAGTTTCTTTGGGCAGAAGCCATGAACATTGGTGTACATATCTTAACTAGATTTCCCACTAAAGCCCTGGTGAATTCAACTCTTTTAGAAAAAAAATCACACCAAAAACCAAGTGTATCCCATTTGAGAATTTTTGGCAGCGCAACTTCTCTCTTTATTCTAAAGTCAAAACGAAAGAATCTTGATTAGAATTCCTTTCCTTTCCAGTACTACCCAACTGAATATTAGGTTGCAAACTTGTTCACAAAGCCATTGTGTGCTGCGAAGTTCCGTAATTTTTGTGCAATGCTCGACCTTTTAGAGTTTCCATTGATGGGGAGTGTGCATGTAATGTCACCTCCTAATGGTTGGCCGATTGATTGACTCCTTTTCCTCTATACTTATACTTTGGTTAAAAGCATTGTAAAAGATCTTGTATGATCTAAAGTAAATTGATAGAGTTTACGGGAAAATACAATCCAGTGTGCATCTATTTGTAAAGGAAATATTTGTGTTATAAAATGCTCCTAAAGATGCGGTATAAAAATATTTCCATGAGAAACACTAAGATGTATTATCAAAAATCATGCTTAGCCTAAATCATATGTATGGTTTATGGATTATAAATCATTTTGTACCAAAAGGTAAGTTGAGCATGATGAAGGTGTTATAAATCCTTAAAAAGTACATGTGCTAGCCTAAACCTTTAGGGTAAATATGGATTTGTAAATCCTATTGTACAAATAGGTAATGTTGGCATGTGGATCCCCACTTAATATTAAGGGGCAGTGTTAGAACTATAATATTAAGTGCATCATAATGTTTAGTTTATAGCTAAATAATATATAATAGTTATATTCTTATTATTTAAATATAAACTTTAGATTAGGTTTTGTTAATTATTAATTAACTAACTATTAATTAAAATCAAGGTGTGCCCTGTCACTTAATAGACATAACCCTTCAGGTTATTTATATATGATTAAGGGTCATATTCAAAATGTATTCAAAATAATCACGTGAATATTTATGGATCATGGGTAAAAATAGGGAGTAGGAGGGAGGAGTTACTGGAATGTGTTGTAAATGTTTCTCACATTAGTGAATTATTCTTCATGGGTTTTTACCCATTTACAGGTTTTCCACGTTAAATCATGTGTCAATGCGTTCCTTTCTTTAATTGTTTATTTATTTCATTCATTGTAATGTTAAGCTATAATGTTTAAATAATATTCAATGTTATTCCATTTTAAATATCTCGGCCCTAACATCCTCTTCTTTATCATGAGTTTATTCGCATCAATGCTACTTATGTCCTACGCATATTTCAATCTCATGGTATTCCTTGCACACACTCCTCGATCTACATCATTTACATTAGGACAATCATGGATTTATTACACTGGGGGTAATTTAGACCTTGATCATACAAACATATCATTCCCCATGCCTTTTTTTCATATCTTCATTTGCAATAGTTATTTTCTGGGTTATACATAGAATCTCACTCATTGGTATGCACACAGTTTTCCACTTCCTCCATTCATTGATGAGGAGTATGCGATGGGCATGTACAACTTACGTCTTAATGAATCCTTATGCGATCAACCTGATACCATTGCTTACTAGGTGTCTGATGCCCATCCATTTGACTTTGACCATGACACTAACGACCTCCTCAATGACATTACATGATTTTATTCTTCATATTCCACACTTGTGGGTATTACATATATATACCCCCCACACTGGCATCAACACATCTCCTGTATTGGCATTGGCATAAATTAAACTCCTATTATATGCATAGTCATCTAAACCTTCGCATCGATCACTACTCGATGACACACTATTGTGCTTCAGTTCACACTTGACTGTTGAGGACATCCTATACACATGAATCTCACACACTACACATTAGAAACTACACCTTGTAAATCATACACATCACATGGCCTTCTCTCATCATCACATATCCTACCTACCTATTTTTCTACGTGCTACACTCACTACCCGATGATGAACTCTAGTCTCATGGTCCATATTAGACTGTTGAGGCTATACATCACAAATGGACCTTATCACATTCACATGATTCATCATTCAACCTACTATCATGTGACATTCCTTACTTAGTGATAAATTCCATAGGATACATCGTCATTTCCATTTACATCACTTAGTGGTATATGATTTAGGCTACAACGCCACTTCTTCTCCTCATCTTGTAGTGATATACGGTGTAGGCTACACAATCACTTACTCTAGTATCATCATCACTTGTTATAATCATCATTTAGCGATATACGCTTTAGGCTAAATCATCAATCCTTCACTCATATTGTCATGATATATGCTTAGGATACAGGGTCACAAACACTTCATTCATATGTCACATTTCATCACTATACATTCAACACAACGTGCTATACACAACACACAATTTGACCATTTCCTAATGACACATCTCGTTTATGGTTCATTCTTGACTACTGAGGGGGCATAAACAAAGTGGGGATGGTTGATTTAGCATAGAACAATAAATGAGATGAATTCGCGTCCATCACCCCAAGATGGCACGCTACCAAACTGCGTTATGCTCCGTTATAACGACCAACATCACATATTAAATGTGACATCCAAACTGACATTCAGACATTGCTGATACCAATTACTCTTTTATACTACCAATTACTCTTATCTACATATTCCCACCTCACTGCATACACTTCCTATCACTTGGGGGGAATGTGGTTCCTATCATCCATTTTTATTCCATTCCACCCATCCATAACATTATGCATATCTTGGTTGTTTTTAATCTTTCTTGCATTTACTTGTACATGTTCATATTATTACACATACTAGATAGATCTATTTTATGTCATTATTTTTACCATACACACATGCACATTCACATCCTTTTCTATTTGTGATTGCAGATACAAGGCTTCTACACTCAACATGGATTCTTGGCACACTACTAGTCCCACAACGGCTACTGGGGGCATCCAATTTCATACGCTACACGTGATATTATTTAATTTTGTTTCATAGCACACTAATTTTGGTTATACACACTTTTGACATACACTTTATCTTTATAACATACTAACAAGAGCTTCATGTGCAACCTTTTTTTACAGGATTACTTGCTACCATGGCTATCTATTTATTTGTCCTTGCTTGTATCTATTTTTCATTGTATGTGGAATTTTATCTTTGTTTTTTGTGAACACTTGTTTTTAAGTAGACACTATGGCCTTGAGTGTTTTGTAACATCATGAGTGGTGTCCCATATTTGCAACCCATTTTTTGCGGCCTACGTTGTCTTCTTGGGTGTTTACATTATCATTTTGTGTCTTAGCTTATACATTATTTGCATAGCTTACACTTGTTTTCTACATGCATGTTTGTTCATAATAACACTTGTTTTCTAGCCACATTATTTGTGTGTGCCTTTGTTTTTACCAAGCACATTCTCTTCCCCTTGTAGGGAATGGTTTTTGTAGTTGGTCCTCTTTTGGGGCCACATTATCCTATCTGCGACGTCGCATATGCCCCCAAAGAGGGGGCATCATTTAGGGTTTACACACACTACACATCACAGTACCGATACCGTTCAATTTTTAGTTTTCATCTATGACATAGTGGGTTATACAACGAGTGGGTTTAGACTAGTTTACAAAACTCCATACACAATGGATTTTATAGGGTAGATTGTCCTTAGCATTCTGGGGAGTAGTTACAGGTTGGAGAAACATCAGAATTTCCTCCCCACAATTCTTTGGCTAATGGTGCCAGATTTCCTAAAAAAGTAGACAATATAAATATCTCTTCACACTCTCGGGAAGCGGTTATAAGGTGGAGGAACATTAGTCTTTCTTCCCTATACCTCTTTGGCTAGTGGCGTGAGATCATCCAAAAAACTCGCACTTCACCGAAATTTTCAGGATCCTTTCTACAGCCTTTTTTTCATCATGGATCAAGTGCACATGTTCTTTTTTTCATTTTTTTACTTTCATTATATTACTTTTTACATATATACATGTATCTTTTCAGAAGGTTTTTACACATATACATGTGTATTTGACTACTTGATTGAATTATCTTTTGCAGGTCTTTCCGTATGGGAAATAAGCAATCAAAAACAACAACATAACTCAACATCACACACAACATACTAACATGTAGGTACATCAAACACATTGGCATCTACACACGCATTTCCTCCCTAGGTTCACTCTTATCACTTTTTACACTTTTGCATATTTAGTCTCCACACTCCACCTTTTTTTGTCACTCCATGCTTTATCTAGTACCTCAACACATGTTTTACATCATTCTACATGAATATCAAGTACACATCTCTATTTACTTTATGTTACCAAGATTTCCACTCACCAACATAAAGTGGGGGAAATGTAGACACTAAATCATGAACTTTGGATAATTATTTAGTCCTGGTTTTTTACTACTATTCATATGGTTCTTGAGTGAAAAATACTAATTAACCCACGTCTTTAGCCATCTTGCTTTTTTTTTTGTTACTAATTTCGATCTTGCACTCGTACTTATCCATTTCGTAATTTTATACTGTGTTTTCCTTATTTATGACTGGGGTTCCCCAGACACCCAAATACCCTCTGGGTGCCTTGATCCTCTTTGAAATTTCCTCTCACTTTTTTGGAAATTTCTAGCCATTTGAGATTTCTATATTTTTGGTAATTGGCATTTTTGGGGTTAATTGTGACATTCAAACAAGAGAACCATATCAATAAAAAGTTATGATACCATAATGAGGGACCAAATACTAAACACTACTATCACCACCTAAGGTTGCATCCATCAAAGGCTTCTATTACTCCATTTGCATCCATCTAGCTCCATCACAAGGGACAAATGCTGGTTCATCTACATCACACTTCATAGGAGGGGTGTTTATTCTATTCCATGAATCATTTACTTATATTCTACATCTAGTTATTGCTCACTACTCATAAAGTATGATTGACACAAGAACACCTATGACACAATTTCGATACACACATCGATAACTACATTGGGTATGAGATGTAGTGAAATACTTAGTGATAAGTCCATCCATGTGGCAGCTAAGGAAGTTTGGCCCATTCATACTCATCTTGATTTTTTAGGGTTTTTATGCTGTACTTGGGGTTTTATAGCTAATCCCTTTATTATAGGTTAACAACAACATTGGAGATCATACAACTGACATACACACAACTAAAGATGAACACCAAATGACACCTTAGAGGAGGTTCCCTAATAATTTCCACAGAATAGGGTGCCCTAGGTGCCTCCATCCTTCTACAGGCGCCCTAGTCTAGCCAGAAAACTTAAATCTACATTCTCTTAGGCTCCTGTATGACGTTTTCTTCCTCCTTTCCATCTGGTCTCCACTGCGAGATAGTCCCACAACATCTTTGAATTAGCTAAAGCATTTCTAACCCTCTTTGCATACTAGGGAGCCTTCACATTTCATTTTTTTATTTTTTTGGTTGTATTCTAGTATTCATTTATATGTTATTTACTACTTCTATAACATCAGATTAGACAACAAATTTCTGTTTTATTTTAATTAGAAAGTGCAAGTGTAACTAACCACTCTGGTTAGTAAAATCATGGGAAACTTGTAGAATTAAGAGATTATAAATACATTTCATACTCAATTAATTCAATCAAAGAAACAAGGTGAATTATGTATTCATGATCTTGTAAGAATACATAAAGATGCTCTAATAGGCCATAATACAAACCAAACATGTCACATTGTAACTTTTAGATTGGAGTGTATAGTTCTAGGCTACCATAATAGAGAGTGAGGATAATATAGACAATGAAAACATAATTTAAGTTTCAATGTTGATAGAGATAGGTTACCAAGAGGTGGAAAAGGAATTACACAAATACTTGCAGGCTCAAGTTAATGTCAGTGACATACTATATGAATATGAAAGTAATACTCCATGTAATACATTTGTACGAGTGTAAGCACAAAAAATGTAGGATGGAATGGAAGTACTCATATAATAATTACATTGAACAAAGAATATATTTGTGTCCCACTTTTTTGCATTTTTTGTACTTTCAAAAAACATAAGGCCCACAACCAAAAGTTGACCAAACACATATAAAATGACCAAAGATATTTTTTCAAGATCTTATATATAGCAAAGTGTAGTGCATCCGTAATTTACCTATTTTTTAAAGTTTTAAAAGTATTTTTAAAGATTTATTTACTAGTTAGATTCTAAAATATTTTGGCTTCCAAGTGGGACAAACTTATAAGAATGCCAAAGAGGATTATTTATATAAATTTATGAAAGTATTGTAACTCCAATTATATTGTGGTAAAGTAAATGAAGATATCATATAATGTAACATGCATAAGATACATCTAGAATTATTTCTTCCCATCATGAAGAAAAATGAAAAATACTCCCAGGTACATCTCCTCCATCTTCCTCTCCAATAATTTACCTAGTGAAATCCAAGCATCCCAAGCAACAACAATAGGAAAAGGAACACCATACTTTTGTGACAAGTAATAAATTTTGAAGTATAATTGTGTACTTTTTTGTTATATATCTTTGAGTAAGTTTTCATAGATTGAAAACTAGAAGGTTGGTCTATAAGGGATCTTACATAGATTAAAAACAAAAAAAGGTGGTTTGTTAGAAAGTCTACTTAATTGAAAACTCAAATGGGTGGTTAAGTAGTGGGTAAATAATGAAACCTATAAATAAAATCCTTTTTTCTTATTCCAAGAAAATTAGCTTAGTGCACAATGCAATCTATAATCGGTAAGATCTAGAAAACATTAAACATAAAACCTCTTAGAAATGTCGATAAATATTTTGTCTTGGGATGAGAAAAATATTTAAGTCCGGGATAGTTTTGGAAGTGTATAGGATTTTACAAGAAGACGTGAATATATTTTTTATATTTTTGCAATCCTAATGTATATGCCTAATATATATAAGACAAATTATAGAATATGTAATGGCATTTTAGAATAGATAAATAATGAGAAGATACTTATTTTTCAAAGAAAGGAAGAATGTATCAGTAGCTCAAATGTTTCCTTAGATTGTGTATAACTATGTAATAACACTAGGAAGAAGGTTGATATTTGATCTTTCTACGGAAATAATATTAAAGTTCTATTTTGAGTTATGTATGAGTTTTGATTCAGTAATCAATATTCCTATTCACTTTCTCTATCTTCCTTGAATTATTTCAATTATGTGTCTATTGCACACTTGAGAATTAAGTTCTATATATCTTTGGTGAACTATCTAATTATAATTAAAATTTATTTCACTTGAATACAACCTGTTGTATGTCCCGATGCCATGATCAAGGTACCTCTGCTAGTTAACTTATTTGGGAATATTTGGATAGGACCCAACTGTATCACATTATAGTTTGAGTTCATATGGTTTTGTCTCTCACCACCTAATGGTTTATTTTTCAATTCGATATATTTTCATGGGTCAAATCATATCCTATAGGTTTTTCGTAATGAAAAATTAACCTATGAACACCTATAAAACAAATTATAACTCACTTATTTACCTCACCTACTACTCTTAAGATAACTCATTACACAATGCATTCTTTAAAAACTCAAATCTCTCCTAAATCCATCTAAATTAGTAACACAAACATAGGTCTAAAGCACTCCTAAAAAGGTTCAAGACTCTAGCTTCCCATTCTAGTGACATTTAAAGATAAGATGGACTAAGCTTAAGCATACCAATCCATTGTTTCTCAATGTCAAGTAATCAAGTTGCTAAATTAGTTATATCCATATGGATATCACATACTAGATGGAGAACTACAAGTGGTTTGAGGCATCTTCATATTAGTGATGATGTAAGTGGCACATGGGCACTTCAATATAAACACTAACTATTTTGTAGGCGTATCTCACCCATGGTTAAGGTTTGAAATTATTTTGAATCATATAGAGTGTTTTGTAAAAGTAAAGCACCTAGTGTTTTAAAATGAATGTCATCACAACTAGTCGTACACACACTAAAT
Organism: Taxus chinensis; assembly: GCA_019776745.2. NCBI lineage: Eukaryota > Viridiplantae > Streptophyta > Pinopsida > Cupressales > Taxaceae > Taxus > Taxus chinensis. The sequence continues at coordinate 894,132,846 of CM034147.1, read as the reverse complement.
ATTACGAAGCGTGAATATGCTATTGTTTAAATATGTAAAAATAGGTACCAAACCATATTACATTAAATAACATATTTTACAGTTCCATACCTTCTCAAACTTGTACTCTACACTACAACAAACAAGATCTTTTTACCACAATTATTCTACAAAATTTCAACAGTTTAAAATAATTGTAGAAAATTAGTGGCATGTCTATGATAATTTCATAATTTATTTCGTAGGTTGTGTAGATGTTCTACAATTTAAATATACTTAGAAAAACTTGTAGAAAATCAACACTTCTAAATATTTATTATAGAAAATCCACATTTATTTATTTTTTAGATATATAATTTAAATAATTTCTACTACGTTTATATTACTTTTGGGATAATTAAAAAAACTAATATAAATTATAATAGCATTGTGGAGATGCCACATTAAATAGTGCTTGAATGCTATATAATTGTTTTTGTGGAAATGCCACATAACTAATTCTTTAGATTTTTAATACATTTTAAGATGAAAAATATTACATTATAATAGTCTGTAAATTCAAAGTACAAAAAATATATATCTATACTTTATAAAAATATTTGAAGTGTCACATCACCATAATTATTCTACAAACTTGAAATAAATTAGGAGAATTGTAGAAAATTTGTAGCATTTCTATAGTGATTTAATAATTTAATTTTTTGGTTTGTAGGTGTTCCACAATTTTAATGTATTTATAAAATTTTGTAAAAAATTCATATTCATAAACATTCATTACGGAAATTCCATTTTTTTTAAAATTTTTTTAGAAATCTAATTTCAATATGTCTACCATATTTATATTGATTTTAGAAGAAAATAAAAAATCTAATATAAATTATAATAACACTAACTAGAGATGCCACAATAAATAATGTTTGAATAATGTTTATGGATTTATACGCAACTCTAGATTTAAACTTTTAATACATTTAAAAATAAAATATATATAATAATATGTATATTAATATATAGACAATTTATTTATAGTTATAAATTTTTATAACAAATCCACATCTCTAAATGTTTTAAGTTTTTTATTATTTAAATATAATGAGTTCCAACAATATATACACACCACATTACCTAGTTAATTATATTTTTTCTTATAAATTCCTACATATGTTACATGAATTATATATTATTTTTTTCATTTTCTTTTAAATATGTATTTGTAAAATATGTTTTTAATTTAACTTGAAAATATTTATAATAAATTTTATTCTATTTATTGATTATTATGATATTAATATTAACATATATAATTAACAATTTTTTTTTTAATTAATATTAAACTAAAAATATCTATGTTAGCTCTCTAATTACATGATTTATAGGACAATGTTATAGGTTTGAATAACATCTATTTTAACACGTTTTCTACAATTTTATAGGAGTTGATAAATGATAATAAAAACAAAATAAAAATAAAAATAAATAGTGTTTAAAGATTAAAATATTACCATGTAGTTTTAAAGAATAAATTGTAATATCAAATTGTAGATGATCCATGTTTTTGAGAAATTTGTCCATTCAATTATTTTTATTTCGACACCACATATGATTCTTAGGCATCTTAGGTTACGGGGACTAAGTTACAATGTAATAAGGATTGTTTGTTGTGATTTGCTTTGTAACGATATTCCTAAAAATATTGGGGCACTCCTAATCGTGGAAATCATGAAGCATTTATTTAGAGATTTTTATTTTCCAATGATAAGATTTTGTCAATTTACTTATAATACGCAATTACAGAAAGCCATTCACTACAAATTATTTTGCATGTTTCAAGTCTTCGTTCTTACCTTCTCATAGATTTGGTGCAGCATTACATAGGTGCGATGCAGAAGCTCTTCATTTCAAAAGACGAAATGGTTTTCTCCAAGATGTTTCCAGGAATAATAAGCTAAATGATAGAAGGAAAATGTTTTTAAAATCGATAAGTTAAATGCAATCTCTATAATCATTCAATTTTATAAGTATTTATGTAGATCTGCAGTTGTAATGTCACAGAATGATCCTAATCTTACGTGTTATTAGCATTTACTTTTGGTTTCGCTACACATTAATATTTTAATATTCGGGACAGGGTTTTCTGCTGCCAACGATAATTTGGGAACTAGGAAGATCCATGCTGCATAATCAACTGATATTAATCAAACTATTGTAACCGTGTAAGAAATTAAAATCAAGTCGATTCTCGGGATTTGTTTGTTTAGTTTATATTCATAAATGGTATTATTTTTTCTCTTGTGGTATGATTTGGCTCACATGGTTTGGAGCTTAGTGCGGGCTAGACATAGATGGCCTTAATAAAATAGAGAGGAACTTGGGCTATTTTGACAGTGCATAAGAATGCATTCACATGAAACATGGTGCATCAATACAAAGAGGACTTTTAGAAACATTTTGAAGCTTCGAGTTGATGGATGATGCCAATAATGTGAATATGATTGTTCTTTCTGATTTTGATGTTATCCAAGATATTCACACTATATACATTCTATATACAAAACTCTTCATCGTGCCTTCAAACTGCAAGTCTTATTTGAGGGTGGATAACTTATACTTTTTAACTTTACCATTCTTTCTTTCGGAGGACAATGGGTTTTTATTTATTTATTGACCTCTTTTAACTTTTTCCTATTATGCTAGGATAGTTCTATTGTTTTCTTCCTTTTATCATTATTCTAATAGTATTTATAATTATTATTTTGTTTTTTAATTTATCAAGATGCCAAGCGTCTTTTTTTAGGATTTATATAATAACAAAAAATTAATTTCATTTACTTGCATAAAACTTAGAAAGCAAACACGTTTTTTAGGATTTATTTTAATTTAATGTTTATATAATTTAGACGTGGCTAAGTAAGTTTGAATTGAAATACACTATTAATATTATAATAAATCTATTGTTTTATTAAAAATTACAAAATATTATTTTATTATATTAATTTTATGTAGATAAGTATTATTATTTAATATGTATGTTGAAAATGTAGACAATTGGCATATAGAATTTTGTAAAAGAATGTGAAATCAATAGTCCAGTTATAGTTACATTTCTACATTATTTTTATAGATATTCCACATATTATTATTGTGGAAATCAAATTGTAGGCTTCCACCTACAAGTTTTATGTGGTAATCTTAATTGTAGATAAATTTGTATATATTGTCACATATATTATATTAATACAAAAGTGTAGAAAATCAATAATATCATAATACATGGAAAAACTACAATTTTAAGAAATAGTGGAATATTCACAATCCTAAAAAGTTGAAAAATTACAATCTATAAAAATTGTGGATAAACTTCACTGACAAAATATTATAGGGTAGCTTCAAATTTTATAAATTGTGGAATATCAATAGTCTTATAAATTGTGGAAACACAACAATAATATATGAAATTGTGGATGAGCTATAAGTTCAATTCCACAATTTTAATTTTGAGAATTCCTTATAACCACAATCACAATGTAGAAAAATTGTGGCAAAAAGTCTTATTCAAGTTGTAGTGCTAGTTCTTAAAATGAAGCACCTCATAGTCATTTCATATATTTAAAGTCACCGTACACTACCATATCACATTTTTGGCTCTATTTTTTAACTAGGTGCACTACTCTTCTTGTGTTATGAGAAATCATATCTAATATTATATATTATACATTTTTTTTTGGAGCTATATTCCAATTTATGCACTAATATTTATTATTGAATATAGAACCTATTGCTAACCCTTTAACCCTTAGATATATAACTCAGTTTATCAACTTTTATCAATATTTAGGGTTAAATGAATATATAAAATAAAGTGCTTATAATTATTTCACTTTTTAGAAACATGCTTATAGTAGCGCTTTAGACCAATAGCATGTAAGTTTATAAAATACTTTAGTTTAGTAATAATTAAAAAATAGTTAAATTAATTTTCAAATAATGGTTTTTACAAAGTTCATAAACAAATAGGTGTATTCCTTCATTATTTACATCTATTTCTTTTAATTCTTATCCAAATACAAATATTTCATGTTACACTTTATATTTGAGTTAAAGTTCAATTGTTTATCATGGATTTTGATTACACTCTGTGTTGGTGGTTTCATGGTTGAGCATGCCAACACCAAGCACAATGGGATTCTGTAAAACAAAAATTTGAGTGAAGAAAAAGTGTGTTTACACACTAAAGTATATTTTCCTTTAAGCATGTAGTTTCATTTCATACTTAAAGAGAGCGAAAATATAGGCACTCAAATTTGGCAATTAACTCATTAACACTGCTAATTTTGACAATGCACTCATACTAAGATAAATGTAACTTTACCATTCCTTATTAGTACATTCCAAGGTCTTAGGTTTATCTTTTCTATCCTTGCACACTAAAATGTCATCAAATTCTAATCACAAATGCATAAAATCCATAGATAACCATCAAGGAATAAGTTCAAAACTTCATATGACTTATTTTCATTGCTTGTGCAGGGTCATATAGATTCTCTAGGATAATACATCCAGTCCTAATAGAACTATACATTCTTAGAACACCATGTAATCTAAGTTCTCTTTCGAATTCATATTATTTGTTGTGTCTTATAATCTATCTAGGTCATCCTTCTCTTGAAAAATCATCTATAGAATCCTGTATAAACAACTAAACATTATACCTCATTTGCTAAACTATATTTATTATGGAACTCATTTAGTACAATCACTTCCAAAATTTGTAAAAGTCATGTAAGGCTTCATAAATATCATAATAACACATCTACATTCATTAGGGAAAAAACATATACAAATATGAAGCTTCTTACCAGGTTTAAACATCAATCTCCCTCATCTACAAGAATTTTTTCCTAAGTATATTAGCAAGAGAAAAAATCAATGCAAGAATGGTCAAATATGGTTGTAAAACTTAGTTACATTTATTTAAATATCACATGCAAGGTGGAGAAAAATGTGTCATTTGAGGCCTCTCCAAAGTAGTGCCAACGTTGGTAGTAAACGGGGGTGTGCATAACCCAAGTAATGTTTACTTTACAAGACTTATCATCCATGGTTATGGTTTGAGGTGATGATTAGAGAATTCAAAGAGCTTCACATGATGATTGCAAACTAGGGTTTGACAAAAAAAAATGAATTTTAGAAAAATGACAATGTGTAAAAGTAACAAAGCCCAAATAGTTCATGCTATACTTTATATTTGAGTTAAAGTTAAATTATTTATCATGGATGTTGACTACACTTCATGTTGAAGGTTTTATCATGGAGCATGTTAACACCAATGATCCATAGGGATTTATAAAGACACCACTTAATTAGATAACCATAGCCAGAAGAAAAATTAATCAGAAAGGAGAGTAGATTGTTAAGTTACAAAACCACCATCCTATGTAGAGTGGAGGTTGTGTAACCGCCCCTATGCATAGAATGAGGGTTATGTAACTACCAATTTGCGTTCACTAGAAGTCATGTAACTAATGAAAACACAAAAATAAATCCATGACTAGTCATGGATTTCAAAAATCTAGGATGTGTCTCTTCCTTTCATGACTCTTCCCATTCTCCAGTGCATGGGAGGACATTTGGAACAAGCTATTTAATTAAGAAAAGTGTGTGGAATTGGATCATCAAAGATTTGATGAAGATAAGTGAGAAAGAAACCATTGATGATGTAATTGTTTCATAGAAGCAAGGTGTGAGAACATAGCAAACAAGTAGAGAAGGGTGGAAGTGACATTGTTTTCCTTCCTTTAGCTTTTTATAATCTGTATTTATTTGAATTAGATAATATAATATTGGGAAGAAAGAGCAATTTCCCTTCCTAACTGGTTTTCCCTCAAATTGGGGCTTTCCAAGGTAAAATATTGTGTTATGTATTGAATTTTTTATCTTTCATTTCTACAAAATAGTTCTAATTTTTAGATTTCATTTACTAGCATTAAGAAATGTCATTTTCAAGTAAATTGGAAGTAGGAACAATAGTGTGTGATTTGTAAGTTTCCAAAGTAGAGGTTTATAGCTCAACCAATCAAAATGGGATTATGCAAATAAACATTCAAGTGAAATTAAAGTGTGTTTACGCAAGAAAGTATATTTTCCTTTAAGCATAAAATTTAATTTCATACTTATAGAGGGGAAATGTAGAAACTTAAAATTGACAATTCACTCTTTAACATTGCTATTTTTGACAATGAAATCTTGCTAAGATTAATACAAACTTTGCCATTCTGATTAGTAGATTTCAAGGTCTCTTGTTTATCTTGTTTATTCTTTCACATTGAAATTTATTCAAATTCTAAGCATACAATGCATAAAATCAATTAAAATGGCCTATTTTTTCTTTCATGGGTAGGGTCATACATATTGGACATGATAGTACATTTGGTCCTAACTGACATGCATGGTCTTGTACTGACATGCCATCCTAATTTTCCTTCAATATTCATATTCTCTATTGGGTATTATAAGCTCTCTAGATAAGGGTTCCATCGATAATTCATCTACATAACCCTATACAAGAAACTAAACACTACCTTATTTGCCAACCTAGAAATTGTATGACACTACATTGATACGCTAACTTCCAACCACTTAAAAAATGCACCCACAGATCCCTTAATATCATAATAACACATCTATAGTCATTATGGTAGAAATATCTACAAGTCTAAAGCTTCTTGCTAGATTAAATCATTAATCTCCTTCATTTCCAACCACTTAAAGATATTTTTCCCAAGTATCTTAACAAAATAAAAAATCAATTCAAGAATGGTCTAATATGGTTAATTTAAAACTTAGTTTTATTCATTCATATATCACATGCTAGGTGGAGAACACTGTTTGATTTGAAACCTCTTTAGATTAATGCCAATTTTAGTAGTGCACGGGGGTGTGCAAGACTTAACTAATGTTTATTTTTAGGACTCGTCATCCATGGTTAGGGTTTGAGTGGATGATTAGAGAATTCAAGAGAGGTTCACATGATAGTTTTAAACTAGGGTTTGGAAAAAATAAATAATTTTAGAAAAATGATAGTGTGCAAAAGTTACAGAGCCCAAATCATAGCAGGTCCAAGTTCATACAGGAGGTGCAAGACCATATTGTACGACACTGATATATTGGTATGGCCACGAATAAGTCCATTTTCCAGTGAAAATATCTAGAAAAAATATTATTCCAATCCACATCTTCCTTTTCATGTAGTATTTACTCCCCGAATCTTCTAGAATCACCGGTAATTAGCTAAGTGCACTCATTCCTTTGTATTTTCAAATTTTTATCTTATTTAACATATCAATTAGGAGTATAAAAACATTATCTAGTTGTGATAGGTAATAGTTGGAAGTTAGTTCCTTAGAATCTCCACTGGTATTGACTAGTTCCCTCACTTGATCTTTGGTCAACTAAATGACTAGATCCAATTAGATGTCTAGTTTAAATCCTAAATCTATGGTCTAAATGACTAGTTGCTTTTGATGACTAGTTATTTCTATTGATTATATGGCTTGATCTACTACCTTAGAGCTAGTTCTTATATTGTTACATTCCTTGCCTATTTAAGCAATTTGACCATTCTACAATGCTATTAACATTGAGTTAACCATAATAATATATGATATTGCTTCTCATTTGTTTGCAAAGGTTTATGTAAATTTATTCTGGTGAAATTAGCTTTCATCTTATAGATCGAAATGAAGTCCTTTGATTAGCATCTGTGTTCTTGGCTTGGTAACATGATCTGGTTATCTATGTGCCTTTCAAATATCGAACATGTAATTCTGGTGTGAAAAGGGCTCCACTTCCACTAATAACTTAGTCTAAGTTATACATATTTTTCAGGAGTAGGTAACGTCTACACCATTTATGGTCAATCTCGTAAATAATGAATGGAAGTATGGCAGGGGAACTAATGGATTAAAGTAATTTAAGGAGGAGGAATATAGTAGATATCTTGATGGAGGTGGCCTCAAACCATGTCCCAAACCTAGCCTTCAAAACATATCCTTCATTAGACACGAGAGACCAAATTGACCCCAAACACGTCACGTCATAAAGGGGTTCACCCTAGTAAAGAGATATTGCTATTTTTTTAACAAATGTAGGCTTAAGTGGCATGCAAATTGTAGTTTTTTACCTCTAGACATATGTCACTGGCTGAAGGTGGAGTACTCTAAAGATGGATTATTTTCACACCATACATGGAAAGCAGACAAGCATAAAGAAAATTAAAACCTAAAGTAGGCAAGGCCAAAAATTGAACACTAGTTCATTGGAAAGAACGTCAAATAGTCCATCACTTGCTAGAATCATACATTCATCTTCATCTCTCAGGTCCGTTAATGTCACCTCTGGATCCGATACGATGTATGGCTTCACGTATTTGTCACGTGAATGCAAATTCAACGAGATTTTAGATTTTAAGGAAATTGCATTTTGTGAGAAAAAAACATATTTACTTTAAGGTTAAGCCTGAATTGGAGATATAACATTTTTCATTCCAGAAATTATATCATTGACATACATTAAACCAAAAATTTTACATATTTGAGGCACAAAAAGCTTGAAAATTAGCACATTTGAGACATAGAAAGCATAAAAATTTCATATTTGAGAGACACAAGGCCACAAATTTTATAGATATAAAGCAAATTTAGCCATAAAATTTGATGATTTGATGCAAATTTAACCATAAAAATTGACGATTTGACACAAATTTAACCAAAAAATTTGCAGATTTGAGGCACTCTAAGCAATAATAATCCATATTTACGTATTTCTAGATCCAAATTTGCATATGTAAGGTACATTTAGCCAAAAATTGTGCAAATAGTACATTCATCGGTTATTTTTACTAGAATCCTTTATTAATATATGGACATGTCAAAGGATAATGGGAATAGAACTGAAATGTATGCTTACCTATGGCTCTAGACATAACGCGATAGCCAAATACTCGTGGCCCATTCCACAAAATAACACTGTTCCATAAAATAACACAAACTCCCACGGATTCGATTCGTGAGGCAGATAGAAAAGTTATCCATTATAAAATGAAGGATATTTATCTCAATTAATTAATCTTGATTTTTTCTTCTTAGTGAAAGCCCTTTATTCTCTTTGGAGTTCTAAAGATGTAAATCTATCTAGTAAGTTTCTCAAAAAAAGAAGTTCATGGTATGTAGTGCTCACTCCTCTTCGACATTATTTCATTATGATGTTATTACTGTTGGATTGATACTTACACATTTTTATTATTATATCTTGATCAATAGATGATAGAATATGCAAATATTTGGACTATTGACATGTTGTGATTTACATTTTTATTATGATGCACTAGATGATGATGATGGATAATTATATATGTTGATTTGAAGTATTCTAATTTTATACTAACATGTCATATTCTGGATGCATTTCCTATGTTGGATGTTTTGAGTAGAATTATGATTTTATGGATATTAAAATCAAATTAATTGTATGATGATAGATGATAGAATTGCTAATTTTGGATGATGATTATTGATTTCTATATGTATATTATTCTTGATGTTGTTGATACGGCCACAAGGAAAGAGAGGTATTTTGTTTGTGTTGCAAGGACATTTTATCACATACATCGAAAGGGGATAGGGGACCAACCACAGAAGGATGTCGTGTGTTATTCAACATGGCCAAAATTTGACAATTTGTGTATAATGTTATGTTGGTTGTTGCATGCTTTGTTAGGAGGTTCCCATGGGGGGTAACCTCATTTATGTTGCCATGGGTGTAATGTGTTTCCTTTCTTTTAATTTTGTTATTTTAATTTGTTGTGCATGTGTTTAATTAATTGGGGGAAATATTGTTACTTTATTAACACTTGTTAATGTATCTTAATTAACTAATTTAGCTTAAATTTAAACTAAAAGAGGAAGATATGACACGTGGGCAATAAATTGGGTAGATAGTCCTTGTTTTGGTGCATGATGTGAATTGAATTAAATTCATTTAGGTGGTGTGTACTCCACCATCCTTCTAAATTCGAATTTTTCCTTGTTGGCCACTTTTAGAGACTTGAGGGACAAGTTAACCTTGTCCCTCACATGTCAAACTCTCCTACCAACCCTACTTATGAAGTATGGGACATATTTTGACCATTTTAATGCATTTTTGAGTGTAAAAAGGGTAAATAATTTCACTTGTTACTTACTTCATTTAAGACTTTTCCTTGATAAGCATGGTGTGCAAGTTGGAGTGTCAAGTGGGCATGTCATAAGTCTTACATGTGCATTTAATTGCATTGGGTATGGTGTTTGACTTGTGTGTTGGAATGGAGGGATGATGAAGTGGAATCCTACATGGAGCCACCTCATCATCCTCACATCCTTTTCTATTTATTGGATTAATTTGATAGATTTTGGGTTACTTGCCTTATTTTCTTCTCTTGTACATCTTTGAAAATTGGTCTTGGTTTTGCACACTTGGAGATTTCTTTTGGAGTTGCACCTTGGATTGAGCTTGGTGTGAAGAATTCTAAAGGTGTGTAGAGTAAATAAATTGGAAGCTTGATGAAGAGGTAGGCTCTCCTCTTATTTTCATTTTTGTATTAATGTATTTGATGTAGAAATTGTGTTTGTTTGAGTATTGTATGAGTGTTGTGGATATGTTTGATTGTAAATGGGTAGACTTCCTTAAGTTGGGTGTGTGAGATGGATTTATGGGACCATTGGGGAGGGAAAAGGAAGATGTGAGGCATGCATTATGGAGGGAGTGTGAGATTGAGTTCCACCTATGGGGAGTGAAAAGGATAACATGGATATATTTTGCATACTTGCAATTGTAGAAATAAGGATTTGATTATGTTTTAAGTTGTGCACATGGAGCTTTTATGGTGGAACTCGTACATCACATTGGGAGATAAAAGGAGGTGTGCCCATATTCCATTTCTCCTTGTTGGCTTGTTGTTGTCAAGCCTTTGTTTCTTGTTTGGGAAATTTGTAATATTGTTTGAATAAATTTTTTGAATGTGATTGTTTGAATGTGTTATTTTGTGGAATGTGTTATGGAATCCCCCTTTAAAAGTTTTCAAATGTTGCATAATACCCCATTTGTTTTTTGGATGGGGATCAAGCCCTCTTATTGGATTATAGGTTAGGTGGAGAGCATCACCTATACCCCTTTTCTTTGTATGGTTATTTAAGTTTTGAAGAGTTAAAGGACGCAAGTTTGAAAGCTATAAAGTTGGGAGATGACCTTCAAAGAAGATTTGTTTTTAGCTTGTTGGAAGAACCTCCATGTTGAAAATTTCTTATTGTTCCCACTTAAAGTGGAAGATTATAACTCTTGTATATTTGAAAGAAATCCTTGTATATTTCATTTATTACTTCATAGTGATATAGTTGAATGGAGAAAGGTTTAAGTTGAATATTGAGGAAAGAAGATCTCTTTGTTGTAGACCTTGTTGGAAAGGACTATTTGTATGGTTATAAGTTGTAATTTATGGATTTAAAATTTTGTTATTATAGAAAGAAAGAAGTACTTTTCATTTCAATTGTAAGAGTTATCATACTTGTAATGTTTAGTTAAAAAAATTGGAAATCTGCATCGATTTTATAGGATTTGTTATTAAAAGCGACTTACATTTTCACCTTGTTGCTAATTAGTATGCTTATTTGCAATGGAAAGTGAATGTAATTATTAGCATTATTGGCAAGTCCTGTTTAAAATGGAAAATAGATAAATTTCATTTAAGTGAATTTTCTTTCTCCTATTCAAATGATTGTAACTCATTTACGAGAGAAATCATATTTTTAAAATTTATCTAGGCACAAATTCCTTTGAATTATATCTACCCAAGAGCATATAATTTACTCTACTTTTAATTGGGAAAATTTTTTAAAAAAAGAGGTTCATTTTAACATTTACATTCACTCCATCTTCTCATGAAATAAAAACTTAAATAATTGTACAAATGTATGTTAATTAATATATGATAGATATATTAATAATATACATTATTACTAGCATTACCTTTAATATTAAAATATTATATATATATATATATATATATATATATATATATATATATAAAGGTCAAAATTAAAAAGAAATGGGCCATTTTATAATTAAGCATTGCAGATTATATTTTGTTTATAAAAAAACAATGTTTGGGGAGTAAGGCCGTGGAAACACCATAATAATCAAGTGGCATAAAACCTTAGCCTTGTCATGTGAACATATTTTATATTATAATATAATTACACACACACACACACACACACACACACACACACACACACACACACACACACACACACAAACATTATTATATACATTATATATTATTATATGTGTGTGGAGACCCCCCACATGCATCAGTGTATATATACATATATACAACATATACATTTACGGTCCCTAATAAAACTCTATCCACCCTTTATAAGTGGGCATATATGACCATTTTGAGTAGGGTATACAACCTTACTTGTAATAAAAATAACAAAAAAATATAAATGGAGAAGGGCTAAATAATACCCACATAGAAAACGAGTAGAGATCTATGTTTTTAGCACAAAACTTCCATCAAAAATAGAGCTCCCAACCCCTCTCTAATGGCTCACTATAGATTCTCGCCTTCTCCTCTTTCTCCTCCTCCAAACATGCAAAATAAGAATGAACAAATGAGATACAAAATTAGGGTAAGTATAATTAAAAAGAAACCTAGAAGGATGTTTATGGAAACCCTAGATCCAAGGGCCCAAATAGATAAGATCTAATATCAAGGCCTGAGAGTTTAACCCTACATCCCTTAAGAGGGAGGCATTTTTGTGGCAATGTAAATTTAATTAAAATGCATGGGTAATGGGGTGAATGGGGCCACTTAGTGGATAGGACAAGTAGATGAACTTTGTGTTGAAAAATAAAGTAAAATTGGTGCTTGACAATTAAATAAATTAATAGAATTTGTAAATGTTTTAAACCATAAATATTTTTAAAAAATTAATTAATAATATTTAAATTAATTAATTTAATTTTATCCTCCATCAACTTGTGTAGAAAGTCTTAACTAAGAAGTTTATTAAATTACGAATATCGTTTACCCTAGAAGACCCTTTTAAACAAAAAAAATTACCATAAATTTTGTTATTACATTATTAGGTTTTATTGGATTAAAAGTAGAAAATTTGTGGGCGTTACACTTGGTATTAGAGCCGTGGGCACAATGCTTGGACCCCAGGTACACTTGGAAACACGAAACATAAACAATTAAACCTATCGTAACTCTGAACCTAGAACACAAAACATTGTATGATATTTTTAAAAAGTAGAAAAATTAGAAAACAAAACAAAACCTAGATGATAAACTAACTCTTTCCTTGGTCTAATGCAGGAGGTACGGACCAGACGAGGGGTTACTGCACGTGGACTTAGACCTACCACCCCAAGATCAGGGTATAGTAGCTATACTGCCTCAGATACCTGTAAAAAAAACATAAAATAAAATGAACTAATCAAAAGTACATAAATTTAAACAAAAAATAAAACCAAAATTGTAATAAAATAAAGGAATGTAATTGAAGTTGGTGAGTGGTTGGAAAATGGACGTTGGTGTGATGGTGATGGCGATTGAATGGGATATGGTTTAACTTGTTGGAGACATGATAGTTTTAGTGATGTCAGGAGGATTTAGCAGTAATTGAGATAGAGCGACTGTGAGACCCCCCCCCCCTCGCACTCCTTTGTCAAAGTCAATCCTCTCCTTGAACAGAACTAATGCAGGCACTCATTAACCCATCTAAACCCAGGTAGCTTTGGGTAAATAATAAGTAGGAAGTTGATAGTTGTAAGTGAGTAAAAATAATATATTGCACCTCCTCCAGCTGGTAACACATTGAATGTTGTGAGATGGAGATTGGAGGTTTCATGGTATTATTTTGGCACGTTGTGATAGCAGTTTGGTCAGAAGATGAAGGAATGAGGCAGCTTCTACCATAGGATACATTTTAGCTGTGGGTTCAGAAGACATGGGGTCCTTCCAAGCACATGTCACATGGTTTAATCCTTTGTTACAAACAATCTTCCTGATCAGTTACCCCCTTTTTATCTGCCTCCCATACTGCACACAAAAAAGGAGTTGTTTCTAGATTTGTAGTTGCAAGTGTTCCTGTAGATATGTATGGCATGGAAGACATGTAAAGGAATGGGTGGCCTCCCAGGATAGTCAAAATATTCCTTGTATGTTGCAAATCTCTCAATCAGCTAGCTTACATTTTCTATGTACTCCTGGCTTGTGCAAAAAAATGTAAGCTTTGTAAATGGATAAGGATGTCTATAAAAGCATAATGAAAATCTAGAGGAACTTTGTCTATTTTACTCCTAGTCTGCACCAAAATGGGAGTTTTGCCATATTTTATAGTTGCAATTGCTATGGTAGATACGTATTCAAGTGTGGAATCATGATCTTGGCATGTGAATTGTTCTACTAAATGCTTCAAACATGGATTAGATGATTACATTGGTTGCAGAATATGTGTAAAATGGGTTTGTTAAAATGCCATAGAACTTTTCAATGTACCTGGAGGACATGGTTCACAACCTTTTCCAGCATCCTCCAGCCTATTTTCCAAAATGGCAGGATTTAGCTCAACAAGAATTTGGTATGATGTTGTAGTTCCTTGAATGCCCAGGTAGACATGGGTGTAAAACATGGGAGCATGCATGGTGTATAAAAATTATGACATAATCTTGTCCTTCAAAACACGTGGTCTTATGGGAAACATAGACTGCAAGATGTGCACGAAATGGTTTTGTTGAAAATTCTTGGAAACTTTGAGAAAGCTATTATCTTAGAGGTTGAAGAATAGAGGAAGCCAAATCCAAAATTTTTCTAAAGTTGATGTAGGCAGTCGAATGAGGGGTCAAGTTTTTTAACATGCCCATCTACGGAACTTGTAGATCATGCTTTGATAATGGGCCATGAATTTGTGTTAAAAGGAAAGCAGGTGGGTTGTTAAATCAGCTTGTTTGACCTTATGCAACCCAAAGGTGTCTAACTTGATCAGCTCAACATTTGTTAACATCCACACAACCAGCGCCAAAATATTAGTGGTTTTGAATTGAGATTTGGGAATCCACCAAATAATTATGGAGGATTTTCTGAATGCATGCAATTTGTTTGATGAAATGCTTGGAAAGGGATTCAACACCTGCTAGAATACGGATGAACCCGCCATACGCTACAGACACAAATTTATCCCAGGCATGGTTCCTCTCCCCATCATCTCTCATAATTTATATTATTTAGTTCTCTTTTGAAATGGATTAAAATTTTAAACCTGAAGGTTTGGTACATTTGATTATATTAAATAAACCGTTTTAAAACAATAAAACATTATAATGTAACTTACATGACCTATTTTCCATTGGTAAACAACTGTGGTTATACCATAACCTCATACGATGCTTAGGGTGTCCCAACCAAACTTGATAGCAACAATATCTCTTTTATTGACGAGTTGAAGTTGACTTCCCGGTAAATGTGTTGGTCATCTCCTTTTTTAAATAGATAAAATTGTGACTTCCGGAGACTTACAAAGCAACCTTCGTAACTCCAAAAAGGGGAGGTTAAGCTTCCTTCATGTACCTTGTTATGTGAGGTCATCAAGAATCTTTGGATCGCCCCCAAATGACCATTTGTGACCTTTTTGATGCCCTTATAGGAGCCTTGTTACACTGTTTTGCAGCTTTAGGAAGATGCTAAATCTAAAAAGTTGGCTTTCGTATTTCGAACCACCATTTGAAACCTGGATAGAGAAATTATTATCCGTCTTCACAAACCTCTAGTGTTTTTACTAGAAAATTGCATGGAACCTTCAGTTTGGGGAAAACACTTTTCTTTATAGTTTGGAAAATCCATTTTGTAGGCCTCTAGTCATAGTCTGACTAGGTCAAACTGGACCAATTAGGATCAGTGGCTTCAAAAATCATGTCATTGTTTGAAAATAGCTTTCTAGTTCCCAGTTTCTGTCGACTCTGATCAATTATCCATATATGGGGGAACTTGTAGGAATTTTTTCATGGCGCGTACATCCATCGAACATTAGTTTTGGATGTGGTTTATTGAGCCCTTGAGATAACTTTTAATCATTTGCAACTAGGCCAATTATGACCGATGGCCCTAGAAAACTAGCCTCCAATCGTAAACCGTTCGCTAGTTCTGAATTTCATTAGTTCTTATGAACTCTTGGTATATAAGTGGACACATAGAAATTTAACCGTGGTGTGTTTGATCATCGGAAGACAACATTTCAAAGTGGATTCTTAGCCTCCGAGCTTGATTCGAACATTTTTGTAGCTAGTAGGAAAATGTAAAAAGAGAGTTGTAGGACCCCTGTCGGGTTGCCAAACCACCGTGGAAACTTTTGACACATGTAAATAACTGTTTGAAAACTCTATAGTGTAGCTTGTTGTGAAAATATAACTTTTGACAAAATGGTGTTTCTCTCTCTTCCTTTCTCTTTCTCTCACCTTGGTTACGAAATGAAGTGAAATGAAGTGAAATGAAATAAATGAGTTTATTCTAAACCTTTCCTTTCGAATGAAAATTATAATTATTATTATATTTAAAGGGGAAACTAAAGACATTAATTATGTTAGATTAGGGTGGATTCCATGCCAGCGATTTATCACTAATTTCATGCTCACATGGTTTTGCAGGATGCAAGAATGATGGCGAAAAGGTGATGTGTAATTCATTATTTATTATTGTAATTTATATAGGTCATTGTAAAATGAATATATGTATAATGTACTCTCATGTTATAGAAACGTTATATTTGAAATTTGCTAATATGAATGAGATACTAGTTTTAGGGATATCTTGGGAAATATGCATTTAATCATAGGATTTTATTTTGATTCCATAATTTATGTATGGTAAAAATGTTGAATATATATGTTTAAATGAAATTGAATTTGATATCTTGTAGTGCACTTCCATTGTGACAATTGTTGATTAAATAATTGGGTGTTGTGTTCCTTACCTTGAAAATGTAATAAAGAAATCTAAACGAAACAGTCAACCCTAGTTCAAAATTAGTGCATAATTAACCTTTCCTGTGATCATCCCTTAGCATGGGAAATTGTGACCGTCAGAATGAACCTTAAAACTTTTACTGGATGGCATCCTAGTTTAGGTAAATAAGAGCCCAAGACTGGGTTTATCGTCTTAGTCGGTATGTTTAGTGACATCGTCATAAACCTGGTAGATAGGAGTAGAACAGTCAAGCTTTATCTGGAGTACATAGATCTGTCTCTTCCTTCATATCCTAGTGAACTACCTTGTCTTCCGAAGTTAGATTTAGAATTAAAATTCTTCATCGAATGAATTGCTTGTGGGATCCAGATGACATCATGGAGCTAGTGAAATAGTGTACTATCACTTAAAATCTTATTAATGACCTCTTTAGATCCTCTCAGCTAAATGTCTTACCTTTGGCTAGTGACAATATAGCGCCTTGATCTTTTATGGAGGGTTTATAGGGTAAATATGTTTTTGAACCTTAATCTAATATATAATAGGGTGTAAAGCCTAAGTGAAAATTGAAATCAAATTAAACCTTAGTTGATTAGGAGGTTAACTTGTGGGTAGAAAATTGTAAGTAACTCTTTGCAAATGAAATTGATTTGAAAGATGTTGACTTTAGAGAACCCAGGAAACTAAAATCTTGTCCCGTAATCCCTTGTTATGCCCTTTTATGACATTAAGATTAAAATAATTTTCACATGCGGAATCATGAAATGCAGAAACATGGGATCTTACCTTGAACACAAATCACTTGTGGTTCATGTATAGTTATAATTCTCCCATTCTTGTACCTCTTCAAGATGTTAGACAAATACTTTCGTAACTCCTTTTGTTATAGAACAATGCTAATAATGAGACCATAGTGCAATGTAAGAGCATATCATATAAGTTGAAAATGATATTTGAGATTAGGATTAAGGTCACTCTTGGAGTCCGTGTAATTCATTTAGACATTTTCATGTGTTAAGAAGAATATGAATTGCCCTTGGTGAGATCAAACTTCAAAAAATATAATATATATATATATATATATATATATATATATATAATCCAAATAAAATTTCTTGATGTGGAAATGTTGAATGGATTCAACAAGTTGTTTTGAACTATATTAACTATGGTAGGGAAATAAAGATACCTTGATCGAAGAATGTTTGTGGTAACAGGTACCTTGAATCTAAAGCTCCCTTAGGTCCTAAGATTTCTTTCTCAGCATCACATCAAATTCACTTGTGTAGCAAGGGTAAAATTATAACTTTGAATAAACATTTGAGAAGCATATTCTTAACATAAGAACAAGAGCATTAAGTACCTTGTATGCAATTTGAATTATGCCAAATAATTATGTAAGTTATGGAAACTTTTGTAAAGAATAAAAAATCCAACTTAAAATGGTCGAACTGTAAATTAAATGTGGAATGAACTTAAGAATCTGTAGGTGGAAAAAAGGAGAAAAATATCCTTGCACAATGATGTTCTTGGAATGTTAATCGTAACTAAGATACAATCAAAGAAATGATGTGTTGTGGGTTTGTCCAATCCTTGAGTCCTTTTCTTGTGGTTGGGTTATTGCTAGTATTCGTTCATTGGGGAAAGTGTAGCATAGACATTTATATGATGTTGTCATGTGTCTATGTGAGTCGATGACTTATGTAAGTGTTGCATGTGTTGTTGAGTTTTCCTTAATTGGAGCCCTTATGGTGTTGTGCAGTGTGCAATGTAAATCAAAAAAAATTATCCTGGTATTTTACTGTTGTATTTGTGTGTGTAAAATTAAATATGTATTATCATCATCACACTAACATCCTACACAAGCAACTCTAAAGAGGGGCCTGGTACCTTTGCGTGCTTTAGGTGAGTGCTTAGCTCAGGATGAGTGATGTGCTAGCACGCCTGGGTTATTCACAATAGATTCTAGGTTGCATCATTGATTCCATTGTCGGGACCTATTTTTGAGCTGTTTTCAGGATGTTTCATGATGAAGACATACCGATTGACCCTAACAAGTATTGAGGAGTGGATAATAGATCTAGAAGAAGAGTACACTTGGAGGTTCATAACTGGATATGAATTTGAAGCACGCACGTGGGCAGAGAAGAATTTGTATGAATGTCTATATGAGAGTTTCTTTGCTATCTTTCCAATAGATTTATACGAGTGGCTGGTTGCTTATGCATCTAGAAAGAATTGGAGGTATCACACACTTGTCTGGATGCGGGAAGAATTTTAGGCCCTCTATGATGCAGATATAATTTAGATGCATGTTGTGGATACTTGGTTATGTGGTGTTCTCAATAGCTATATTTTGGAGTACTCAATTTTCACTTACTCTTGCCTAGAGGTAGCTGAGTTCCAGTTTTTATGGTATCCTAGGGGAACTTATTTGCAAGGCATTCCACTGGCATTCAAATTTTTGATGGTAACACTAAACTTGGAGAAAAATTTGATGGCTAGCTAAACCCTACTACACGTGGGGGCAGGAACAAGTTTGGTGAAGGATGGTGGACCTAGCAGAAAAGAGGAAAAGAGAAGAAAGATGACTTGACTATAATAAGGAAAGCAAGATGGAGATAGAGAAGCAGTGTGATAATGCAGAATAGATGGCATTGAGGAGAGAGATGGCTCGTGAAGGATTTGAGAGATCAGGAAGAAGGAATGGAAGCTAGAGAATTTGGAACTCCTCCATTTGGGTAAGCATGACAGGGAACCCTCCTCAGCCTCACAAGGTAGTGCATTCCAGTAGAGATGACATGGGCCACGGGCATGCATCTGAATCTACCTAGCAACCTAGCCCTTGCTCTTGCTTTTCCAGTATCTAGTACAACCAGTAGTTACTAAGGTAGTTTAGGGAGTAGCAATAACAAGGAGTAATTCAAATAGACAAGTACATCTATTTCTGGGAAAATGTGTTCTTTTTTATTTAGAGGTACCTTTTCAGGTGTACGTCATCGAGCACAGAACTCAAGCACACAAAATTTTGGACTCACTTCTAAGAGAAGTAACACCTCGCAGACTATAGCAGTTCAGTTTAGTACCACTTGTTGGGACATATGGTAGTATATGTCCATTGGTACACTTCCGGACCTACAAGTGGATGATCATGGAGCATAAGTGGCTCTAGTTTCTGGTGGATCTAAGTGGTTTTTTAGGCAGGTAGTGGTAATAGAGGAGGTTCTAGATCAAGTGGGAAGGGTCGTCACCAACCACAAAATATTTACATCGATATGTCGCTTCGATCTCCTAGAGTATAGGGGAATTGAAGGTGCTACTGAACATATATACATGTGTGAGATATTGTGGCATGCAAAAAAAGGGATCACTACTTCTGAGTGATAAGGAAAGTCAGTTTACAACTACGTTGTAGGGACACGCTCACAATTAGTACAGGAAGTTCGAACCTAATAAGACTTGCATAGATTATGAAACATTACTGGGAAGCTTTCCTTAAGAATTTTTATATCCCTAAGTTTGAGCAAAAGAGTATAAGTGAACTCAAGGATATTAAGTAGGGAAATAGCTGAAAGCAGTTTGGGAAAATGATGCCCATTTCAAAACAGTTTTGTCTAAAATTTCGTATGATATTCATGCAAGTCTAGCATGCATAATGGTTCCTTGGGGGCTTGATCACACCTTTTTAGGAGGGTACTGTCACATAAGACATATACGGACCCACACAAAGCACTTGAATCAGTGTTACCTATTAAGCCAGTCAGAAGTATAGAAATTAGAAGTGAGCCCATTCCTAGAAGCACATATTGCAGCTATGGAAAAGTAGTTGGAGAAGCTATCGGCCAATTCAGCACACAAGATACATGCACTAGGATTTGCTGTATAGATTTTGAAGTGGAAGGGCACACCAAGGATAATTTTCCCCGCATAGGTCAGTACATTCATTATTGCTAGACTACAAGATATGTCCATTTAGACCATGATGCAATCCACTGTCCCATTATTACAATACATGATCAGAAAGAACTGTATCTTTCTATTGTAAGATTTTCTAGTCCACGACTCACAATACAAAAGACTACATGTTGCTTAGTCATATCCATGATGATATAGATATTGGTGTGCGATCGACAGGATTATCAGATAATTCTAAAAGTAAAAGTGAGCACCATGATCATAATCTCACTCAAGGGTGCTATGATCAGAATGAAGGGTGCTTTGAAGGAAGTCGTGGTAGAGGTCGAGGATACCATGGTGGATTCGGGGGCTGAGGATCTATGGTGGTGGGTGAGGTAAGTTTCCTCATGGAACATGTTATACATGTAGATCTCCTGACCACTACAGGTGTGAATGCCCTCAGAATATTACTTGTTACTTTTGTGGGAAGAATCATAACTATGAGGAATGGTCGGGACTTATATGAGCATCTTAGCAAGCAAGCATAAACAAGAAAACAAGGGTGCAAGGATGGTTAGGATACAACATGCCATAGAAAATCAAGTGGATGTCAAAGTTGGCACCAGAACCTGAGGTAGTACCTATGAAGATTACTACACGTGCATTGAAGTTGCGTGTGCGCTAGAGAGATGTTATAATAGAATCCTACCATTACTAAGGAGGAGGTTTTACATGCAAGATATCTAGATCCTACACATCAGAAGGAGGTTTATCGAGGAAACCATGGAGGTACTCAGAAATATTCAGGGTGAAATACAATGTTTAAAGGAATAGGTCACAGAAGTTGAATAAAATAAGGCAGCAAGAGACGGTCCGGTCAGATGTTGATGATTTGAAAGAGGTATGCAAGATAATGCACCAAGACTAATATTATTCCATTACTAAGGAATTGGTTAAAGGGAAACACTCTCATGTGCATAAGTATTGAGAATGGACGGACAGATCCTGCATGCTAATATTCCCCCTCATAGATTAGATTATGATAAGGAGATCACTCTGAATGTTGTTGTGGAAGGATGGATTTTGAGCAATATATTGATTGACATAGGCACAGAAGTGAATGTGCTTACTTTAGATGCATGGGTATAGATGGGGAGACCTCCATTACATCCATCCTCTAATGTATTGTTTATGGCTAATTGAACTAAGGCCACTCCAATCGGAGTTTTAAAGGATGCATCCATTACTATACAAGGGCCCAAGTTCATCTGGGGACTTTGAGATTCTTAGCACTTGCAGAAGTAGAAAACTTCCCATCTCTACTTGGGCACCCTTGGTGTTATGCAAATAATGTTGATCTATTATTCAACAAGGGGTATATAAGTTTTGAGAAAAAGGAAGAAAGAGTTATTATCCCTTTGAAAGATGGAAAATATGCACCTTATGTTGAACCTTTGAGTGAGGAAGACCTGAACACAATTTATGTGCGTGCCATTAGAGATCTGGAAGTGTACTTGAGCCATCTAAGGAAGGAATCCTCCAAGTGGGAAGATGCACAATCTATTAGTGATACTACAAGTATTGTTTGTGAAAATTGGGCATGAACCTATGAGATGGTTGGGCATGAATTAAGAAGTGCATTTGTGTAGGAGAAAAACCTCATTGTATTAGACAGGATAGGTAACAACTCTGTACCCCGGTATACTAGAGAAGGAGATCCTATAGTATTCATGTGTGCCATGGAGGAGATAGTGGATGGATCAAGTGGAGAGAAGAAATATGTTAGTGTATACCCTATGTGGGATGGCAACGCGCTGGTGGATGGTTCACAAGGATAATCTTATAGAATGGAATGAAGTCAGAATTTCTCTAACAACTCAATTTTTTGGGAGCAATGTGCCTACTCAAATCTGCATATATCATGGTAATCAACCTGTTCAGCATCACGTTCAGTAGTGTGAGAGACTCTGGACAGAGAGGCAGGATCTTTACCACCTTCACTTTGGGTGCACAAACTTTATTCCACTTTGTAAGGTTGCACACGTACTTGGTATGTTTATACAGAAATGTATAGGGAGACTAGAAATTGGCAGGACTTGATTGTAGGAATGACCCAAAATTTTGAATACTTCTCTACTAAACCTCTGGTGAGAGAGGCATTACGGGTTATGGAAGTGCTTGAATATGGGAGATAGTGCAAAGGCTGAAGAAATCATTGGGGAGTTATTTGGTGAGGAGGAACAAGGAGCACATTTTAATGAAGTAGATGATACAAATGCCAAACTATTTAAGCACACTTTCCTTGAGAAGGAGAAAGGAAAGATGGTCTACATAGTGGATGATGAAGAAGTAGAATATTTGGATATAAATCATTCAACAGGTACGTGCGAGGTCTTAGATCTAGTGTGGATAAAAACCACCCTATCATGAACCTATGAAGACCAAGAAAGTGAACATTGGCATGGGTGCTGAACCTAAGGAGGCCATAATTGGGGATTATTGGTCTGATTTTGAAGTAGCAAAGATACTTGAGTTACTACGTGATTTCCAGACACTTATTCCCTAGGGGCCACCATGAGTTAAAGGGAGTGCATGATTCATTAGGCGAGATGAAGATTAAGCTAAAGGAAGGTGTGCGCCCAGTCAGGAAGAGACCTTACAGGATGAACCCTAACCTGCACGTAAAAGTTAAAGAAGAATATTGATAAAATTTTGAAATATGGCATCATTAAGCCCCTAGAAGAATCAGAGTGGGTTAGCCCCATGGTAATTAGTATAAAGAAATATGGCCGGATTAGGATTTGTGTGGATTACAGGGATTTGAATGCTGCATGTGTGATTGATCCTTTCCTATGCCTTTCACTAAGGAAATATTCAGAAGGTGTTGTAGGGTGTGAAATTTACTCTTTTATAGATGGATTCTCTAGGTATCATTAGGTAAGAATTACACATGAGGATCAAGAGAAAATGAAATTTCACCACTGAATGGGGAAGTTTTGCATATACTGTGATGCCCTTTGGTTTGAAGAATACACCTGCTATATTTTCACTGCATAGTTGTTCAAGCATTCTAGGATTTTATTCAAAAATTCTTGTAGGTTTACTTGGATGATTAGATGGTATATGGGCTTGTTAAGGATCATTGTGACAACTTGCGCTTGATGTTTGAAAGATGTAGACAATTAAGAATCTCTTTAAACATCAAGAAGTGTGTATATGCTACACCTTTTGGAACTTTGTTAGGGCATATCATCTGCAAGGAAGGTTTGTTAGTAGATCCAACTAAGGTTGTAGTTATTGTAGGCCTGGAGGAGCCTACCAGTCAGAGTGAGGTGTGTGGAGATTTTTGGGCCACACAGGGTATTATAGAAAATTTATCAAAGGATATGCAAATATTTTCACACCCTTGGAAGAGTTACTAAAGGGAAAAGGGACATTCTATTGGGGAGAACCATGAGAACACACATTTGAGGCATTGAAGGAGAGACTTACTACAACACCTATTTTACATTTTCCCTCATGGAACCAACCATTTCACATACATGTGGATGCCTCTGGCACGAACATTGGCACAATGTTAGCTCAGTCTGGAGAAGGTATTATAGATCATCCTATGTGTTTTACTAGTAGAAAGTTGACTCCTGTAGAACATAATTATACAACTACAGAGTGCAAGGCCTTATCGATGATCTACGCACTGCATAAGTTTAGATAACACTTACTAGTAACACCCTTTGTATTTTATACATATCACATGACATTAAAATACTTGGTCAATAAGACCATTTTACAGGGGTGCATATGTCGATGGGTTCTCTTATTCCAAGAATTTGACTTTATAGTCGTGGTAAAACCAGGTAAAAGTAATTCTATGGCCCAGACCACTTATCAAGAATTCAATCAGGGGAGGATGCGCAGAAAATTAAATATACAATGTCGGATGCACATTTGTATAGGTTACATCACACACCTTCAGAATTGGAGGATATTGTTGTCTTTTTATGCACAAGTATGGTGCCACAAGGAATGAAAGCCTTAGAGAAGAAAAACTTGTAATTCATGCCACACCCTTCATGTTGATCAGTTGTGACTTATAGAAAATAGGCCGAGATGAAGTATTGCACCAGTGTGTATTAGAACATGAGCATAAGGATATCATGGAAGAGGCTCATGGGGGTATTATAGGTGGGATTATGCAGGTGACACCACTACGTGTAAGATTCTACTTGTTGGATAATGGTGGGAGACCTTGTATAAGGATTTTAAAGAGTATTGTAAGGCGTGTGATGACTACTGTCAGTGCCTTGGCAAACCTAGACAAAGAGATGAAATTCCTTTGAGGCCTATTTCTAGTACAGAGCCATTTGAAAAATGGGCAATAAACTTTGTGGGTCCTATTTCCCCAGCCATGCGTAGAACCTTATCATGCTACATCATCACTTGTACAAATTATCTTACAAGGTGGGTAGAAGCAACACCTACAAAGGATTGTACAATAGCTACAACAACAAGGTTCTTATGGGAAAATATTCTTACTAGGTATGGATGTCCATTGAGTTTGACAAGTGATAGGGGCACACACTTCTTGAATGAGACAATCAGGATATTATTGGATGAATTTATTGTTGCACACCACAAGAATACACCTTATCACCCTCAAGAAAATGGGACTGCTGAGGTATTCAACAAGATATTGAGCAAGACTTTAACAAAAATTTGTGATGTTGGAAGGAAAGATTGGGATGATAAATTTTCTGGTGTACTTTGGGCATATAGAAAAACCTACAAAAGGTTCAATAAGGCCACACCCTTTTAGTTGTGTGTTTGGCACACAAGTAGTTCTTCCCATGGAATTCATGTTACCTTATTTGCGTATTACGCACTTGAGAGGTCTGGGATGATGAGAAAACATTAGAAGAGAGAATTGAACAAGTTAATATAGTTGGATGAGAGGCACGTACCATAGCACGTTGGAGTCAAAAGTAGGAAAAATGCTAGGAAGAAGGCATGACATGAAAGACACATATGGAGACAAGAAGCTTGAGGTTGGACAAATGGTACTTCTTTATGATTCCAAGTTTTTGTGATATCTAAGAAAACTTAAGGTGCATTGGTTGGGACCGTATGTTATCACTCACATACTTGAATCAAGTTACTTGTCAATTAGAGGTGCTTGATGGAATACAGTTACTCGATTACTTCAATGGAAGTAGGCTAAAGCCCTACTATAAATAAGTCTTCTTGGTGTTTGTAATAAGGCAATATTTCCATTTAGTATAGATTTCCCCTTTATGTATTTATTTTAATGTATTTCCTTCTTCGTCATTATGCTTTGTCAATTTAGTTTGGTGTTTTGTGTAATAAGCGCAGTTTACGCGCTGGAAGCTAATTACAATCTGAAGTATTTTTATGCGCAAAGGACTGCACATACCATTGGTGTGGGGTGGTTATTATTTTTTACTCAAAAATGGGTACACATAAGAACAAACTATTACATGGTGTTATTCAAGTATGGAATGGAGCTACTAGAAAGAATATTGCTCTTAGACGAAGACCATAGCTAGAAATAAATAAATGAACAATATAATGTGAGGTAAGAGGCAGACCATATAAACATACTAGATGAAGGACACAATGGTGAGGTACTTCAGTGCATGGAATGCGTGCAGAAGGAATTATGCAGCCAGAAGGTAGGAAGGCGTGCACTAGAGGGTTATAACTGGGATGTGCATAGGTGTGTTGTGTAAAAGTTGGGAAAATGGTCAACTAAGGAGAGGATTTAGTGCTAGGTAAAGGAACAATAAATGCAATAAATTTTCAAAAATATATATAAGGATGTGATGCAGGTTCATTTTTACCTTTTCGATCACAAGTATTCAAGAGAGCTAGTTGCGACTAAGCCAAGTGAAATGTGTTAAGGTGCGGAGAGCTGTGAAACCAAGAGTGGAGAGTAGATTTGTGCACAAAAGTGGCTTGCGTCCCCATTGGAGAAGGGTTTGAGTGAAGAATAAGTGTTGAGAGTTAGGGCTCATTTTTTTGAGCTAGGTCACGTAGTTTCGAGCTAGGGCAAGAAATCTTACATCGATAGAAGATAAAATGTGAGTATTTTTACTAATGTCACCAAGGAAAGAAACTACAGTAGGTACGAAGGGGAAGAAAATGGTGGAGGTCGAGGGCGAAGATGCTCCCGAGAGAAAATTTTCAGAGATGTAATATCCAAAAGGAGTGATCAGCTAGGAACGATTGGGATTACACATATCCAGAGATGCAAAGTAAGTGATTATAACCACCACACCACTAGACAACAAGGGAGAGTTGGATGCTTTGTTGAATAAGAAGACCAACAAATGCATGGTGGATGACATGCCAGTATATGATGATGTTGGGGAGAAGTTTCTCAAGAAGGTAGGGGTGTATCAACTGTATGAACTCCCATATTTTGGAAAACTAGAAAGTTTATACCAATGGTTTATGAAGAGTCCATGAGGACTTCTTCTATTTTGCTGGATGGAGGGTAAGGATCACCGTGGCCCTAATTGCTACATTGAATAGGATTGAAGGGCATAGGGATAGATATATTATTAGTGATATGAATCGATAAGGCAACTATTATAGCCACAAGCAAGGAGTTGGGATACTCCAAGGGTCTGTGCGGGAATGGACATCTACAAATTAAGGAAGTACCTGGTGGTGCAGGAAGCCACGCATCTTCTCACTAAGCTAAATGATCAAGAGAGATGGTCATAGGTAAATACCATGTGGCTACATATTACATGAAGAAAATGTCACAAGGAGAAGTGTACAACTTAGTTGGATACATAGTAGAAATAATTATTGAGGAAGTGCGCACAGGTGAAAAGATAAGTTTTGGCACTATCCTACTATCTCTTGTGTTTGTAGAAATTGGAGTGTCCAATGGGCAAAAGAACAAAATTTGGAATACCCCATGGAGAAGAAGTCCCTCGTAGAGAGGTTTGAGAAGTATTTGTGTGAAGGAACAATGAGTGGCCCATTCAAACAAAGGGTCGGAACTATGGTATGATCAACTGTGTGTGCAACATTTGAGGAGGAATGGCACATTCCAAAGGAGTTACCCTCAGTAGTAGGTAAGGTGGTATAGTTCGTAGTGTATCAACATTTTTACATTATGCATTTCATAATGAAGGATGGGACATGGAGTTCCTGGTGTAAAATACCATATGCCGTCACAGTGTGCTATTTCCAGGTAATAGTACACAGGTTTACTGATGCATGTCGCTTGAGTTTTAATGTGGACAAGGTAGATTGTGACTACCATACTCTTAGAAAAACTTATGTTTATCTAGGTCAGTCTTCCTACATTGAGAGGATCATTTCAGATGTTATAAGTATGAAGCCAGTAAGTTTGGCTATTAGGGATAATGGAGTCATGCTTTGTCTATCTCTAGCTTAAGCCTAGGTTGGAAAATAACAAGTATGTGGAGAATGAGTTCATGCTCCTAGGGCGCCTAAGGGAAAACACACAGTTGAAAATGTGGCAACTCCAAAATCCTATGTTCGACCATAGAGATAGATGAAGAAGAAGAACATGAGGATAGTGGAGGCTTGGAACCATAGAGGCCAGAGGTATCCCACAGACAAAGTGGAGAGTGAGTGCATAGATACTCCCCACAGGTAGTAAGGAGGAGAGGAAGACTTGGATGTGGATACAGTCCATGAGGAGTGCCAGTTTAAGAAGGTGTTCAGAAGAACCAGAGACCCAAGGTGCAATAACATCACAACCTTTATGAAGGTCACCTCAAATCTCCCCTCATAGAAAGAAGCACCTGAGAAAAAGAGAAGAAAAAAGTTGAAGATTAACAAGGAGGTGGAGGAGTCCGAAGAGAGCGCGCCTAGTACCCTGGTTCAACCGGAAGATGTGGAGGAACCCCAAGATGAAGAAATGAGAGATGAAGAGGAAGGGGTGAAAGAAGCAGAAGAAATTGTGCAAGAGAAGCCTAGTGCACCAGTTACTGACTTAGGTAGGAGAAGGGCCAACTCCATACCTTGGCACCAGGTTCCTAAGGGGACAAGAACAAAAAGAGAAGTGAATGAAGTATGTTGTCCCTAGTATGGGCTATGCTGAGGACACAAGAAAAATCATCCGCTCTAGTTTCAGAGCACTGTGGACCTTAAGGAGTTATATGGGTGGGAGCTGATGGATCCAGATATGGCCACTACATGCATACAAGGAAACAATTATCCTAGTCCATGTAGACTCATATGGATGAACCATATTTTGACATGTGTGCAAGGAATCATGTGTCTCGTGAAGAGTGAAGAAGGCACCCCAAAGCAAGCACATGACAATAAAACCTACTCTAATGTCTGATGAGCATGTCAATAATGCCTTGGTCAAGGTATTTGCTGAGGTGGCATGGAGAAATGTTGATAAGGCCGCCACCATTCGAGCATTGATGGAGGATAACAAAGATAAAACTGTAGAGATAGCACACTTAAAGGAAGAGAAGGAATGAGAACGGGAAAAGAATGAGGCTTTTGTTGGCATGGCTAAGGAGATTGGTGATCACATTTTGAAAATAAGGCCTCATCTAGAACCTAAGGTACCTAAAAATTTTCCTTCTGCTATGCATTATGTGCACACTTTGGTCGATTTGGTGTTAGAGGATGGACCAATTCAAATGCCCACACCAAAATATGTTGAACAAGAAGTAGAAAGAGCAAGGGCCTCTATGATTAGAAAAATTTCAACTTACGAGGTATTGCTCCAAACTTTAATGGATGAACTAAAGAAAGAAGACCAAGCTCTTAATTTATGTGTGCAGCACCAGAGGCAGTAATAAGGACCAGAACTCTTGTTGAAGATAATGAAGTTCTTGGAAGCAATGAAAGATGAGACACTTAGGGAGCGCAGAAAGATTGTCACTAGTGAAATAAAAGCGAAGACCTCATAGCAGCCCAAGATCCACATAAAGAGAGGATTGATGAGATTGGGAAGCTTATAGTGCAAAAGATGGACCTCATGGAAGGAATGATGTTAGGTATGGCCAATGTTGTCTGGCTAGTACTACAGAATGAGAAAGAAAAGATTACTCAGGATGAACTAGATGCCATAGCCACAGATATTCTAGAAAATACAAGGACTGCACTAAATATTTGACAGACATTGGAGGTTGAGATCAAGAATGAATATCCAGAGTTGATCCTCCCAGTTGAAGAAGAGGATGTTGCAGAGTAAAGATTCATTCTTTTGTACAATGATTCTTTAATTCTTTCAATTACTTATTCTTTATTTTTGGGAACATCAGAAAGAATTCCCATTTCGGGATGGAAATGTACTTTAGTGTGGGGTAATGTTGAGCAGACAAATTGTTTCTCTAAGGAGAAGACACACAAAGGATGCGTGCGTGGGAACAAGGAACATTTGAAGGCACAGGAAGATAGGAAAGGAAACGCACGCCATAACAGTTTTGTTTAGGACTTAGCCATTTTGTATGGATAAGGGCTATTTTTGGAGATAGTGTGCGAAGAACACATAGTGATGAAGACTTGCGCAACACACAATGGTATTTTGGGAATGAGTGACTAATATGCATCATACATGGTTTGCTCTAATAATAGGATTTCTTCTTCTAGTTAACTATAGGACATCTATTATTAGAACACTTGCATGTATGCATGCTATTGTAAAGGTGCACATGGCTATTATCAGCATGCGACCTATTTTGAGAAGTGTATAGGCGGTGAAGGGAAAGTCCTCACCTCTATAAATATGTATTGAACTATGTATTTTAGGGGGAATTAATTATTGTAGAGTTATGTTGTTGGTATCTGATGCACACATGACTTATGGATATACTTATAATGTAAGAAACTTATGT
Organism: Taxus chinensis; assembly: GCA_019776745.2. NCBI lineage: Eukaryota > Viridiplantae > Streptophyta > Pinopsida > Cupressales > Taxaceae > Taxus > Taxus chinensis. The sequence continues at coordinate 894,102,045 of CM034147.1, read as the reverse complement.
GTTTTACAGTGTTTAATGTAATGGAGTATATTGGCTGGATAATGGTGTTAAACATAACTTAATCTGGTTCATGTATGGTTAATCTTATTATAGTTATTGTTTAATTCATGATTATCTAATATCAAGATCTGGATTATGCATTGTTGGAATGTTTATGTCTAAATTATGGATCTGAATATGTTTTATCACCATCACACTAACATTATGCACAAACAATTCTAAAGAGGGGCCCGGTACCTTTGCGCGCTTAGGGTGAGCGCTCAGCTCAGGCTGAGTGACGTGCTAGCACACTTGAGTTATTCACAGTAGATTCTAGACTGCAATAATGGGGTGAATGGGGCCACTTAGTGGCTAGTCAAGCTGGGACCTTCTTGTGGGAATTAATTAAACAAATGTGCATGGTTTATTTTTATAAAATAAAAAAGGAAATTTCTAAACAATTATTAGAAAGGGTGTAATTAAGTAAACTAATCGAGCTTGGTACATGATTTTAAACCATAAATATTTTGGGAAGTAAATCAATAATATTTAATTATTAATTTAATTCCAACTTTCTCCAGATTGTGTAGAAAATTTAATCAAGAAATTAATTAACTTGTGACTAATGTTTACCCTTGTAAACCCATTTAAATTAAAAAAAATTATCGTAAATTTGCCTATTAAATTATTAGGTTTTATTTTGATTTTAGAGTGGAAAATTGTGGGTGTTACACAATTTTAATCAATTCATCCATTTACAGTTTTAAACCCTACTTCCCTTGGTCCAGTTCTTAGATAATGTATTAAGCCAATGTGAAATTTATTGTTTCATTCTATTTAGCAAAACTAATCTTTCAATACACATGTAATAGACTTGCTAAAGAAATATTCTCCCCAGAATATTATTTGTTGCTAATATTAGGAGCTTTAAAGCATAACGTTCTTTGTATGATGATCTCTCAATCAAGGAAATGCATTGTAAATTAATGATTCAATCCACTAGTTTGGGGTTTTTAATCCTACCTCCCCATGCCATGTTCCCTAGACAACTCAATAAGCTATTATGAAATCTATAGGTTTATTCCATTTAACGAATAAAATATTTCAAAACACATATAGTAAAATTATTTAAAAAATATTGTCACGAGAATATTCTGTATAAAAATAAAACAAAATACATCATTTTGAAAATTCAGTTGTGGGTAGTCAATGAAAAATTCATTAAAATTATATTCGGGTAACTAGGAAACAAGGATGAAAATGTCTAGGCTAGTTCTAGTCATTGTTTTTCATGAAATATAGTAGATGTTAGATCATGGTTTATTGTGGACTTTGATTCATATATGGTGCATGATGATTATTAGAGACATTTTAGATATTGATGTTGATATATTGTTTGACATGGTTATATTATAGATGTTGTTCAGACTTGTGATATTTGGATATTTTGAGTAGACCTAGAAAATGAGAATTGAATTAAAATTGATGATGATATAGTTGTGGATGAAATTGTAAGTGATACTGCTGATTGTCTTGATGATTGTTGTGATTCACATATATGTCGATGATCTTGAAATTATATTTATATTCATTTGGATGTTCTAATATGGCCACGAGGCTGAAGGAGGTATTTTTATTTTGTAGGTTTAAAATATCACAACAAACATCGGGGGATTGGAGACCAACCACTTTGGAATTCTAGATGAATTCAACAAGGTCACCATGGCAACTGTATTGTTTGTGTGTGTTTGATTGTGTTAGGGATTCCCATGGGGGGATCACCTTTAAATGTGACCAAGGGGTTTTATGTATTTTCTTTTATTTGGTCCCTTTGTTAATGTTTGCATGTGTTTATTTTGTGGTGCTTTGACCCCTTTCATTATTTATTAAATGGTGTGTAATATTGTGAGTAATCTTGTTGTTAAGTTAATTAATTAAAATATGTCATAAGAAAGTAATTAATAGAGTTGTTGGCCTTGAATTAAAGTGTTGTAAGAAATGTGTAAGTAATGTGTAAGGGATATGTAAGTTGATTTTAGAGTATGAAACACTCCACCTTCTTGGAAATTCGAATTTTTCCTTGGAGGCTGATTTTGGAGACTTGTGGGACAAGTTAAACTTGTCCCATACCTCTTAAATTTATTTACCAACCTTGCCTATGGTTGGAGGGTTAAATTTAGACCTTCTTTGTGCATTTTTGTAAGTCAAGTTGTGAATGTTTTAATTGCACTTTCTTACATGTTTTTAATTTCAGTCCTTATGGGGTGTGGGCTTGTTTTGGAGTGTGTAAGTAAGTTGTCATATTATTCACCCACCTATTTATTATGCCTTGGAGATTGAAGTTGACTTATGAGTTGGAGTTGAGGATGTGTGATGTGGCATCCCACTTGGATCCACCTCATCCTCTTCTCTTCCCTCTCTATATATTCAAATTCCTTAGCTTGTTTTTGGGGTTGCTTCACTTTTGCATACTTCATTTGGGGTGAATTCTTTTGCTGTTTTGAGCTCTTGCTTTTGGAGAAAGTTTGCAGACTTTTTACAGGCCTGTGTTTCATTGATCTTGGGTTGTTTTGCATTGGAAAGCTTGTTGTTTGGAACTTGGAACAAACTCCATTATGGAGAGGTAAGAGCTTGGCTCTTGAAATGCTCTTCTTTTATTTGTGCAAATGTTATTGTTGTGAATGTTTTGGCATGTGTGTGGGTTGTTTGGGTAGATGGCCTAGGGATGGTGTAGGAGAAGACTATGGGGTATTTCTGTGGGAGGCATAAGTGTTTTGGGGAGGTATAAGTGTGGAGGGAGTTGGGATTTGGGTTCCACCTTACAAAGAAATAGCTTGCATTTCTTTACTCGTTATGGGGTGCCATAAGAGGTTGGGGAGGCATAAGGAAATGTGAGGAATAAGGGGTACTTGGGGGAGGCATAAGGGCATGTCAGGGATGTGATAGGGATTTGGTATATATAATATGATATATATATATATATATATATATATATATATATATATTTGTTTGTTCTCAGGTGGTGATACCCATTTCCCCTTGGGAGGCATAAGCAACATCCCCCATAGTTTCTTACTCCTTTGGCTTGCATGATGAAGCCTGAGTGTTGTTTTTTGTCTTTTATCTGTGGTTGTAAACTACAGTTTTGTTTTGGACTGTATTTTTAAATGTGAAATTTGCATGTGTGTTGTGGAAGCCTATTGTTGCCATGAGTTGAAACACATTTCTTATTGCATTGTGGTTGGGGCTCGGGGGCCAATGAAGAGGATGGCTTCCCCTTGTCATTGGATGTCTTGGTTGGGTGGAGAGTTTCCTTTCCCCTTGTTTTGTTGTGATCAAATTGAAATAAAGAAAATGGAGGATATTCATGTTGCTGTTCTGGAGCAGGGGAAAAAGACAAGTTTGACAGTCCTTGTTGAGATTATTCTTATTGTAACCCTTTTCCACTTGAAGTGGATGACCTTGTACATTATTGGTGATGGAAATATGTTTTGTATTGGCTATGAAAGTTTGTAATTCGAAATGTGAAAGAGATATACTCTATTTTCTGGTTTTGAATAAATGTGGAAGAAATTGTATTCTGTACATTGTAATTGAGGAGGAAGACAGAGTTTTGACAGTCCCTTGTGAAACTTCTTTTGTAACCTTTCCCACTTGAAGTGGATGATCTTGTATATTATTGTGTTGGAAAGACTACTTTGTTTTAGCTATGAAAGTTGTAATTGATTATGGAAGAATATATCTAGTATTCAGTTCTGTGAACAGAAAAGAAAGATATGCATTTGGTATGTTATATTTCGAAAATAAATGGGAAAGAAGTTGTAAGAGATTCATTTGAATTAATAGAAGTGTTTTTACCTTGTTCATATGATATTATTTCCATTGGAAATCTGTGTTTGATATATAGATAGGAAATCTCTGTTGTAAAAGTGAAAAGGAAGCACGTATGAAGAAATATTGCACTTGCTCTGTCTCATTTGAAATGTTTAAATTTAAAAAAAAAAATAGAAGTTGCATTCTTGTCTCTATCATTTGATTGAAGGAAAGAAAACTATTTAAAACTAGCATGGAATAAATTCAATGTTTTTATTGCATGACAAAAGAGATAGTTTAATCTCTGTTCTTGAAGTGTACAAACCTCATTTCTACTTCACTGTATACTTCACAAATTCCTTTTTATCAAATGTCCAAAACAACCCTGTAAATTTATAAGAGACAAATGAAATATTCATTTGGACTTAATGAGATCAGAATGATCCCCAAACTAAACTAAAACACTGAAGAAATTTTTAAAGAACCTTTCAAATCAAGTAAAGGTGAAATTGCAGGTTTTCTGCTGTGTAAACATTGGTAATTTTTGAATGCAAACCAATCAAGAAAATTTTAACCTTGCAATCTATCCTAAAATTTTCCAAGTAAAATCCTTCATGCCTGTTTGGCAAGATGAAAAATAATTAATGACAAATTTGAACAAAATTGATAAGTTAAAAATACCAGTTCACTTCTAAGTGACAGAAAGACGTTTTCTCAAAATTGACCCTTAAAATTTATCAAAATCAAATTCTTAAGGTTTCTGTGCAAAGAGGACATCGAGAGATTTCCAAAAAGTCCTCGTTTTCCAAAAACCGAGTTCCCTATCAAAAGTTATGGCCTTCTGAAGTTTTTACTTCATTTGGCTTCAAAAATAATCTAACTGTCAAATTTAAATGAATAAAATATTCTTGGGTGGACCCGCGGGCTAAAACTTTCTTTTTTTTCTTTTTGCCAAAAAAGTGCAAAGTCATGAAGTTTCCCGCCGCTCCGCTAACCCGCAAGCCTTCATTTTGTCTAAAAATGATCTAAGTCCAAAAAAAAGTTATTTGGTAATTTTTCCTCCGTGGCCCCGCCCACCCCGCAGCCAATCCTTGATCGACACGTGGCTTCATTGGGCACCGGCGGATGCTCAGATCGATTTTAACCTTTAGTGCTTTCAAAAATAAATTTGGAAAAATTTGTAAGTTTCCTCCGCAGCCCCGCCGGCCCGCAGCCAATCAGGTGCTGCCACGTGGCTTCATGAGGCATCGTCGGAGGAGTGAGCAGGATCTTTTTAAGCCTTAACGCTTCAGAAAAATTTTGGGAAAATTTCCAAAATATCCCCGCCAGCCCGCCAACCCACAGCCAATGGTTGGCTAACACGTGGCATCTTCTCACGTCGGTGGAGGCACGGGTGAATTTTACCCTTTTCACCCTTCTGGGTGATAAATTTATTTTATCCCCACCACCCCTCTTTTCTCCATGTTGGCTTAGGAGGTGCCACATGTCCCTTGCGGTCTTGCAGACTTGCGGGCGCGGGTGCAAAGGTGGATTTTCACCCCATGTGGGAAAATTTCCAAAACTTCTTCCCCCGCTCCGTCAGCCATGTTTGGGAAATTTTCCTCCCCAGCCCCACCTGACCCGACTCCTCCTCTAGGAAAAATTTCTCCCCGTGGCCCGCAGACCCGCCCCTGGGAAAATTTTCTCCCCTAGGCCCGCCGGCCCGCCTTGGGAAAATTTTCCTCCCAAGGTCCGCTGACCCATAACTTTTGAAATACAGGGAGTTAGGAGGACTTCTTTATATCACTGGAAAGGTGAGAAAATTTCCTATCTAATGGGAATGTTTTTAGAAGGTTTCAAGTGCGTTAATTTTGAGAAAAATAGGTTGAATCTCTTAAGCCTGTCAGAGGGTGGGAGAGTGAGAAATTGCCCTCTTAATCTTAATGATTATTCTAACCCTAAGTTTTGACCCTGTAAATTTAATAATTGTTGTAATGGGAAAACTATGAGCTAAGATTTTTATTTGGCCTCTAAACCTTGCTTGTGGCAACTGTTGTTTTGTAACCTGGTAGCAGACACTTTTAAACAAAAAAAATTATCCCATAATTTTTTTGACTAATCCTAGGTTGTTCTTGGGTCTCAAGTGGGTTGTTTTAGCAGGCATTACACTTGGTATCAGAGCATGGGTTCAAAATCTTGGACCCTTGGGCACACTAGAAAACTTGAGACATGAACTTTAAACCTAGTAAAATATTAACCTAGCACACTTTTGAATATAGAAAACAACTTGTGGGAAATTACATATTTTAGTAAACATGGAAAACTGAATAAAACCTAGAAAGATGAACTAACTCTCACCTTGGTCTATGCAGGAGGTGGACAAGATGAGGGGTCTTTTCACATAGACCTAGACTTACCACCACCAGATCATGTTGTAGCAAGCTATCCTACCACATATTTTACAGACACTTCAGGATGTTAATGCCACTCTACGCGGAGGGACCGTAGGAGCACATTCAGTCAGACATGATAGGGTGACATCCATTGAGGCTCATGCATCTCCTCGGCATAGCGAGGAGCATAGAGGAGAGAACTCCCATGAGGAGTCAGTCAGAGCAGAGTCACCACAGAGGGGACAGGGAGACCGGGTTTCAGGACACAGAGATAGGTCTCAGAGCCCTAGGCTTAGAGATGAGCATGCAGAGAGGCCTAGGGGTCCACCAGACTACAGCTAAGATCACATCAGGGAGATCCTGAAGCTATGACCAACTCATTATTCTAGTGACATAGGTGGATTTCAGGAAGAGGCCTAGTTGGTGAGCTTGAGCGGATGCTTCAAGCTCTACCCTTGTTCTAGCAACATGAAAGCTCATGTTGCGATCCATCTGCTGAGGGATGGAGCAGGTGTCTGGTGGAGGACAGAGGAGTAGAAGCTCCATGTTGATTCTGAGACAAGTTACCTAGGAGCTCTTTGAGGAGTGGTTCAGGAGTAGATATTTATCTCAGAGGTTCATACAATAGAGGATTGATGAGTTTCATGACCTCCGACAGGCATCTCTTACAGTGGCTGAGTATGAGAGTAGATTTCTGGATCTACTCCAGTATGTTGATTACATGCAGGATGAGTGGGTGTGGATCCACAGGTTCATCCGGGGCCTGAATCTAGACATTGGAGGTGCAGTGCAGATCCATTGTCCACAGACATTGGCTGAGGCCATTGAGAAGGCCTATATAGCAGAGGAGACTCGGGGAAAGACCCAGCAGGCTAGAGACCGAGTCTGGAGCCATATACAACAGATGCAGGACAACAGATTGAGGGGGTCAGTACCTCCTCCTCATGGTGGACAGGGTTCAACACAGTCATCTTTTAGACCACAAGTAGCAGCAGCAGTAGTCTCACCCACCATATAGACCTCCACAGAGATTTGATGCATAGAGGGGTCAGAGTATGGGGCCTCCTCCTAGGGGTCCCATTAGGACACAGGGAGCACCTAGAGCTCAGTCAGCAGGAGCTCACCAGCAGAGACCTCAACAGTCCACAGCTGGGTCATCAGGATCCACAACACACCCCTCTAGGGCACCGACTGGAGCTGCTACTCATGGGAGAGGATCGGGTGGTTGTTTTGGATGTGGTATTACTGGACACTTTTGGAGAGACTGCCCACAGAACCCTAATAACAAGGGTAAGACACAGATCTCAGAGCCTACTGTTGGTGACATGGGGTGTAGTCATAGGATGTACGTAGTGGTCAAGAACCACCAGGAAGAGCATCAGAGTACAGTTATTGAGACTACAGGTAGCATTGGTGGTATTCCTACCTCCATTTTGTTTGATTCTGGTTCTTCTGATTCCTTTATTGCACCATCTTTAGTAGAGTGATGCAGGCTGGTGGCAGTTAGGTAGGGTCATAGTTGGGATGTTGAGATGGCTTCTGGAGCCAAGATCTCTGTAGACTCCTTAGTTAAGGAGTGTGTAGTGGATTTGGGACCTTTTACCACTACCTCGGATCTTCGTATCCTTCCGTTGGGCTCTTATGGAGTCATCTTGGGCATGGACTGGTTATCTGCACACAAGCCAGAGTGGATTGTTACCACAAGATCATATCTTGTACAGATGATCTAGGAGTTGAGGCAGTGATAGCGGGGGTCAGGAGACCCATTTCTATTCACACACCATCTCCGCTATGCAGCTTAAGCGGTGTGTGCGATGGGGTTGTCAGATGTTTGCTGTCACAGTTAGTGACCGATCAGAGGATGGGTCTAGTGGACCATCGCTAGATGACCATCCCATTTTGAGAGAGTTTTTGATGTCTTTCCAGGGGAGCTACCAGGGTTACCACCCCCACGTGAGATAGATTTTCATATAGATCTGGTTCCAGGAGCAGAGCCTATCTCACGAGCACCTTATCAGATGACTACCCCTGAGCTCTGCGAGCTCAAGTTGCAGCTTGAGGGCCTTCTAGAGAAAGGCCTAATTCATCCTAGTGTATCCCCTTGGGGTGCACCGGTGATCTTTGTAAAGAAGAAGGATGGATCCTTGCAGGTTGTGTATTGATTACCGCCAGCTGAACAAAGTAACGATCAAGAATCATTATCCACTTCCACGCATTGATGATTTGTTTGATCAGATGAAGGGAGCCACAGTTTTCTCTAAGATAGACCTTAAGTTAGGCTACCATCAGCTAAGGATTTCAGAGGTGGATATTCATAAGACCACCTTCCGTACGAGATATGGCCACTATGAGTTCACAGTGGTACCTTTTGGCTTGACCAATGCCCCTGCAAGTGTTTATGAGTTTGATGAATGGGGTATTTAGGACCTTCTTAGATCACTTCATGCTCATCTTCCTTGATGAAATTTTGATTTACTCACGTACGCATGAGGAGCATGAGGGGCACCTTCACCAGGTTCTTCAGTGTCTTCGTGAGCAGCAACTTTACGGGAACTTGGAGAAGTGTGCATTCTTTCAGACAGAGGTGTAGTATTTGGGTCATATCATTTCTGGGGAAGGTATCATAGTCGATCCTTCCAAGATTAGAGCTATTATGGATTGGCCAGCACCCACTACTATGACTGAGGTGCGCAGCTTCATGGGATTAGTAGGTTATTACAGGAGATTTGTTCAGGACTTCTCTCAGATTGCGCACCCCATCACTTCCCTTCAGTGGAAAGGGAAGAAGTTTGTTTGGTCAGACAGGTGTGAGCAGGCCTTCAGGACACTGAAGGAATGTCTCACTACAACACCTATTCTTGTAGTGTCAGATCCACAGGGTGAGTTTTTCATATGCACGGATGCTTCTTTGGCAGGACTTGGAGGTGTATTGATGCAGGAGGGAAGAGTGGTGGCTTTTGAGTCTCACAAACTCAAATATTATGAGCTTAATTATCCGACTCATGATCTTGAGCTTGCGGTTGTTGTGCATGCCTTGGTTTGATGGAGACACTTTCTTCTTGGTCAGAGATTCACACTCAGGACTGATCATTTGAGTCTTCGCCACCTCTTCATGCAGCCCAATCTCAACACTCATCAGCGGCATTGGATGGAGTTGCTTTGTGAGTATGATATGGAGATAGAGCATGTGAAAGGGAAGGAGAATGTGGTTGCAGATGCTCTTAGCAGATGGAGACATGTGGCTATGGCCACCTCAGTGAGCACAGATTTGCGGAGTAGGATTCTACAGCAGCTTCCTCACGACAACTTCTACATTGCAGCCAGAGCAGAGATCGAGTCTCAGAGACCCCTTGAGGGGAAGTTTGATGGTTTTTATTTAGAGGAAGATGGCCTTCTCAGGCACAGAGGTCAGATTTATGTTCCCAGAGATGGAGGCTTGAGGCAGGACATCTTGGTAGAGGCACATCATGCACCCTATTCAGCCCATCCTGGGGTGAAGAAGATGCACACCACCTTGAGACAGTTGTTTATCTGGAGGGGACTTCATAGAGACATGGCTCAGTTTGTGTCACACTATTTAGAGTGCCAGAAAGTGAAGGCCGAGCATCAGCATCCAGCTGGCCTTCTCTATCCTCATGCTATACCAGAGTGGAAGTGGGACACCATTTCCATGGACTTCATTATTGGGCTACCGATGTCGAGATACCACCACGACGCCATCATGGTCACGGTGGATAAATTGACAAAAGTGGCTCATTTTTCTCTGGTAAAGACCACTTATACAGCTAGTGCAGTGGCATGGGTATATCTTGATGAGATTGTCAGGTTGCACGGGATTCCATGGAAGATCATTTGTGACCGTGATCCTTTGTATACTTCCCATTTTTGGACCACCATGCAGTATGCCCTCGGGACGAAGGATCAACTTCAGCACAACATATCACCCTGAGACAGATGGAAAGACTGAGCAGGTGAATCAGATCTTAGAGGACATGCTTAGGATGTATGTTATGGATCATCAGTCCAAATGGGAGGAGTACTTGTACTTGGTGGAGTTTTCCTACAATAATAGTTTTCAGAGTTCTATAGGCATGGCTCCTTTTCAGGCCTTGTATGGTAGAGAGTGCAGGACACCCCTTAGTTGGGACAGGTTAGAGGACAGGGTTTCTCTAGGACCAGCTTTATTACAGGACATGGAGCAGCAGGTGGTTATGATCAGACAAAGGCTGCAGGAGGCACAAGACAGGCAGAAGAAGTACGTGGACCAGCATAGGACCGACCATAGTTTTGATGTGGGCATGAAGGTTTTCCTTCATGTCAGGCCACACAAGAGCCCTATCCATTATGGAAAAGGTTCTAAGTTAGCTCCTAGATTCGTTGGTCCTTTTGAGATCTTGGAGCGTATCGGCCTTTGGCCTACCGTCTAGCATTGCCACCTAGCTTGTCTCACATACATGATGTGTTTCATGTTTCAGTTCTTAGGAGATATGTTGCAGATCCTTCTCATGTGCTAGATTGGACATCATTGCAGGTGCAGGATCAGGGGCAGGTGATGGTGGAGCCCATTCGCATTATAGATCACAGGACCCTGGGCCTTCGAGGTAGAGAGATTGATCAGGTCCGGGTGTAGTGGGACAGATATGATGAGACTGCAGCTACATGGGAGGATGCTACTTTGTTACGAGTTCAGTTCCCACATCTGTTCCAGTGACTTCCAGGAGGAAGTCGAGTCTAAGGGGAGGGGGATGTAGTGCCTGCTTCCCTTCGACACCTTGTGATATTGATCCTGATACTGCTGACTATATTATGGACATTGTTATAGTTTAATTTAGTATGATGTTAGATGTTAGATCATGGTTTATTGTGGACTTTGATTCATATATGGTGCATGATGATTATTAGAGACATTTTAGATATTGATGTTGATATATTGTTTGACATGGTTATATTATAGATGTTGTTCAGACTTGTGATATTTGGATATTTTGAGTAGACCTAGAAAATGAGAATTGAATTAAAATTGATGATGATATAGTTGTGGATGAAATTGTAAGTGATACTGCTGATTGTCTTGATGATTGTTGTGATTCACATATATGTCGATGATCTTGAAATTATATTTATATTCATTTGGATGTTCTAATATGGCCACGAGGCTGAAGGAGGTATTTGTATTTTGCAGGTTTAAAATATCACAACAAACATCGGGGGATTGGAGACCAACCACTTTGGAATTCTAGATGAATTCAACAAGGTCACCATGGCAACTATATTGTTTGTGTGTGTTTGATTGTGTTAGGGATTCCCATGGGGGGGATCACCTTTAAATGTGACCAAGGGGTTTTATGTATTTTCTTTTATTTGGTCCCTTTGTTAATGTTTGCATGTGTTTATTTTGTGGTGCTTTGACCCCTTTCATTATTTATTAAATGGTGTGTAATATTGTGAGTAATCTTGTTGTTAAGTTAATTAATTAAAATATGTCATAAGAAAGTAATTAATAGAGTTGTTGGCCTTGAATTAAAGTGTTGTAAGAAATGTGTATGTGTAAGGGATATGTAAGTTGATTTTAGAGTATGAAACACTCCACCTTCTTGGAAATTCGAATTTGTCCTTGGAGGCTGATTTTGGAGGCTTGTGGGACAAGTTAAACTTGTCCCATACCTCTTAAATTTATTTACCAACCTTACCTATGGTTGGAGGGTTAAATTTAGACCTTCTTTGTGCATTTTTGTAAGTCAAGCTGAATGTTTTAATTGCACTTTCTTACATGTTTTTAATTTCAGTCCTTATGGGGTGTGGGCTTGTTTTGGAGTGTGTAAGTAAGTTGTCATATTATTCACCCACCTATTTATTGTGCCTTGGAGATTGAAGTTGACTTATGAGTTGGAGTTGAGGATGTGTGATGTGGCATCCCACTTGGATCCACCTCATCCTCTTCTCTTCCCTCTCTATATATTCAAATTCCTTAGCTTGTTTTTGGGGTTGCTTCACTTTTGCATACTTCATTTGGGGTGAATTCTTTTGTTGTTTTGAGCTCTTGCTTTTGGAGAAAGTTTGTAGACTTTTTACAGGCCTGTGTTTCATTGATCTTGGGTTGTTTTGCATTGGAAAGCTTGTTGTTTGGAACTTGGAACAAACTCCATTATGGAGAGGTAAGAGCTTGGCTCTTGAAATGCTCTTCTTTTATTTGTGCAAATGTTATTGTTGTGAATGTTTTGGCATGTGTGTGGGTTGTTTGGGTAGATGGCCTAGGGATGGTGTAGGAGAAGACTATGGGGTATTTCTGTGGGAGGCATAAGTGTTTTGGGGAGGTATAAGTGTGGAGGGAGTTGGGATTTGGGTTCCACCTTACAAAGAAATAGCTTGCATTTCTTTACTCGTTATGGGGTGCCATAAGAGGTTGGGGAGGCATAAGGAAATGTGAGGAATAAGGGGTACTTGGGGGAGGCATAAGGGCATGTCAGGGATTTGAAATGATATATATATATTTATATATATATATATATATGGGTGGTTGTTCTCAGGTGGTGATACCCATTTCCCCTTGGGAGGCATAAGCAGCATCCCCCATAGTTTCTTGCTCCTTTGGCTTGCATGAGGAAGCCTGAGTGTTGTTTGTTGTCTTTTATTATGTGGTTGTAAACTACAATTTTGTTTTGGACTGTGTTTTAAATGTGAAATTGCATGTGTGTTGTGGAAGCCTATTGTTGCCATGAGTTGAAACACATTTCTTATTGCATTGTGGTTGGGGCTCGGGGGCCAATGAAGAAGGATGGATTCTCCTTTTCATTGGATGTCTTGGTTGGGTGGAGAGCATTTCCTTTCCCCCTATTCTGTTGTGATCAAATTGAAATAAAGAAAATGGAGGATATTCATGTTGTTGTTCTGGAGCAAGGGAAAAAGACAAGTTTGACAGTCCTTGTTGAGATTATTCTTATTGTAACCCTTTTCCACTTGAAGTGGATGACCTTGTACATTATTGGTGATGGAAATATGTTTTGTATTGGCTATGAAAGTTGTAATTCGAAATGTGAAAGAGATATACTCTGTTTTCTGGTTTTGAATAAATGTGGAAGAAATTGTATTCTGTACATTGTAATTGAGGAGGAAGACAGAGTTCTGACAGTCCCTTGTGAAACTTCTTTTGTAACCTTTCCCACTTGAAGTGGATGATCTTGTATATTATTGTGTTGGAAAGACTACTCTGTTTTAGCTATGAAAGTTGTAATTGATTATGGAAGAATATATCTAGTATTCAGTTCTGTGAACAGAAAGAAAGATATGCATTTGGTATGTTGTATTTCAAAAATAAATGGGAAAGAAGTTGTAAGAGATTCCTTTGAATTAATAGAAGTGTTTTTCCTTGTTCATATGATATTATTTCCATTGGAAATCTGTGTTTGATATACAGTAGGAAATCTCTGTTGTAAAAGTGAAAAGGAAGCACATATGAAGAAATATTGCACTGCTCTGTCTCATTTGAAATGTTTAAATTTAAAAAAAAAAAATAGAAGTTGCATTCTTGTCTCTATCATTTGATTGAAGGAAAGAAAACTATTTAAAACTAGCATGGAATAAATTCAATGTTTTTATTGCATGACAAAAGAGATAGTTTAATCTCTGTTCTTGAAGTGTACAAACCTCATTTCTACTTCACTGTATACTTCACAAATTCCTTTTTATCAAATGTCCAAAACAACCCTGCAAATTTATAAGAGACAAATGAAATATTCATTTGGACTTAATGAGATCAGAATGATCCCCAAACTAAACTAAAACACTGAAGAAATTTTTAAAGAACCTTTCAAATCAAGTAAAGGTGAAATTGTAGGTTTTCTGTTGTGTAAACATTGGTAATTTTTGAAATGCAAACCAATCAAGCAAATTTTAACCTTGCAATCTATCCTAAAATTTTCCAAGTAAAATCCTTCATGCCTGTTTGGCAAGATGAAAAAGAATTAATGACAAATTTGAACAAAATTGATAAGTTAAAAATACCAGTTCACTTCTAAGTGACAGAAATATGTTTTCTCAAAATTTACCCTTTAAAATTTATCAAAATCAAATTCTTAAGGTTTCTGTGCAAAGAGGACATTCGAGAGCTTTCCAGAAAGTCCTCATTTTCCAAAAATGAAGTTCCCTATCAAAAGTTATGGCCTTCTGAAGTTTTTACTTCATTTGGCTTCAAAAATAATCTAACTGTCAAATTTAAATGAATAAAATATTCTTGGGCGGACCCGCGGGCTAAAACTTTCTTTTTTTTGCTTTTTTCCAAAAAAGTGCAAAGTCATGAAGTTTCCCGCCGCTCCGCTAACCCACAAGCCTTCATTTTGTCTAAAAATGATCTAAGTCCAAAAAAAAAGTTATTTGGCAATTTTTCCTCCATGGCCTGCACCACCCCGCAGCCAATCCTTGATCGACACGTGGCTTCGTTGGGTGCGAGTAGACGCTCAGATCGATTTTAACCTTTAGTACTTTCAAAAATAAATTTGGAAAAATTTGTAAGTTTCCTCCGCAGCCCCACCGACCCGCAGCCAATCAGGTGCTGCCACGTGGCTTCACGAGGCATCGATGGAGAGGAGTGGATCTTTTTAAGCCTTAACGCTTCAAAAAACTTTTGGGAAAAATTTCCAAAATATCCCCACCAACCTGCCAACCCGCAGCCAATGGTTGGCTGACACGTGGCATCTTCTCGCGTCAGCGGAGGCGCGGGTGAATTTTACCCTTTTCACCCTTCTGGGTGATAAAATTCTTTTATCCCCCACCGCCCCACTTTCTCCGCGTTGGCTTAGGAGGGCCACGTGTCCCTTGCGGACTTGCGGACTTGGCGCACGGGGTGCAAAGGTGGCTTTTCACCCCAAGCGGGAAAATTTCCAAAATTCTCTCCCCGCGGCCCACCAGACCCGCCCCTGGGAAAATTTTCTCCCCTAGTCCCCACGACCCGACTCCTCCTCTCAGGAAAAATTTCTCCCCACGGCCCAAGACCCGCCCCTGGGGAAAATTTTCTCCCCTAGGCCCGCCGGCCCGCCTTGGGAAAATTTTCCTCCCAAGGTCCGCTGACCCATAACTTTGGAAATACAGGGAGTTAGGAGGACTTCTTTATATCACTGGAAAGGTGAGAAAATTTCCTATCTAATGGGAATGTTTTCAGAAGGTTTCAAGTGCATTAATTTTGAGAAAAATTAGGTTGAATCTCTTAAGCCTGTCAGAGGGTGGGAGAGTGAGAAATTGCCCTCTTAATCTTAATGATTATTCTAACCCTAAGTTTTGACCCTGTAAATTTAATAATTGTTGTAATGGGAAAACTATGAGCTAAGATTTTTTTATTTGGCCTCTAAACCTTGCTTGTGGCAACTGTTGTTTTATAACCTGGTAGTAGACACTTTTAAACAAAAAAAATTATCCCATAATTTTATTAGTTTGTGTATCCTCCACAATGGGCACACTTCTCCATAAATAGTATTACGACTCAAAATCCTAAAAGAATAATCCGCCTCTATTTTTTAGGGTAAAAAATAAGATAAAGAAAATAAAATAAAAATTGAACTTGAAAATATTAATAATTTAAAATATGGTAAGAATGCAAAAGAAAAATAGTTCTAGCACAATATAAATGCTTTGTGTTGTGTTGCAGTGTAAAGATTGGAAAAAATGGGGAAAAAATCAAGTATGAAGAAGTAAGTTTAGATGTTATTTAACTGATTGGTGTTTTGATTTGGAACTTTGTGGTAGACACAAGTGTGTTTTAGGGACGTATACGGGTGGAGGGGGGTCAGATTTGGGTTCCACCTTACAAAGAAATAACTTCCATTTCTTTACTTGTTATGGGGTGCCATAAGAGGTTGGGGAGACATAAGGAAATGTCAGGAATAAGGGGTACTTAGGGGAGGCATACGGGCATGTCAGGGATTTGAAATGATATATATATATATATATATATATATATATATATATGTTGGTGGTTTGTTCTCAGGTGGTGATACCCATTTCCCCTTTGGGAGGCATAAGAAACATCCCCCGTAGTTTCTTTCTCTTTTGGCTTTCTTGATGAAGCCTCAATAATGTTTGTCATGTTTTAATATAGTTGCAAACTACATTCTACTTTGGAATGTGTTTTATTGTGATTATGCTTCTTGAGTACTTATGGAATCCTGTTGTTGCCATGAGTTGGATCACATCTTTTATTGCTTTGTGATTGGGGGGGCTCGAGGGCCAATGAAGAAGGATGGCATCTCCTCTTCATTGGATGTCTTGGTTTGGTGGAGAGCATTTCCTTTGCCCTACTTTTGTTGTGATCAAATTGGAAGAATGAGAAATTTGCATGTTGCTGTTCTGGAGCTGAGATAAAGATATTTTGAATATCCATTTTGAAATGAAAATATTATTGTTAGCCCCTTTCCCACTTGAAGTGGATGATCTGTGTATTCGTTATAATGGAAAGATACTTTGTATTGGCAATGAAAGTGGAAATTTGAAATGTAAAAGAGTTATACTCTGTATTCTGTTTTGGGAAAGAATGACATGTGTTTTGTATGTTGTATTTTGATATCAAATGGAAAGGAGGTTGTAATAGTATAATTTGAATTAATGGAAGTTTTTTTCCTTGTTCATATGATATTCTTCCATTGGAAATCTATATTTAACATGTTCTATGAAATCCCTGTTTGGAAAGGAGGAAAAGTGAAACACATGAGAAGAAAATGTAATATTTTGCCCTATATATATATATATATATATGATTTTGGAAGGAATAAAAGAAGGATGTTACAAAGTTTCATTTTGGAATCAATAAATGATGTATCACCTTTCTCAAAGTTACATAGTGGCATTGAATTTGACCTTTTAAATGTAATTGAAATCTCTGTTTGAAAGAAAGAAATGCGTATAAAGGAAATGTAATACTCTGTCTTTTGAAATATGTAAAAATTAGAAATCAGAGATGTATTATAGTTTTTGAATAAGTTGAATTAAATCAACTGAATGCATTAGATTAGGTTTGGAACAAATTATAATACTTGGAAGAAGAAAATGGCAAATAGACCTTTTTTAAAAATTTGAACTATGTCCTATTTTATTTCTAATTGACAATTATTTAATCCCAAATGCTCAGACCGAATTTGCAACAAAGGAACAATAAATGAAAACATTAATTTGGGAATAATAAGATCTAACCGAATTCATCTAGACATTAACACTTAAGGAAATTCTTCTATAAATTAGCAAAATTGGGCTCAAACCATTTTGTAGTCATGCTGCTGTCCAGAAATGTAAATGTTCAAATTGCAAATCAATTAGACAAATTGAATCTTGAAATACCTCTTAAATACACCTAAGAATTTTTTTCCATGTCTATTTGACATGTTGAGAGAGGGATAAGAAAAAATTGAACAAATTGAACAAGTTAAAATTTACCAGTTTGCACTGTAAAATCCTATAGTTTGTTTTCTTGAAATCTACCTCTTAAAATATATCAAAATATGAAATTAATGATCCATGAGTAAAGAGGACGTCGAGAGATTTTCTTAAAGTCCTCATTTTCCCAAAACCGAGCTCTCTATCAAAAGTTATGGCCTTCTAAAGTTTTTCTTCCTTGGCGTAAAAAAAAAATTGGGAAAATTTTCCTTGGCAGGCCCATCGGCCCGAATTTTTCCCTTAGCTCTTTGGAAAGTGTTTTGAGAATTATTTTCTAATTTTCCCCGCTGCCCTGCTGACCTGCAGCCAATTAGAAGATGCCACGTGGGACCATGAGGCGTTTACGGAGGGGCGGATCTCTTTTTAAAATTAGCGCTCCCAGAAAAATTTTAGGAATTTTTTCCAAATTTTCCCCGCCGCCGACCACCCCGTAGCCAACCAAAAGCCGCCATGTGGCATCGCGAGGGTGCCAACAGAGGCACGGGTGAGTGCTACCTTCTTAACCCTTCGGGGTGTTAAAATAATTTTCTCGCCACCGCCTCGCCTTCCCTACATTGGCTTAGGAGATGTCACGTGTCCCTTGCGGACTTGCGGGAGCGCCGGCATAAAGTTGGCTTTCACCTTGCACGGGAAGATTTTTCAAAATGTCTCCCGCCACCCCACTTTCCCCGCGCTGACTTGGGAGGCACAACGTGTCCATAGTGGACTTTCAGGTCCACGGGTGCGTAGGTGCAAAGTTGTTTTTTTTTTTCCCCGTGCGGGAAAATTTCTAAAAGTCTCCCTGTGGCCCGCCGACCCGCCCTTGGAGAAAATTTTCACCGCTGGGCCCGCAGGCCCGCTCTTGGGGAAAATTTTCACCTCAAGGCCCGCCAACCCATAACTCGAAAAATATGAGGAGTTAGGAGGACTTATTTATATCAATGGAAAGGTGAAGAAATTTCCTATCCAATGGAAATAATTTAGGAATTTTTTTAATGTGTTAAGTTTGAGAAAAATCAAGTTGAACCTTTAAGCCTGTTAGAGAGTGGGTATGCTGAGGAATTACCTTCTGAACCTTATTGAACCTTCTAACCCTAAAGTTTGGACCTTATGACCTCTAATAATTGTTAATAAAGGAAAAGTATGTTCTAGTGAATTAGAATTGTTTTAGAAATTGTTAGTGACAACTGTTGCCTTGTAACCTGGTTGTAGACTCTTTTAAACAAAAAAAAAAATTATTCCATAATTTTCCTAACTAATCCTAGGTTGTTCTTGGGTCGCAAGTGGGTTGTTTTTAGCGGGCGTTACACAAAGGACACACTACATTATTAAAAAAAACAAAAACGAAAGAGAGGCAGGTCGTTAATATTTTTGGTTTGATTTTTGAAAAATTATCGATTCAAATGCTCAACAAATATAAAATTTGAAAGGTGTAAAAACACCATTGCACAACATAATTTCTAGTGAGAAAATACCTTTTTAGAACTGTCTCTAAACAAGTGAAAGTGATACCAAATCCTAGAACATACTCAGAAAATTTCTTAGAACAACATTAGGTATAATAGAGAGAAATTAGGAGCCATTGTCATCGAAACAAAGGACATCAACTATTCAACCTTGATAAGTCGTTGTCACTAGTTAATGCGTCAAAAAGATATGCCAAAGAGACAAAAATGATCGAGCCAAAGCCACACATCCTTGGATTTGACAGAGCTAACCATTCAACAAAACCTAACAAGAGGGAAATATAGACACCATCATCGTGGTTGTGAGAGTCATGCTGAGAAACGATAGATACAGGGACAAACCAAAAACACAAAAGGATCCACCTAAAGAGACTCTCCTCTCCAAACAAATAACTGCGAGTATCAATACAAATTACAAGTCGATGCACCAAGTAACAACACTCAATTAGGCAAACCCTAAACGTGTGTACGAGGAGAAGCCATTCCCTTTGTCTTCCCCGGTAAAGTAAACTGATGATTTTCTTTGGAACGCAACCCACACCGAAACCATTAATTTCAAGTCTAAGAACACGCAGTAGTCGGTAATTAGCAACGAATACTTTTCTTAAAATACCCACTTCGCAGGTTCTTAAGAAACCGTGTGGGCTGCGAAACGATCAACGATTGCTCCAGCCAATTGATTTGTAACAGGGGCAAATGCAATGACAATCCGGATGTGGTCATGCATATTTGTTCCGGCGGCAGAGGAGGTGGAGGAGGCAGCCTCGGCATGGACAGTTGCATGCCGAGCGGACAGTTGAAAGGAACCCGAACCACCTTCGGATAATGCGTGCAAACACCGACAATGGAGCACAGTGCTGCACTGCCTCCGGGATCTACGATATCTATGAACTGCTCTCCCCCGTTTCTTCTGCAACTCCTGCCACTCTTCTGTTCAACAATTTCTCCGAGGGCGGAGACGGAGGTGGGGCTTCCAGCTGCGAAGAAAAGTTTTACGACAAAAATGAGCTCATGTTGGGGCTTTCCACCGGCTGGTTCGACAACAAAAACCCGTGCTCCAAGATGATTAATATCAGTGGCAACGGGCGGAAGTGTGACCGCGCGTGTGGTGGACGAGTGCGATTCTAGGCATGGATGCGATGAGGAGCATGTGTATCAGCCACCATGTCATAATAATATTGTGGATGCCTCTGAGGGGGTGTGGAATGATTTGGGTGTGCCCCAAGATCAGCAAGGAGATCTATCCATCACCTGGTCGCCCGCTAATTGATTCTTAGCCCACGCACGTATTAAATAAACTAATAACTGGCAGCCTGCAATATTGGTTTAGAGGTCCACTATTAATTGAGCAGCTGATATGACATAATTAACAGTATAATAAAATAGCTACTATGTTGTTTCCCATGTTATTCCATTGCCTTCGTCTTATGTTAGAGTTTTGTAATTCTGGGTTACTCTGTATTCCTTGTGTATTCTATCTGGAATCTTGCGAACACATATGGAATTGGAGAGATAAAGAACATAGATTTGGTCAGAGACCGCACAAATGAGAACACATATATGGAGTGTCCTATAGAATCTATATAACTATTCAAACCTTTGCATGTATAATATTCCTTGGGAGGGCCATATACAATAGACCAAGAATTTTATATAAATAAAAGTTGATAGGATTATACAACACCAATTTCAAATAAAAGAATGTTTTGTACCTAAATTTGTAAAATTTAACAATTATCAGTTAAGATTGGGTTTTTAAAAGGCTTGATCGCGCCATGATCTTTTTGCTTCCTTTCTTTAAATTTGTTAGCTGTTATTCTCTTCCGGTAGAAGCATTGCTGACTGTTGTTCTTTATGACCACATTCCAATTTGGTTCCGTATTGAATGGACTTTTCAACTGCCAAAAAATAAATAGACGCAGTTTTATTTTAAATACTACTTTATTGTATCATGACCCACTTTGGCACACATACGCCAAATTTGGAACATTGCACCTCACCTTCTTGGTAAGGTGGGTTGGATAAGTTGGTGGAAAGACACTATAATTCAGGTCACTAAATTCCTCCACATGTATGGTGTTTATCTCGCTAAATTCTGGCAGCGGGCCTATTCTGCCACCTCCACCAAGTTGAGCCGCTCGACGGTGGTGCTCGAACATGCTCCTTTTAATGTGGATCTACAACTCCAAGTTGTTGAATTGAGGAAAAAAATCTGCATTGTTGATGATTACACAACTCGAGGTGCCCAAATTAAAGCTCACCTACATTGGCTTAAAATTGGAGACTGTAACACCAAAGAGTTTTACTAGTGGCTCAAAGCCAAGCACATGAACCCAACAAATGTCTACCATTATTGATGCTGGTGTTCGGATTTTAGACACTCCTCAGATGGTCCAAGCCTTTGTTAGGCACTATGTTCAGGTTTTCAAAGCGCAGGATGAGTCTCCTGAGTGAAAAACCGCGTTCACTGAATGCCTCTCGGTAGTTCCTTGCAAGATTTCTCTGGCTCACAGAGTTTTTTGTGACAGATTGCTTACTCTAGAGGACTTATATGAAGTTGTTTCCCTTATGGCCAATGATAAAGCTCCTGGAATGGATGGCTTCCCTTGCGAGTCTTAGAAATCCCTTTAGGACATGGTTGGCCGGGATCTGCTACAAGTATACCTTGAGGATCTCCACTCAGGGTCCCTCGGTGCCCTTATTAATGAAGGTCACATAAAGTTCATCCCTAAAGCAAGATACCTTACAAGTATCTGCTACAAGTATACCTTGCTCAATGTTTCATACAAGATCATAGCTAAGAATTTAGCTCTTCGGCTTCGGCCCATCTTGCCCATTATTGTCAGTCCTAAGAAAAATGATTTCATACAAAGTAGGTACATTCTGGATAATATTTTCGATGTCTAGGAAGTATGGAGTGGGCTAGAAATTCTAAACAACCAACCATTTATGTCAAAATTGACTTTGAAAAATCCTATGACAAGATTGAATGGAATTTCATTCTGGTGATGCTTGAAGCGTTGGGATTTGGTTTGGTTTTCATTGCCTCTATCAAAATTATTTTTGCAGGTGCCACAGCCTCTCTATCTGTTAATGGTCATACTTCTGAGTAGTTTGGGATCTTTCAGTCTATTAGAGAAGGTTGTCCTTTAGCACTTGTTCTTTATGTGCTAGCCGGTGAAGGTTTTGGGTTCCTCCTTGCCCATGCTTGTGATCAAGGGATTGTGAGGGGTATTCAATTCCCTTCTACAATTCCCCTTTATCTTGTCAATGGGAATTTTGTAAATGATTCCTTCCTCATGCTCCTGGAGGAGGAAGTGAATATCAACAATGCCATGCAATGTTTGGACACATATTGTTTAGCTTCAGGTTCCAGTATCCAATGGAGAAAGACCTAGTGCTTGAGGCAATATTTTTTCCCCAAACCTGGTTGGATGAATAGTTTTGACTGGAAATATATCCAACATGGAGAAATTTTTAAATTTTTTGGCATTCCCTTTGCTTTCGATGCTTCTCCCAGTCAATTTGGCAATATGTTATTGATAGGGTTTCCCGCAAGTTGGAGTACTAGATTACTAAGCCCCTTTCGCTGGCAGGAAAATTTTAGATTTACTTCAAGATATTGATAGCCACACATGTATATTATTCTGCATGGTGGGTGTTGGATAAATCCTCTTACAAGAAATTGGAGAAACTCCTCAGATATTTCCTTTGGGATAGCTTGGAGCTTGGTAAAGGCTTTCACAGAGTTGCCTAGGAATATTGTTGTCTCCCTAGGGATTCTGGAGGTCTTGGTTTGACTGAAATTGGCGCCAGGGGTCTGCTCTGGTAGCCAAGTGGATCATTTGGGCCTGCACTGGGAACGAAGCTTGGAAAGTGTTGATTAGCAACTGTATTCTTCAAGGCTCCCCTCAAGGGCACAAAACTTGGCAAGGGTTAGATTTTCATAGTCTGCTCATTATTAAATCCCTGGTTAAGGTTGTGGGAACCTTTGTTGTCAAAAGCATATGAAAAGCTTAGGAGTTACTCAGACCATTTTTAATCTAGGAAGGGGATGGATTCAGAAATGGGCTATCCATTAATGAACACAACATTTGGTGGTCTCCTCTCATCAATTTTCATGATGTGCCACTTGCCCAAGTGCCCTGGGTTCATGCTCTTAAGCTGTATCAATGAGGCTTGCGCACTCTTAAAGACATATTTTATAGGAAGACTAGATTGCTTCTCACTCTACCTCAAGATAAAGCTAAGTTTCGGCTTGCTCCAATTGACAAAGAGTCTTATCAAGAAGTTCTTGACTCCATTCCTACCAAGATGCTTCACAAAGTTGGTGTCATCTCTCTTAGGCCTTGGTGGAAGGATTGGAAATGGTTTCTAGATACCACTTTCTTGAATTACTCCCTAGGAAAAGGGTATGCTCTACTCACCCCCAGGCTGCCGATGGTGGCCTTGCTTAGCTCTAGATGGTCCATCAATTCTGGATGGTCATCTTGGGAAGCTATATTTCATATTGTTTGGAAAGCCATCATTCAGCCCAAGCTAGCCTATTTTGTTTGGTGTCTGCTTTATCAAGGTATCCCTCTTGGGAGAAAATTATCCCATTACGGGATTGCTCCTTGGCTATGCCCTTTTTGTGGGCACATTGAGACACTCATACATCTGTTCTAGTACTACCCAAAAGCTCAAGCTATTTGGGCTTGGCTCCACGAATTCTTTCAGCCATTTAGACCAGCTCCATTTCTTTGGCAACATGTTTTCCTAGGGGATTCTATTTCCATCCCCCATGCTTCTGCGTAAGTGTGGCATACTTCCAGAGTGGAGATCATTTTTTTATATGGAAAGAACACAATTATGTTATTTTTGCTAATTCCACAGTTTCTTGCATTCTTTCGCATTATGATAAGGCCATGCTTATCTTGAATGTGTTCTTACAGATCCAAGACCAGGACTGAAAGGTGGAGTTGGAGGTACAACACCTTTAAACCCTTCTGGATCATTGGGCCAACTCTCCTTGCATTGCGGCACGAGAACCACTTGCCTCCCCTTCTGAGAGTGTTTGTTCAAGAGGGCATTGTGGCTATGGCCGTTCAGTTGACCAAGCTTATCATCATCACTCTCCCAAGTGGCAACTCGAGCATCGATGTATCCCTATCAACTACGGTGGTTGGGGGTTCCCTCACCATTCCACATAGCACAATGGGTGGGGTTCCCTCACCATTCCACACAGCACAATGGGTGGGGTTCCCATCACCACTGTGCACCCCCTGTGTAGAGGGATGGGTGGGATTCTGGAAAAGTTCCTAGATTAGCTCTTACCATTTCTCCTAATCAACAGGAAGACAAAGATGAAGAAGTTGCTTTAGGATGGCCACCCCTTTCAGATGGAAATGGTCTTCCTGGTAGTAACTGGGAGGATAAGGGGCCTCCACTGCCCCCTGCCTCTATGTTTGTTGTGGCAGCCTAGTTTTTTTCCTTTCATTTTCTGGCATTGTTGCTATGTTTGTTTTTGCCCTTTGGGATTGATACTTTAGTATCCTAGCCATCATGACTAGTTTGCTCGTGGGGTGTGCCCTTTACCACCCATTTTTTTTGTGGATAGGTCGTAATATTTTATAAAGTAATATAGACTATTTCATCAATTTTTTTTTAACAATTATGGTCTATATAAATATAAAGATTATTGGACGTTAATGAAGTTCTTAATATATTAACATATGAATTGTAAGGGTGTATTTTTAGATTTTATGTTTATTATATTGATTAATAATTTTATTAATTTATTTTAAAATTATCATTAATAGATGATAAATAGTATTAATATACATTTGTTTACTAAAAAGTAGATGGTCATGACATTACAATTTAATTTTAAATATATGTACATAAAGTATTTAAAAAAAAGAAAACCCAATGGTCTAACCCCAATCTGTAGTGCCCAATTTCCTTCAACATATTTTGATTATTGATTCTGATACTGTTGACTGCACTTATGAATATTTTATAGCTTTTTGATTTAGCATGTTAGTAGATATTAGAGAGAATAAACTGTTGTTGATTAGAGTCGTATATGATGCATATGGACCATTAGAGACATTTGATGTTGATATTGATATATTGTCGACATGGTTATTTATCTATATTTCTGACATGTGATATATTTATTCATATTGAGTAAACCTTTGATCATTGGATTAATGTTGTGATTGTTTTGACATGGATGAAATGTGGAATAGAAATGTGCTAGAAATTGTAAGTGATATCGTATTTGCATAAACAATATTGATTCATACATAGTTGATTTTAAATTTATATCATATATTTTGGCATGGATGTTTTAATACAGTCACAGGTCCGAATGAGGTATTCTTTGTTTTGAAGGTATATTATATTCACAACATCGGGGGATTGGAGACCAACCACGTTGGAATTTGATAAGAATTCAACTAGGGGTCACCATGGAAACATATAATTATGTGTGCGTGTATGAGTTTGGTTAGGGGAAAATTGTGACCAAGGTTTCATGTGTTGTTTTGTTTTAGTTCCCTTTTTATTAATGTTAGTATGTGTTCCTTTGAGTGGTGTAGTTTAATTGTTTTTATTATTTAGAAAATGATGTAAGCTTCTCCCCTTTGTCTTAGTGGGTCTAAGTGTCTTAATCAGGAGTTAAATTAATCTTTTTTAATTAATTAAAGATGTGACCAAAAAGGAGTTCATTTATTACACTTGATTTACTCTTAGATTTTGTGTTGAGTGTTGTATGCTTGAGTTTTAAGTGTAGTACACTCTACCCTTCATGGGAAACTCGAATTTGGCCTTAGAGGCCAAATTTGGAAAATTGTGGGACAAGTCAAACTTGTCCCACACCTCTTAAATGCCTATGCCAACACTACCTATGGGTTGGGGGGTCAAATTTAGGCCCTATTAGGTGTTTTGGGAAGATAAAAAGGTGAAATGTTAATTGCACTTTCTTTCAAATATTTAATTTTGTCCTTTGGGGGTCTGGGCTTAGATGGAGTGTGTAAGTTTATTGTCATTCCTTCAACCACTTATTAATTGTGCTTTGGAATATGAGGTTGACCAAGTGATGTGGAGTGGAGAGGAAATGAGGTGGTATCCTACTTGGAGCCACATCATCCCCCTCTCTCCTTTCTCTATTTATTGAATTCATTTTTCTTGTTTGGGGGTTACTTGATCATTTTAGTCTCTTGAAATTTTGGAGAGTCAGAGGATTTTGGGGAAAGCTTGTGGATTGTTGGAAATTTGTGGATGCTTTCTTGGTTTTGGGAGGATCTTGGAACTTCATACTTGGAACAAGCTTTACCATAAAGAGGTAGGAGCTTCACCTTAGTTTAAATTATGTTCTTTTTATTTTGTGTTCATATGTTTGTGTTGTGTGTTGTTTTCTCTTTTGAATGCTTGTTTGGTGTGGGTAGTTTGCATAAGTTTTGGAGTAGGAGGAAAATATGGGGAGTTTTCATGTAGGGAGGCATAAGATTTTACCCTTTTGTGGAGGTAGTTTGGGTTAGGTGCCCCACCTTGTTTGAGGAATACTTGCATTTCCTTTTGTTCTTGTTATGGAGGCATAAGAGATGTAAGGATCCATAAGAGTTTATTGAGGTATAAGGGGTACTTGAGGGAGGCATAATATTTTTAAAGGGCATTTGTGATATACTTTGGAGGCTTTTAGATGGGCACCCATTCCCATTGGGAGGCATAAGTGGCCTCCCCATAGGTCTTAATCTTTTGGCTTTCTTGATAAGCCTTGTTATATTGTTGCTTTGTTGTTTCTTCTTGCTTGAGTTGTTGTTGTGTTTGAATGTGAATGGAATGAGTGTAAAACTATATGTTAAGTATTGTGGAAGCTTGTAGTTTCCATGAGTTGAAATATTCTCCCATTGTAATGTGGTTGGGGCTCAGGGGCCAATGGAGAGGATGTCTTCTCCTATCCATTGGATATCTTGGTTGGGTGGAGAGTGTTGCCTCTCTCCCTATTTTGTTGTGAATCAAGTAAATTTTTGGAGGAGCTACCTTGTTGGTGTTGAAGCTTGGAGTCTTGTTGGTGACCATGAGAATATTCCTTAGTATTTTGACCCACTTAGAGTGGAAGAAATTGTAATAATGTATTTCATTCTTGTATTTATGTATTTTGTATGACTTTCCACATCAAGTGGAGAACATTGTTTTGATATTGTGAAGAAACATATTGCATTTCATTGTGGCTATGGAAGTGTATTATACATTGAAAGGAAAGAAGAAATATTTGTGTGAATTAGTTTTGAAATGGAAAAGAAAGCTTAGTTTCATTGTAGTATTGTTTTATTGTAAATATGTAATAAGGAAAAAGAAATGGCCAAAATGGATATATAGTGCAAAAGTTAATTGTAAGTTACAATGTGAAAATGAGATTTTGCATTCAAATAGTTGTGAGGTTGTAAATAAGAGAGAATAAAATGTAGAAATTTCTAGAAGTTGAGCTTTCTTGTATAACAAACTTGAATGGAAAAATAAAGTTATTTTAGCCATTTGGAATATATGTACATTGTAGAAAAATGAAAGAGAGAACAAACTAGATTATAATGTATTTAGAATGTTGATTTTATAGCAAGCAAATGACAAAGAAATGAAATATATTTAAATTCCTTTTTTCTCTTGTAATGGAAAGAAGAATTTAGTTAAATAAATAGAAATTATTCTTATAAGTAGATGGATTTTTATTAGAGTTGAAAACACTTTAAAATGAGTAGATTTAACTAAGAAATGAATAAAAGAGAAATAAAACTTAAATCTGGAACTTTAAATGAACAAAAACAAACTTAGATTGTAATTTTACATCTTTTGGTAACAATAAGTTCTTGTAAAAATCTTGACACTATGGTTTTGTTTTTCAGAAATAGGACCACCACCCTATGCAGAGCGGCAGTACTATAACTACCACTCAGGATAAGGCAGCGGTCTCAAAACCACCGCTCAGTAGGGCAGTGGTCCGTGGTTTGTCACCCAGGCAAGACGGTGGTCCTGGGACCACCGGTCTGCTCTGGGCAGTGGTTCTATCACTTATGATAGAATTCTGTGGATCCATGCATCTGTGCGTGAAAATTAATCTGGTTGCTCAAATTTCTAGGTTGTAAAATTTAATCTATAATTACCAACAAGCAAAACAATGAGAAATACCATGGATTGGAACAACAAAAAATGTAAAATGGTGGATCTAAATCTAGTCTTCTTCATTTATAACAATGGGGTAGGGTTGCCCCAAATCTAAAACCCAATACACAAATAACTTATAATAAAATCCAGATTGGTGGAGAAAATCCCTCCCAATCCTTAAATGAAATAGATTCATAAATAAAACTAAATCTAAACTAAGCCTAGACTAAATCTTCATGTAGAATCCTCCATGGTTTCTTCCTCTTGTGCTTTCATGGCTTCCTCCTCTCCAACCTGCAAATTTAACAAAAAGGAAATAGACCAAATGAGAAGAATAAAATGAGAAAAGGTTTTAATAGAATTTCATAAGGATTTTAGGGCTAAGTTTGGAACCCTAGGATCTAGTGGCCAAGATGGATTTGATCCAAGGGTGGAGGATTGACCCTCCTTTTATTAGGTGGAAATTTATTTTAAATATTTATGTAAAATCCTTAAGGGTATGTGTAGATGAGTGAGTGGGGCCATTTAATTGCCTAGGGGTGTTATGTCCTTTTTAATCCTTAGCATGTTGTAGGGATTTAATTAAAGGACTTTTAAACTATTAGGATAATGAAACTAGAATAATTAAAAATGTGGTTAACCATATTAAAGTTGAGAAATATTTATAGAGATGTAAATGTTTAATTAAGTGAATTAAACCTTGTTACCTTCCTTTTGTATGATCGGTTAGTGGACCCTAGAGATAATTTTAAAAACATGTAACTTCTAACTAGACCTGGTTCTTCGACCATAAAGCTGAGTTAAGTAGTTTAAGTAAGTTAATGAACCCTAAAGGTTAAGCACTCTTGTAACCTTCTTTATAACTTAAAAAAAATCAGTCACATTTTTGGGTTGAGTGTTAGGTTGAAGCGAGTTCCTAGAATGTCATTTTTTTGCGGGCGTTACACAATCTTAACTGTATACACCCCTTGTACATTTTAATTTGAATGCATGCTCATCACATATGATGATATATCTAAGTGATAATCCTCTTGGGATTAATTAATGAACACACAAAATATACAAACACATTTTGTCAAAATGATGATGTTCATGACAGTGACACTAAATGGAAAGTAATATAATCTAAATTAGCAGTTGAAGCATAAGAGATTTGCTGATATGAAAATTAAGAGAAATTACAAATTCATTCAGTATTAAGGGGGTCCATTTGAGACAATATTTTGAGATGATTAATTATAATTTTCACTAAATTTAAAAAATATTCATGTCACTTTCTTGTGAAGATCACAAGACAAAAAATATATTATATTATTAGGGTGGTTTGTAAAAGTTTAAATGACGGGTGTATGCGGGGATTTTATTGGGGGAAAATGTTGGAACTAACATTGTACAAAATAATTCAGGGCATTCACGACATGTAAATAAAATGTTTTAACATAATTTCACATCTTGGAGGATGTGCACAGATCAATATTAACATCCCTATAAAATCCTCCCAAAGGCATCCCTGATAAATCCTGTACAGATTTTTCAAGAAGGGATAAGATCTGTGAGAAAATCAAAGGAATTTTCTTTTTAAAATTTATTGATAAACCTACACGTGCTTTAATTTCATTGTATTTCGTTTTCATTTTTTATTAGAAAAATTTAAAATGGCGGATGTGTGTGGGGGAAAATTTGGGGCAAATCAAACTTACTTTGCAAGAAACTATTTAGAGTAGTGACAACATGCAAATAATATGCTTTACCTTTACAATGTGTAGGATGTGTGTGGATCAATATTATTCGTCCCTAAAAAATTCTCCCAAAGGATGTAGTGTCTGCTATATAAACAATTAAAAAAGAAGAAGTGGGAAGTGATGGTTAGGTGAAGGAACATGGACCTCTGGATGACATAGCTCATGGGTGAATCCTCCCAGCTTGACCAGCCTGTCATTTTCCTAACACAATAATTCATGCACTTTATTTTTGGCATCCAAGGAGGGCTCCATATCTTTTAGAATTTCTTGTGCCTATCATGGGTTTATTCTTGTATGTAGAATAAATAAGATTGAGTTGCAGGAGGCATTGGACAAGGGTATTAACACACATATATATTAATTTTCTTCCTTCATTTCTAAGTGCCACACAAACATACCAACACAACCCTCCTCCACTAAATCTTCAACAGTGCGTGTTATTAACAAAAAAATGAAATTTACATTGTCATGGCATGTTTTTGAGTCCCTTCCTGCTATTTCACTTATGACTCTACAAATTTTTCTCTTTCACTCTTCCTCTGCATGAAGCCCCTTGTTTTAAAATAATATACCTGTTTTAAATCCATTGTGGACTTTAATCAAACACATTTACAGGTTTAAAGCTAGATTTCCTCCACCTCTGCCAGTGTCTCCTAGCTTGTTCCAAAATGGGATCCTTAGAGCAAGGTTTGGACATCTATCAAAGCACAAAAGATAGAGGAAGTTTTTCAGATTTTGTTTTTGAAAATGCTCAGGTAGTCGTGCACGTTGAATGTGGAACCTTATGTAGGGTAGGTGAAGTGTTTGACTGAATGTTTATTTTTATTAAAAAACAAAAAAAAAACATGGCTTTGGGGGACACCATTGACTACAAGTTTGCCAAAAAACGTGCTTGGAAAGTATCCCATGGATATATATTCTGATTGATGGAAGACATGGACTCCATTCATAGATACGGAGGTTACAAAATGGACACGATCTCCACAGTAAGTAGTATCCATGTTTTGGATGTGATATACGAGTTATTTTTCAATGAATCTTAGTCTAAGGGTAGTATGGCACAATGGGTGTAACTTCTCAACTATTGATAAATGATGTAGTGTAATAATACATAAAAAGGAGAGATTAAGAGAAATTAAGGCAAGGCATGTTGAGTGTTTTTAAAAAGAAATGGATAAGAGAAATGCGTTGTTATGGAAACCCATAACTGATATTCAACTATTTGAACCGCTCATTTTGATGCCTCCAAGAGACATGCTTAGTGGGCTACAATAGCTATAAGGCACACTCAGGTTGGAGCTTTATATATACCCTATATGGCTGCAAGCAAGTGCAATTGATGGGTGCAATGTCAAACTCCCTAACTCCCGCCTTGCCAGTTCAATTCTTAGGCATGGTTAATCTTTTCCTATCTTTCATAATTTTTGTTATTTAGTTGTTCATTTGTAGTGAAATAAAATTTTAAACTATTGCATTATCATAGATCCATTGATAGTTTTAAATAAACTTGTTTTGTAAACAATAAAACATCATACTGTAACTTGCGTAATTAAAATATTCCTTGGTAGACACGCATGAAATCAAACCCTCATTTTGATACGATTTAGCAAATATCATGACTAAAATAGATTGCTATAGTGCCCTTTTTTTTCTTGACAAGTTGAAGTTGAGTTCACTTTAAATTTGGGTTTTGCTCCCTTGTTAAAACAGATAAATCACAATTTTTGGAGACTTGCAAAAAAATCTTTGTAAATATGGAAAATAGATGTTAAGTTTCTTTGGTGTTCCTTGTTATGTGAGGAGTTGCTTCAAAACTCAGACCAACCTTGATTGATCATCTATGATCTTTTTAACGCTCCTCTAGGAGCTTGCAAAGCTCATATATGTAAGCTTGGTGTAATTGAAAATTTATGGTGGTAAGGAGCTCTTATAGTAATTCACCCCATCTCTTAGAATTTGAAGATTTGGGAGCTTGCCAAGAGTAGCAGAAACTGGGATAGAAAAATTGTTTCTTTAAAATGTAAAAGCTTGGACAAACATGAAATTTGTAATGCCTCGTTCGACGGTTACTTCAGTTCCTACTTTGGTGACCTTGTTTCTAGGCATCAAACGTGTATGTGAGTTTCCATTGGTCCTTAGTTGGCTTTGACATTGTCATAGAGAAGGATTAACATCCTTCCTCCCCATCTTGTCTTCCCGTGTCCTTGTTGGTGCTTCTTGTGGAGGGCCTCTGTAGCGCCCTATTCAATTACCCTGTTAAAGGAAAATTGTGTTCTGGTTTTTTCATTCTTGATTGTCAACGCTTATTAATAAGATTAATATTTTTTATAAGTTATAAAATAATAATAATAATAATAATATTTTAGTTGTCGATTAATGATTATTTAATTTTTTGTCGATTTTCATGAATATTATTATTAATTACCTTTAAGTTATTTTTTTTTATTATTGACTACTCTCGAAGACCGAGCCCCGATTCGCACAAGAGGAGTTTATTCGTGGATGACACCATTGCTTAGGAAGTGGTGTTCATGCTTAGCATTTGATGTTTTCCCCTTGGCCGACTAGGTGTCCATGCATGCTTTGTATTTATAACATTTTGTTGGTAAAAACATTGTTCTTTTATTTTTTGTGTGGATGCATCCACCCACCCCCACCCTCTTTTCCTCCCTGCTAGCCGCATACTCTAGTTTTTTTTGTTTTAAATTCTTGGTCATTAGTGAAATGCATTGGAGGAGGAGCACATACCACTCCATTAATAGTTTGTAAGTCAAGACGTGTTGAAAGCACCCTTCTTTTAATTAATTTTGATTTGTAAATCTTCTTGGGCCAGTTGTTTGGGAAGGAAACACCCAACCAGGAATTTTGGTTGCTTATTTTGTAGCTCTTGTTTTAGTCAATCAAGCTTTGGTTTATTTTGTGGTTGAAAACACCTTTTCCTGGATGCGTGGGATTCCCTGGTGAAGGATCTTCAATTGGGGGTTGTGGAAAAGTATTTGAAACTATAGATGTATGTTAGGCACTTATTTTATTACAAGTATTAATATTTGAATTGGTTTATTTTACCTGCTCATACCAAGTCTAGCTGGCCGCATGGAAGATTTATTTGAGGGAATCTTGTAAGAGGTTGTGCGTAGTACATTTAAGGAGTTCCCTTTTCCTTGGTTGTTGGCCATGTAAAACTAGTGGAGGGTTTTCAGTTGGTTTTGTCTAGAAAGGAACCAAAACTCTTGAAAATATATGCGATGGGTTGGTGTTTGAGCTTTGTATCCTTACTGCAAACCCCCTGCATATGCCAAAACGTGAAGCCATGGACTATTTTGGGCACCCAACAGGTAAAAACATGGAAGATTCACTAAGTCGCTTCATCAAAGGCCATGTTAGATGCGTTGAGTGTGTTGAAACGTTTTCCAAGCATGATAATTTCTTCTCATCTATCTACTATGCTAACATTAACCATAACATGAAAGAAATTTTCTTTTATTTACTAAAGTGGCTATTGCTTGGGGTTATTTTTTGGTTTTTCTATTGATTCTCATCTTCCAGGTTATGTTTTAGTTTCTCTCCTATGTTAGCTACTTCTTAGGATGATCCCTTGCTAGATTTGGTTCTGTAAATGGTCTTGGAACTTGACCTTTCACTTGCTCTTACTGCTTCCTATATACCAATGGTTGTAGGGATACTTACCTTTATTCTTGTTATTATGTTTTAAATCATACAAAAATATTAAGGACTAGCTTGTTGAGTTCTTTTATGTGAATCTGTGATGAATGCATTTTCTGTCCATTAATTTGAGACCGATATGTGATGCCTTAGGGGATTTTTTTTAGACTCTTCATGGGATTTATTCTTAGGGATGGATACTTTAAAATTTAGGTGCGTCCCTTAGGTTCTCACTATTTGATCATCATGTCTCTCTTTTGATGATGTTTTCTTATGTGAAAATACAGTTTGATAAACCTATCCTAAGTCTGGGAAGGATGATAAGAGAATATAAGCATTATATCTTGGGAATAAACACCCCTTCAATGAAGATTCAAGTCTATGCAGATGATAAAAATAATAGAGAGTGCACTGATAAGCTTGGGTTACTGATTGAATTGAATGAGTATTTGCTATGTTGTCTATGAGTTGTTAATGGAGTTGGATAGTCTAACTCGATGTTTATTTGTTTATAAACATGAGAGATAATATTATCCTTTGACCATTGGCATTTTGTTTTGAATTTCTCTTAGGAGAGGTCATTAGGTTTTGTGAACCTATGTTGGAAAGTTTTGATGGGTTTCTATTTTGTAGTCTAAATCCAGTTTTCCTTATTTTGAGGTTGTGAATCTGAGTACATATCTGACTGAGGGGTAAGTGTGTTTGAGTTATGAAAACTTTTGTTAACTTCTAAACAAGGTTTAGTGTTGTGTACCCTCCTATACTCTCCTATGACTGTGTGAAGTCAATATCTTGAGAACAATAGGGTAAATGGGGTTCGAGCTAAAGATGGTGAGTAGATACATTTGTATCTACGATATAAAAAGGTCTAGCTAACCTGGATGCATTAATCTTAATGAGTAGGATGCCTTTTTCTAGCCGAAACCTTACCCTTTCATGATAAAAATAAGAAGAAATCTGGATAATGGCAAAGTCTGAACTATTACGAGAGGAGTTTGGTTGATTATCTTATTTTGTTTATTATTACGATCGGGAATCATTGTTGCCGTATTTTGATAACTTAAGGAAATTCATTACCTAGTAGGTTAGATAAGGGTGATTACCCTCCAGCTATTACGAATAGGAAGGATCATGATTTATTTAGTGATGATAGAGGGAAGTATTACTTTTTGACATGAATCTAGTTATTTACTAATTATAATTACTATTATTTTATGTGACTAAGGAAAGTTTAACCTAGTTTAAGACTTTGTGTAACACCCACTAAAAACAACCCACTTGAGACCCAAGAATAACCTAGGATTAGTTAGAAAAAAATCAAGGAATAATTTTTCCTTAGTGTTGTTTTAAAAGAGTCTATAACCAGGTTACAAGACACCAGTTATCACAAGAAAGTTTCAAAGCCAAAATACTATTAATAGCTTATAGCTTATATTAATATGACAATTATAAAATATTAGAAGGTCCAAACCTAGGGTTAGATTAATCAATTATGTTAAGAGGGTAATTTCTCACCATACCACTTTCTAATAGGCTTAAAAGATTTAACTTAATTTTTCTCCAAATTAATGCACCCTCAAAAATTTCTAAAAACACTCCCATTAGATAGGAAATTTCATCCAACTTTCTAGTGATCTTAAATAAGTACTCCTAACTCCTCATATTTCTCAAGTTAGGGGCTGGCAGAACTTGGGAGGAAAATTTTCTCAAGAGTAGGTTTGCGGGCGTAGGGGAGAAAAACTTCCATGTGTGGGCCTACGGGCCGCGCGGAGGAATTTTTTCCCATGTGTAGGCCTGTGGGCCGTGGGACTAAATTTTTCTTATGTGTGGGCCTGTGGGACATAGGAAGAAATTTATCCCCAAGCTGCATTCAGGTCGGCGTAGCAGGGGAGGAAAGTTGGATTATTGGCGCTTGGGGCAAAACGTTCACTTTTCCCTCACACACCCGTGAGTCTATGGTGGGACTCCGTACACCCAAAAATGATATTATACCCTAGGCCACAAGGGATATGTGGCACATTTTAAGCCAATGTGGGGAAGTGGGTTTGTGGGGATAAAAATGCATTTTTTCCTTGAGTGTTTAAAAGGCGCATGAGATTAAAATCCTCTCCGCGCCTCCGCTGGTGCCTCACAACGCCACATGTCAGACGTTCATTAGCTGCAGATCGGTGGGTCAACGGGGAGATTTGGGAAAAGTTGAATATTGAACTATAAATATTTGGGATACTTTGTGCCTTTGCTGACGTGCATCGTGGGGACACGTGTCATACATTCATTAGCTACGGGTTGACGGGCCTGCGGGAGAAGTTAAGAAAAATTGCTAAAATTTTCTTTTGAAGTGCTAAGGTAAAAAAAAAGATCCATGCGCATCCGCCAATGCATGTCTAAGACACATGTTAGTCAATGATTGGCTACAGCTAGCGGGGATGTAGGGAAAATTTAGAAATTTTTTTCCCAACAAATTTTATTAATTAAATTTAACAGTTAGAAAATTTTTGAAGCCAAAATGAAGTGAAAACTTCAGAAGGCCATAACTTTTGATTAGAAACTCAGTTTTTTCCAAAAGGAATGAATTTTCAAAAATATCTCAATGTCCTCTATTTGTACACAGAATCATTAAAATTTCATTTCTATAATTTTTAAGGGGTAAATTTCATGAAAAATTATCTGCAAGATTTTAAAAGGCAAACTTGTAAATTTTAACTTATGAAATTTTAATCAATCGATCTTCTTTGTCTCTCAACATGTCAATTAAACCTGGAGGAATTGTTATTAGATGGATTTAGGATGGATTTAGAAGGAAATTTTGTTTGATTGACTCCCAATAAGAAATAAAATAATAATTTTGACAGTAAAAATGACAGCAAAACGGTTTGAGCCCGATTTTGCTAAGTTTCCTAAGAAATTCCTCCAGTTTTTTTGTCCAATTGAATTCTGTTTATGGCATAATAATTCAATTTAATCGATTTAATTTGTTTTACTTCCTTATTGCAGGTTCGATCTGTGCATTTTTGGATAAAGTATTTACCAGTTTGAAAATACAAAACAAAGATCAAATTTTAAAGGATCTATTTGTCATTTTCATCTTCCAAGTATTAGAATTCATTCCAATTCTAATCGAATACATTTAGTTGATTCAAATCAAACTATTCAAAACCGAAATAAAATTCTAATTTCCAATTTTACACCTTTCAAAAGATAGAGTTTTGTATTTTTCTCACACGTATTTCTTGCTTTCAAAGAAAGATTTTAAATACATTTCAAACTCATATTTTAAGTAGTTGTAGTTCCAATCATGGAAAATGAATGCAACTATTATAAAAAAGACAAGATTTACTTCTTTTACAACTTCTCTTTTCTGTTGATTTTCACAATATACTGTACAAAATAAATCTCTTTCTTTGAAAACAAAAACATAGAGTCTATATCTCTTATTTACATTTCAAAATTACAACTTTCATATTCAATACAACATATGTCCATTACAAAACATAAACAAGTTCATCCAATTCGAGTGCAAAAGTTTACAATAAGATTTCTTTTCAACAAGGGACTGTCAAACTGTTTTTCTCTTTTTTTTACTTTCTCCTTTGCTTTATAACAACAACATGTAGTTTTATCATTCTTCTAATTCTAAGCAAACCAAGAGAAAGGGAAAGGAAATGTTCTCCACCAAACCAAGACAAACAATGACAATGAGAATCCATCCTTCTTCATTGGCCCCCGTGCTCCAACCACAATGCAATAAAAAGATGTGTTTCTACTCATGAAAATAACAAGATTCCATAAACACACGTGCAAATTTCACAATTAAAACATATTCTAAAATAGAATGTAGTTTGCAACCACATTAAAACATAACAAACAAAATTTAAGCTTCATCATGCAAGCCAAAGGAGCAAGAAACTATGGGGAATGCTACTTATGCCTCCCAAAGGGAAAATGGGTATCACCACCTGATTTCAAATCGCCAAAATATATTATATCAAAGCCTTGACATTTCCCTTATGTCTCCCCCAAGTACCCCTTATTCCTCACATTTCCTTATGCTTCCCCAACCTCTTATGACACACCATAATGAGTAAATAAATGCAATCTATTTATTTGTAAGGTGGAACCCAAATACTAAATCCCTCCACACTTATACCTTCCCAAAACACTTATGCCTCCCACAAAATAAACCCCATAGTATTCTCCTACACCATTCCTAGGCCATCTATCCAACATCCCACAAACATTCCATCACATTCACAACAAAACAATTTTCATAAATAAAAGGAAGCATTTCAATATCAAAGTTCCTACCTCTCCATGATGGAGTTGTTCCAACTTCCAAAACAACAAGCTTTATCTCAGATGAAAGTAATCCAAATCATCTAAGCACAAGAATGCAACTATCTTCCCAAAAAATTATCCAAAGAAAGAGTTCTAAAATACAACAAAAGAATTTTCCCCGAAAGGAGTTTCCAAAAGTGAAGCAACCCAAAACAAGGCAAGCAATTTGAATTTTATAGAAGAGGGAAGAGAAGATGATGAGGTTTATCCATGTAGGATGCCACATCACACATCCTAAACTTCAACCTAAAAAGTCAATTTCATTCTACAATGCATAATAAATAGGTGGGTGAATAATATGACAGTTTACTTACATATTCAAATCCAACACACACCCCAAAATGACTAAAATTAAACCATGCAAGAAAAGTGTAATTAAAACTTACAATTTGTCCTCTCGAAAAGCAGTATAAAAGTCTAATTTTAACCCCCAAACCATAGGTACGGTTGGTAAGTAAATTGAAGAGGTATGAGACAAATTTAACTTATTCCACAAGCCTCCAAAATCAGCCTCTAGGGACAATTTCGAATTTTCAAGAAGGTGGAGTTTTTCAAACTCAAAATTTAACTTACACATCACTTACATATTACTTACACATTCTTACAAAAACTTTAAATAATAACCAAAAACAATATTAATGACATTCTCACGATATCTTTTAATTAATTTACTTTACAACATGATTACTGACAATATTAACATCACATTAATTAAATAATGAAAGGGGTAAGTGCACCACATAAAACACATGAAAACATTAAAAAAAAGAACCAAATAAATAAATACACATAACCCCTTGGTCACATTTAAAGGTAATCCCCCCCATGAGAATCCCTAACAAAAAAACTACACATAAACAATACAAGTTGCCATGGTGACCTTGTTGAATTCATCTAGAGTTCCAATGTGGTTGGTCTCCATAATCCCCCTATGTTTGTTATTATATTTTAACCTACAAAACACAAATACCTCCTTTGGCCTCATGGCCATATCAGAACATCTAAAATAATATAAATAAAATTCTAAAATCATCTAGATATATGAATCACAACAACATCCAACCAACAAACAAGATCATTTACAATTTTACTCAACAACTATATCATCATCAAATAATTTTCCATTTCTAGGTCTACTCACAATATCCAGATATCACATGTCTGAACAACACCCATAATATAACAATGTCAAACAGTATATCAACACCAATATCTAAAATGTCTCTAATAATCATCATACATCATAATTGAATCAAATTCAACAATAATCCATGATCTAACATCTAACATCATACTATAATAAAGTCCATAATCATGTCCATAATATAATCAACAGTATCATGATCAGTGTCAAAAGGTGTCAAAGGGAAGTGGGCACTACACTTTGGTTATTCATTATATTCCTAATTGAGATTTGGAGGTATTTTGGAGTGGCGAGATAAAATAATTTGCTTATGTTCAAAATAAATAAGAGAGAGGGTTTTATTTTTTTAATATAAATACTTGTGTTTCAGCATTTTAAGGTATTTGACTCGAATGAGGGTGTTGGAATAAATTAAGGAAGCTTAGGATTTTTGGTGATATGGCTAAGTACAATTCATGTAACATCAGAATGCGGGTTCCTTTGGGATGGTTTGCTAAAATTTTATTGATATATATATATATATATATATATATATATATAACACCCGCTAAAACAACCCACTTGAGACCCAAGAACAACCTAGGATTAGTTAGGAAAATTATGGAATAAATTTTTTTGTTTAAAAGAGTCTACAACTAGGTTACAAGACAATAGTTGTCACTAAAAAGTTACATATCAATTCTAATACACTAGAATATACTTTTATTTTATTAACAATTATTAAAGGTCACAAGGTCCAAAATTTAGGGTTAGAAAGTTCAATTAGGTTAAGAGGGTAATTCTCACCATACCCACTCTCTAACAGGATTTAAATATTCAACCTGATTTTTCTAAAATTAACGCATTGAAAATTTCCCTAAACCATTCCCATTGGATAGGAAATTTCCTCACATTTCTAATGATATAAATAAGTCCTCCTAACTCCTCATATTTCTCAAGTTATGGGCTGACGGGCCTTCGGGTGAAAATTTTCCCCAAGAGCGGGCATGTGGGCCCAGGGGAGAAAATTTGCCCCAGGGGCGGGTCTACGGGCTGCGGGGAGAAATTTTTCCCTAGAGGAGGAGTCGGGTTAGCGGGGCTGCGTTGGAGATATTTTGCAAATTTCCCACGTGGGGCGAAAATCCACCTTTGCACCTGTGCTCCCATGAGTCCACAAGGTATACGTGGTGCCTCCTAAGCTATGCGGGGAAAGCGAGGCAGCACGTAAAATAGTTTTAGCACCCCGAAGGGTAAAAAGGGTAAAATTTACCCAATGCTTCGCGATGCCACGTGGAAGCTTCTGATTGGCTGCGGGAAGGTAGGGCGGCAGGGATTTAGAAAATTTTCCCAAATTTTTTTGAAAAATCCAAAGGCAAAAAGTAACCCGCTCCTCCGTCGATGCCTCGCGACACCATGTGGCAGATCCTGATTGCGCTACGGGATTGTGGGGAAAATAAAAAAAATCCAATTTTTTTTTGAAATTCTAAGTAAAAAAGGGATCCGGCCCTTTGTCAATGCCTCATGATGCCACCTGGCAGCTCCTGATTGGCTGCGGGTTGGCAGGGAGGTGGAAAAAATTAGAAAATTTTCCCAAAAAAATTCTGAAGCGCTAAGTTAAAAAGGAATTCTGCCCCTCCGCCAAATGCCTCGTGGTGCCACGTGGCAACCTCTGATTGGTTGCAGGTTGTAGGGTGGCAGGGAAAATTAGAAAAAAATTCCCAAAAATTTTCCGAAGTGCTAAGGGAAAAATTCGGGCCAGCCAAGGAAATTTTTCTCAAATTTTTTTTGTAATAGTTAGATTTTTTTTGATGCCAAGTGAAGAAAAACTTCATAAGGCCATAAATTTTGATAGAGAGCTCAGTTTTGGGAAAACAAGGACTTTCTGGAAATCTATCAATGTCTTCTTTACACTAGAATCATTAATTTTTATTTTGATAAAGTTTAAATAGTTAATTTTAAGAAAATGATCTGCAGGATTTATAGTACAAACTTGTAAAAATTAACTTATAAAATTTGTTCAATTTGATCTTCTTCCTCTCTCAACATGTCAAATAGACATGGAGAATTGTTATTAGATGATTTAGGAAGTTTTAAGATTTAATTTGTCTATTTGAGTTCCAATTTGAAATTTTACAACATTGACAGCAAAATGACTATGAAATATTTGAACTCCAGTTTTGTCAAGGTTTTGAAAGATTTCCTTTAAGTGTTTTTATCTAATTGAACTCATTTATATCCTGGCATGTTCAATTTTAATGTTTCATTATTATTTCTTGATTGTAGGTTTGGTCTGTTCATTTATGGTAAAAGTTACAAAGTTTAACGTGAAGAAAAAATGGAAACAACAAAATTAACTCAATGGTTCCTATTTTACTTTCCTTACAAATGAATTCATTTCATGCTAGTTTCAAAAAGGTTTCATTCCTTCAATCAAATGATAAAGACAAGAATGTAACTTTTATTCTTTTCAAATCATGCACTTCACAAAACAGAGTACTACATTTCCTTCATACACATTTCTTTCTTTCAATAAGAGATTTCAAATACATTTAAAATATCAGATTCAATACCACAGTGTAATTTGAGAAAGGTAATACAATCATTTATTGATTCCAAAAGACAACTTTACAACTTCCTTCTTTCATTCTTCAATTCATCATACAGAATGACAATTTCTTTCACACTTCTTTCAAGAACAAAAATAGAGTATATCTCTTTTACATTTCAATTTACAACTTTCATGATCAATACAACATATTTCCATTACAAAACATATACAAGTTCATCCACTTCAAGTGGGAAAGGTTACAATAAGATTTATCTCAACAAGGGACTGTCAAACTATCTTTCATTTTCCTTGCTCCAGAACAACAACATGTATGTATTTCTCATTCTTCCTATTTGATCACAACAAGAGTAGGGGAAAAGACAACGCTCTCCACCCAACCAAGACATCTAATGAAGGGAGAAGCCATCCTTCTTCATTGGCCCCCGAGCCC
Source organism: Taxus chinensis (assembly GCA_019776745.2). Classification (NCBI taxonomy): domain Eukaryota; kingdom Viridiplantae; phylum Streptophyta; class Pinopsida; order Cupressales; family Taxaceae; genus Taxus; species Taxus chinensis. The sequence goes on along the minus strand of CM034147.1, from coordinate 894,060,012 downwards.
CAACCACAATGCAATAAAAGATGTGATTCAACTCATGGCAACAACAGGCTTCCACAAACACACAAGCAACATTTCACAATAAAAACACAGTCCAAAACAGAATGTAGTTTTACAACTACATTAAAGCATGACAAATAATACTAAGGCTTCATCAAGCAAGCCAAAGGAGCAAGAAACTATGGGGGATGCTTCTTATGCCTCCCAAAAGGGGAAATGGGTATCACCACCTGAATTACAAACCACCAAAATATAGTATATCAAAGCCCTAACATTCCTTATGCCTCCCCCAAGTACCCCTTATTCCTCACATTTCCTTATGCCTCCCCAACCTCTTATGGCACCCCATAAGGAGTAAAGAAATGCAAGCTATTTATTTGTAAGGTGGAACCCAAATCCCAACTCCCTCCACCCTTATACCTCCCTAAAACACACTTGTGCCTCCCACAAAATAAACCCCATAGTCTTCTCCTACACCATTCCTAGGCCATCTACCCAACAACCCACAAACATACCAAAACATTCACACATTAACATTTACATTCATATAAGAAGAGCATTTCAAGAGCCAAGCTCTTACCTCTCCATGATGGAGTTTCCCAAGTTCCAAAAAAACAGATGCTTCCTAAGAAAAGCAATCCAAAAATCAGCCAAGCACAAGCATGCAACAATCTTCCAAAAAACCTTATCCAAGCAAGAGCTCCCAAAACAGCAAGGAATTCACCCCCAGAATGAAGTCTCCAAAAGTGAAGCAACCCCAAAACAAGGCAAGGAATTCAAATTTTATAGAAGAGGGAAGGGAGGAGGATGAGGTGGATCCATGTAGGATGTCACATCACACATCCTCAACGCCAACCCCAAAATTCAACTTCATTCTCCAATGCATAATAAATAGGTGGGTGAATAATATGACAGTTTACTTACATACTCAAATCCAACCCACACCCCAAAGAACTGAAATTAAATCATGTAAGAAAAGTGCAATAAAAACCTACAATTTGCCTTCTCAAAAAACATTATAAAATTCTAATCTCAACTCTCCAACCATAGGTATGGTTGGTAATTAAATTTAAGAGGTATGGGACAAGTTTAACTTGTCCCACAAGCCTCCAAAATTAGCCTCCAAGGACAAATTTCAAATTTCCAAGAAGGTGGAGTGTTTCACACTCAAAAGTTAACTTACACATCACTTACACATCTCTTACAACACTTTAATTCAAGGCCAACAACTCTATTAATTACTTTCTTATGACATATTTTAATTAATTAACTTAACAACATGATTACTCACAATATTACACACCATTTAATAAATAATGAAAGGGTCAATGCACCACAAAATAAACACATGCAAACATAAACAAAGGAAACCAATAAATAAATACACATAACCCCTTGGTCACATTTAAAGGTGATCCCCCCATGGGAATCCCTAACACACACAAACACACAAACAAATACTAGTTGCCATGGTGACCTTGTTGAATTCATCTAGAATTCCAATGTGGTTGGTCTCCAATCCCTGATGTTTGTTGTGATATTTTAACCTACAAAACACAAATACCTCCTTCAGTCCTCATGGCCATATCAGAACATCCAAAATAATATAAATAAAATTCCAAAATCATCTAGATATATGAATCACAACAACATCCTAGCAACCAACAAGATCATTTACAATTTTACTCAACAACTATATCATCATCAAATAATTTTCATTTCTAGGTCTACTCAAAATATCCAAATATCACATGTCCAAACAACATCCATAATATAACCATGTCAAACAGTATATCATCATCAATATCCAAAATGTCTCTAATAATCATCATGCATCATAACTGAATCAAGTCAACAATAATCCATGATCTAACATCTAACATCATACTATACAATAAAGTCCATAATCATGTCCATAATATAATCAACAGTATCATGATCAGTATCAAAAGGTGTCAAAGGGAAAATGGGCCACTACAACTTGCACTCGCCAGTTTGATCGTCCTTATTACAATTTCCAATCCATGAGAATAAGGAGATGCCCCTTCCTCCATGTGTTTCATTGACAAGTTACAAATTAGAAGGCTCAGAGTGTCATTCCTTTGAGATCTTGGTCTCAACATAGTGGTCCTTTCTAAATTTAAGGTGCTTCCACTTCTGTTTACTTAATGCAGTTGTGCTGTATTGATATTTTTTAAACTAATAATTATATCTTATTAATATCTAAATAATAGTGCAATTAAAGAGATTCAAAAATGTCAATGTAAATTTTATTTCTTTCCTATTTTGATATTATTTATGGGCAATGTTGCAATGGTCTTAATTGTTTTTAACGGGTGGTTACATGTTACAATGGTTATATTTATGTAATGTGTTTATTTATTTGTTTTACATTAATATTTGGTAATATTTCTGTAATATCTAATATAAGAAGTATGTATAATGTAGGAGATGATAAAATATGTATCTCGATTGAGAGTGATAGGATTTTTAATAAGCCGTATCATTATTTTAAAAAGTTATTTTTATTTCACATTAATAAGCACGTGAGGCACGTCAACAATTACATGTGCGATATAACGTGTTACTTACGACAATGAGTGGTACTGGTGTTGAATGAGATGGAAATACAATATGAAATACGGAATTGTCTTTGTTTGATATTAAGCAGCGATATAATTGCAATTATTATAATTAAGTTGGATAAGCATTTTATTTTACCAACTGAATTGTTCTTCTTGTTTACATTCATTAGCAAGTCCATTGAGATTACTTGGTAAGGACATGTGTTGATGTGGAAGATTTGATGAGTTCCTTGACATCTGGCCTTCCACATGGGACCTGGGGAATAAATGTTTATTTTATATTTTTCTCTAACTTTCTACTTCAGAAACGTATGTTTCAATAGTTTCATCCATAAACATTTTTTGTAGAAAGCATCTCCAGCATTAGATTGGGAAATGGAATGTTTTTTGTTTTGTAGCAATACCACAATGGTTCAACATGTGGTCCATTATTCTCCCTGCATATTTATATGGTTTCAAGAAGAATATTTCTTTCTTCAACAAATCAATATATTCCAAAGTGGATGTCTAAGATGGCATGAGAAGTGATAGGCATCTGTAGTGCACCTTTAAATTTCCCTATTGTTTCTCTGTAATGGTGAATCAATATGTTAATTTTTTCAATATGATGAAATTGAAAAAGAGAAAGTATTTTTCATTTCTTATTCCAAGTGTTGAATACGATGAGGCTCAGCTGGATCATCATAAACACAAAACTTTTCCCGTGCTTAAATCTTTCGAGCTGGAAGTTCCTCTGCAAGCATGGAGTATTTTAATTCCAAACAACAATGATGTACATCGCTTTGGATAAAATCCTTTAAAATAATATATATGTATGCACGGTTATCATTAAAATACTTCTTTGATTGTTTTACTTAAACAAGGAAATGTTTCAATTGTCACAGATAGATAATATATTTGGCGGTTAGAATAGATTTATAAAATTACAATGAATATAAAAGTAAAATATAATTACATTGATAACTTTTTGTTTATGCATTTCATCTCAAATTGGGCTAGTCCTTTGCTACTAGGAGATATCTTGAATTCCTTTCTTCTCTTATTAATGGGATTTTAAGAAAGTTCTTTTCAGTGTATTTATTCTAAAGCCTAAGTCATATTGCTACTGTTGCATTTATTATTACTAGCAGGATAGTATCTTTTGTGTTATTTAAACGTCCATAGAACTGTTAAAAAATATTTAAAATATTATAATTATTTCTATTATAAATCTTAATAATCTATCCTATTAATATTATATAAATAAAAATAATTATAATTATAATATGAAAAAGTGGTTATTATTATTTAAAACAAATTTTACCCAATATTAATGTTATTAATCAAAAAGGGTGTCTTCTCATTTGGACAAAGTGATTTATGCCCTAATCTAATTCAAATTTGCACTTGTTTTTAATCAACTAAACTTAGACATCAATGTTGTAAAAAACAAGTCGGACTATATTCTTTTAAAATATCTTATTTGATTCCATTTATCACCTTAAATATTCTCCTGGATTTTAAATATTTTTACCACCAACACTGTTCAAACAAAATCCTTATAAGGAGTTGGGCCCCTTCGAAAAAAGCAAGAAAATTCCTCTATTATCTTTGTAGTCAGAGTTTGAATTTTAAATCTATGGTACAACATCAAAGGGATCATTGTATTCAATACTTCCAATTGTTAATCTTGCGACATGATCTTCATTTTTCTTTTAATCGGTATTAGAGACTCGTGATTGTAACAATGTTTTTGTACAGTCCTCCTTTCCATCAACAAAGCCCCAAGATACATTTTTTATTTACTCATTTTAATTTTTCTTTCGGAATTTTTTGAGATCTACTAATGTTCTTCCCTTCTTTCAACTCGAAGCTCTAAAAACGTGCTCCAAATTGTAAAAAACTGTCGTTCTCGATCTTGCTAATCATTCTTTTTTTTCTTGTGAAGCAAATAATTTTGGAAGTGCTCACAACGGTACATAAAAAAAAACAGTGACTTCAGACATCAAAAGTGTCCTCTTTTGTCCGTTGATTCTTACAGCAAATTAAGCATGCGTTATAAAATGGGGTTTTGAGGCGTCTGTGAACACAGCAATAAGACATCCGGGGTTGAAGGATTTATTGGAGAAAGCGATGAAGATGCCTCCCGAAGGTTCCTCTGAAGCTTTGATTAGTGAGAATGAGATGCAGTTTTGTCTCAAGAAAGCCTTCCTCTGAAGGCTTAAGATTAGTTCTACTTTAAGGCAAATGGATGCATTAAAAAATCTATGTAAAATGAGCCATTTTAGGTAAATTTCCCATCCTATTCCAATATCTGCAATATAGCCTCGAGAATGGCATATTCTCTGCAAGTTAGTTGCCGAGATCTTTGAATAGATTTTCTGGGTCGGATTATAAAAAAAATTGACCTGTAGCAATATTGTGGCCGGTCCAAGGAGCAAGGGTACCATCGAATGACACATATTTCTGCAAAAAGATTTGTGAAAATACATTCGGGGAAAAAGGGTGCCAGGTCTGCTCCACACCAACAAGAATCCGGGGAAGACAATAGTTTTGAGAATCCTCAAGTTTTCCGTGCAATTTCGGGCTACACCACATGAGTCGCCATTAAAACACAGATTGGAGTCCAGCGGCCAAAAATCTGCTAAGATGATTTACAAAATAATATCATAGCGCAATTTTCCGCTCTTGAAAGGTCATTGTTTTATGCTCGATGTAAAACTGAAAACAGGGTTTGTTATTGTTTTTGACCTAAAGAGCAGAGCAGATCACAACACTGTCGTTTGGTTGTCCTGCACATAATCTACTTTTCAGTTTTTAATTCTTCCTGAAATCAAGGCTTTTTAGCACAAGCTGGAAAAGTTTCATTTTCGAAAATGTTTATTTGTTGAACACTTGAGAGTTTGATTCTTCATGGGCATATGATTACACTTCCAATATGTCCATTGAGAATGGTTGATCATTTTCACCTATTGCACAGAGCAGGGCAGGTTTTTTCCAGCCTTCCACAGCAGGCCAATTTTCCCAAGCTCTGTGTATCCGACATGCGGAAAATATCATTTCTGGTTTAGGAAACTACAATCAAAACCTAATTATAATGTTGTGATGATGCCAACAGTTTGTGGTAACCTCTGACATCTCTTCCATAGCCTATTTGTGTGAACATTTGGATTTAACCACATTTTATATGAATTAAGCGGAAAAATGTGGATGGAAGTCGTCGGTGATACATAAAAATTTCTTATTTAATTTTATTAAACTTTTTTGCCATCTGAAGAAAAAACTAGGTGTGCCATGGTTACCTGTTACCCATGAGTAGGGTGTTTAGGAAAACAATGAGATTTCTACAATATTTCAGACACTATTTAGCACATGGACGTTAGAATTTTAAATTTTGATAATTGTTAAGGGGTCAATTTGCACTTTTCATGTGCTTATTCATGAAAAATGGTATTTTTAACTAAGCCTGGGACTGTGTTCAAATTTGCTCAACCCGCTTTTAACATGTTAGGTTTTAGATTTTAGTTGAATAATTTTAATTGTTTGACTTTATCCCTGTGTTGCACTTGAAACTAAATTCGAAATATGTGTCTATTTGCTGGTAACAATACGGTAAAATGTTTTTTTAACTCTCTGTTATTTTTAGGTTTACCAAGATTGGTCTGAAGGACTTAACACAGGGGATGTATTAGGGAACCAAAGAGTTCTTAGTCTTAGCAATCTGTGAAGGAAAACCATAACCGTTCCTTCTTTATGCATTTTCACAGAGGATCTTTTAAGTCTGTGAAAATACAAACATTTATCAAGTTTCAATGGGTCCATTATTTACATTTTCTTCTTCCAAGTATTATAATATGTTCCAATTCCTAATATAATACATTTAGTTGATTCAAATCAAACTATTAAAAAACTAAAATACATATTCTGATTTCCAACTTTTACACATTTTCAAAAGATGAAAGTATTACACTTCCTTTACAAGATGATTTCTTCCTTTCAAACAAAGATTACAAATCATAACTAGATGATTAAATTCAATACCAGTAGATACAAGATTGAGGAAGGTAATGCAATCCTTTATTTATTCCAAAAGAAAACTTTACAACTTCCTTCTTTTATTCTTTCCAAAATCATATATTATACCACACGAAGAATAATACATTTTCTTCTCAACGTGTTTGAACTTTTCCACTTTCCAAATAGAGTGATTTCATAGTTGCATGCTAAACATATGATTTCCAATGGAATAATATCATATGGGACAAGAAAAAAACACAATCTCATTAATTCAAATGAAGCTCCTAGGAACTTCCTTCCCATTTGATTTCAAAATACAACATTACAAAATATGTTCATTCTTTTCCACAGAATACAAGGTCAACTCTTTTACACTTTTGGAAACTTTCATTGTCTATATCTTTCCATTACAATTACATATATAAGTTCATCCACTTCAAGTGGGAAAGGTTACAATAAGATTTCATTTCAACAAGGGACTGTCAAATTTTCTTTCTTTTTCCTTTGCTCCAGTAATAGCAACATGCAGATTTCCCATTCTTCCAAATTGTGATCACAACAAGAGTAAGGGAAAGTAACATTCTCTCCATGACAACCCCGACATCCAATGACAGAGGAGAATCCATCCTCTCTTCATTGGCTGCATCTTTTGAGCCCCAACCACAAAGGGCAAATTGAAGACTGTGATCCAACTCATTAGAAACAAACAAGGGCTTCAGAAAACACAAAGCAACATTTTCATCATTAAAACATAGTCCAAAACTAAAATATAGTTTTCACCTACAGGTCAAAAAACAAGCATGACAACCATTCAAGCTTCATCATTCAAGCAAAATGAGCAAGAAACTATGGGGGATGCTACTTATGCTCCTCAATGGAAAGGGTATCAACACCTGAAATGATATTTATATATACCATATATAATATATACCATATAATATATATAGAATTTCATTTCAAATCCCTGGCATGCCCTTATGTCTCTCCCAAGTACTACTTATTCCTGACATTTCCTTATACCTCCCGAACCTCTTTATGACACCCCATAATGAGTAAACAAATGAAAGATACTTTCTTTGTAATATGGAACCCAAATCCTAACTCCCTCCACACTTATACCTCCCCAAAACACACTTATACCTCCCACAAAATGCCCTATAGTTATTCTCCTACACCATCCCTAGGTTCATCTACCTAACATAGCCCACAAATATCTGACCAACACATTCACAACATTCAACATTTACATTGCATAAAAATAAAAGGAGAGTATTTCGAAGAGTCTAATCTCTTACGCGTCTCCATGATGGAGTTTGTTCTAAGTTTCTAAACCAACAAGATTTAGGTCCCTAATGTTACACAAAGTAGCAAGAGATCATACAAGTCAACAAGTATGAAACAATCTCTCCAAAAACATCATTCCAATTTGAAAGAGCTCCAAAAACTAGCAAGCAAGTCACAGGTGTGCAAGAATTAAGTGATTTGGCGCAAAGCCCCTAGAAGAAAAAAAAACCCAAAAACAAGGAAAGGAATTCTAAATTTTACATAAGAGGAGAAGATTGAAGAGGATGAGGTGGATCCATGTCGGATGCCAAATCACACATCCTCAACCCCAATCCCATGTGAATCAACTTCAATCTCCAAAGCACAATAAATCATGTGGGTCAATACTTCTGATCTTATTTTACTAAGGTCATATTTATATCCAATTTTTTATATCCCAACGGACTGAAATTATATCATGTAAGAAAGTTTTCAATCTATTTATTTGCAATATTGCCTTCTTAATTAGCATTGGAGAATTCAATATCATCAAAGATCACCAACCATAGACATAGGAACATGGTATTTCAATGCAAGAGGTTTGGGATGGTCACTATGGTTCATGGAAGGAATATTCCACAAGGATCAAATCTCAAGTGCACTAGCCTCCAAGTTTCAAAATCGTAATATTCTAGAGAAGGATGCAAGCTGATTGGGGACACTTTGAAAAAACAGTTCACACATCACTGTACATATCTCTTACACATGGGTGTACATCATTCCCTTTAACATTAATTATCAATGTCTTGTTGATGTCATGGCCAAACTAGGGGTGTGTTTAAATTAGCTATATGCAACAAGAGTACTTTAACTGATCTAACTTAGATGACATGTAGCTATTTTTATATTTTACAGGGGACCATTTTTATTGTCTAATGAAAGACTTCTTGGTACAAGCACTTATTCAAATATAAACACATGCAAACATAAACTTTTTGAATGTAATAAAACAATTGAAAGCTTGGATGACATAGGAAACACACTTAGTGCAGAATGGAAAGGTGATCCGCCCTATGGGAACCCCTAACACACATAAACTTCACACAAGCATACACTCCTTGCCATGGTGACCTTGTTGAACACATCTCAGAATTTTATTTGCTTGAAATTGGTCTGCAATCCCCCGATGTTTTTTGTGATATCTAAACACATGCAGGACACAAGTATACGACCATTGGCCTCATAACTAAATCATAACATCCAAAATAATATAGATATAATTCCCATAAGATCATTTAGCTATATGCTGAATCACAATAACATCAATACCAATCTAAATGAATATCTTGGTTATTGGGGTGTGGGCAACTATGCTCCTCATCAAATAATTTCCATTTCTAGATCTACTCACTTTATCCACTAACATCCACAGCTAGCCAAAAGTAAACCGATCCCACCATAATTGATCAACCCAAAATTAAATACCTCTACTCCGACGAGGTTCAAGCTCTTACCAGATTGTAAGAGAATCACCACCACTGCTAATAGGCTACCAATTAGAACGCATAACACAACAGACTCTCTTCCTAACAAGGTTGAATAATGAAAAGGTCACTCTAAGATCTTAGATACACTCAAGGTTCCGTTCCTATAAAACCAAGGCATAACTTTAAGAACCTAAGAAGACATTCAAGACACCAAGGGTGTACCCCCATAAGACGAAATGTCACAATATAGGAAGCATATAACCAGCTCATCATCATGCAAGAAGGAATCACGTAATGTTTAGATAAATAGCCAATAACATAATGATCTCAGTGAGTCACCAATCAAAATAAAATCCAAGAAATGTCTACAATCAAGGAAAGTGGCTAAGTAGCCGCATTGAAAAGTCTGAAAATTCTCGCATAAATATAAATAACTAAAAGATCCTCAGAGCTTCTCAATCCAATCATAAAATAAGATGTTGGTCCTTGATAAAATAAAACAAGATTATGAATGTAAAACATAAAAGTTAACACCACATTCACTCCAGATCCCTTCATGGCCGCCAATAGGGGTACTCTTCCTCAAGGTTAGTTCCAAGGACACATACATAGGATTGGGTCTAAAACGACACTCATAATTAATGTCCACTCTCCCATACGGGTAAAAAAATGGAAAAACTGACAACCAGACCATATTTCCTAACCAATGAAGGAAGGAAGCTCTAAAAAAATTCTAATTAACTCTTCCAGACCCTAGATCATGATCACTATTGTCTAACTACAAGAATCACACCATAAAATTTATCATCCCAACCACTCCAATAAGGATGGGTCTTAAAAGAGATTAACACATCATACAATTAAATCAAGTTTTAGGACTTGTAAAACAACACATTTTCAAAGGGGAACCAAGTTTCCACTACACTAGAAGTTCACAAAAATCAATTTAATTTGACATTCTTAGTTACCCAGGTTTAGACAAAATTCCACTAAGTGAGTACAACAACTCAAACAACTTATTATTTTATCATTATTTTAATTGGTAGTTCAAATGAACAGAGTAATGTAATATTTCTTCATACGCATTTCTTTTTCAATTTTCAAACAAGTTTGTTTTCTTAGATTCAAAAGTGTGCTAGGTTTACTATTCATGTCTCAAGTTTTCTAGTGTGCCCAAGGGTCCAAGCTTTGAACCTAAAAATCTGATACCAAGTGTGGTGCCCACTAAAACAACCCACTTGAGACCCAAGAACAACCTAGGATTAGTTAGGAAAATTATGGAATAATATTTTTTCTTTAAAGGAGTCTATAACCAGGTTACAAGATAGCAATTGTCACTAACAAGTTCTAGATCAATTCTAATCCACTAGAATGTACTTTTCTTTTGTTAACATATATTAGAGGTCACAAGGTTCAAAATTTAGGATTAGAAGGTTCAATTGGGTTCAGATGGTAATTCCTCACCATACCCACTCTCTAACAGGCTTAAAGGTTCAACTTGATTTTTCTCAAAATTAGTGCTCTCAAAATTTCCCTAAATCATTTCCATTGGATAGGAAATTTCCTCACCTTTCCAATGATATAAACACGTCCTCATAAGTTCTCATATTTTTCAAGTTATGGGCCGGTGGGCCTTGGGGTGAAAATTTTCCCCAAGAGAGGGCATGCGAGCCCAGGAGAGAAAATTTGCACAAAGGGTGGGTCTACAAGGCCGCAGGAGACTTTTGGAAAATTTCCCGCGTGGGGTAAAAAAACTACCTATGCGCCCGTGCTCCTGCGGGTCCGCAAGGGACACATGGGGTAAAGCAGGGCGGGGAGAACATTTGAAAAATTCCACGCGTAGGGTGAGAAGCCCACTTTGCATGCAGCACTCCCATGAGTCCGCAAGGGACACATGGAATCTCCTAAGACTGCGGGAAAAGTGGGCTGATGAAGAGAAATTTTTTTTAATGCCTTGAAGGGTAAAAAGGATCAGATTCACCAGTGCCTCCGTCGGCACCTCGTGATGCCATGTGGCAGCTCCGGATTGGCTACAACCGAGAGAGTGGTTGGGAAAACTTGGAAAATTTTCCCAAAATTATCTGAAACAAAAAAGGTAAAAAGGGACCCACTCCTCCACTGATGCCTCATGATACCATGTGGCATCCCCTGATTGGTTGTGAGGTGGCGAGGAAAATATGGAAAATTTTTCCAAATTTTTCTAGAAGCGCTAAATTATAAAGGGATCCCCCCGCCCCGCTGACATCTCATGGTGCTACATGGAAACCTTTGATTGGTTATGGGCTGGTGGGGCGGTGGGGAAAATTTGGAAAATTTTCTCAAAATTTTCCAAAGCTCTAAGGGAAAAATTTGGGCCCGCCAAGGAAATTCTTCCCAAATTTTTTTGACACCAAGTGAAGAAAAAACTTCATAAGGCCATAACTTTTGATAAAGAGCTTGGTTTTGGGAAAATGAGGACTTTTTGGAAATATCTCGATGTAATATTTTTACATGATTCATTAGTTTTAAATTTTGATAGAGTTTAAGGGGTCAATTTCACAAAAATGATCTATAGGATTTCACAGTGCAAACTGGTAAATTTTAACTTATGAGATTTGTTCAATTTGTTCTTTTCCCTCTCTCAACATGTCAAATAGACATAGAGAATTTTTCTTAGGTGGAATTAGGTTAATTTTTTGAGGTAGATCTATTTGATTGAGTTCCAATTCAAAAATTTACAATTTTGACAGCAAAACGACTGTGAAAGCTTTGAACTCGGTTTTTCCAGGTTTTGAAATATTTCTTTTAAGTATTTTTTATAGTTGGATTTGTTTAGGGAAAACTACTTCATTTTAATCTTTTATTTTTCTATTTCATTGTTGCAGGTTTGATCTATGTATTTTGGATTAAATAATTGTCAGTTTGAACATACAAGACAAGGATCAAATTTTAAAGGGTTTATTTACCATTTTCTTCTTCTAAGTATTATAATATGTTCCAATCCTAATCCAATACATTTAGTTGATTCAATCCAAATATTCAAAAAATAAAATACATCTCTGATTTCTAATTTTCACATATTTCAAAATATGGAGTATTACACTTCCTTTACACACATTTCTTCCTTTCAAATGGAGATTACAACTCATAACTAGATGATTAAATTCAATACAGTGATATAATTTGAGGAAGGTTATGAAATCCTTTATTTATTCCAAAAAACAACTTTACAACTTCCTTCTTTTATTTTTTCCAAAATCATATATTATATACAGGGAAGAATAATACATTTTCTTCTCACGTGTTTCACTTTTCCACTTTCCAAACAGGGATTTCATAGTGCATGCTAAATACAGATTTCCAATGGAATAATATCATATGGGCAAGACAAAACCACATCCATTAATTCAAATGAAACTCTTACATCTTCCCTTCCTTTTGATTTCAAAATACAACATACAAAATATGTTTCATTCTTTCACATTCCAATGTACACTTACATAACCACTACAACATCTTTCCATTACAAACATATACAAGTTCATCCACTTCACGTGGGAAATGTTACAATAAGATTTCATTTCACAAGGGGCTTTCAAACTGTCTTTTTTTTTTCCAGAGCAGCAACATGCAGATTTCTCATTCTTCCAATTTGATCACAACAAGAGTAGGGGAAAGGCAACGCTCTCCACCCAACCAAGACATCCAATGAAGAGGAGAAGCCATCCTTCTCCATTATCCTTCGAGCCCCAACCATAATGCAATAAAAGATGTGATCCAACTCATGGCAACAACAGGCTTCCACAAAACACGTAAGAAACATTTTCACAATAATACACAGTCCAAAACAGAATGTAGTTTTCAACTACATTACAACATGAAAAACAATACTAAGGCTTCATCAAGCAAGCCAAAGGAGCAAGAAAATATGGGGGATGCTTCTTATCCCTCCCAAAATGGGAAATGGGTATCACCATCTGAAATAAAAATCACTAAAATAAAGTATATCACAGCCCTGACCTTCCTTATGCCTCCCGAAAGTACCCCTTATTCCTCACATTTCCTTATGCCTCCCCAACCTCTTATGGCACCCATAATGAGTAAATAAATTCAAGCTATTTCTTTGTAAGGTGGAACCCAGATCCCAACTCCCTCCACCCTTATACCTCCCTAAAACACACTTGTGACTCCGACAATTAAACCTCATAGTCTTCTCCTACACCATTCCTAGGCCATCTACCCAACAACCCACAAACATGCCAAAAAATTCACACATTAACATTTACATTCATATAAGAAGATCATTTCAAGAGCCAAGCTCCTACCTCTCCATGATGGAGTTGTTCCAAGTTCTAAAACAACAATATTTATCCCAAATCAGCCAAGCACAAGCATGCAACAATCTCCCAAAAACTTCTTCAAAGCAAGAGCTCCAAAACAGTAAAAGAATTCACCCAAGAATGAAGTCTCCAAAGTGAAGTCACGAAAAACAAGGCAAGGATTTCAAATATATAGAAGAGGAAAGAGAAGAGGATGTGGTGGATCCATGTGGGATGCCACATCACACATCCTCAACTCAAACTCATAAGTCAACTTCAATCTTCAAGGCACAATAAATGGGTGGGTGAATAATATGATAGATTACTTACACACTCCAAAACAAGCCCACACCCCAAATGACTAACATTAAATCATGTAAGAAAGGTGCAATTAAAACCTACATTTTTCCTTCTCAAAAAGCATTATAAAAGTTTAATCTCTACTCTCCAACCGTAGGTATGGTTGGTAATTAAATTTAAGAGGTATAGGACAAGTTTAACTTGTCCCACAAGCCTCCAAAATCAGCCTCTAAGGACAAATTCGAATTTCCAAGAAGGTGGAGTGTTTCATACTCAAAAGTCAATTCACACATCACTTACACATTACTTATAACACTTTGAATCATGGCCAACAACTCTATTAATTACTTTCTCATGACATATTTTAATTAATTAACTTAACAACATGATTACTCATAATGTTGCACACCATTTAATGACTAATGGAAGTGGTAAAAGCACCACAAAAAAACACATACAATCATAAACAAAAGGGACCAAAATTAAAGGACTACATAAAACCCCTTGGTCACAATTAAAGGTGACCCCCCCCATGGGAATCCCTAACACACACAAGCAAATTCTAGTTTCCATGGTGACCTTGGTGAATTCATCTAGAATTTCAATGTGGCTGGTCTCCAATCCCCCGATGTTTGTTGTGACATTTTAACCTACAAAACACAAATACCTCCTTCGGCCTCATGGCCATATCAGAACATCCAAGATAATATAAATATAATTCCCAAAATCATTTAGATATATGAATCAAAACACATCAAAGCAATCTAACAATATCATTTAAAGTTTTATCAACAACTATCTCAACATCCAATAATTTCCTTTTCTAGGTCTACTCACAATATCCAAATCTCACAAGTCCGAACACATCTATTATATAAGCATGACAAGCAGTATATCATCATAAACATATAAAATGTCTCTAATAATCATCATGCATCATAACTGAATCAAGTCAACAATAATCCCTGATCTTACATCTAACATCATACTATAATAAAGTCCATAATTATGTCCATAATATAATCAGTAGTATCATGATTAGTATCAAAAGGGTGTTAAAGGAAAGTGGGCACTACACAATGTTCATAACAATTTTTTTATGGCCTCATTCCTAATGTGAAATTACTAAATATTCTAGCATGATTAAAGAATTTGTAGAGGTTTAGAGCTTAACACTATTTCATTAAATAGAAGGTTCATTTCACTATATTGCTAATGGTAGCATACTATTCCTATGTGTAGTCTTTCTCATTCTCAATTCTTGCGAACTGACTTAGCCTATAAATGTGTAGATGGCCTTTGTGGGTAGAAAAGGGAGAGTTGCATCAGTGTTGCTTTGAAGCTCATTTGTTCATATGTACTTTATTTTTGTTAAGAGCCTCTAAATTTTTGGTTGTTTGGAAAATTTTATGGGCCTAGTTTGTACTATGGGTAATGTTGTCGCATGTGTATGAAAATAGAACTTGTAAATAATATAACCAAATCACAACTTTGTTTAAGTAATTAATTGTATTAAATTTTTTTTGAAAGATAGCTTCACTTGGATTTGACGAATATTGTTACCTTTTTGTTTTCAAGCCAAAGTTCATTAGAATCCTTCACAACCTTTGGGTTTGTATGTCATGATGGATAAAATGTGTAACCATGTATAGTTTCACAAACAGGGTAATGATAAACGAATCTTTGAGTTAAAATTTTGTGTAATAGCTCCCTCTAGGTCATGTCATAAATGTAAACCTAAGCATAATAAAGTGGGTTATTAATCCTTATAAAAGTTATTCAGAAAAAATAGAAGAATAATGTAGTTGTAATCTACTTGATAACAGTTGAGCCATTAAGTGTTCAAAGAAGAAACTTTCTTTTGTAAAGAAATATTTTATACCTTACTACCCTAGCTAAACTAATGAACATTATTCTCCCTCTTGGTGAGTTCTTAAATAACCTTAAGGTGATATCAATTTTTAGTTTTTGGAAGGTAATAAGGTAGTAATAACTAGGAGGAGACTGATTAAAAACCATTCAATCTAGCTTGTAATGCAACCATTTTACACCGACAGATACAACAGTGAAAATACTAGAATATATATATTTTGACTAACATTGCTCACTACAAAACACCACAAGGGCTCTAAGAAGAGACAATCAACAACACATAAGACACTTACATAAGTCATCGACTCACATAGACACATGAAAACACCATATACATGTTGATGCCATACTTCCCCAAATGACGAATACAAGTAATGACCCAACCACAAGAAAATGGATCCAACGATTGACAAACCCACAACACATGAATTCCATGAATACATCTTAGTTACGATTAACATTCCAAGAACATTTATAAAGAAGGATAATTCTATCCATTTTTTAACCTAAAAATTCTTAAATTCATTTCACATTTAACTCACAGTTCAACCATTTAAGTTGGCCCTTTATCCCTTATGGCAATCTCTATAATTTACATAAGTATTTTCCATATTTCAAGTGCACACAAAGTTCCTAATTCTCTTGTTATTATGTTAAGCTTATGTTTTCTCAAACGTTTAATTGAATTTTAAATTTTACTCTTGCTACACAAGTGAATATGACGTGATGTCATGAAAGAAAACATAGGATTTAAGGGGGGTTTAGATTCAAGAAACATTTTTCCCATAAACATTATTTGATCATGGTATCTTTATTTCCCTACCATAGTTAATATAGATTAATAACATGTTGACTCCATTCAACATTTTCACCTCAAGAAATTGTATATATATATCTTTTGTTTTCTCAAAGTTTGATCCCACTAAGGGAAATTAATATTATTTGCAACACAGGAAAATGTCTAATTAAGTTATAAGGACTCTAAGAGTGACATTATTCCTAACCTCAAATTTCATTTCACTCTTGAAGGATTTACTCTTACATCGCATTAAGGTCTCATTATTACCATCGCTTTATAACAAAAGAGTTACAAAAGTACTTGTTTGACATCTTAAAGAAGTACATGGTTAGAAGCATTATAAACTACACATGAACCACGAGTGATTTGTGTTCAAGGTAAGGTCCCATGTTTCTGCATTTCACGATTCCACATGTGAAATATTATTTATTTCTTAATGTCATAAAAGGACATAATAAGGTATTACGGGACAACATTTCAGTTTCTTGGGTTCTCTAAAGTCAACATCTTTCAAATCAATTTTGTTTGCAAAGAGCTACTTATAATTTTCTACCCACATGTTAACCTCATAATCAACTAAGGTTTAGTTTAATTCCTAATTTCACTTAGGGATTTAATACCTATTATAGATTAGATTAAGGTTAAAACATATTTACCCTATAAACCCTTCATAAGAGATCAAGGCACTATGTTGTCACTAGCAAAAGATAAGACATTTAGCTGCGAGGGACTAAAGAGTTCACTAACAAGAATTCAAGACATAAAACAACTATATCACAATCTCCATTTATGTTGTCTGAATCCAACAGGGATTTCATTTGATGAAGAAAATTTAATTCTAATTCTATCTTTGGAATACAAGGTAGTCCACTAGGATATGAAGGAAGAGTTAGCTCTACTTACTCCAAATAAATTTTGACTGTGTCACTCCTATCTTTCAGGTTTATGACAATGTCACAAAACATACCAATTAAGAAAATAAACCCATTCATGGGCTCTTGTTTACCCAAACTAGGAGATTCCATCGAGTGTAAATTTTAAGTTCATTCTATGATTTTCAATCTCCTCTATGGTAAGAAGGATCACACATGAATACATGTTATGCACAAATATACTAGGGTTGAGTGTTTCGATTAACTTTTTTTTAATTACGTTTTTAAGGTAAGAATACACCAAGTTAATTAATTAATCATTTATTAAACATTGAATATGCACTACAAGATGTTAACTTCAAATTCACTTACCATATATATAAAAAACATTTTTTTTACCATGCATACTATGAATCAAATTGAACCTATGATTAAATACACATTTCCTAGATGTCCCTAAAACTAGCATCTCATACATATTAGCAAATTTAAAATATAAGTTTTCTGTAACAAGAGACTACATTATACATTTATTCATTTTACAATGACCTATATAAATGACAATAATAAATTAGGAATTACACATCACTTTTTTGCCATCTTTATTGCATCTTGCAAAACCATGTGAGCATGAAATCAACAATAAATCGTTGGCATGGCATCCACCCTAATCTAATCAAAATTAACATTGTTCAGTTTCCCATTTACATCTAATAATAATTAAAAAATTGTATTTGAAAGAAAAGGTTTAGAGACATGTATTCATTTCAGTTCATTTCACTTCATTTCGTAATCAAGGAGAGAGAAAGAGAACGGAAGAGAGAGAAACACCATTTTGTCAAAAAATCTATTTCACACAACCAATTACACTATAGAGTTTTCAAATAGTTATTTACATGTGTTAAAAGTTTTCACGGTGGTTTGGCAACCCAACGAGGGTCCCACAACTTTCTCATTTTACATTTTCTTGCTAGCTACAAAAGCATTCAAATCGGGCTCAAAGGCTACAAAACCACTTTCAAATTTTGTCTTCTAATGAGAAAACACACCATGATTAAAATTCTTCGTTTCCACTTATATACCGAGAGTTCATAGAAACTGACGGAATTTAGAACTGGCAAATGGTTTACACTTGGCGGCTAGTTTTCCAGGGCCATTGGTAGTAATTGACCTAGTTGCAAAAGAATAAAAGTTAGCTATAGGGCTCAAAAAACCACATCCAAAACTGATGTTGGATAGATGAATGCAAAAATGAAACTTCCTACAAGTTACCTATATAAGGATAATTCATCAGAGTTGACAGGACTGAGAACTAGAAAACAGTTTTCAAACGATGACAAGTTTTCTGGAGTGATAAGTCATAATCAGTCCAGGTTTTTCCTAGTCATACTTCGACTAGAGGTCTACAAAATGGCTTTGCCAAACTATCAAGAAAACTATTTCTACTTAAAATGAAGGTTCAAGGAAATTGTCTAGTAAAAATACTAGATTTTTACGAAGGCAGAAAATCATTTCGTTGTCTAGTATTCAAACGCCGATTCAAAACAAAAGCCAACTTTTTAGTTTTAGTAGCTTCCTACAACTCTAAAATGGTGTAACAGTGCTCTTATTAGGGTGTCAAAAGATCACAAATGATCAATCAAAATTGATCTAAGGATTGGAGTGACTCCTTAAATAACAAGGTACACGGAGAAAACGTAACATCTTCCTTCTGAAGTTACAAAGGTTGGTGTGCAAGTCTCCAAAAATCATGATTTATCTACTTAAACAAAGGATTGGTCAACATATTTACAGGGAAGTAAACTTCAGCTTGTCAATAAAAAAGGGGTACTATAGCAAATCTAGTTTTGTTAGGAAGTTTGTTAGATCATCTCAAAATGAGGGTTTGATTTTATGCTGGTCTACAAAGGAATATTTTAATTGTGCAAGCTACGGTATGCCATCTTTTAGTTTTGCAAACAATTTTATTTAAAACTATCCATTCTATGATAATGCTACATTTTAAAATTTTATTTCACTTAAAATGAACAAGTAATGGACAAAAATTATGAAAGATAGGGAGAGATGAACCATACATGGAATTGATCGATGATAGAAGATAAGTGGTTTTTCCTGCATTTCAAAAATCTTCATCCCTCTTCGAGGAATTCAAACAAATGGTTTGTGTGCTTCAAGAACACTCCCTCAATTTCCTTTGCTTGAGAGTCTTCAAAACCACTTCAACAAAACATTTGCATTTTTTATGCTCCTATCCCTTTTCATACAATTTTCCATACATTTGAAAATATTACTTTCCATTACCATTTGATTGGTGCACACCATGTAAATCCTTACTATCCTGGGAGTGAATTTATTCCTATCTTCATATCCGGAGCTAGGATGAGTCGGGTGAAAAGGATCATGTGACTACTAGGATATAAATCTTTAAATTGAATGGTTTGAGAAAACTTTGCAACATTATCATAGGCCAAAGTAGAAATTGAACAAATGCAATGTTTAAACATATGATGTGAATACATATCCTCTTATCATTGCAGTACATTCCACATTTCTTTTAGGCATTTAGTCGAACAGTTCACCTACCCTGAAAATGTTACACATTCAACATATACGTCTACCTAAGCATTTGCAACTACAACATTTGGCAAAACTTATTTATCTTTTATGCTTCGATGGGAATTTATGCCCTATTCTATGCACATGTTTTGAGTTTGTTGGGACATCCCTGGGTTCCTTGACAGCTCCCTTGGTGTAGTGAAGGGTGAATGGAACAAAACTTGCAGAGATACAAGTGGGAAAATGGAAAAAAAGGGTGCTCCCAAAGTCTTAAAAAACACAACAAATGCTCGAATTAGGATGTAAAGAGTATGAAGAAGAGGTGGCACTGCACATGTACATGGCACATAACACATGTGTATAGAGAGAAGAAGAGGCAAGATCAATTTGATTTTGTGAAAGGATAACCCAAATGAAATATCTGAGCACCGCTTAGACTGGCGAGACATTTTAAAATAGATCGGTCCCAATAACTACCCAAATTTCAACCCTCGAGCTCAAACAAAGCTAAATTCCTCAAATAGAGTGAACAATATCTAGAACAAACCAAAAGCTCGAAGCTGGAAAAGAAAAGACAAAAAATTGAAAATAAATCATGGCTTACCATATATGAACTGAAGAAATGGGAAACCATCAAAATAAAGGCAAAAGATATTAAACCACTTAGCCACGACCAGAGATGCAATGATTACCAAGTTAAAAACAAGAATTTTTTGGCATGCTAACTCTATATGGCCACTTCCAAAAAACCCCAAACAATGAGCCAAAATGACGAAAGTGAAATGTGATGGAGGTTTTTCTTTTCTTTTGCTTTTAGCCTAATAGTTCAACTGAGTTACTTTACCATGGTTAGCCATAACTACGGTTACTTTAAATAAACCCTTATCTTATGCCATGTTCACATATGTGTGGTTGAATAATTTTATTATTATATGCATGGTAATGGGTGGGTATGATTATGTTTTACCTTAGTCAAAAGGGACTGTCAGTTATCCTCCACCCGAAATGCATTCACACACAATATGTATGTGTGAATGCATTTCCGGTGGAGGATAACTGACAGTCCCTTTTGACTAAGGTAAAACATAATATATATATATATATATAATTTATATATATATATTTTTATTTAATTTTAATATAATTTTATAGTGGCACTACATTTACCTCCCCTTATAAGAGCCAACGAACCTTTTCCTTGAAAAAATCTATCGCTACTTTTGTTCCTGACTAGGAGCTGACTCGTTGTATTGGTATTTTCTTGCATGGGGAGCCATCTCTTCCTCTCTTTGATCTTCCTAAAATCCTCTCTCTCTCTTTTTTTTTTTTTTGGGGGGGGGGGGGGATTCCACAGCCATCGTATGCTACAAAAAAAAACATACCCAAAAAAAAACACAAACAATAATGATATAGAACTAAGAAATAAACTACACACGCTCGGAGTTTGTTGGAAAAAAATAGAAGATTTTTCAGAGCTCAAAGAATATTTTTTTATAAGTTTCTAAATCCTTGTAAATGTAAATACTAAACAGGAATGAGTCAAGAAATCTTAAAAACACACTTGGTAAAATGTTTTCTTTTTCTGCTTCACGGTATCAAGTTCAATGAGGACCACAACATTCATATGCTTTTGTAGTTGCCTGTTGGTGAAATCTAAGGCTTCTGTATTAGGGGACAGTTTGCTCTCTATGCACTTGAATAAGCCTTCCATCAACTTGAAATCAACACTAAAGGACTTCTCATGAAAGAAAATTGGGTTTACGTTAGTAACAAACACAGAAAGTAGAGGTCTGTTAACTTGATGCAGTCATTTGCCAATTGCCATTGATAGTATTCCACAGGGGCACGCATTTACCTGATTTCCACATCTGTGTACAATTTGAACAGCTTTGTTAGCCCTATTTCCGGCCTTACACATAATACAAGTTGATTTTTATCCAAATTGGGTGTTGATTAACCTAAAACTTCAAAAACGTATTTTTACTAAAAATAACATAATAAACTTTGGCATGAGCATTCAATCTCTAAACAATCGAAATTTGTTTTATGTGCAACTCAATGTTTTAAATGAAACGAAGATGTTGCTATACATACCACAAGGGATCAGGGAAGTTTACTTGTTTATGTTATGTGAAATTGGAAAGTTCAATTTCACTGATTAATTATTTAAAGTGCTTACAATATACTTTATCATATAAATTGAACTCTGAAGTTTCAATGTTTTATTTCAGTTAGCCATAATATTTTACTCTTAGGTTGCCCAATAGATATGTAACTTCACTACTACAAAGATGTAAAGCTATATTAATGGTTATATGTTGAAGACTTAAAATGGGATATTACAACGCATAATATCTAATCACAAATTCTATTAACAAGAAACATAGCCCTTAATTAGATTCCCATAACATATCTAATCCAACCCTCAAAACCATAACTATAGTGCTAGAGACAAAAGGATCATAGCTGGAGAAGCAAAGAGATTTCAAAGACAAGAGTATTGGAGATCCCAAGAGTGCATACCAGTTAAAGAGGCTAATTGATAGGGAAACATCCATGACCATCCCAAATGTATTGTTTCATTGGTGTTTAAACATGAAAATCTTCAATTTTAATCAGGGTCACACACACAACAATATGCCATGGCTACAAGCTTGGGCAACACAACTACCTGTGCACTGGACACGGGTACAGTGTGGCTCAGATACGATCTGCCTCCATCAAGTCTCTCTCATGCGTACTCAGCAAGTGTCTCTTATACCATCCCTACATGTCCGTGATTGGAACGTACTGGATATGGCTGGATAAGGGATGCAGACAGTCCGTAGCCGTATCTGATTCCCCAAAAGAGGTTAGTCAAGAATGGCCCTAGGTGCATAGAGTCCAAAAAAACCCCATAAAAAGCTAAAATAGATAACTCGTGGTGATTACAGAGGATCCCCATAAATATATTTTCGTGGCAGCAACTTGAGGACATACCCGCAGGTACAATGAATGCTGATTTGCTCATAGGTCCCAAAATATCACATGGTGAGCTCTGCTCATGACTGATATCCTTTCACATTACGACCTTAGTTTAACTGTGGACAACTCCGCTATCTTTTGCTTTCATTTTGTCTACAATTCCATTGGCTTGCACTAGGCTGCAATACTTTTTAAACCATGGAATACCTATCTTTTGTGCTGGCAGTGTGTTATTGGCATGCATTAACTATGAGACTGAACGGATGGAAAATAAATTTTTAGGTCAATATATACCATTTGATATTTAGATTAAGTTAATTAATAAGCAATGTTTGCTATTAAATAAGGTTTAGTAGAATGATTAAAAAAATAAATATTACAAATTACAATTATTTAATACTAAATATTAGCTAAGTTAGTAATTCTATGAACATAACAAACAACAAAGATAATTTAGTTATGCACTAGAACATCAATTTCTTTTTTGTCATTTAATATTTATACATTCTTATTTTAAATTTAAATCGACATTAAATTTATGTTTTAGCAAACTTGAGTAATTATAATATATAGGTTTTTTTGGTTTCAAAATAATTGTTGTCCGAGTCTAAACTTTCTATTTATTTATAATTTGGTTTATAATCCAGTTAAACTCGAACTGCTAAAATTGTATAAATTTGTTTATGATTAAGAGTTGATAGCTATTTTAAATTTATATATACTTTTACTTTGTATTTTTTGTTAATTCATAACCTAGATTATAATTAGTATACCTAGATTATAATTAGTATACATTTCCTCACTCAAAACATACACCTTGTGTATATATATGTATTTTGTTAATTCATAACCTAGATTATAATTATTATAATTTAAATATAATGTGTATATATATGTATGCCATATCCATATCAAGGAGTCTTAAAATTGTGATGTATTAGTATCTATATTGATACCTGTAATTGTATCCGAATCTGTATCCATGCAACTCTAATTTAAATATTTCAATCACATGGTTTCAGAACTTGATGGCCTTCATACCCAGGTTGGGAATTATTGACTGTGGTCTTATTTGCATGCTGACTCCCTATAAATTGTTTTAGAACTAATTTCCTACAAATTTGAATAATTTTAATAGCCTTCCAAAGGAACTTTATTAATGGCTTTGTGACTGATGATAATCAAATAAACTGATTTGATGTTTAAGATATTGATAGTGGATTAACTCTTTTTTTGCATTACATGCTTTTATTACTCTACATTTCCACTGAAATGGCATCTCTTAAAAACTGGAAAAGAATTAGTTTCAAATTATGGACTATATTCATGAGTAGCCAATTGAATGAGGGACCATGCATCTAAATATAGGCTCCGTACATCTTGATTAAGGACATCTGCTTGCTTGTTAAGGGTGCCAAGACCAATAATGACATGGGACACATTTATTTGTCTGCGACTTCATCAGACAGCTCTTTGTAGTAAAATTACTCAGGATTAACTACTTGCATGATGCATCTGACAGCAAATGTTTGACAAGCCCCTTGTAACGGCATGATTTCGGGTTGGAGCCAAATAATTTAATAAACGAAGGAATCCATAAATATAAACAAAATCTGTCCTTGTAGATAAATATGTTAAAGAAGCTCCTTTTTTGGGAAGACTTCTGGCAAGAAATTCAAGCTGTTTTACTTGCAACTACTTTCATTAGGCTTTAGCAATATGATTAGAAATGGCGAGGCTCATCATGGAATAGAGAATGCTTGCTGAGAAGTTGTAGTAACATGCTAATAGTGTGTGTATATACACATACAAATCAGTGATTATGGCTTCAAGAGATTCTGCAACTGCACACTGATTGCATTCCTCCCTCGGTAAAGCTCCAGCTAAGATGTTGCGAGAATCACTCTTCAAGTGCAGACATATTCTATATACATTTGTTGATTTTTCTTAGTTCCAAGTATCTGGAATGGCAGCCCAAATAGGTATCTAGTAGAAAATCCTTTACTCTTAGAGTCTATCAAGTCTTTAGTGACTGATAATTGACCTAGAGATATTGAGGCTGAGATTCTAGGAGGGTCAAAAAGCATAGAAATTGGGAGATGTCTTATGGGGATCACCTTGAAAAAAAAAGTCTCCTGCCTTTAGGCCTGCAGATTGAGCAGGAAGGGCCTTTTTGTTTGGGGTGATTTATGGGATTATGCTACTCTGTCATGGAAGGAGTGGTGTGCTCTTGCGTAGGAGTATGGTCTTCTGGCCTACGACCGACCTTCGATCTTTGAGCTGAGAGGTCTTATTCCTGAGCCAGAGCTTTTTAAAATGAATGTTGGGATGGCTGATCTGATTTGGAGGGATTGGAGGTGGTGCTTTGGTGACTTGGTCATCCATTGTTCCAATACGACTCCTGTTGTATGTACTTGCTGCTTCACCAGAGACATCCCTTGTCCCCAGTCCTTAATGCTTGTTGGATCCAAAAGATAGATGGATTCGTCATCTTCATAGTGTTTGGTCGTTTCGGCATTCTCACAAGCTTAGAGTCTTTGCTTGGCTTGCATTTATCATGGGCTTACTTCCAAGGCCAGACTGGCCAAGAGCGGTTTCGCCAATGGCCTTCACCCAATTTGTTAGCATTCCGAGATGGTGAAGAACATCCTTTTGGAGTGCCAATTTGCTAGAGAGTGTTGGAGATTCTTTGAGGATCAATGTTCAACATTGCTTCTGAATAGATTTCACTGGCATTTTGCCTTACTTGGAGATATTGACTCCTAGGTCTGTTTAATATTTGTATGGCTATGGCGATGCTTGAGACTCCCAACCCTGTTTGTCCTGGGGAAAATTAGATGCATGAATGTTTTTGCTCAAGAGGATAGTTCTTTGTCTGCCTTTGGCTCCATGTGGAGGGACAAAGCTTGCCTTCAGCTTCTTGGTAGAGGTGGGTTGCTGATCAAGGATGCCTGTTCCTTGGATCCTAAGTTGTATTCTAGTTTGATTTCTGCTCTTGTTTTTAATGTGTGTGTGTGCGTGCGCGTGTGCGTACAACTTAGAATCCAAGGAACAAGCATCCTTGATCAGCAATATATATATATATATATTTATGTATGTATATGTATATGTATATAGTTAAAACCTAAGTCATAAGGTTCGTGTTCGAGTTTGGCAAAGATAAAATTCGAGAAAAAAATTGTGATTAATATATATTTGCAAAAAAAATTGAATACAAAATTTGCGCACCATTAAATTACAATATATACATACTAATATGTATATATATATATACATGTATATATGTATATATGTATTACATATATATGTATATATATATACATGTATATATGTATATATGTATACATATATATGTATACATATATACATTATACATGTATATATATATACATATATATGTATACATATATACATATATACATGTATACATATATACATATATATGTATACATATGTATATATATACATGTATACATATATACATATATATAATATATATATAATATTATATATATATACATATATATATAAGTATATATACATGTATATATAGATATATATATATATATATATAAGTATATATAAGTACATATATATATATATATATATAAGATAGATACATAGATATATATAGTGATATATGAAGTAGATATAATATATATAAATAAGTATAGATATATATATATATAGTAGAGAGAGTAGATATGTATAGATACATAGATGATAAGTATATATATGATATATAGACTATATATATACATACATACATACATACATACATATATATACATACATGACATTACATATACATACATATATATATGTATACATATACATACATATGTATGTATGTATACATATGTATGTATACATATATATGTATATGTATATATACATATACACATATATATATATATATATATATATATATATCTATATATATATATGTATGTATGTATGTATACATATATATGTTATACACACACACACACACACACATATATATATATCTATTATGCATACACATATATCTGTATATATATATCTCAAAGTTTGATCCCACTAAGGGAAATTCATATTCTTTGCAACACAGACTAATGTTTAATTAAGTTATAAGGACTCCAAGAGTGACATTATTCCTAACCTCAAATCTCGTTGCACTCTTGAAGGCTTTACTCTTACATTGCATTAAGGTCTCATTATTACAATCGCTTTATAACAAAAGAGTTACGAAAGTACTGTTATCCAAAATTCACCCCCAAGGTAATTTTGATAACATGCAAGCAATTATATTGATTCAGGGTGAAAAGTCATGTTTCTAGGGTCCCCTCATATTTTTCTAACTCTCCTGTCCAAGAGGAAGAGAGTAAGTTCTGAGAAAATGCAAAAAAAAGGGTTGTAGAAGGCAAATAGGTTGATCCAGGAAAAATCGTGAAAATTGGCTAAGTCCCGCTCAAGGTCGCCTCTGGGACATTTGGGACAGAAAAGCGCGAACCGGCCGAACCGGGCGAAATCAGCACAAACAGTCCGAAACGCGGCAAGGAAAAATGGGACAAAAGTACGCGGCGGGCACAAAATTCCGGTTCGACAGGGAAAAAATCGACTAACTGCTAAGAGGGTCGCCTTTGGGACAAGCGGGACAAGAGTACGCGAACCGGCCGAACCGGGCGAAATGAGTCAAGGCAGCCCGAAAAAGTCTGGGACGCGCGGGTCAAAAGTACGCGAACCGGCCGAATCGGGCGAATTTGTCCCGGACAGTCCAAAAGCAAATGGGACGCGCGGGCCAAAAGTACGCGAACCGGCTGGATCGGCCGAAATGGGAAATTTCAGCACCAAAACCAAATGGGACAAAGGGACGTGCGGG
Organism: Taxus chinensis; assembly: GCA_019776745.2. Classification (NCBI taxonomy): domain Eukaryota; kingdom Viridiplantae; phylum Streptophyta; class Pinopsida; order Cupressales; family Taxaceae; genus Taxus; species Taxus chinensis. The sequence goes on along the minus strand of CM034147.1, from coordinate 894,032,159 downwards.
ACGCGAAAAGCCGAAATGGCCGAAGGCAGAGGAGAATAGTCAACATTTGACCCGTGGAACTTCAAACGGCCATAACTTTTGACTCTGAGCTCCGATTTTGATAAAATTGGACTTTCTGGAACGAGCATGATAGATATATTTAAATAAAGGAAATGTGTTCGGCTCCAGTCAGTAGATGCTCTTTCCCGTCAAATGACAGAAAACGCCTGTCAGGCCCAAAATAGCTGCCTGCACTCAGAAGGCCATAACTTTTGCATTTCTCAACGAAATCGCACAAAATTGGTACCGTTGGAATCGTGTTTCCGAGCCCGATGCATAGCAATCAAGAAATTCCAGATTTGATCAGAAACTGATTGAGATTTTTAAGAAAACGTGGCCGGGTTCAGAACAGTGTTTTATTTGGTAGCTGGGAGTGCATTTAAAAGGCATGGTCATCATTCTTTCTCTGCTGCAGCACATGGGACAGTATGGGGAGCCTTTTGCAAGTAATGTATACCCATTCCACTCAATTTAATGCCTCTTACAGGTGGTTGAAGGACAGATTTCGGGATTTCCACTTTCTCTTCTCTTCTCCTTCTCATTTTTTTTCTATAAATTGGAGTGTTGGGCTTATTGTAAAGGAGAGAGAGTTTTTGGGTAACAAAGCTCTGTCAAAATTGCTTTGTGAAGCCAGTGTGTTGCAGGCCCTTGTAGTGGACTCCTTGCATGGTGATCCAGGCCCTTATCTTGTAATAGATTGAACTGTGCATATCATGAAGCAATAAAATATCAGTTTGTGGATATATCTTCCCCTGCTGTGTTTCTTTGCATTCTTCTTGCCCCTTTAATCTTTCTACAAGTATATTGTGTCTATTTATTATGTTCTTGTAGGAATTCATTATTATTGTGTGTGCTTGGAATATTGCTGTGAATGCATTTTGCTGGATTATGGTGAACTGTCATCACCTCTTCTAGTGTGCACTTTGCCTCTGTATTTCACACATTTGGAGATTACTCTCACACCCTCTTTTTCTGGTGTATCACCGCTTTAGTGTAGGCTTTCTTTTTATGTATTTTCTCTCCCTGGTCCCTTGGAAATTTTAGATTAGAATAGTTAGCCTGCCTGCACTGGAGTAGATTGTGGCAGGTAGTTTAGGAGCAAGAACCAGCTTTCTCTGGAGGTCTATCTCAAGTAGCAAGTCCCACAACTTGGAGATAGTACCCATGTTATCCAATCACACTGGATGCTTAGAGTGATCAAACTAGAAATCTGATCAACATCCAGGGGTGCGGTGATTCGGTGATAACAAGTACTTGTCTAACATCTTAAAGAAGTACATGGTTAGAAGCATTATAAACTACACATGAACCACGAGTGATTTGTGTTCAAGGTAAGGTCCCATGTTTCTGCATTTCATGATTCCACATGTGAAATATTATTTATTTCTTAATGTCATAAAAGGACATAATAAGGTATTACGGGACAACATTTCAGTTTATTGGGTTCTCTAAAGTCAACATCTTTCAAATCAATTTTGTTTGCAAAGAGCTACTTATAATTTTCTACCCACATGTTAACCTCATAATCAACTAAGGTTTAGTTTAATTCCTAATTTCACTTAGGGATTTAATACCTATTATAGATTAGATTAAGGTTAAAACATATTTACCCTATAAACCCTTCATAAGAGATCAAGGCACTATGTTGTCACTAGCAAAAGATAAGACATTTAGCTGCGAGGGACTAAAGAGTTCACTAACAAGAATTCAAGACATAAAACAACTATATCACAATCTCCATTTATGTTGTCTGAATCCAACAGGGATTTCATTTGATGAAGAAAATTTAATTCTAATTCTATCTTTGGAATACAAGGTAGTCCACTAGGATATGAAGGAAGAGTTAGCTCTACTTACTCCAAATAAATTTTGACTGTGTCACTCCTATCTTTCAAGTTTATGACAATGTCACAAAACATACCAATTAAGAAAATAAACCCATTCATGGGCTCTTGTTTACCCAAACTAGGAGATTCCATCGAGTGTAAATTTTAAGTTCATTCTATGATTTTCAATCTCCTCTATGGTAAGAAGGATCACACATGAATACATGTTATGCACAAATTATACTAGGGTTGAGTGTTTCGATTAACTTTTTTTTAATTACGTTTTTAAGGTAAGAATACACCAAGTTAATTAATTAATCATTTATTAAACATTGAATATGCACTACAAGATGTTAACTTCAAATTCACTTACCATATATATAAAAAACATTTTTTTACCATGCATACTATGAATCAAATTGAACCTATGATTAAATACACATTTCCTAGATGTCCCTAAAACTAGCATCTCATACATATTAGCAAATTTAAAATATAAGTTTTCTGTAACAAGAGACTACATTATACATTTATTCATTTTACAATGACCTATATAAATGACAATAATAAATTAGGAATTACACATCACTTTTTTGCCATCTTTCTTGCATCTTGCAAAACCATGTGAGCATGAAATCAACAATAAATCATTGGCATGGTATCCACCCTAATCTAATCAAAATTAACATTGTTCAGTTTCCCATTTACATCTAATAATAATTACAAAATTGTATTTGAAAGAAAAGGTTTAGAGACATGTATTCATTTCAGTTCATTTCACTTCATTTCGTAATCAAGGAGAGAGAAAGAGAACGGAAGAGAGAGAAACACCATTTTGTCAAAAAATCTATTTCACACAACCAATTACACTATAGAGTTTTCAAATAGTTATTTACATGTGTTAAAAGTTTTCACGGTGGTTTGGCAACCCAACAAGGGTCCCACAACTTTCTCATTTTACATTTTCTTACTAGCTACAAAAGCATTCAAATCGGGCTCAAAGGCTACGAAACCACTTTCAAATTTTGTCTTCTAATGAGAAAACACACCATGATTAAAATTCTTCGTTTCCACTTATATACCGAGAGTTCATAGAAACTGACGGAATTTAGAACTGGCAAATGGTTTACACTTGGCGGCTAGTTTTCCAGGGCCATTAGTAGTAATTGACCTAGTTGCAAAAGAATAAAAGTTAGCTATAGGGATAAAAAAACCACATCCAAAACTGATGTTGGATAGATGAATGCAAAAAATGAAACTTCCTACAAGTTACCTATATAAGGATAATTCATCAGAGTTGACGGGACTGAGAACTAGAAAACAGTTTTCAAACGATGACAAGTTTTCTGGAGTGATAAGTCATAATCAGTCCAGTTTTTTCCTAGTCATACTTCGACCGGAGGTCTACAAAATGGCTTTCCCAAACTATCAAGAAAACTATTTCTACTTAAAATGAAGGTTCAAGGAAATTGTCTAGTAAAAATACTAGATTTTTACGAAGGTAGAAAATCATTTCGTTGTCTAGTATTCAAACGCCGATTCAAAACAAAAGCCAAATTTTTAGTTTTAGTAGCTTCCTACAACTCTAAAATGGTGTAACAGTGCTCTTATTAGGGTGTCAAAAGATCACAAATGATCAATCAAAATTGATCTAAGGATTGGAGTGACTCCTTAAATAACAAGGTACACGGAGAAAACGTAACATCTTCCTTCTGAAGTTACAAAGGTTGGTGTGCAAGTCTCCAAAAATCATGATTTATCTACTTAAACAAAGGAATGGTCAACATATTTACAGGGAAGTAAACTTCAGCTTGTCAATAAAAAAGGGGGGGTACTATAGCAAATCTAGTTTTGTTAGGAAGTTTGTTAGATCATCTCAAAATGAGGGTTTGATTTTATGCTGGTATAGAAAGGAATATTTTAATTGTGCAAGCTACGGTATGCCGTCTTTTAGTTTTGCAAACAATTTTATTTAAAACTATCCATTCTATGATAATGCTACATTTTAAAATTTTATTTCACTTAAAATGAACAAGTAATGGACAAAAATTATGAAAGATAGGGAGAGATGAACCATACATGGAATTGATCGATGATAGAAGATAAGTGGTTTTTCCTGCATTTCAAAAATCTTCATCCCTCTTCGAGGAATTCAAACAAATTGTTTGTGTGTTTCAAGAACACTCCCTCAATTGCCTTTGCTTGAGAGTCTTCAAAACCACTTCAACAAAACATTTGCGTTTTTTATGCTCCTATCCCTTTTCATACAATTTTCCATACATTTGAAAATATTACTTTCCATTACCATTTGATTGGTGCACACCATGTAAATCCTTACTATCCTGAGAGTGAATTTATTCCTATCTTCATATCTGGAGCTAGGATGAGTCGGGTGAAAAGGATCATGTGACTACTAGGATATAAATCTTTAAATTGAATGGTTTGAGAAAAATTTGCAACATTATCATAGGCCAAAGTAGAAATTGAACAAATGCAATGTTTAAACATATGATGTGAATACATATCCTCTTATCATTGCAGTACATTCCACATTTCTTTTAGGCATTTAGTCGAACAATTCACCTACCTTGAAAATGTTACACATTCAACATATACGTCTACCTAAGCATTTGCAACTACAACATTTGGCAAAACTTATTTATCTTTTATGCTTCGATGGGAATTTATGCCCTATTCTATGCACATGTTTTGAGTTTATTGGGACATCCCTGGGTTCCTTGACAGCTCCCTTGGTGTAGTGAAGGGTGAATGGAACAAAACTTGTAGAGATATAAGTGGGAAAATGGAAAAAAAGGGTGCTCCCAAAGTCTTAAAAAACACAACAAATGCTCGAATTAGGATGTAAAGAGTATGAAGAAGAGGTGGCACTGCACATGTACATGGCACATAACACATGTGTATAGAGAGAAGAAGAGGCAAGATCAATTTGATTTTGCGAAAGGATAACCCAAATGAAATATCTGAGCACCGCTTAGACTGGCGAGACATTTTAAAATAGATCGGTCCCAATAACTACCCAAATTTCAGCCCTCGAGCTCAAACAGAGCTAAATTCCTCAAATAGAGTGAACAATATCTAGAACAAACCAAAAGCTCGAAGCTGGAAAAGAAAAGACAAAAAATTGAAAATAAATCATGGCTTACCATATATGAACTGAAGAAATGGGAAACCATCAAAATAAAGGCAAAAGATATTAAACCACTTAGCCACGACCAAAGATGCAATGATTACCAAGTTAAAAACAAGAATTTTTTGGCACGCTAACTCTATATGGCCACTTCTAAAAAACCCCAAACAATGAGCCAAAATGACGAAAGTGAAATGTGATGGAGGTTTTTCTTTTCTTTTGCTTTTAGCCTAATAGTTCAACTGAGTTACTTTACCATGGTTAGCCATAACTACGGTTACTTTAAATAAACCCTTATCTTATGCCATGTTCACATATGTGTGGTTGAATAATTTTATTATTATATGCATGGTAATGGGTGGGTATGATTATGTTTTACCTTAGTCAAAAGGGACTGTCAGTTATCCTCCACCCGAAATGCATTCACACACAATATGTGTGAATGCATTTCCGGTGGAGGATAACTGACAGTCCCTTTTGACTAAGGTAAAACATAATATATATATATATATATATATATATATATATATATATATATTAATTTATTTAATTTTAATATAATTTTATAGTGGCACTACATTTACCTCCCCTTATAAGAGCATCATCCTCGATGCGACAAAATATCAAGATAGAAGAGGTTATCATGAGCATGGAGGGAACAATCAACGTCCCATGTCACCAACGAAACGTTACTTGATGCTAAAGCAAGACCACAAGGAATAAGGGAAGTTTGATAAGTTCTTGATGTTCTGTGAAGATTGAAAGTTCCAATTTACATCACTACGTATTTTATATTCATTATTTTCCGTTAACAATATTTATTAAGCTCAAGCTCTTAATGTTTCATTTATTTTATTTCAGTTATTTTATTTTATTTTATTTTTTGGTTGCCCAATAGAAGTGACATCAGAATACCACACAAGGGCCAAACACAAAACTAATGGTTCACAAGACATCATGATATGTACGTTCCCGACTATATCTCATCACAAGAACTCAACCAAACCATGGAAATAAGATTTGGGATCCACCCACATAGTTCTTGTCATATACATGTCCCTAGCAATAAGGTACTTGTAAGATAAGAAGACTACAACAACATGGAATTCCCAATAGGTAGACATACGAAGGTTTCACAAAAATTGAGACCATAACCATAGTTACATAGTGTCAAAATGGAAACAACATCAAGAAACAACAACATATACCTCCGAAGCTTCACAACAAATACATATACCTCCCAACAATAAATCACACACACACACACACACACACACAACACACAAATCTCTTATGCCTCCATCAAGTCTCTTATGCCTCCCTCAAGTGTCTCTTATACCTCCCTCAAGTCTCTTATGCCTCCCTCAAGTAATAAAATAAAGACAATTTTTCCTTTTCGCTCCCCAAAAGAGGTTAGTCACCCTATGGCCCTAGGTGCATAAAGTCCAAATACCTCTAACCCAAGTGACATAATAACTCGTTATTCAACAACCCACTAGTTATCTATAACTCCTTGGGGTGTACCCGCATACAACGAAGTGGGTCCATAGGTCCCACCACTCCATGGTGAATCCCATGACCCTATTCCAACACATTACGACATTAGAACTAACATAACAATCCATAACAAATGTACAGTGGAAACAATCCCAAACCTTGGGCTAGGCTATAAAATTTTTAAACTTGATACACAATTTAAAACTAAGAAAAAAAATGCTAATTAGCCATGGTTAGTGTAAAATCTGAATGTTAGTGCAAAAACCAAATAAATTCCCAAAATATAAGAACATGTCAATCAAGAAAACTGTTGGTTCTATCAATAAAAGGGAAAGTGCTCAATTTACGAATAAAATACATGTATATGAATAGAACATTACGATAACTATGTGGCCTTATACAACCACAAAGGGGGGGGGGGGTACTCAATGAGTTGCTGGCACTCAGAAATATCGAATCTCAACTCTTAAAATATCATATTAATAATACAATTGTCATCATCTCTGTCTGAATCATCCCGCCACCACTTCGACAAGGCTCAACATAGTGAAAATCACATAGGTTGAATCCATACAATAACCATATCGGGAGAGAGAAAGGAGTACAAGTTTCCATCTACTGAGCCTAAGGTGTCCGCAAAACACAATATGCATGACTCCCATTGAGAAAGCACCACACATACCAAACGAACAAAAGTGGGTATTAGCCTATGTAAGGCTCCACTTCCTATCTCGTACTCAGCTCGAGTGACTAGTCAGTGGTAAACATTTCCTCACAACAAACATACACCTTTTACTGATTTTCCTTAGGGTTGGTTAGTGTAAGGTCCACAACATAATGTATAACTACATCACTAACAAAATAGTGATTAACTAGAATTAACCATAGCATCTTACGCATGGTATATATACATGGTAAAATACAATAATTACTTTCATGGGTTATGATACATCACATTACCACATTCTGCACCCAAAGTGCAATCACTTTATAATAGGGATCATACGCTCACCATATGCCCCTAAATCACGACACGAACCATCACATATTTCATGATTTATACATAGGAGGAAAACAATGTCTAACTTTACAACAGATAGTCAATTACAACACAACAAGGTGACACACACGATTCATCACAATACAGTGAAAACATCATGATACAATCTAATTTTCTTTACACCAATTTTTTCATGCAATACATCAATACACCTACATATCACATAATGAAAAAATGTTCCAATACTTCACAATCCACAATAACATTCTTTTGTTACCTACAATACAATGGTACATCACACGTAAAATCTTCATAGAATATATGAAAAGGATAGAGAATAATCTCATCATAAGCACATCAACATGATAAAAAATACACACTAAGTGACATACACAACATGTGCGTCCACAATTTCACAATTACGACATAGTTCACATCACGCTTATATCACATTACTCTTCCAATATCCACCACCATCATGCACACCATCACAAATCCAATCTTCCCCAGAGGTTTGAGAGCATGAACCTTTGCTCTGATACCAAATGTAATGCCCACATTTTACACCGACAGATACAACAGTGAAAATACTAGAATATATATTTTTTGACTTACATTACTCACTACAAAACACCACAAGGACTCTAAGAAGAGAAACTCAACAACGCACAAGACACTTACATAAGTCATTGACTCACATAGAAACACAAAAACACCATATACATATCAATGCCACACTTCCACAATGGATAAATACTAGTAATGACCCAACCACAAGAAAATGGACCCAAAGATTGGCAAACCCACAAAACATGAATTCCATGATTACATCTTAGTTACGATTAACATTCCAAGAACATTTAGAAAGAAGGATAATTCTATCCATTTTTTTACCTACAAATTCTTAAATTCATGTCACATTTAACTTACAGTTCGACCATTTAAGTTGGCCCTTTATCCCTTACAGCAATCTCTATAATTTACATAAGTATTTTCCATATTTCAAGTGCACACAAAGTTCCTAATTCTCTTGTTATTATGTTAAGCTTATGTTTTCTCAAACATTTATCTAAAGTTTAAATTTTACTCTTGCTACATAACTGAATATGACGTGATGTCAAGAAAGAAAACTTAGGATTTAAGGGGGGTTTAGATTCAAGAAATGTTTTTCCCATAAACATTCTTTGATCACGGTATCTTTATTTCCCTTCCATAGTTAATATAGTTTAATAACATGCTCAATCCATTCAGCATTTCCATCTCTAGAAATTGTATATATATATATATATATATATCTTTTGTTTTCTCAAAGTTTGATCCCACTAAGGGAATTCATATTGTTTGCAACACATGAAATTTTTTAATTAAGTTATAAGGACTCCAAGAGTGACATTATTCCTAACCTCAAATCTCATTTCACTCTTGAAGGCTTTACTCTTACACTGCATTATGGTCTCATAATTACTATCGCTTTATAACAAAAAAGTTACAAAAGTACTTGTCTGACATCTTAAAGAAGTACATGGTTAGAAGTATTATAAACTACACATGAACCATGAGTGATTTGTGTTCAAGGTAAGGTCCCATGTTTCTGCATTTCATGATTCCACATGTTAAATATTATTTATTTCTTAACGTCATAAAAGGACATAATAAGGTATTACGGGACAACATTTTGGTTTCTTGGGTTCTCTAAAGTTAACATCTTTCAAATGAATTTTGTTTGCAAAGAGTTACTTGTAATTTTCTACCCACATGTTAACCTCCTAATAAACTAAGATTTAGTTTAATTCCAATTTTCACTCAAGGATTTAATCCCTATTATAGATTAGATTAAGGTTAAAAAATAGTTACCCTATAAACCCTTTGTAAGAGATCAAGGCACTATATTGTTACTAGCCAAAGATAAGACATTTAACTATGAGGGACTAAAGAGTTCACTAACAAGAATGCAAGACATAAAAAAACTATATCACTGAACTCCATTTATGTTGTCGGAATCAAACAGGGATTTCATTCGATGAAGAAAATTTAATTCTACTTCTATCTTCAGAAGACAAGGTAGTCCACTAGGATACATGAAGGAAGAGTTAGCTCTACTTACTCCAAAAAATTTTGACTGTGTCACTCCTATCTGTCAGGTTTATGAAAATGTCACTAAAATACCAACTAAGACGATAAACCCATTCATGGGCTCTTGTTTACCCAAACTAGGAAGTTCCATTGAGTGCAAAGTTTAAGTTCATTCTATGATTTTCAATCTCCTCTATGGTAAGAAGGATCACACATGAATACATGTTATGCACAAATATACTAGGGTTGAATGTTTCAATTAACTTTCTTTATTACATTTTCAAGGTAAGAATACAAGTTAATTAATTAATCATTTATTAAACACTGAATATGCGCTATAAGATATTAACTTCAAATTCATTTACCTAATATATAGAAAACTTTTTTTTACCATGCGTACTATGAATCAAATTGAACCTATGATTAAGTACACATTTCCTAGATGTTCCTAAAACTAGATTGTCATACATATTAGAAAATTTCAAATATAAATTTCCTGTAACAAGAGACTACATTATACATCTATTCATTTTATAGGGACCTATATAAATTACAATAATAAATTAGTAATTACACATCACTTTTTAGCCATCTTTCTTACATCCTGCAAAACCATGGGAGCATGAAATCAACGATAAATCGCTAGCATGACATCCACCCTAATCTAATCATAATTAACATTGTTTGAGTTTCCCATTTACATGTAATAATAATTAGAAATTTAAATTCGAAAGAAAACGTTTAGAGACATGTATTCATTTCATTTCAGTTCACTTCATTTTGTAACGAAGGAGAGAGAAAAAGAAAGGAAGAGCGAGAAACACCATTTTTTCGAAAGTTCTATTTCACACAACCAGTTACACTATAGAGTTTTCAAACAGTTATTTACATGTGTCAAAATTTTCCATGGTGGTTTGGCAACACGACGAGGGTCCCACAACTATTCTATTTTTACATTTTCTTGCTAGCTACAAAAATGCTCAAATCGGGCATCGGAGGCTAAGAAACTAGTTGCAAATGTTGTATTCTGATGAGTAAACACACCACGATTAAAATTCTACATGTCTAATTATATATCGAGAGTTCATAGCAACTGACAAAATTTAGAACTGGTGAACGGTTTATGCTTGACGGCTAGTTTTCTAGGGCCATTGATAGTAATTGACCTAGTTTTAAAAGAATAAAAGTTAGCTCGAGGGCTCAGAAAACCAAGTCCACAACTGACGTTTGATAGATGAACACACAATGAGAAACTTCCTACAAGTTCCAAGTAGTTATTTGCAAGTTTCAACAAGTTTCCACGATATTTTGGCAACCCGACATGGGTCCTAAAACGTTCTTATTATGTTTTCTTGGTAGTTGCAAAAACATTCAATTTAGGCTTGGAGGTGAAGAAACCAATTTCAAATTATAGAGCTTGAACTAGATTTAATAAGAAAAATACACCGGAAATAGAATAATGGAGTTTGATATTGAAAACTTCCGGGATATATTATTCACAGGTAGAGGTTACATATATAGAGTTTGATCTCCTTGATTCTAGGAGTCAACACTTATCCCACTAATCACTCCAGCATGATTCTCTCCACCTTTATTTCAACTCTCCCTTTATTCCCTCATGATGAGTTGTCTATTACAACTCATCATTCACTCACATAACCTAGTAATCTCTCTAAGAGATCTCTACGAGTTGTCACCAACTCATTATTTCACACACACTAATAATAATTTTCACAATATTAAAATATTCGCTAACATTCACTCCCCTATTGTTAACATTATTATTTCCTATTACATACACTCCCCTTATGTGAACAATGTAGAGAAAAACATTCACACGTCTTCTACACCATGCCTGCCTCTGCATGCTCATGTTCTTGATACGCTGAACCTCTGTTCGCCAAATACGAACCCCTGTTCGACAATAATGGAACCTCTGTCCTAGGTACGAGGCCCTTCTCATGAACCTCTATTCATTCTCTTCAAGAAAAACACGATGCTACTTTTTCCTTGTGCTTTTATCTTTCTACTATCACATATTTACATCAAGAGGTTATAAAAGGAAATACAATTCTGAACAAGAATGTAACATCTGTTCTTATTATAAAACACATAATAATGGAATCAAACACACAACTGAAATAATTGGCCACCAAATCAATACCGCGGCCTCGTCGATGGTGCCTAACGAGAGGTCGCCGATTGCCCTCCTGCCTCCATTGCCTCTAGCCTCCATCAATTTTGTCCCTACTAACTTAGCAAAAATTATAGTAGAGGACGATACGCGTTCCCTGTCGCGATATAGGGTGGGGTCGAGGGGCGGAGTCCCCCGAAGCCAGGAATGGTTTTCATTTGCATTTTTCCTTAAAATATGAGTGTCGGATTACACCAAAAATGCACTCATTTGTCCCTCTATATATTTTTATACAACTATATATCGACTCAATTTTGATGACAATAGAATGACAAAAAACATATACCCTAAAATCACCTATTTTGACATTTTTAATGACTCTTACAAACAACACGACTTATTACATTGACTCATAATGAACATTTGACGAGAAACTCGATAATGACAAAATTTTTACTAGACATAAAAATATTCTAATAACTCTTGATTTTAAATAGGACATTTATTATGATGACTTTGACTTCAAGGAACACTACGATTTAAGAACACTTGACTCGATAACTTTACATGTACTAGAAATAAATAAAATTTTTTATTGATAAAAGACTATCCTATACACAACAGGAAATAATACGACTTTAATATAATTTCTAATGACAAGGTAAGTAAAATATTACTTTTTGTAGCTACACAAAGACTAAAACAAAATTACCTTATTAACCTAATGAAATCTATTTTAATTGTAATAACATGTAACGACATATTAGTATAATGAATACCTTTTTACACATTACGTGACGCACATGGGTTTTACTCGACTTTTTCTCAATGAATACTTATCAAAGACACATGACACATGATAGCTGTGGTGGAGTAATGATAAAATTGCCTTTTTTTTATGCCGAGAAGAGTTCAATCTTGCATGCTGTGGAAAGGGGTCAGAGCTTGTTGAACTGCAGAACATAGCCCTTGGTTGAAACGTCGGTGATGAGGACCACCACTAATTGTGGCCGAATTCACAATGGATAGTGAGCTTTCTGCAGAGGAGAAACCTGCACATGCAACAATGGGACCCAGATGTGCTGAATTAAGATACGTGTACATTTGATGGCGTACGTTGAGCTGACCAGTGCAATAGACTAATGATGGGTCTGTGCGCTCAAGGTAGCCAGAAACATGAATACCAATTACTGCCATCACGTGGAGATGGATCTGATTGTATGGCGTCCTTCCTTAACTATAATATACGAGCTCTGAATGCATGTCAGGTTTTCCTGTCATTTGGCTTTAACCTGCACTGATACTCGCCCAGATATCCTCACTCACGCATGCGTGGCCAAATTGGGAGGTGACTAACTATAACTCAGAGGCGTTAATTTACGTTATCCTTGATCCACGATCAAATTCCACACAATTGTGACTGGCAGATATTTTCAGAGATTTGGAATGTCCTTAGCAAGAGCTAGTCAGATGTAGATATGGGAAGATTGTGGGCATCAGAATATGACAGCCATAACACTCAAACGTTGGCCTGAGTGTAGATTTGAAATGCACTTGTAGATCAGACAGTCAGACCATTAATAACTGCATGCAAACAAAAACTTGTGAACAATCAGGAGCACGCATGGCACGTGATCTGTGCGTGGCAATGGCTTCAGCAGTCCCCCTTTTGATCTTGACAGCTAAGTCATCAAATACACGGGAAGAGCTTTGGAACTACCGTGAACCATGAAAATGGTTCCTGCTTCCTGAAATTGTGGCAGGATCTTCCATTTCTCTCTTCATACCATCAATATAGAGCTCTGATACCAGATTTAATAGAGCTTGAACCAGATTTAATACCGAAAAATACACCGGAAATAGAATAATGGAGTTTTGATATTGAAAACTTCCGGGATAGATTATTCACTGGTAGAGTATTACATACATATATAGGTAAATGACATCCTTAAAGTAAGGAGTCAACTTCTATCCCTCATATCTCTCTCATGATCACTCATCATCCCACTTATCTCTCCAACATGATTCTCTCCACCTTTATTTCAACTATCCCTTTATTCCCTCATGATGAGTTGTCTATTACAACTCATCATTCACTCACATAATCTAATATCTAAATATTACATTTTACAAATAGTAACTCACACACACTATTAATAATGTTACAAACAATATATTCGTAACAAAAAGTAGTAATATTAGATTCCAATATTGGGTATATTTTTTAGCTTTTCAGACTAGAATAAGTCTAGATTTAGTGAAATAAGCGTTAAATGCATACAAATTCCTTAATTATATAGATATATTTAAAAATAGATATCTTCATGATCCTAGCTATTTCCTTGAATTTATTAGCAGTAAAAATTAATATGTAGCATGGATAGGAGAGAAGTGTATTTTACGAATTAAGATTCAAAATATTCTCTAGAAATCTACCTTTTACCGAGCCAAGGTCCCATGCCTTACGGGCATCAGAATTAATTCTTGTTGATTGACATTGACACCTCATTTGGTGCTCTTGGGCATGCACTTCCCCTAATAGTCAACACCTAATATACCCAAAATAACTACACCTAGTCATTCGCTGAGATAGCATTATAAAGTATATTTTTGTAAAGGATTCACTCCAGAAATGTCAGCAAAGTGGTCCTTATACCTACAAAAGTCTAGATAGCTCATATCGCCATTGTTGACGAGTTCCGTGATGAAGTGATATTAGGTATCGGTATGCCTATCTCAAGAGACTTGTGGAGCACATGATTCTTTAACAATGAATAATAGTTTTCAATCTAATTGTCACATAATATCTAAGTTGCTTCTTTTCTTATAGTGTTCCAAATATGACTGAGATACTCATAACAATAATATCCAAACATCCTACACAGGATGTTATTCATGGCTACTACTTACATAATGCTTTACTATGGAAACATAGAGTGACACAATGGGAGTAAATAAACTTTTCTTATTAAATACTGCCCATAATACTTAACTCCAAAAATGAACCAAGGATATTATATACATAGAATGAACATGAAATATTTTCCTATCATCAATAGCTACCAGCACTAATCATAAATCTGTGTAGCACATGACTAATCTGAAATCATCATATGGTTGTATTACAAAATTCCATGATTTGTAATACCAAAAATATATCTTAGTATTCTCATCCATTCCATGATCCAATGTGATTCTTTGGGAGTCTCCATGAATTCCATTTAGATGAGAATGACTGAATATATGATATCGAGCCAAGTGTCAATCTCAAGTACATAAGACTTCTCAACTAAGTCATAGTGTCACAATGTCGGATCAGCATTGGTTCCCAGTACAATCTATACTTTGCAAAGTTTGAGGCCCGTGAACATACTGGTCCTTCAAACTACTAAATATTATTTTTCAACATATTGCAAATCTCTTCAAAACGATATGACTTTGGATACTTAGACTCAACCTAATCCAATATGTCTTCTTTAGATTTAAGGAAAGCTTCTATGCAATTTAAAAGGAATTGTCATGTATACCCTAGATCTCTGCATGGACTTGAATTAAATGGTCTCACATGGAATAACTTAAACATATTTAATCAAATGAAGGAATTTTCAACATGTGGCATCAAATTATGAGCTCATCAACAAAACATTTGATCACCATACATATCTCAATTGAATAAAATCATTGACCTCATTATGGCAGAAAAATATCTTGAAATGTGATAGTGTGAAGGATCCATTACAACACCAAATGATCAATCCATTGGTATTTTCAAGATATGAATGCATATTCAATGTTGTAGGGGAGCTCATCAGAGCTTTCATGTAGGCCATACAATTCCATGATTAAGTCTAGACACTTTATGATCTCATCCATATCATTTGGTACCATAGATGGTTGTTGGATTATAGAACTCATATTATTCTATTGTAATTGATTCAAAAATGGTACATGAATAGAACATCCATTTAGCATGTATACTTTAACAACTGCAATCATAATAAGAAAGTATTATTGCTAAGATAGTTCTGGGACTGTGTCAAACGTAGCCACCGGTGAAATGCATGTTTCATTCTAGTACTCATTCACTAGGTTGTTAGGATAACCCCTGGAGTCTACTGACCTTGAATTTGTTCATAATATGTCCAACATGATACCTATTATGCATTGAATTTGGTCTTATAGACCCATTTAATGAACATGTGTAACATCCTTTCCTTCTGGCAATAACATGCAAATTCACTGAAGTTTTATTATTTTCAATAGAACACCAGTTTCTCCATCCATAGCTTCTATACAATTCTTCATTTTGTATAGCATATTTAAACATCA
This sequence comes from Taxus chinensis, assembly GCA_019776745.2. Lineage (NCBI taxonomy): Eukaryota > Viridiplantae > Streptophyta > Pinopsida > Cupressales > Taxaceae > Taxus > Taxus chinensis. The sequence continues at coordinate 894,016,113 of CM034147.1, read as the reverse complement.
ACAGATAGCCCTCGAAACAAGATTGGGAAACTCACAATGGTTCAAATTAGAGTATAGCTCTTCAGAGATTATATATAATTTATAAGATCATAATGTTATCATCCCTCAGACTTCTTTGAAATCTTCTTGGAAGTGTTTCACAAACACGAGATCTCATTTCTACCAATTAAAAATTATAATAAAAAATTATTCTATTCACTATCTTTTAGTCTACATCATTATTTACATTGCCCTAAATGGCCAGTTGTCACCAATGGTGCAAAATCACGTTGCACCGTAGGTGGAAAACATCACTGTCTGTGGAGTCTTGAGTGATCAATGAAAGAATATGTGTTGTTATGTTAGTTCTTTGCAGGGTCAAAATTCACATTGAAAATATGACAACTTCTACCCTAGTGTCAACTACTACAATCTATTGAAAACCCTCAGCTAAGCACCTCTGCAGATCTGGATTTGTCCCACTAGTTTTGTGATGCCCCGTTCATCGTTGCTGGTTGAATTGCTTGTGCAACGACCGTGTTGCTTAGCATCTTCATACTCTTCGTTGAGCTACCTTTATAGAGATACCTGAATCTGTATAAATACTTGCCACTTTCCTAGGCTTCATTATCTATAAGGTAGATCACCATCTCTACCGATAATAAACTTCTTAGGCAGATGGGATTATATAGCTTATAAGCCTTTAACTACTCACTGTAGCATGTCCTGTTACAAAGGAATACCCATAATAATAACTATTTATCAAATAAAATAAAATTGTCTCAATTCTTGAGGTATAATTACCATATGCGACACATCTATAATACTGATTAATTTTGTTTGCAGTTTTCATTCTGTTTGCTCCATGTAATGCCACAATAATGAAAATGATAACGCTAATGAGGACTTGCTTCCATGAAACATACAACCCAAAATTCAACGATTAAATATTTTTTTATTAATTATTCCTTACTGTCGTTTCCATGATTCGACATCATCCTTTGTTATCATTTAAACTATCCTTTGCTAAACGTCTGTTAGTGTCATATCCCGCTGATCAAGTCTCGTTGCGCATAATGAGGAAGAGTATGTTTTGTGGTGGCACCATTCGGTTATATGGGATGGCCCGTTCACGTAAATATAAATTCTATTTAAGATACTCAACCCCGTTCTACCTGCACTTGGGTTGACCGATCAATAGTTTTTATATTTTACATTAGAGGTATTGTATTTAATCTTTAGTTTGAATTACATAGATACTATATATTTATTATAAAATCCCCAAATGAGACCTATATCTATACTCACCAAGTTTATGATCTCCTTGTGTACCATGTTTGGCATGGGGAAGGGAATTTTAATGTAACTTAATGACTTTTTTTTCCTTGTAATTTAAACGAAACCATGTTTTGGTGTTGCTTTCACATAGCCACCTACCATTACAGTTAAAAATCCCCCATCCTTTATGGCGTGTATACAACCAATCTTTCTTATATATTGGCCGATCGCATCATCTAAGCGAGCTGATTTGCAAATCTTCTATGTTTCTTGTTGACTGCACACTGCAATATGCTCCTCTGACCGCGTGATATTTTATTTTGATGGACTACGTGTCAAGTGGTTGAGAGGCCAATTGTGCAACTATGTTTTCCTTTGTTGGGCACCTGTTCCCAAACTAACCATTTGGACTCAGGTTACTGTGGGCACTACAGGCCAGGAAAATCCTTTTTGTCAAGGCATCATTTCTTCCTAAAAAAAACACTCCTAAAGTGGCCAAAGCCACTACGTGGAGAAACGATATAAAAAAATTTAGGTTGATGAAGCTACATGGCTAGTGGGGTAGGCGTGGCTCAACAAACACCTGCCACTATCATTTAAAATCCATCCGAGGTGCGTTCTTGACAGGGACTCCACAGGGCCGACCTATTTCATTTCAATAACTTCGGATTTCAAGCTGAATCGCTTCAATTTGTATTTTCAGGTTGTTTGGTCTACCTTGCCAAAAATAGCAAATCAGACAGAGGCCACGCGTGTAGAGACTAGTTTCACAGAAAAACATCTCTATCACAAAAATTTCTACTTTAATATGTGAGAATATACCAAAGAACAAAGAATGTGTTAGCTTCACATTTTCTCTTAGAGGTGCTGCTAGGTGTGATCTTATGAAGTAAAAAAGAAAAAAAGGATGAATAGCTTAGATATCTTCTCAGAGATAGCAGTACACACTAGCCAGGTGGCAGGCATGTTGCAGTATTGTAGAGACATTTTTGAGCGCTTCCAGCAGGCAAGATGTCCAAACTATATTGTTCATCTGCTCAGTATCGAATACATCCTCAAATTCAGGATTCACCTTCAAGATATTTTATCAAAATCGACTATGTGGCAATGAGAGTGTTACCAAGAGACCTGATGAAATTTATTACAAAGATTCTCTATTTAGATCTTACTTGTTTTACGATGTAACTCATGGAAGAGAATCTCATAGAGGTGGATCTGTTTCATATCAGAATATTCATGAAGCACAATTTGCTTTGCAATTATGAACTTATTAGGAGATCGATGAAGGATAGAGGAATTAAAAAGAAACTTGGATGTAGTTGGATTAAAGGCAATAAAATGGTGCATGCTTTTTGTGTAGGTGACAGATCACACCCACAGGCACAGGAGATCTATGCAATGTTGGAGAAAATGTCTTGGGAGATGAAGGTAGCAGGATATTTTTCAGATTCAGAACATGTACTGAGTGAACGGGAAAGTAAAAGTATTCCTCTGCCACCATAGTGAGAAGATGGCAATTGCATTTGGATTGTTAAGCCTTCCCCATGGTACAACTCTTAGAGTTGTCAAGAACCTTAATGTATGTGTTGACTGCCACACTGCACCAAGTTTTGTCCAAGATTGTTGCAAAGAAAATTGTTGTGAGAGATGCAAAGCGGTCCATCACTTTAAAAAAAGGAAAATGTTCTTGTAGAGATTATTGGTAATGCCATGTGAAGCAATTTGCAGACATAGTCTAGCACTATAACAAGGAGCACTGTTTCAGGTCTGCAGTGATAAATAAGGGACCATATTTTATTTCCAATTTCTTAAAATATATATATATATATATATATATATATATATATATATATATATATATATTCTAAGCACTTGTAAGATCTAGACATGGTGGCCGCCCTCTCCCTGACTATACCAGGCGCTGCCATGAAGCTTGCATGAGAAATCTACGTGCTGAGGGAAGTGAATGTTTTTGGAATATGTTGTAGTTGATGGAGCCTTGGTTCGACGTGGCTGCATTGAGGAAGCCCCAAACAGGCATGATAAGACTAACCCTCTCTATTAATGATTTATTTCCTTTAGCATTTGGATAAATCGATCTCTGCAATTTTGTTTGAATTCTGTAGATGTGAGTTTCTTTTGGATTTTTGATGTGTTTTTGTTTTACTAAATAAATAGTGTTTGGACTCTGGATATTATATAACATGAATTTACATATATTGACTCTTTCTTGAAAGAGATGCCCAGAAAGAGATGGGTTCCAAATGACTTTTAATCATAATTGCATGAACTGATCTCTCTCCCCCTTTACAGTTTATCTTATTTACTGTCTGAGTAGAAGAAATCTCTACATCGATTCTTGCCTACTGATCTTATAATGTTGGTTTTTCTTTTTCCTTGATTATTCCTTTGAATGATGGTTTCTGTAGCAAATAGTATGGAGCGTGAATGAGGTTTATAATTTTTCTTGTATTTTTTATATTATGTAGAACATGGCTTGAAAAAGGGAATTTCCGATATGACTGTATTTGGATTTTACTGTGGTTTTATAATAATATAAAATCCCATTAGGATTGAGCGCTTCTATTTGGGAAGAGTCATACTAGTTTTATTGGTCTTTCTAGATAGCTCCATCTGAGTCATTCGATTATCATTTTCCTTGGGTATTATTGAAAACCACTCACCAGGCCCTTTGCTATTATTATTACTATGAGCTTATTATTAGATTGGAACCCTCCTGAAGCATGCGTTAATGGGTTTTCTATGACCTTTACGAATATGTTAAGCACGCAAGTCATTATCCTGTGAGGATAATTCTTTGGCTTAATTTTGAGGCACTACTTGGATCTTTGGATCGGTTAAAGTAATATTGGATACATATACATTCTTCAAGTTTGATTGACATGTGATGTCCTCATGCATATAAATTTAGGCAATGCTTGAAATATGAAACTATAAATATATCTTATACTTTGACCTTGAAGCTTGTCGAAAGACTTTTGGTAGGAAAACAGATGAATAGGGAAGTTAAGATAACTACCCTAAAATGGAGTCATGCATAGCCTTAAGTAAAGGTGACAGCTACCATAATGGGACTGTGCATACCATGTATGACAGTAAGAATATAAGTCCACCTGAAATTATTTAACTTCATTTTATAGAACAATAATTAATACCCATAAATTGGGGTGTGCAAGGGGAGGTTGAATTATATAACATGGTATATTATGTTATCAGGTAACCAGTAAGGATAAATATGTTATTTCAATACTTGGTTAACAAGTGGAATATTTTCTGGCATTTACTATGATTATTATGTTTAGCTAAAAATTGATACTCGCATCCTATTAGGAGTTGAGATAATGTTGATACTTGTATTCATAGTGGCTTGGACCGCGCTTGCATATCTTAGCTAGTCAAATGTATCTTTGGCATATTACCAACAGATGACAGTATTGTCGATCATAACTCATTCTTATGAGTTGGACTCTTTTACTAGAAGAAATATATAAAGACATGGAATAAGCAACCAAAATGATACCTAAATAATATATGAACTTGAGGATTGGTGGAATCCTTGTTAACATAAGTATATTCTTAAAATTGTGAGATAAATATCCAAATTATACTTACATATCACTGATTATCTATGAAGGTTTGATACTTGGGTAATATCGATGAATAATATAAGATTGATACTTGTATTTATTATATAAACTTAATGTCGTTGGTGCTTTTATTTAATTGAAAGATAATATTATTGGATACTTACATATGTGAAGTAGGTCGAGGGTATTAGGTGAGCGTTATTATCATTACTGTAATTTAAGTATGATTTATTGCATGGTTAAGGTTGTATATCTAGTCACTTGGAATTGTGTCCTTATGTAAGCAGACCTTAAAGAAGTGAACATTAATGAGTAGGAAATGTATTATCATGAGATGTGTAGTTAAGTTTTAAATGTATGTTAGAAATTTATTTGATAAGGAGTATTGCAAACTTTCATTTATTTAAATGCTAGATGGCATAAATTCTTAGGTGAGGTTTATATCTTATCATGCTCAGTTCTAGCGAACTGACTCTAGTAAATATTTGTGCAGATGGATTATGCGAGTAGATTAAAGGAAAAGAGTGTAAAAGTTTCATCAGTTCAAATTATGAAGTTCTTTGTAGAAAGTTCAATGCGTTGTAAATTTTGTAACTTTGCTTGCAAGGAGTTTAGAAGATCTCTTGTCTTGGTATGTTTGGAAAAACTATGTGGTGAAGTGTTCTTTCCCTTTTGTTGTTAGACTAGTAACTTACCTTGGTGAGAAATGATATTCAATCATTACATTGGCATAAGTATTGTAAACCCTTGATTTTGAGAATAAAGTGTTAAGTCAAAACTCTCTGACACCTTGTAATGATGTGATATAAGTAAAATTAAAGGGAGTGGTTAACCCTTATAGAAGTTAACTAAAATATATATATTCAGATAAATTAAAGTAGAGATGACTTACTTGAGAACAAGAGATTCCTGAAGTACTCAAAGGTGAAAACTATCCTTGTAAAGTAAAATTTTATAAATTGATATCCCTAGCTAAACTAGTGAACACTACCCCTTTTGGGTGAACTCTTAAACAAGCTTAAGGGAAAACAATGGTTAGTTCTGGAAGATAATAAGATTTAGCAAGTAGGAGAAGACTTTAAGTGAACTACTCTACAGTGTATAAGAAATTAACTCAGTTGGTAAGATGAATCTATGCGAATCATATATTGAATCTTTCTTAAAACATAAGTCATGAGATAAAGGGTGTTTTATCAAAATAAATAACCTTCAATCATTTCTTACTGTGGCTTGCCCTAACTGTAAGTGTGTTTTGTGGTCGGACTTCTATGTTGTCATGTCTAAAAGAAAAGTAACTTGTTCTTGATAGGTGTGAACGTTTCCGTGCTGCCTTTATGGCCCTCCTTGTATCGAGTTGTTCACAGAGTTAGTTGTATCCTTGGTGACGACATGTTGCGTCATGTTATGTGTCAAGCAAGTAAAAAAAAAATATTCTGTCTTTTACTGTGTTGTTCGTGTGTGAATTTTTGGGTCATTACAGACCGTTAGTTATCCTCCACCTGAAATGCATTCACACTATATATATATATATATATATATATATATATATATATATATATATATATAAAATTTTATGGTGGCACTTGTTATCCAAAATTCACCCCTCAAGGTAAATTTGATAACATGCATCAAATTCTCAAGTCCCAGGAAAATAGATTGAGTCAGGGCAAAAAATTTCATGTTTCTAGGGTCCCCTCATATTTTTCTAACTCCCCTGTCCAAGTAGAAGAGAGCAAGTTCTGAGGAAGGGTAAGAAAAATTGCAAAAAACAGGCTCGGGCCAGGAAAAATCACGAAAAATGGCTAAGTCCTGGTCCAGGCGGTCCTTGGGACATTTGGGACATCTGGGTGCGAACCGGCCGAAAGGCCGCTAGGCAGTCTGCGCAGCATTTGGGACATCCGGGCCAAAGGGACGCGCAGGACGCGGAAATCCGAACTGGCCGAAAAATGGAAAAAATTGACTAACTGTTGAAATAGGCAGTCTGGGACATCTGGGCAATTAGTACGCGAACCGGCCGGATCGGCCGAAATGAGAACTTTCAGTCCGGGACGCGCGGGACAAAAGTACGCGAACCGGTTGAACCGGGCGAATCGGGAAAATTTGTCCCAGACGGTCCGAAAGCAAATGGGACATCTGGGCCGCGAGTACGCGAACCGGCCGGTTCGGCCGAAATAGGGAACTTCAGCACTGGGACAAATGGGACAAAATGACGTGTGGGACGCGAAAAGCCGAAGTGGCCGAAGGTAGAGGAGAAAAGTCAACATTTGACCCGTGGAACTTCAAACGGCCATAACTTTTGACTCCGAGCTCTGATTTTGATAAAATTGGACTTTCTGGAACGAGCATGACGTCCTCTACGCTACAAAGATATGTTTAATGAGGGTAGATATGTTTAAATAAAATAAATATATTCAAATCCAGTCAATCAATGCTCATTCCCGTCAAATGACAGAAAACGCCTGCCAGGCCCAAAAGAGCTGCCCGCACTCAGAAGGCCATAACTTTTGCATTTCTCAACGAAATCGCACAAAAGTGGTACCGTTGGAATTTTGGTTCCAAGCCCGATGCATAGAAATAAATAAATTATATATTTTGATTAGAGATCGATGGATAGCTTTTTAAGGAAATGTGGCCGAGTTCATAACAGTGTTTCATTTGGTGGCTGGGAGTGCAATTAAGAGGCATGGTCATCATTCCTTCTCTGCTGCAGCATATGGGACAGTATGGGAAGACTTTTTCCAGTAATGTATACCCATTCCACTTAATTTAATGCCTCTTACAGGTGGTTGAAGGATAGATTTCGAGATTTCTATTTTCCCTTTTCTTTTCCTTCTCACTTTTCTATAAATTGGAGTGTTGGGCTCATTGTAAGGGAGGGGTAGTTCTTTGGGTAACAAATCTCTGTCAAAATTGCTTTGTAAAGCCAATGTGTTGCAGGCCCTTGTAGTGGACTCCTTGCATGGTGATTCAGGCCCTTATCTTGTAATAGATTGAACTGTGCATATCATGAAGCAATAAAATATCAGTTTGTGGATATATCTTCCCCTACTGTGTTTCCTTGCATTCTTCTTGCCCCTTTAATCTTTCTACAAGTATATTGTGTCTATTTATTATGTTTTTGCAAGAATTCATTATCATTGTGTGTGCTTGGAATATTGCTGTAAATGTGTTTTGCTGGATTATGGAGAACTGTTATCACCTCTAATAATGTGCACTTTGCCTCTGTATTTCACACATTTGGATATTACTCTCACACCCTCTTTTTCTGGTGTATCACCGCTTTAGTGTAGGCTTTCATTTTATACATTCTCTCTCCCTGGTCCCTTGGAAATTTAGATTAGAAGAGTTAGTTTCCCCTACATTAGAGTAGATTTTGGCAGGTAGTTTAAGAGCAAGGACCAGCTTTCTCTGGAGGTCTATCTCAAGTAGTAAGTCCCACAACTTGGAGATAGTACCCATGTTATCCAATCACACCGTGAGTTCAAGTATATGCACTTGTATAAACACAAGGGTGCTGTGATTCGGTGATAACAGATACATGAGTAATCCAAGAAAGGAGCACTGGAATGCAATCCAGTGGATTCTTAGATACTTGAGAGGGACCAGTAGAAAACAGTTGTGTTATGGAGGGTCAGAAGTTTCCTTACATGAATATGTTGATGCATACATGGATAGATATTTAGATGGTAGGAGGAGCACCACATGTTATGTATTCACTGTTGGAGACACGGTAGTTAGTTGGATTTATATATTGCAAAATATTGTTGCCTCTTTTAGAAAGCTTGGCCTTAAGCTATTTAGTCAATAGTATAAAAGAAAGAAGTTCTCCCTTGTGAAAAGAATTGTGTGAATCATCACGTGAATTTTTATAAGAACGTAAGTTAAGAATTAAGAGACATTTTAGTATACACTAAACCTTAACAAGAATTTCCTCGTGCGATGCCCCTAAACGTAAGTATGTTTTGTGTTTGGACTTGTATGTGATGTTCTGTTGAAATGGGAAGTGAATAGTTTAATGTTGAGCCTCATAGATTTCCTTGTACCTTGGTGGTCAATGTTGTGTCAAGCCTATCGTGAGTTGCTGGTAGCCATTGTAATCTCTTGTTGTGTCGTGTAAGTAAAAAAATAAGTTATATGAATATTTTAGTGATTGTATTTGTGGGTGTGTATTAGCGGGCGTTACAACAGTTGACCCAACTATGGAAGAATTGAACTAGAGATGTTACTTGAACTGAGGTCTAAATCAGTAAGTATGTAATGCCCTGTTCGGCATCGACTTTCACTGTTACGTCCTTGTCCTATTGCATGTCATTGAATGCTGAATTGAGCTCCCTTTTCTATCGTTAGGTGAATTTTACCCTGTTTGCGAAGTTATTTTTTTTAGCATCATTTCTCCTTCTTTCGTCTGTCGTGCCTTAGATCTATGGAATGCTTAATATCGTTTATTAAAAAGAGTTCTATTGGAATCTATTGAATCTTAGGTTCCCAGCATATGATTGTATTTTTCATTGTTATAATTGTATTTGTGTCTTAATATTACGCCTCATTTAAGATAAGGATATCTATAAAGTTCAACATTGGAAAGCTAATGGATGTTAGGTTTAAAGGGGGTAATTTATCGTAGCACAATAGATACACCTAAACATGAAAAACTCTGAAATTCGAACATTAAAAATATAGTGCTATGAAGGGAGATGTTGGTTGAATAACCATCATAAAATCGTTTCAGAAAGGGTCAACCATAAAATTTAGTCTGCATAATACATACATGAACAGTGTGCTTAAAAAACTTTGTATGTTCCCATACAGTACAGGGTGTAGATTCATCGTCTTTTTCAACATGGAATAAATGAAACATGATATGGAATTGTCAAGGAACACGAAAATTATAAATACAACAAAAAAATCGTTTTGCAAGGAATACGCTAAATCTTTTCTACGAAATATCCATTGTGGAGGTGATTAAACTTTTATTGGAAAATTTGGGAGTAACTTTGATGGCCACCTGCCACTTCATTAACTCCTTTTTCTAGGCGTGTTGGAGTCCTTCTTGCTGGTGGCTGCACTTCATTTATTATTTCTGATTTGCAAATCTTCTTGGTTTCTTGATTGACTTCCTGCATATCCTTCTCTGACCATGTGAGATTTTCCTTGGATGGACTGCGTGTGGGTGGTTGAAACACCTTTTCTCCCTGGTTGGTGGCGGACAACATTAAGTTGGTATATAGTTGCGTGAGAGTTATTGAGTGCACTGTCTTGAAGATTCAAAATGTGGTTACGGCTCTCTCCTCCAAACTGTAATTGTCCTCGATGTGAATAGCTGAGGTGAATGTATCAATCCACTTCATTAAGTTTGTGGCAACTTCTGGTTGAAGGTCTTTATCTCCTTGGCATCAAATCTGAACAGAGCATGAAGGAGTCTTCAACTGTGACAACTAAGAATGATTGTCCAAGGTAAAACAGTGGTGATTATGTGATCTCAAATGGGTAAGAACACCCATGGAAGGTGTTGAAGCCATTCTAAGCAGTCCAAAAGCTTCAAAAGGTGAAAAACAAGTCTCAAATACCTCCTCAACCTTGATCAGCGGTCTTTTACCAGTCTGTACACTGTAGATTGTAATCACAGGGAGCAAATAGATGATTTTCATGGCGTCTTTCCTTCCTGGTTCCTCCCTGCGCGCGTGTTTTTTTTAGATGGAGCTTCAAGCTAGTGAAGCAGACGTGTTGACTCCATTTTCTTTGAGTGCTGCGAGGTGTGTTCTTGTCTGGGATCCACAGCAGCGGCCTGCAACAGCAAGTAGCCAGGTAGCAGGCATGTTGCAGTATAGTAGGAACCTTTTCTGAGCGCTTCCAACAAGCAGGTTGTCTAACTATATTGTTATCTGTTCTGTATCGAATGCATCCTCAAATTCGAGATTCTCCTTCAAGATATTTTTATCAAAATCAACTATGTGATAGTGAGAGTGTTACCAGGAGACCTGATGAAGTTTATTGCAAAGATTCTCTATTGAGACCTTACTTGTTTTACAATGTAACTCGTGGAAGAGAATCTCATAGGCGTGGATCTGTTTCATTTCAGAATATTCATGAAGCACATTTTGCTTTACGTTTATGAACTTGCTGGAAAACGTGGCAGACTTGGATGTAGTTGGATTAAAGGCTCTAGAATGGTGCATGCTTTTTGTGTAAGTGACAGATCACTCCTCTTCTTAGGCACTGCAGATCTATGCAATGTTGGATGAGAAAATGTCTTGGGACACCTGAAGGTAGCAGGATATATTTCATTTTCATAATCTTAATGTATGTGTTGACTACCACACTGCACCAGGTTTTGTCCAGAGATTGTTGCCATAGCAAATCCTGTTCTGAGAGATGCAAGGCGTTTCCATCTCTTTAAAAAATAAAAAAAATAAAAAAAAATAAAAATAAAATGTTCTTGTAGCCCTTATTGGTAAGGCCAGGTGAAGTATGTTTGGGGACATAGTCTGGCATTTTATTAAGGCGCACTCTACTCCAGTTTTGTTCAGTGTTTCCTAAGCAGACCAGATTTTATTTCCAGCTTCTTAAATGGGCTCCAAAAGAGGATCTTCTCCATCTGTGACTTGGACGGATGTCCATGTTCCTCTGTAGCTCCTCCCATGTTTGACATGCGTTGGGAGGATGTTGGCAAGTATCCTAGACTACCCAGTCTAGGATGTGAACTCCTACCCTATTGCCAATGTGGAGATGGTCGGTGTTTGGGCGTCCAACGAGCAATGAAGAAGATGGAATTCGGCTTGGGTTGTCTAAAGCTGATGGAAGAGGCAGGAAGTCCGTGAAACCTGTTGAATCTAGAGAAAAAGGAAAGATATTTCTACACCTTTCTACTGTTACTATATATTAAAACTATTGTGAAATCGAACCACCTTTTCCTTGCATTGATTTGTTCAGTTGGATGTCATGATGGGAGGTCTCCCCTTTCTTCTTATTTTCTTCTTGTTTTAGCTTTTATTGTTTTCATTATGTTGGTCGAAAGGATGCATGTGCCCTCTCCTCTAGGTGTTATGTTTCTCTTGCTCAAGTGATAGACCTTTGTCTATTTGTTTATGTATTTATTCTTCTCTGCGATTGAGTTACAAGTTATTATGTTGATCAAACTAGTATTTTTGATATCATGGAAGTAAGTTTATGACAACTATGAAGCTCCTCCCTAGCACCCAAGTTTGTCTTTTGATGTTTTTTGTTAGCTCCTTTGCAAGTATCTTTGATAACCTTTTGGCATCAAGAAAGAAAGGTTGTAGGATTAGTGTGATCAATGCTTGGCCTACCCAGCTTAGAGTTTTAGTATTAAAAAATTTTAGAATGAAAAAGTTTGTGTCCAATGTGTTTTCCGTCTCGCATGTTTAGACTCTTATATTATCTTTCATCTTGTTTCTAGGATTTTAAGCCCATCCTCAAGAAGTACCTTGACCATCCTTATCAACTTGAACCATAACTAGCTTTTCGGATCAACTAAGCTCGAGGTTTCATTGTGCGAATCTAGTACCTCGTTGACACTAGAATAGTTTTGGGTCTAATTCCCCCTTTCAGAATTATTGTTGACGGCGCTCTTCTATTTTTCCTAACTTGCATTATTTCTCCTTTGTAATGTTAACGCTATTGATTGACATTGGTCGGTTTTTATGCACGTAATTACCTTAATGTTTTGTGATGGAAATTTCCTTAAATATGAGTAATATTCGAGAAAAACTCATCTTTCATTTGGTAGTCTTATGGATTCATAACGAAAGGTTTTGTTTTTGTTAATGTCACTTAGAAATTGTGCTTGTATCTATGTGTGATGGTTGATTGTGTTACCGAGGGTTGCCTTAAAGTATTGTTTTTTTGGGAAATAGGTAATTTATTTTTAAATTAACCAAACATTAGAATTTTTGTGGAAGGTCTGCCAATCTTTAGTGTTATAAAATTTGTTGATGACATTTGTTGTATACTCTTGTTTGGACAGAACTCTCTTCTCCTCTCCCATGTTTGTTACTAGCCTGTAAGGCATTGGCCCTTCTTGAATGATTGGAAAATCTCTTGGAGTTAATGGTCAAAACTAGCATACTTTGCATTCGCTTCGAAACTTATGTTGCGTGTATACTCCTATTTGATTTCCGGGTTGAAACTTAATTATACATAGCTTTTTGTGTTAATTTTAGAAACCCATGGTTCCCCTTTCTTGGGTAGATCAACTCTTGTTCTTTTAGAAATATGTTATTTTAGCCTATGCGTTGGGTACCTTTGATAAAATTTCTAGATGGTTGGTTATATATATCAAATCTCAATCTTGTAATTATTATTTAATTATTTACTTGATGGGAATTCTATTTTTTGCTAGATTGTTTATTTTCTCCTTATAGGGGCCAAGGGCCAGTCTCATACGATTGCTATACTTTCGTTGTTTTTACTCCTAACTGAAGTACAGGGTCTTCTCCTTCTTTGATTGGCCTGATGGAGACTTTATTATAACTTAATGTGTTGATAGTGTTTAGAGGTTTAACCCAATTCTTGTAATAAAGTGCTTCCTTTTTGTGGTATTATTAGATCATAGTGACGGTGGTTTTGTGTAACCTTATCTTACTCAATTCTCGTGAACTGAATCTTGTGGAAAAATTTGTTGCAGATGGATTTTTTCAAGTACATGAGGGATAGACTTGTAGATTTTTACATCAATCTTAGTTGAGAAGTTATTTTGCATGAATCCTTTTTATATTGTTCAACTATTGATAACATCTAGTGGAAAATTTAGAAGAGGATCAATGTCTTAGTATTTTGTATCGTGGATTATGTCGTCTTAACTCTGGAACCTTGAATTGTTTGACTATCTTTGAAATTATAAGAAAATTTGTTTACCGCTTGTTGAGTAACCTTATTTTCATTTTCGTAAATGAGTATTGTTAAACTTTATCCCTACGATTAAATGTTGAGCTAAATCTTTCTAAGACTTAGTAATAGTGTGTTATAAGTAAAATAAAATGGGTTGTTTAATACTTATAGAAGTTAAACTAAAATTTATATTGCAAATAAATTTTTGTAGAGGTGACCAACTTGAGAGCATGTAATTCCATAAGTGATCAAAGATGAAACTATCCTTTGTTAAGTAACATTATATAACCTAATATCCCTTGTGACACTAATGAACACTATCCCTTTTATGGTAAAATTCTTAAACGAACTTAAGGGAAATCTATGGTTAGATCTGGAAGATAATATGATTTAATAAGCAGGAGAGAACAATTTTGAAACCACGCAATCTATCTCTTAGCCATTGGATGGTAAATTGTTTTATTTTTATAAAACTCATTTAGTAAAACCCTAAGTAAAATCTTTAATAATTCTGGTTAAGTTCTCAAGTTTCAATTAAATCTTGGTTATAACAAATGAGGTCTTGAAGATGATTTCAACTCAACCTTCTCCCTCTAACCTTTTTCCAAGGTGCCTTGTCTTTCTTCTCTTAAGTATGTTAAATGCAAACCCATGTTGTCATATGGGCATGAACAAGTTCTAGTAGCGTAAGTGTTAATAGATGGCCTTGTGAAATTAAATTACCCCTTTCTGTAATTAAATGAATTAAGAAAATAAATGTCATAATAGAGAAGATTAAAGATGATTACTCAGTGTAAAAAGAATAAACTTAGCTTGGTGAGATGATTTGTATGCATCATATCTTGAGCCTCCTTGAAAACGTAAGCTAAGAATTGCAAGATGTATTTTTAAAATAAATAACCCTCAAGAATATCTCATTGTGGATGGCCCTAACTGTAAGTGTGTTATGTGGTTGGACTTCTATGTTGTCTTGTCCAAAAGAAAAAGTGTATTATCCTTTTGGGTGTGAACGTTTCTGTGCTGACCTTGTGGTCATCCCCGTAACAAGTGGTTCCTAGAGTTGGTTGTAACTTTGTGACGACATGTTATGTCGTGTTATGTGTCGAAGCAAGTCAAAAAAAAAATTTATCCTGTCTTTTACTGTGTTGTTTGTGTGTGTGAATTTTTTGGGTCGTTACAAAGTAGGCTGTAACTATCCAATTACGGCTAAAACCTGCAACGTTGACCTGGATTTCATCGTGGTTTTGGCCTTTGGATCTCCAAAAGAGCGCTTGTATCATTAAACAAGGGAATTAGTGGCAGGTTTGAAGGTCATTTATGGAGCGCATGTGCCCATCTAGGAAGGCCATACTCCTTTTCAGGAAGTCCATGTGCCTTCACATGGAAATATTACTCCATCCAACTATTCGCCAACATCCCCACTAGTCACCCTTAACCCAACGTCCCAAGCAAATCTGAAATTTTTATTATTTTATTTTTAGTTATTTTGTTTTTGGTTTTAAATTGGGCACTACAAAAGCTATTTGGCATAATGGTATCTATGCTAATATTGTAGTTGCACAGACTATACAATCCATAGGTTAATTCCATTTAACAAGTCGAATATTTCAATCTACGTATAATAAAATTATTAAGAAAATCTTGTCATGAGAATATTATGTATGCAAATAAATCATAATATATCATTTTGAAATTTCAGCGGTGCCCAACTAATGAAAATTTTAATAAAATTTTAATCAGGTAGCCAAGAAACTAGGATGAAAATGTCGAGGCTAGTTCCAACCTTTGCTTTTCTGTGCCTTCGAGGCTACTACCCTTCTTGGACTTTCTAAACTCTACTCAAGAATTTTATTTTCATTATTAGAAAAATACTCACAAATAAAAACTTTCTTGCTTTATAGGGAAAACATGTTTTTGTTATTTGTACCATTCAAACACTTGTATTCAACATGATGTTTCGAATATACTTGTGTTTGTTTTTTTGGCAAACTGGTATTTTAGGAAAGCTATTTGGCGGAATGGTGTATATTCTAACATTGTAGTTGCATGGACTATACGTTTTTATTTTGCATTATTTAATTGCTAAAATTAGTTCATTGATATAATGTATTCTCGAATCGCCCTTATAAATTGTGAATTTTCCATGCAACATCGATATTTTTAACTTTGTTTACTTACTAACACTTGCACATTTAGGTGGTGAAATCAATGCTCCAATAGAAATGTCATAGGTTCAAATTTGATCAATGTGTATCCCCCATAATGGGCACACTTTCCGAGAAGCAATAGGTCGATGCACCATGATGTCTCAAGTCCCATGCCATAACAACACTCAATTAAGGCAAACCCTAAATTTAAAGTTTCAAGCGAAAACGTGTGTACGCCGAGAAGCGCCTTTGTTGACGCCATTCTCTGTCTATGCCGTAAAATAAACGGAGGAAAGTATAGGAATTTAAAAGAATCTAGAATGGCTTTAACGCGGCTACTTGTTTCTTTGAAACTCAACCCACAAAAATGATCGAGATTCGAAACCATTAATTTCAAGGTCTAAGAAGACGCCGTGGCTGATAAGCAACGAATCCTTTTCTTAAGAACCGCACTTCGCAGGTTCGTAAGAAACCGCGTGGGCTGCGGTCAAGGTCAACAACCAAATCACACGGCAGTGCTTGGTTTTGGCTATTAAACCCGCCTTCACTTGTACATTTTTCATATATTATTCCTTCCGCAATGGAAAACCATAATATCATTCTCATTTGCGCGCTCATAAGTTTGTGTGCTGCAATCCCTTCACAATCGCAGGAGAACGGATGCGGCCAAGGCTGCGAAACGCTAAACGATTGCCCCGGCCAATTGATTTGCACCAGCGGCAAATGCAATGACGATCCGGATGTGGGCACGCATATTTGTTCCAGCGGCGGAGGAGGCGGCAGCCCCAGCCCAGGCACGGGCAGTTGCATGCCGAGCGGACAGTTGAAAGGAACCGAACCACCTTCGGGTAATGCGTGCAACACCGACAACGGAGCGGAGTGCTGCACTGCCTCCGGGAGCTACGATATCTATGACTGCTCTCCCCCCGTTTCTTCTGCAACTCCTGCCACTCTTACGCTCAACGATTTCTCCCAGGGCGGAGACGGAGGCGGGGCTTCCAGCTGCGAAGAAAAGTTTTACGACAACAATGAGCTCGTGGTGGCGCTTTCCACCGGCTGGTTCGACAACCGAAACCGGTGCTCCAAGATGATTAATATTAGCGGCAACGGGAGGAGCGTGACGGCCCGTGTGGTGGACGAGTGCGATTCCAGGCATGGATGCGATGCGGAGCACGCATATCAGCCGCCATGTCATAATAATATTGTGGATGCCTCTGCGGGGGTGTGGAATGCTTTGGGTGTGCCCCAAGATCAGCAAGGAGATCTCTCCATCACCTGGTCGCCCGCTTGATTTCGACTCATTGAGTCTTTAGCCCACACACGTAATAAATACACTCAAAACAGGCGGCCTGCAATATCGAAATTGCCTTCCATAAGGCGGCCCTGATTGTTTGAGAGGTCCACTATTAAGCAGTTGATTATTCCAATTAAATACCAAATCATAATATAAATACATAATTAAAAGTATAATAAAATAGCTAATGTGTTGTTTTTCAGGTTATTTCATTCTTCGTCTTTTATGTTTGAGTTTTGTCATTCTCGGTTGCTGTGTTATAGGTCGGATAAGGTGTTCAAGTAGGAGTTACATGTAGACGTGAATTTGAATATGTGAGGGATAGGAGAGTAAATCATCATTCCTCATGTGGAGGATGAAGAGAAGAATAAGAAAGGGGTGTATCAAGTCTTGTAATACAATTTGAACAAAATAAAGAAGCTCTTGTTTGATGCTTTGAATCATATCAGATGGTCTTTTTTGTCTAAATGCCTTGAGTTGTATTATGGTGGTATCAGAGCTGGTTTGAGTTGCATGATTTGTATTCAAGGACATCTAAATGCTTGAATATGTGTGTTTAAAGGCTTCGACTAACGCATCTGTGAGGCTAGAATGCTAGTTTATCTTAAGAAGCTTGTCAATCTATGAACCAGAGTTAATACTGAGCTTATTGTTGCATGGCAAAGAGATGAATCGATTGAGGTCTCCATCGAGTAGAAGTCGCCGTAGTATAGCCATGCGCAAGCTTTCAAGGTTGACCCGATACAGTAAGCCCTTTTTTGCATGCGAAGTTGCTTTTCTCAGTAGTAGTTGGACTGAACTATGGCCGCATGATTTGCTAGAAACCGTGTCTTTTTCTACTTTAGCAAAGTAAGGGGGTTGTGATAGTGAGCACGAAACTATGTTAGCCTTTCAGGACCAATCTTTCCTGGATAAGGATTCTTTAACTCTGGGGTAGTTCATTGATGAGTAGGAATCTGACCCGTTACCTAGCATGGAAGCTTGTCCTTCATTATTAGAACAAATCAATGAACTCGATGAAAATCCAATATTATGGGAAAAGTGTCTTTGCTGTTCCATCTAGATTGAAGCTAGGTAATGGGGCATAACTACACTTGAGAATCTGTAGATTCTAGATTACTCAGACTAGTTCAGGAGAAATATGATATTTTGAAGCCTCTCAGGTTAATATAGTCAACACAAGTTAGGGTCTGTAGGGAATGCGTTATGGAAAGCTCAATCCCTCTACAAGTTCAATGCACACATTGGTTGTGTACAGATAGGAGTAGACGTCCTTTAGTTTTTAGACGTGGAATTTTGAATGCATCCATTCTATAGTTGTTTGATGGATCTTCGCTTTGACAATCCCTTCAAGGATTCTCTTTATAGCAGCCATCTAGACAGGACTTCATTTAGATGGTCCAATTTGCATTCGAAGTGATAGTCCCTGGATTACCCAGTCAGTCTGCTTCAAGATAATCTGTTATCTGATGTTCTTAAGCTCCATCTAGCCACTGGGTGAGTCTAAACATGTGTCCAGGTTCCTGTCCGCTTGCTGTACATTCTCATCAAAGTTATTTATAAGTTAGTTACATACTATGTACCCTAGACCTAGTTAAGCATTAGTGAGTACTCAAAGGAGCAAGCATTGAAGTAAAGGTGAGTCACGTGAATCTTGAGGTCCTAGAAAATTTGCAAGCAATGTAGGGACGTCATCACATAGGTCTCAGATTAAAGTCCCTAAGGATATGGACTCTGTCCAAGAAGTTCATTCAGAGTAGTCTATGCCCCATGCTTGTTTCAAGAATGCTACATGCTGTTCATGAAAGGTAAAAATGATGTACACTCTAGACAAGGGAGATCTAAGAGTAGAGTCTTGATTTCAATTTGAGTTCATTTAGGTCTAGTTCCTTTAACATCTTTGTTAAGTTCTGAAATTCTCTGTAGGAGAACGCCTATCCACCAGTAAAGAACCAAAAAGTCCAACAAATGTAAATTCTTATAGCCACAACTAGCTTGAAGACATGAAGTCCAAACACAGGTTTGAAAGGTGACCTTCTTGAGTGGTAGCATGAAATGTGATGCAATGATGATTGAGGCAGAAAGTTTTGAATGTGATAGACATGGTATGGTCCAGCCATCAATATGGTCATTTCAGCAAGTGATGATTCATTTCCTTCTCTTGGCAAAGTACTGAAGTATTTGTTTTCCAGATCAGGTCCTCAGAAAGCAGTATTTTGGGTGATCAGCGTACTTGTTGACAAACATTCTTGTTGACTGCCATCAGATTCATCATAAGACATGCTCAACTGGATCAAACAAAGCCAATCTCGACCATGTTCACCCCTGAAAGAGTTTAAGTCACAATGATGCTGTCTTGGCAGATATTGCAAAGGACATTTCTGAAGGCTATACAGTTGAACAAGCTTTGGTACTAACTGCTGAACGCACTTGCGTCTGTTACAAACAGAAAGTGTTGAAGATGTTGAAGTTTCGTGTAAATTAAGCCTAAATGGAAAGTAATGTAGTCTCTAAATTAGCAGTAGTTGATAGCGTATTCAGCCACTGGTCCGATCATACAGTAACTGTCCATTTAAAAGCATGCAATCTTTCAAATAAGCGGTTATATTAATTACTTAATCAGTATGAATTCTCTGAATAGCATGTCTATCTAGAATCTCAGGAACATGAATATGAGATTGGATACTGTCAAAACATAGAATCTCGTTCAAGAATCAACAGAGATTCTTCATGCATTTAGAGCCACAAATTGATCATGGATCGTGGCTAATACAAAGAATAGAAGAATTTGGACCGATGCATGTCTAGTATCTGTTCTGAAGAACCTTTCAGTCCTGCTACCTGTCCGACCGCCATATTGCAACTCATAAGTAAGAGTACGATGCATGGACTATACAATACGTGCAATTTCAAAACATGTATCTGTACATAAAGGTGTGAAGTAAGAGTATGTGCACATAAAAAAACATGCTCCATATGAAACATATATCATTTGAAGAGGGGTTTGGACATCTGTAGTGCCCACTTCCCTTGGACAGCTCATTTGATATTGATCAGTGATACATGGATTAATATATAATTCACAATTTAATTATAGTTGTTGACTTATAAACTATTCTGTTTTAGACTGTCACGATAATGGATTATTGTTCACTCTGATTCATGATATGGGGCATGAAGAATGTTAGAGACATTATTATGAGAAACCATAAAATTCAAATTGTAGCAGTATATATAACATATATCATATGTGTATAAGAGTTTCATACAGATTAAAACTTAATTAATTATAATTATGTGTCCTGTGTGTCATAGTGTGAAACAATAAAAAAATTGTTTATTTTAGAAGTTTTTCTATTCTATAACATTCTTTCAAACCTGATAACTTTGATACAGATCGTGGATTCACAGCTGACTATTGCTTCATAAATGATGCATGATGTTTCAGTTTCAGATCATTTTGAGCCGAGTAGATGTTGAAATTCTTTTGGAGGACGACGAAATATGATAGCACCATATAGGTCTATCACTGTGAGGACTATACGGCCATATTTTTGATGCCATCTTGTTAGCGTATATGTAATGTGTTGACCAGCATACATTGACCTCGACCGAGGCTAATCATAAATTTAAAATAGATAATTATGTAGTTGTTGATGAAATTATAAGATGAGATTCCGCGTACATTGTTTGAGATTCCAGTAGTTCCAAGATGCATGAAACACATTGAACATTGTATAGAAGGTGAAGAATATAATACAATTTGGATGTTTTGATATAATGATAGTGGCCAAAGTTTCTATAATCGTATTGATCTAGGAGCTGCAAACCTTGCTATGAGCATTTGGACAAAAGGCGACGTATGATTCCACTTATTCTAATGTCTTGGTTGAGCTCACCGTGGGCACAATAGCAACTTGTATTGTTCGTGATACTGTGTGAATATGTGAGAAGGGGAAAAATTTATCATTTGGGGGTGGGGGGTGTCACCTTCTATATATGACCATAGGGGTATATAATGTATTTATTAATTAGTTGACACTTTAATCTCTCGTGAACATCAAATGCAAAATCCTGTGGTTAATTATAAGTGAAACATGTGACTAGTGAACCAACTATTAATTAGTCATTACATGATATGTAACCTCTTGTGAACGTCAAATCAAAATCGTTGCATTTAAGTTAATTAATTGAAACATGAGATCGAGTGAGCCAACTCAACTTAATAGAGGTGTAGGCCTTGATTTATTTTGTATGTAAAAGATGAGCACACACACACACACACACACAATTTTGACACACACACACACTCCACACTTCACACACACACACCAAGATATACAATACTGATCGCATAAACATTGGAGGGTTGTGGGACAAGTTAAACTTGTCACATACCTCTTAAATTTAATTACCAATCACATCGAGCCAGTATAGGCCTCGAGAAAGAGGCTTGATTATATCAAAAAAACAAATAAAAATGTGAACATCAATTAATGAGAATGTGAGCAAATTGTAGGATCCATAATTGCACTTGATTTTACATGGTCACAAACATGGAGGATAGAGTAGGAGGCGGAGTGTTGTCAAGTTTGTCACCCCAGATAGAACCAGAGGGGTGAGCCAATGTCTAAGATGTCTCCCACCCACTTTCTATGTTGTTGTTGACGTTGTCGCTCAATGATTCTTAGAAAACAGACAAGAGGGTTGAGAATGTGTGCAAGAGCCAGCCTACATGGGAAATTTACTTGGAGAGGGGCATTCCCAACAATGCCACTTCTATATCACCGAGGTGGCTAAAGACCTCGCCATGAGCAGAGGAATGGGATGAGAGCTTTGAGTAGACCATAGTTGGCTTTGAGGAGAAGGGCTTGCTGTCATCTCCGGGAACGTGCATTTGTGAAAACTCTAACCCAGATTATTGGAGAGTGTTTGTTTCGATGTATTTTTGTGAGTGGGGATGGGAAGGAGCATCTGTTGATTGAACACAATTGTAAACTCCATCATGGAGAGGTAAGCGCTTGGCCCAGTGGTGAAATGCAAGTGCTTTTAGGAATGCTCCACCTCTAATGTGTGAACTTTCTTTGTCATGTGTGTGGGCTAGATCTGGAGAATCACAATGAAAAGATCAACAATGGTAACAAAAAAATACTATCAAAAGGAACATTTTTAAAAATGCACATTATTTCTGTCTTTCCAGGGATGAAAAAGAATGGATGGAGTTTTGAAGATGTGGGTTTCAATTTTTATTGTAAATAGACAGGTATTTCAAAACTCGTTATGGGGTCCCCATAAGATGTAATGGGGAGGCTATAAACAACCCACTGTGAGGAACCAAGAACAACCTAGGATTAGGCATAAGGAAAAATGTCATGGAATATGATATACTATGGTGCCCACTATATATATATATACCCACTTGATATCCAAGATATATATGTAGGATATAGTTTCAAAAAAAAAAGAAAAATTTTTTTTGAAAAAAAAGAGTCTACAACCAAGTTTCAAGACAACAGTTGTCACCAGCAAGTTTCAAAGCCAAATGCTATTGCACTAGCTTATAGTTCTCTATTAATACGACATATTATAAAAGATCACAAGGTCCAAACTTTAGGGTTTAGAAGGTAATGAATTAGGTTAAGAGGGTAATTTTTCACTAAACCCCACCCTCTAACAAGCTTAAGAGATTCAACTTGATTTTTCTCAAAATTTACACACTTCAAAACTTCCCTAAGAAAATTCCCATTAGATAGGAAATTTCCTCACCTTTCTGGTGATATAAAGAAGTCCTCCTAACTCCTCATATTTTCTCAAGTTTATGGGCCACACGGGCCTTGGGGTGAAAATTTTCCCCAAGAATGGGCCTACAGGCCCCAGGGGAGAATTTTTTTCCCTGAGGGCGGGTCTGTGCGGCCGCAGCGGAGACTTTTGGAAAAATTTTCCGTACTGGAGGAAGAAAATAAACTTTGCACCCGCACACCTGCGGGTCCGCAATTTTCACAAAGGACATGCGGTGCCTCCGAAGTCAGTGCGAGGAGAGCGGATTGGCTGAAGCGCATTTGGAAAATTCTTCCCACGCGGGGTGAAAAGCACAACTTTGCACCTCTGCGCGCCCACAAGTGAACCCACAAGAGGAAACATGTTAGCATTTCTAAGTGCCAACAGTGTCGATCCTCGATTTACGTGCGGGAAAACGGACTCATAGGGAGAAACATATGAATTTTACAACTTTACAAGGTAAAAAGGAATGCAAGGGTTAAAATTCTCCTGTGCCTCCATCTGACGCCTAAGTGCTGCCACATCTTAGCCAACCTGATTGGGTTGTGGGTGGTGGGGTGACGGAGTAACTTTGAGAATTTTTTCCAAAGGATGTTTCTGAAGCGCTAAAGTTAAGAAACCCTCTACTCCGCCACCATTGCTAAAACCTTGTGAGTGCCATGTGTCACCCAATCTGATTGGCTGTAGGGTTGTGGGGCCGACGAAGTAAGTTATGAAAGTTTGCCCAAAGGGTTTCTCAAGATAAAAAAGTTAAATTGAATGTGTGGGCCCACGCGCGTCCGCAAAAGTAATTATCTTAGGCTAGGGCGGGGGATGTGTGGCCGCGGAGAATTTTCAAATTTTTTGACACTAATTTATAGATCAAAAGGGTTAAGTTAAAGTGTGCGCCCTTGGGAATGCATTCCAAACGCGAAGGGTGGGGTGGTTGGGATGCGCGGACTTTATGGAAATTTCCAAATTTTCCTCTTTGCACAGAATTCATTAAGACTTAAATTTTGATAACAATGAGGTTTACGGGGTCAACGGGGTCACAGAAAACAATTTGTAGGCTTTTAGCGCTTCGAATTGGGAAATTTTAAGCACATAAAATTTTGTTCAATTTGTTCTTGAAACTCTCTCAACATGTCAAATAGACCAGTGAATAATTGTTCTTAGGTGGATTTAGGATTAATTTTGTGAGGTAAATCTATGTGATAGAATTCCATAATTTGAAATTTTTCCAATTTTGGATAGCAAAACGACTTTGAAAGCTTTGAACTTAATTTTTGCACAGGTTTTGAAAGATTTCTTTTAAGTATAGTTTGTCTAATTTCGAGAAAACATTTTGTTGTCAGGGAAAAATAACTTCATTTTAATCATTTAAAATTTTGTTATTTCATTGTTGCAGGTTTCAATCTGCCTGCATTTTGGATTAAATAATTTCCAAGGTTTTGAAAATACAAGACAATGTCTAAATTTTAAAATTGGTCTATTTTCCATTTTCTTCTTCCAAGCATTATAATGTGTTCCAATCCTAATCCAATACATTTAGTTGATTCAAACCAACTATTCAAAACTAAGATACATCTCTGATTGGTCCAATTTTCACATATTTCAAAAGGCAGAGTATTACACATTCCTTTATATGATATTTCTTCCTTACAAACAAAGATTTCAATTACATTTAAGAGATCAAATTCAATAACCAACTTAGGGTAATTTGAGGAAGGTAATACATCATTCATTGATTCCAAAAGACAACTTTGTAACATCTATTCTTTTATTCTTTCCAAAAATCATATATTATATACAGAATAGAATAATACATTTTCTTCTCACGTATTTCACTTTTCCACTTTCTAAACAGGGATAATTCATAGTGCATGTTAAACACATATTTCTAATAGAAATAACATCATTATGAAGCAAAGTAAGACACTTTCATTAATTCAATGAAACTCCTACAACCTCCTTTCCATTTCATTTCTCAAATACAACATACAAATTAATGTATCATTGTTTCCAAAACAGAATACAAAGTATAACTCTTTTACATTTCAAATTTCAACTTTCATTGTCAATACAAAGTATCCTTCCATTACAATTAATATACAATCATCCACTTCAATGTGGGAAAGGGATACAATAAAGATTTCATTTCACAAGGGATTGTCAAACTGTCTTTTTCTCAGCTCCAGAACAACAACATGCATATTTCTCATTCTTCCAATTCTGATCACAACAAGAGTAGGGAAAGGCAACGCTCTCCACCCAACCAAGACATCCAATGAAAAGGGAGAAGCCATCCTTCTTCATTGGCCCCCCGAGCCCCAACCATAATGCAATAAAATATGTGATCCAACTCATGGCAACAATAGGCTTCCAAAAACACACAAGAAACATTTTCACAATTAAAACGCACAGTCCAAAACAGAATGTAGTATACAACTACATTAAAGCATGACAAACAACATTACTAAGGCTTCATCAAGCAAGCCAAAGGAGCAAGAAACTATGGGGGATGCTTCTTATGCCTCCCAAAAAGGGAAATGGGTATCACCACCTGAATTACAAACTGCCAAAATATAGTATATCAAAGCCCTGACATGCCCATATGCCTCCCCCAAAGTACCCCATTATTCCTCACATTTCCTTATGCCTCCCCAACCTCTTATGGCACCCCATAACAAGTGTACAGGAAATGCAAGCTATTTCTTTGTAAGGTGGAACCGAAATCCCAACTCCCTCCAACCTTATACCTCCCTAAAACACACTTGTGCCTCCCACAAAATAAACCCCATAGTCTTCTCCTACACCATTCCTAGGCCATCTACCCAACAACCCACAAACATGCCAAAACATTCACACATTAACATTTTCATAAACAAAAAGAAGCATTTCAAGAGCTCAAGCTCCTACCTCTCCATGATGGAGTTGTTCCAAGTTCCAAAACAACAAACGATTTATCCCAAGGCAAGCAATCCAAAATCAGCCAAGCACAAGCATGCAACAATCTTCCAAAAAAAAAATCTTCAAAGCAAGAGCTCCAAAAAAAACAAAAGAATTCACCCCAAGAATGAAGTCTCCAAAGTGAAGCAACCCAAAACAAGGCAAGCAGTTCAAATTTTATAGAAGAGGGAAGAGAAGAGGATGAGGTGGATCCATGTAGGATGCCACATCACACATCCTCAACCCCAACCCTGCCAAAGTCAACTTCATTCTCCAATGCACAATAAATAGGTGGGTGAATAATATGACAGTATTACTTACACACTCAAATCCAACCCACACCCCAAAGGACTAAAATTAAATCATGTAAGAAAAGTGCTAATTAAAACTAAAATTTTACCTTCTAAAAAGTCATTATAAAAGTCAAATTTCAACTCTCCAACCATAGGTATGGTTGGTAAATAAATTTAAGAGGTATGGGACAAGTTTAACTTGTCCCACAAGCCTCCAAAATCAGCCTCCAAGGACAAATTCGAATTTCCAAGAAGGTGGAGTGTTTCACACTCAAAAGTTTAACTTACATCATTACATATTACTTACACATTATTAAATCATTCTTACAACACTTTAAATCATAGACCAACAACTCATATTAATTACTTTCTCATGACATATTTTATTTAATTAATATTAACAACATGCTTACCCACAATATTAATACAACATTTAATAAATAAATAAAGGGGCAAATGCATCACAAAATAAACACATACAAACATTAAACAAAAGGGTCCAAATAAATAAATACACATAACCCCTTGGTCACATTTAAAGGTGATCCCCCCTATGGAAATCCCTAACACACACAAACATACACAAACAAATACTAGTTGCCATGGTGACCTTGTTGAATTCATCTAGAATTCCAATGTGGTTGGTTTCCAATCCCCCAATGTTTGTTGTGATATTTTAACTTGTAAAACACAAATACCTCCTTCGGCCTCGTGGCCATATCAGAACATCTAAAATAATATAAATATAACTCCCAAAATCATCCAGATATATTAATCACAACAACATCCAAGCAATCTAACCATATCATTTACAATTTTATCAACAACTATATCATCATCCAATAATTTACATTTCTAGGTCTACTCACAATATTCAAAATATCACATGTCTAAACAACATCCATTATATAACCATGTCAAACAGTATATCATCATTAACATATAAAATGTCTCTAATAATTATCATGCATCATAACTGAATCCAGTCAACAATAATCCCTGATTTAACATCTAAC
The DNA here is from genome assembly GCA_019776745.2 of Taxus chinensis. Classification (NCBI taxonomy): domain Eukaryota; kingdom Viridiplantae; phylum Streptophyta; class Pinopsida; order Cupressales; family Taxaceae; genus Taxus; species Taxus chinensis. The sequence continues at coordinate 893,988,945 of CM034147.1, read as the reverse complement.
CTCATACTATAATACAAGTCCATAATCATGTCCATAATATAATCAATAGTATCATGATTACTATAAAAAAGGTGTCAAAGGGAAGTGGGCACTACATATACTATATTTTGGTGGTTTGTAATTCAGGTGGTCATACCCATTTCCCTATTTTGGGAGGTATAAGAAGCATCCCCCATAGTTTCTTGCTCCTTTGGCTTGCTTGATGAAGCCTCAATAATGTTTGTCATGCTTTAATGTAGTTGTAAACTATATTCTGTTTTGGGACTATGTTTTTTATTGTGAAAATGTTGCTTGTGTGTTTGTGGAAGCCTGTTGTTTCCATGAGTTGGATCACATCTTTTATTGCATTATGGTTGTGGCTCGGGGGACAATGAAGAAGGATGGCTTCTCCCTTTTCATTGTATGTCTTGGTTGGGTGGAGAGCATTGCCTTTCCCCTGTTCTGTTGTGACCAAATTGGAGAATGATGGAAATTTATATTGCTGTTCTGGAACTGAGAAAGAAGACAATTTGACAATCCTTGTTGAGATCATTTCTTAATGTAACCTTTTCCCACTTGAAGAGGATGATCTTGTATATTATTTGTGATGGAAAGATGGTCTGTATGGGCTATGAAAATTGTAAATTGAATTGTGAAAGAGATATACTCTGTTCTCTGTTTTTAAATAAATGTTGAAGAAATTGTATTCGGTTTATTGTAATTGAGGAAGAAGACAAAGTTCTAATAGTCCCTTGTGGAAACTAATTTTGTAAACCATTTCCCCCACTTGATGTGGATGACAATTTAATATACATTTTGTGTTGAAGAGTTACTATGTTTTGGAAATGAAATACCTTTTGAATGTGAAAGAAATGCACTATGTATTCTGTTTGTAAGAAAAAGAATGTAATGAGAAAGAGTTGTGATTGTAAAGTGGTATATGACCTATATAAAATAGAAGTGGTTACTTTTGTTCAAATGATATTTCTTTCATTGGAAATCTGATTATTGAATGTAAGTTTGAAATCTTTGTTAGAAAGATGAAAAAAGTGAATACATATGAAGAAACGTCATAATGCTCTGTTCTTTAGAAATGAATGTTTTGAAAATCAGAATTATAATTTGGATTTTGAATACATTGATTTGAATCAACTTAATGAGTTAGATTGGATTTGGAATGATTTCTAATACTTATAAGATGATAAATGGAAATTAGATCCTTTCAAATTTGATCTATGTTAGATGTTTTCAAAACTGGCAAATGCATAATCAAAAAATGTACAGAATGACCCCTGAAAACTAGGAAAGACATTTGAAACATTAATACAAGCTAAGAAAGATAAAAACAATCCCAAACAAACTATATTACTTAAGAAATTTTTATAGAAACTTTTAAAATCAGGATCCCAAGTAATTTCTCAAGTCATTTTTGCTATTAAATTGGGAAAATTTAGAATTGATTCTCAATCAAATGATTTAACCCTTGAAAACTATCCTAAAATTTATGCAAGTGAAATTATCCATGCCTATTTGACGATGTGGAGAAAGAATTAATGGTGGATTTGAAGAAATATTTGATAAGTTACGAAGACCAATTCACAATTCTGATTGAGCAGAAAGACAGTTTTCTCAAAATAAACATTTTAAACTTTATCAAAATGTAATTCCTAAGGTATTACTATGCTAAGGAGGATGTCGAGATATTTCTAGAAAGTCATCATTTGGTGAAAACCCGAGGGTCCCAATCAAAAGTTATGGCCTTCTGAAGTTTTTTACTTCATTTCAGGCTTCAAAAATAATCTAAATGTCAAATTTTAAATGAAAAAAATTATTCTTGGGTGGACCCATGGGCTAAAACTTTATTTTTTTCGACTTTTTGTCCCAAATGGCACAAATTTATGAAGTTTTCCCGCCACTCCGTTAACCCTGCAAGTCTTCATTTTGTCGAAAAAATGATCTAAGCCCAAAAAGTCAATTTGACAATTTTTTTCTCCATACGTGCCACCACTGCCCTGTAACCAATCATTGAATCGACACGTGTGGATTTGTTTGGCATGTGAACAGAGGCTTGGATCAATTATAACCTTTAAAATCGATTTCAAAAAAATAAATTTGAAATTTTTTTAAAGGTTTCTACTGCGGCACCTGCTAGCCTGCAAACAATCAGGTGTTTGTCATGCAGCTTCTTAGAGCGTCGGAGGAGGTAGCAGATCCTTTTAAAATCTTAACTCCTTCAAAAGAATTTTTTTGGCAAAAATTTCTTAATTTCTTCTACCATTGACCCACCTGACCCATAGCCAATGGTTTTCTGAACACATGTCCCAACTTATGGACATCGGTGGAGGTGCGTGGAAGCAATTTAAACCCTTAATGCTCTTCTTGATAAAAGTCTAATTTTCTTAAGTTTCTCCACGCTAGTCCATTTTCACCTCGCACGCCAATGAGGGTGTAACATGTGGTATCATGTGACATTGAAAGAGGCTTGGGTATCGTTTTGATCACATAATGTTCTTTTTGGCAAGATCAATTCAGATTTTTTTTCCAGGCTTAAAATTCTTTGGCGACCCGTCGTCCTATGCCAGAGGCTAGGATTTGCTGGACACATGTCCTTAGCGGACCCCAAGTTCAAAATTTAACTCCTTTGGTGTGAAGCCCTATTGTAGACTTGCGGGAACACAAAGGTCAAATGCACTTTTCACCCAAAAGTGCTTTGGGAAAATCTTCCTCCCCAGGCCCGTAGGCCTGCTCTTGGGGAAAATTTTCACCCCAAGTCCCGTCGGCCCATAACTTGAGAAATATGAAGAGTTAGAAGGAATTCTTTATATCACTGAAAAGGTGAGGAAATTTCCTATCTAATGGAAATGGTTTCAGGAATTTTTAATTGCATTAATTATTGGAAAAATTAAATTGTATCTTTAACCAAGTTCTGGGAGTGGGTAAGTAAGAATTTGCTCTGATGATTTTAATATGTATTCCTTTCCCCCACTGTAATTACACCTTTCTCTTGTCTTAGATATTTTGGAATTAAATACCTTATGTATTTAATTTTTTTTGTCTCTTAACCCTAAAATTTTAATCAAGGAATATTTATCTAAAATGTCAATGTAATCATTGATTAAATTAATCCCTAAGGAGATTTGAGCTAGGTGTGGACTTATTACACTTGTTGCTTTATAATGTGGAATTAGTAATTATTATAATGAGAAAATTTATTAGTTGAATTTAATTGTCTTTGAGACTTTGGTTGTTAACATTTGAAAATTAAAATAAAAATTATTCCATAATTTTGTAACTAAACTTAGGTTGTTCATGGGTCTCAAGTGGGAGATTTTAGTGGGCGTTACACTTGGTATCAGAGCCGTGGGTTCAAAGCTTGGACCCTTGGGCACACTAGAAAACTTGAGACCTGAGGTGTAAACCTAGCACACTTTTGAATCTAAGAAAACAAACTTGTTTGAAAATTGAAAAAGAAATGCATATGAAGAAATATTACATTACTCTGTTCATTGGAGTTACCAAACTTAAAATAATAAGTTGTTTGAATTGTTGTACTCGCTCAGTGGCATTTTTTCTAAACTCAGGTAACTAAGAATGTCAAATTAATTTTTTTTGTGAACTTCTAGTGTAGTGGAAACTTGGTTCCCCTTTGGCAATGTGTTGTTTTACAAGTCCTAAAACTCTATTTAATTGTATGATGCGTTAAGCACTTTGAGACCCTTCCTCATTGGAGTTGTTAGAATGATAAAATGTATGGTGTGATTCTTGTGGTTGGACAATAGTGGTGATGGTATGGGGTCAGGAAGATTTATTAGAAGATGCTTAGGGCTTCCTTGCTTTAGTGGTTAGAAAAGAGGGTCTGGTTGTCCATTGTTCACTGTGTTACTCATATCCGAGAGTGGACATTATGTCTAGGTGTCATTTAGGACTCAATCCTGTGTATCTGTTCTTGGAAATGACCTCAAGGAAAAGTACCCCTATTAATAGCCAAGAAGGGCTGTGGAGTGAATGTGGTGTTAAATATTTTGTATTTTTACATTTGTAATCTTGTGTTATTTTATCAAGGACCAACATCTTATTTTATGATTGGATTTGAGAAGCTCGGAGGCTCTTTTTAATTATATTATATTTTTGTGAGAATTTTCTTACTTTGTAATGCAGCTACTTAGCCACTTTCCTTGATTGGTGATATTTCTTGGAATTTTGATCGGTGACTCTTCATTATGTTGGTTACTGCTTAGCTAAATGTTACCTGGTTCTCACTTGTATGTTCTTAAGCTAGTTCTATGTTACTGGTGTCCTTGTGACATTTTGTCATATGGGGGTACACCTTAGGTGCCTGGAATGCCTTCTTAGGTGCTTTAAGTTATGCCTTGGTTTTGGAAAGAATGGAGTCTTAAATGTGTCTAGGATCTTAAGAGTGACTATTTCGTTGCTCGACCTTGCTAGATAGAAAGTTTGTTGTGATTGTGAATTCTAGTTGGCAGTATATTAGTGGTGGTGGTGATTCTCTTCCAATCTTGGTAAGATCTTGATCCTTGTCGGAGTAGAAGTGTTTAACTATTTGGCTTTTTGGATTGTGTTAGGATCAGATTGCCTTTTGATTGCTAGGATGTTAGTGGAGAACTGGTTGTTTGGTAGTGACCTTTCGTCAATGGCATGCCAAGTTTTATCATGGATTTCCGTGTTTTCATTATAAAAAGTATTGACTTATGGATTGTATGCATCTTGGTAATTATGATTAGATTTAAGGCCCATTTGGGCGATTGTGTGTTAATTAAGTGTGTTGTTTTCCCTCTCGACCTATAACTACATTCTACCCTGTCCTGAACCTATCAATAACACTCTGGAACCTAGTAATTTTGGATTACGTGGAGACACTTATGGATGCTTTGAGTCTTTTGGACCATGCCACTGGTGATGTTAGTGTAAGTAGACCTTGAGGTAATTTAATCTCAGTGGTATTTTATAATGCAATTCTTCTTACAAAGCTATAACTCTTGGTCGTAAATCCATGTTAAATAGATAGCTAACTGGTTTACTTAAAATTAACCTTTTCTAAAGAGTATGTGGTGTTCTTATAGTTAAAATATTTCCTTGTCATTTTGATTTCTTGGTTGGTGGTATCTTGTGGTAATATGGGTGTAGATTTGAAATATTTCCTTGTCTTATCATGTGAGTAAAATGTTTTTGTCTAAAACAACAAACATTGTTAAACCCTAGTAGATCAGTAAAAGTATTTATGTTCCCTTAATGGTCCTTCCTTGTAACTTATTTTGAGACTTGTAGAGACCCACTAGAAATGTATGATGATACTTGTAATTATTCAGAAAACCCTTGAAATATTGCTGTGATCCATGTTGGTTGATAGATTCCTAGTTCATACAAAAATTAATAATGTGTTTGCTATGTTGAATGTCCCTTGTTTCCTTGAAAAAGAAAAACGTGATATGTTGTTTCCCATAAAACTAATAGTGTGATATGTTTACCCTTCCTTCTCATTAAATTTTTAATTGACAAGTCGACTCACCGAAACATCATAAAATTATAATTGAGGAGATTTCGCCTTGAAGCTTAGCAAGTAAACTAGAACATAGAAAGAGAAAATGGTCCTTGCTTTAACGTTGGTAGATTAATAGAAGAAAAAAAAAAAATTGTCCATCTTCCTCCCCTAGGAGTAAAGTAAATGTTTCTTTTTCTTTTTCTCTTTTCCACCTTAACAGAACGACGAGATATCATACCCCCTTAGTAGTCCTTATAACACAAACTTCTGATGTCATAATAGGAGGAAGTTTAATTAAGAAAACACATAAACGAGTTTCCTTAGTAAACAAAACTACAAATTTTGACTTAATTAGTTGAGTTATAAAATAAGTAAGATTTATATGTATTGAGTGCAATGTATAGTTGAACCTATAGTTCTGTCACCTACCCAAAATTGTGAAACATGTGGTGGATAGTAATGTGTTGTGGTTGCTTAGTAGCTTCTTGTTCATAGATGTATGTGCCTTTCTTGTGGGATTTTTTTGTCATCATACCCTTATCGTCCCGTAGCTCGATGAGTGTGAGTTGTGGTCCTTTTGGATTAAGACTTATTTGTTGTGTGAGAAGCAACCTCCTTATGTGTTTTCTTGTCCTTGGTGACCTAAGTTATTGTAATCTTAAGGCAAGATATGTTAAGGATATGAAATAACTTTGGGAAGTCTTCTTTTCTTCATATTTTCTTGGGTCACCGTGCTATTGTTCCCCCTTTTCCATTAGGATGGAAAGTGCAAGATGATGTTATTCACTTTTGATACGATGCACCCCTTGGATTGAAGTTGGACCCCGTGTTACTTGTTCTTTTCCCTAGCGACCTTGAGTGGTCCTTGGTGTTTCTTATGTTGTCTTTATGGTTATTCCTAGCTTGAGCAGGAAATAAGATAAATAAATCCCATTGTGTTTTTAGTGTATAGTGCTTCTTTCATTATTATGTTAGTTACTAGGTGATATACATATATATATATATATATATATATATATATATATATATATATTCTTTTGTTAAATGTTTGACGTCTCTAGATTTGGTTGGTTTCATGTGCTCGATTCTTAAAACAAAAGTGTGAAAAAAATCAGACTATAGGAAACCTTGTGGTCATAAATTTGCTTAGTATTACCATGAAAATTTAATTGTACCCTCTCAAGTTATGGAAGTGCTTCATTTAAATAGTTCCTTGATTTCAAATGTTTTGCTGATTTAGGTGTCCTTCTTGATTAACCTCATCCGGTGTGATCCTCGAATTGTGGGACCTTGAGTAGACTTGTTCCTCATGCAAATTTGGTCATAGTTAATTTTTTCTAGCCTTGTCTATACAACAAACCTTGAAATCCTGGCTTAAACTTAGTATAAACCTTAACTTTTATTATTGTAGTATGTTGTATTCCTTGGGAAACTATGTTGTCATTCTCAAACTCATGGAATTCTCCTTATTATTCCTCTACTTGGTGGTTACTCTTAAGACTCTTTTGAACTCTTCATGTTATATTGTTATGTGTGGTATCTTGGTTGATAGCATAAATTTACTCTCTAGATTTAAGTGTTCATAGCCTTGCATGTAGAAATTTTTTAACTCATCCCTTGCAATATCCCTTCTTGTTGAATTGCATTAGACCAAACTTAGGTTATGTAGACCCACACTTGTTTGAAGAAAGCAATCCCATAATGGAGTGATCCTTTTTCTATTGCATTTGTTCCTATCTCTCTTTCCAGTGACTTCCAGGAGGAATTCGAGTCTAAGGGGAGGGGGATGTAGTGCCCACTTCCCTTTGACACTTTTGATATTGATCATGATACTACTGACTATATTGTGGACATTGTTATAGTTTTGATTTAGTATGGTGTTAGATGTTATATCATGGATTATTGTTGGCTTTGAGTTATATATATAATGCATGATGATTATTAGAGACACTTTATATATTGATGATGATATATTGTTTTGGCATGGCTATATTTATGGATATTGTTCAGATATGTAATACTTGGATATATTGAGTAGACCTAGAAATGGAATTTATTTAACAATGATATAGTTGTTGATAAAATTTCAAATGATGTTGTTGGTTTTCCTAGGTGTTGTGGTGATTCATATATATATATAGATGATGTTGGAATTATATTTATATTTTATATTGTATGTTCTGATGTGGCCACGAGGCCGAAGGAGGTATTTGTGTTTTGCAGGTTAAATTATCACAACAAATATCGGGGGATTGGAGAACAACCACATTGGAATTCTAGATGAATTCAACAAGGTCACCATGGAAAATTGTATTTTTTTGTATGTGTTTTATTGTGTTAGGGATTCCCATGGGGGGATAACCTTTAAATTTGACCAAGGGTTATGTGTATTTATTTATTGCTTCCTTAGTTTGGATGTCTGCATGTGTTTATTTTGTGGTGCATTGACCAATTAATTATTCATAAAATGGTGTGTAATATTGTGAGTAATCATGTTGTTAAGTTAATAAATTAAAATATGTCATAAGAAAGTAATTAATAGAGTTGTTCGCCTTGAATTAAAGTGTTGTAAGAGATGTGTAAGTGATGTGTAAGTTAAAATTTCAGTGTGAAACACTCCACCTTATTGGAAATTCAATTTTTTCCTTGGAGGATGATTTTGGAGGCTTGTGGGACAAGTTCAAAACTTGTCCCATGCCTCTTAAATTCGTTTACCAACCATACCTATGGTTGGAGGGTTGTGTTATCCAAAATTCACCCCTCAAGGTAATTTTGATAACATGCATCAAATTCTTTAGTCCCAAGCAATTATATTGAGTCCGGACAAAAACTCAGGTTTCTAGGGTCCCCTCATATTTTTTCTAACTCCCCTGTCCAAGGAGAAGAGAGAAAGTTCTAAGAAAATGTAAAAAATTGCAAAAAACAAGCTCGGGCCAGAAAAAATCATGAAAAAATGGCTAAGTCCTAGTCCAAGCGGTCCTTGGGACAGTTGGGACAAAAGTACGTGAACTGGCCAAACCGGCCGAAATGAGTCAAGGCAGCCCGAAACAGTCTGGGACGCAATGCGGCGACAAAAAGGACTTAGCGAACCGGCCGAACCTTTGCCGAAAATGAGTCAAAGCTTCAGCCTCGAAACAGTCTCAGTCTGGGTGACAGTTGGCAGCCCGAAACAGTCTGGGGACAGTTGTACTAAAGTACGCGAACCGGCCGAACCGGCCGAAATTGAGTCAAGGCAGCCCGAAACAGTCTGGGATAGTTTGGACAAAAGTACGCGAACCGGCCGAACCGGCTGAAATGAGGCAAGGCAGCACGAAAAAGAGTCTAGGACATGCGGGACATGAAAGGACGCGAACCGGCCGAACCGGCCGAAATGAGTCAAGGCAGCCCGAAACAGTCTAGGACGCGCGGGACAAAAGGACGCGAACCGGCCGAACCGGCTGAAATGAGTCAAGGTAGCCCGAAACAGTCTGGGACACGTGGGGACAAAAGGACGCGAAGGGCGCGAAAAGCCGAAGTGGCCGAAGGAGAAGAAGAAAAGTCAACGTTTGGTCCGGAAACTTCAAATGGCCATAACTTTTGACTCTGAGCTCCAATTTTGATAAAATTGGACTTTCTGGAACGAGCACGACGTGCCTCTACGCCACAAAAAAGCTGGATTTTTTTTAATGAGGGTTGGGTTTTATAATAAGAGAAAATTTCGGCTCCAGTCAGTGAATACTCCATTCCCGTCAAGTGACAAAAAACACCTGCCAGGTCCCAAAATAGCTGCCCTTCGCACTCAGAAGGCCTCATAACTTTTGCATTTCTCAACGAAATCACACAAAATTGGTACCATTGGAATCATGGCTCCGAGCCTGATGCACAGAAATCAAGAAATTATGGATTTTATGACAGATTGATCAATTTTTTTTCCAAGGAAACGCGGCCAGGTTCATAATAGTGTTTTATTTGGTAGCTGGGAGTGCATTTAAGAGGCATGGTCATCATTCTTTCTCTGTTGCAGCACATGGGACAGTATGGGGACCATTTTTCAAGTAATTTATAATCATTTCACTCATTTTAATGCCTCTTACAGGTCGTTGAAGGACAGATTTCGATATTTCCATTTTTCCCCTCTCTCTCTCTTCTCATTTTTCTATAAATTGGAGTGTTGGGCCCATTGTAAAAGGAGGAGTTTTCAGATAGCAAAGCTCTGTCAAAATTTCTTTGTCAAAGCTGATTTTACAGTCCAGTGTGTTGCAGGCCCTTGTGGTGGACTCCTTGCATGGTGATCCAGGCCCTTATCTTGTAATAGATTGAACTGTGCATATCATGAAGCAATAAAATACCAGTTTGAGGATGTATCTTCCCCTGCTGTGTTTTCTTGCATTCTTCTTGCCCCTTTAATCTTTCTATAAGAATATTGTGTCTATTTTATTATGTTCTTGCAGGGATTCATTATCATTGTGTATGCTTGGAATATTGTTGTGAATGCATTTTGCTAGATTATGGTGAACTGTCATCACCTCTTCTAGTGTGCACTTTGCCTCTTTGTTTCACACATTTGGAGATTACTCTCACACCTTCCTTTTCTGGTGTATCACCGCTTTAGTGTAGGCTTTCATTTTATGTATTCTCTCTCCCTAGTCCCTTGAAAATTTAGATTAGAATAGTTAGCTTATCCCTGCATTAGAGTAGATTGTGGCAGGTAGTTTAGGAGCAAGAACCAGCTTTCTATGGAGGTCTATCTCAAGTATCAAGTCCCACATGACTTGGAGATAGTACCCATGTTATCCAATCACACCGTGAGTTCAAGTCCTGATATCAACCAGGGGTGCTGTGATCCATTGATAACCGAGGTTGATTTTAGACTTCATTTTAGACTTTAATGCATTTGTGTAAGTCAAATTGTAAGTTTTAATTGCAATTTTCTTACATGGTTTAATTTCAGTCCTTTCGGGTGTGGGCTTGTTTTGGAGTGTGTAAGTAATATTTCATATTATTCACCTACTTATTTATTGTGCTTTGGAGATTAAAGTTGACTTGTGAGCTAGAGCTGAGGATGTGTGATGTGGCATCCTACATAGATCCATCACATCCTTCTCTCTTCCCCCGTCTATATATTTGAATTCATTTTATTGTTTTACATCGGGGGTTACACTCTTTTGGTTGCTATACTTTTGCATACTTATTTTGGCGTGAATTTTGTTTTTGTTTAGAGCTCTTTCTTTAGGAGAAAGTTACAGAATTTTTATAGACCTATGTTTTGTTGATCTTGGGTTATTTTGCAGTTGGAAATAACTGATTGTTGGTTAAACTTCAAACAAATTGAAACCATTATGGAGAGCCCGTGTTTCTAAGCTTAGCAATTTTGGTTATTGAAATTCTCAGAAGAGCTTTTGAAATTCTCTTGATTTGTATGCATATGTGAATGGTTGAATGTTTGAATGTGTTGTTTTATTTGTTGGCTGGTTGGGTAGATGGCCTAGGGATAGTGTAGGAGAAAACTATGCTTTAATCTGCATTTTGTGGGAGGAATAACTATTTTTGGGAGGTATAAGTTTGAGTGGAGGGAGTTGGGATTTGGGTTCCACCTTACAAAGAAATAGCTTGCAGTTTATTTACTCGTTATGGGGTGCCATAAGAGGTTGGGAAGGCATCCAAGTCCAATGTGAGGAATAAGAGGTAGCTTGGGGGAGGTATAAGGGCATGTCAAGGATTTGAAATGATATATATTTTGGCAGTTTGTTCTCAAGTGGTGATACCCATTTCCCTCTTGGAAGTGCATAAAACTTTGCAACATCCCCCCATACTTTTTTGCTCCTTTGGCTTAGGCTTGATGTAGCCTTAATAATGTTTTGTCATTCTTTAATGTAGTTGTAAACTACATTCTACTTTGGACTATGTTTTGTATTGTTAAAATATTACTTGTCTGTTTGTGGAAAACCTATTGTTTCCATGAGTTGGATCACATATTTTAGGCATCCAGTGTGGTTGGGGCTCAGGGTCCCGCCAATGAAGATGGACGGATTTTCCTTTTCATTGGATGTCTTGGTTGGGTGGAGAGTGTTGCCTTTCCCCTGTTCTTTTGTGATAAAATTGAAATAAATAAAAATGGCGGATATTTCATGTTGTTATTCTGGAGTAGAGGAACCCTTTCTCTGGAGGCAAAGAAAATTTTGCTACAGTCCTTTTTGAGATTATTACTTATTGTAACCCTTCCCACTTTGAAGTGGATGAACTTGTACATTATCTGTGATAGAAAAGATGGTCTGTATGAGCTATGAAAGTTGTAAATTGAATTGTGAAAGAGATATACTATGTTCTTTGTTTTAGAATAAATTGTTGGAAGAAATTGTATTCTGTATATTGTAAGTGAGAAAGAAGAAAAAATTCTGACATTCCTTGTGCGAAACTACTTTTGTAAACCATTTCTCTACTTGATGTGAATGACAATTTAATACACATTTTGTGCTGAATATTTACTATGTTTTGGAAATAAAATCCCTTTTGAATGTGAAAGAAATTTACTCTGTATTATGTTTGTAAAAAGGAATGTAATGAGAAAGAGTTGTGATTTTAAAGTTTTATTTGATCTATATAAATAGAAGTGGTTACTTTGTTCAAATGTTACTGCTTTCATTTGAAATTTAATTATTGAATGTAATTTGAAATCTTTGTTGGAAAGATGAAAAGGTGAATATGTATGAAGAAATGTCATAATGCTATGTTCTTTAGAAATGAATGTTTTGAAAATCAGAATTGTAATTTGGCATTTGAATACGTTGATTTGAATCATTTTAATGATTTAGATTGGATCCGGAATGATTTCTAATACTTAGAAGACGATAAATGGAAAATAGATCCTTTCGAAATTGTAGATCTTTGTTAGATGTTTTCAAAACTGGAAAATGTTTTATCAGAAAATGTACAGAACAACCCTTCAGACTAGGAAAGAAATTTGAAACATTAATACAAGCTAAGAAAGATCAAAATGATCCCAAACAAACTATAATACTTAAGAATTTTTTATAGAACCTTTAAAATCAGGCTTAAAGGCAAAATTGCAAAGTCTTTTTGCTTTTAAATTGGGGAAATTTCAAATTGATCTTCAATCAAGTACAATTTAACCCTTGAAATCTATCCTAAAATACTTCCAAGTAAAATCCTCCATTCCATTTGGCATGTGGAAAAAGAATTAATGACAAATTTGAACAAAATTGGTAAGTTAAAAATACCAGTTCACTTTCTAACTGACAGAAAGACGTTTTCTCAAAATTTACCCTTTAAAATTTATCAAAATCAAATTCCTAAGAAGTTACTGTGCAAAGAGGACATTGAGATATTTCCAGAAAGTCCTCGTTTGCCAAAAACTGAGTTCCCAATCAAAATTTATGGCCTTCTGAAGTTTTTACTTCATTTCGGGCTCAAAGTAATCTAACTGTCAAATTTAATTATTTAAATATTCTTGGGCAGACCCACGGGCTAAAAAATTTCCTTTTACACTTTTTGTCCAAAAGGTGCAAATTCATGAAGTTTCCCGCCACTCCGCTAACCTGCAAGCCTTCATTTTGTCTAAAAATGATTTAAGTCCAAAAAGTTAATTTGAGAATTTTTTCCTCCACATCCCTACCGCCCCGCAACCAATCATTGATCGACACGTGGCTTCGTTGGGCGTCGGTGGAGGCTTGGATCTGTTTTAACCTTAAGTGATTTTAAAAATAAATTTGGAAAATTTTCTAAGGTTTCCCCATAGCCCGCCAGCCCATAGCCAATCAAGCACTGCAACGTGGCTTCTTGGGTGTCGACGGAGGCGCATATCCTTTTAAAACCTTAACTCTTTCAAAAGATTTTTTTGGAAAAATTTCTAAATTTCTTTCGCCGGCCCGCCAACCTGCATCCAATGGTTGTTTGATACATGGCACCTTATGGGATCGGTGGAGGTGCGGGATGTTTTAAACCCTTAACAATCTTCTTGCAAAAAGTGTAAATTTTCTAAGTTTCCTTGCGCTAGTCCGTTTTCCCCGCGCGAATGAGGGTATGACATGTGGTATCCTGTGGTGTCGGCGGAGGCGTAGATTGTTTTGATCCCTTAGCACTTTTCGGTAGAAAAAAAGAGGGTAAAATCCTTAAAATTTCCCGCCAACGGCCTGCTAATTTCTACCGGATTTTGGAAATGCCGACATGTGTCATTTCGGGCTCGCAGAGGCAAAAATTCAATTTTTGGTCCATCTTATCTTTGGCGACCCGTCATCCTAAAGGCTAGGATTTTGGACACGTGTCCTTAGCGACCCCAGTTCAAAATTTTTGCTTCCCCCCCGCTATTGGACCTCGTGTGCGCTTCACTTCTCACCTGGCTGAAATTTCTCTCCCAATGTCTGCAGGCTCGAGTTGGGGAAAATTTTCCTCCCCAGGCCCACAGGCCCGCACTTGGGGAAAATTTTCACCCCAAGGCCCGCCGGCCCATAACTTGAGAAATATGAAGAGTTAGAAGGACTTCTTTATATCATTGGAAAGGTGAGGAAATTTCCTATCTAATGGGAATAGTTTCAGGAAGTTTTGAGTACATTAAATATAAGAAAAATCATGTTGAATCTTTAACCGAGTTCTGGGAGTGGGTAAGTATGAATTTACTCTGATAATTTTAATATGTATTCTTTTCCCCCACTATAATTAAACCTTGCTCTTGTCTTAGATATTTTGGAATTAAATACCTTGGGTATTTAATTGTTTTAGTCCCTTAACCCTAAAATTTTAATCAGGGAATATTTAGCTAAAATGTCAATGTAATCAGTGATTAAATTAATCCCTAAGGAGATTTGAGCTAGGTGTGGACTTATTACACTTGTTGCTTTATAATGTGGAATTAGTAATTATTATAATGAGAAAATTATATAGATGTTGGTAAATATTAATTGAATATTGTAAGATCGACATGCTTTCAATACTCAATTTTTATAAGAACCTGATTGTCTAAGAGATTCTGAAAAAAATTCTACTCTGGATAGGTAACATTTTTTTGTCCAATGTCATATAACAATATTTGTGTACTAAAGTTATTTCTATAGTTTTATAACTTGTACCCCAATATCTAAATGATTGTTTATATTCGTGACAATATAAATATGAGTTAAATTCACTCATTTCAAGTGTTGATATAGATACACATGTGTGATATGTTGCATTTTAATTATATAAATAGTCAAAATATTTTGGAGGGAGATATAGATGTATTATTGTTTACAAATCAAGGCATTTTATATCCATCACACTTAACATCGAAGAACATTGATGGAAAACAAATTTAGTTTATATCATATATTTGTTAGATAAAAAAAAAAAATTCCAATGAGTGTGCCCCTAAAAAAGAAGAGCCGAAACAAGTGAGTTCTTTAGCCAATTGATGATTAGGTATTTTCTGTAGGTGGACAAAGATTTTCAATAGTGGTCGGTATGTTTCATGTTTATTTTCTTTTCATAAACACTATGGAGATGATTGGCTATGATGGTGCATCATAAGATTTAAAATAAAGAAGCTAAACCTCAGGTTCCACTCAAATCTATTTTCGTGGAGTCACAATAGGTGTAAGGCATATTCATAAAGTTGCACTTCCATAATTTGGGGTTGCATGTATAGTGCATTGATATTTGGAAAAAAGGCTTCGGAAAAGCTTAGTTGACAAGTTGATAAATAGTGTACTCATATATAGGGATAAAAAATCACATCCATTTAATGATTATGTCATTCTCATCTTCAATCTATAGCATTTCTCATTATTTTTAACTCATAACGTCTACTCTATATTCTCACCATGAATAATGATGAATAATTTATAGACCCTCTTAATTTTTTTTATAAATTCAATATTTGTAAGAATTATTTCTTCATTTTCATTTTTCGTGTCCTTCTCCCCCTTATTATTTCACTTGAGAAAATTTGGTTTATTTGCAATGGGTGCATCCTTGAAAACAACATTATTTTTTGGGACGACATGGATTGGGAAATAATATATCATCAAATTACAAAGTTCATAAAAAATAATCTTAAAAAGGCCCATGATATATTTAAATCAAGCTTTATATTAACATTATGTTGCAGCTCTTTGATTTATCTCTAAGGTTTTGAGTAATGTTATATGATTTTTCAACATACTATGGACAGTGTGATTCTCGCTAAAACAACCCACTTGAGACACAAGAACAACCTAGGATTAGTCAGAAAAATTATGGGATATTTTTTTTTAAGGTGAGACTACAAACAAGCCTCGAAGCAACAATTGTCACAAATAAATATATCAAGGTCAATAATGTTAAGAAGATAAAGTTTTCCATTATAACAAGATTAAAGATCACAATACAATTAATGAGTATAATAAGCCAAGTAGAGATTAAATTTCCTTTAGGTGCTGATTTATCAGTTAATTAGGTTAATACTAAGATTAAACATTCCTTAATAAAATTCAGAGAGTTAAAGGGGTCAAAACAATTAAATACCCAAGGTATTTAATTCCACTAGGTCTAAAAATAGACACGGTTCTCATTTACATGGGGTTAGGAAAACATTCACTTACCCCATGACATGACCCCTAAAAGGGTTAACCCATACTTTAGAATTAACATTTTAAATTAATGGGGAGTTATTTCCCACTAACCCACTCTCTATAAGGCTTACCTTGATTTAACCTGATTTTTCACAAAATTAATGCACTCAAAATTTTCCAAAAAAAAAACCCATTAGATAGGAAATTTCCTCACCTTTTCAGTGATATAAAGAAGTCCTCCTAACTCCTCATATTTCTCAAGTTATGGGCTGACGGACCTTGGGAGGAAAATTTTTCCCAAGAGTGGGTCTGCAGGCCTGAGGGGAGAAAATTTTCCCATGCGGGCGGGCCAACGGAGCGGGGAGAGTTTTAGTGCATTTTCCCTTTTGGAACAAAAGTGTGGTTTGCTTCTTCGTGCTTGCGAGCCCGAAGAGGACACGTGTCGGCATTTCTAAACTCTGGCGGAAAATCAGGCCGTCGGAAGGATTTTAAGACAAATGATCCTTTTTGTCCGAAAGGTGCTATGGAATCAAACGATCCGTGCCTCTGCTGATGCACCAAAGGCGCCACATGTCAAGCGTTGATTGGTCGCGGGGGAAACGAACTTATGGGGAAACTTAGAGATTTTAGAATTTAGGGTTAGAAGTGCAAAGGATTAAAATATCACACGTCTCTAACTTCCCCGAATGATGCCACGTGTCAATCAACGATTGGTTGCAACCCACTAGGCCGTCAAAACAATTTAGCAAAATTTGACTTTTGCGAGAAAAAGGTTTAAAGAATTAAAAATCTCTGCACCTCTATGGATGCGTCGTGAAGACACGTGTCAGCCATCCATTGGATGTAGATCGGCGGGCCGGTGGAAGAATTTAGGAAAAATTTCCCAAAAATTTATGAAGCACTAAGCTAAAAAGGGGATCCACTCTTCTGCCGATACCTTGTTATGCCACGTGGCAACACCTGATTGGCAATGGAGTTGGCGGGGGATAAAGGAAACTTAGAAAATTTTTCCCAAATTATTTTAAAGGTTAAGTTAAATGTTGTGGGCCCGCGCAGCCATGAAAAACAACCAAAAAGGCAAAAGTGGGGTGGCGGGTCCGCAGGGGGAAATTTTTCCAAAATTTCTTTTTTTGAACTTAGGCAATTTTTGACAGAAAAGAAATGCTTGTGGGTTAGCGGAGTGGTGGGGGAATTCATGCCTTTGGTGTTTTTTACCAAAAAAATGTTAAGGGAAAATTCGGGCCCTCGGGTCCGCCAAGGAAATTTTTCCCAATTTTTTTTGATAGTTAGAATTATTTTTAATGCCAAATGCAGAAAAACTTCAGAAGGCCATAAATTTTGATTGGGAGATCATTTTTTGGGAAAAAAGGACTTTTTGGAAAGATCTCAACATCCTGCTTTGCACAGGAATCATTAATTTTTTATTTTGTTAATGTTTAAGGGGTCAATTTCATGAAAACGATCTACAGGCTTTTAAAAGGCAAGCTGGTAAATTTTAACTTATGAAATTTTAATCAATTGATCTTCTTCCTCTCTCAACATGTCAATTAGACATGGAGAATTGTTCTTAGATGGATTTAGGATGGATTTGGAAGGTAAGTTTGTTTGATTGACTCCCAATTAAAAAAATACAACTTTGACAGCAAAATGACAACAAAACGGTTTGAGTCCGATTTTGCTAAGTTTTCTAGGAAATTCCTTAAGTGTTTTTGTATAATTTAATTCATTTAAGGCATACTAATTCAATTTAATCATTTAATTTATTATTTCATTGTTGCAGGTTTGAACTGTGCATTTTGGATAAAGTATTTTCCAATTTGAAAATACAAAATAGAGGTCATATTTTAAAGGATCTATTTGCCATTTTAATCTTCCAAGTATTAGGATTCATTACAATTATAATTTAATACATTTAGTTGATTCAAATCAAACTATTCAAAACCCAAAATGCAATTCTGATTTCCAATTTTACACATTTCTAAAGATAGAGTTCTGTATTTTCCTCACATGCATTTCTTCCTTTCAAATAGAGATTTCAAATACAATTCAAACTCAGATTTTAAACATCAGTAGTTCCAATCGTGGAAAAGAATGAAAATTTTATTTAAAAGACAAGATTTCCTTCTTTTACAACTTCTCTTTTCTGCTGATTTTCCCAATACAATATACAAAATACATCTCTTTCTTTCAAAACAGAAACCAAAGTATATCTCTCCTTTACACTTCAAAATTACAACTTTCATATTCAATACAACATATTTCCATTACAAAACATATACAAGTTCATCCACTTCAAGTGGGAAAGGTTACAATAAGATTTCATTTCAATAAGGGACTGTCAAACTATTTTTTTTCCTTTGCTCCAGAACAACATGTAGATTTATCATTCTTCAAATTCTATATCACAACAAGAGCAGGGGAAATGCAACACTCTCTACCCAACCAGGATATATAATGAAAAGGACAAGCCATACCTTTCTTCATTGGCCCTTGAGCCCCAACCACAATTTTAATAAAAGATGTGTTTCAACTCCTGGCAACAACAGGCTTCCAAAAACGTACATGTAAATTTCACAATTAAAACACAGTCCAAAACAGAATGTAGTTTGTAACCACATTAAAACATAGCAAAAAAAATCAGGCTTCATCATGCAACTCAAAGGAGCAAGAAACTATGGGGGATTCTGCTTATGCATCCCAAAAGGGAAATGGGTATCACCACCTGAGAACAAACCACCAATATATATGTATATATATATATATATATATATATATATATATATATATATATATATATCATTTCAAATCCTTAACATGCCCTTATGCCTCCCCAACCTCTTATGGCACCCAATAATGAGTAAAGAAATGCAAGCTATTTATTTTTAAGGTGGAACCAAAATCCCAACTCCCTCCACACTTATACTTCCCCAAAACACTTATGCCTCCCACAAAAATACCCCATAGTCTTCTCCTACACCATCCCTAGGCCATCTACCCAAACAATCCACACACATGCCAAAACATTCACAAAAATAAGATTTGCACAAATAAGAGAAGATAATTTCAAGAGCCAAGCTCTTACCTCTCCATAATGGAGTTTGTTCCAAGTTCCAAACATAAAGCTTTCCAATACAAAATAGCCCAAGATCAACGAAACGTAGGCCTTTATAAAGTCTGCAAAACTTTCTCCAACAGCAAGAGCTCCAAACAACAACAAAAATAACCCCCAAACAAAGTATGAAAAAGTGAAGAAACCAAAAGGGTGTAACCCCAAAACAATAAAATGAATTCAAATATATAGAAGGGAGAAGAGATGAGGATGAGGTGGATCTTTGTAGGATGCCACATCACACATCCTCAACTCCAACTCACCAGTCAACTTCAATCTCCAAGACACAATAAATAATTAGGTGAATAATATGATAGTATTACTTACACACTCAAATCAAGCCCATATCCCAAAGGACTGAAATTAATTTCAAGCAAGAAGCGCAATTAAAACATTTAGCTAGACTTAGAAAAATGCATAATCAAATCTAGATCTAAACTCTCCAACCATAGGTAAGGTTGGTATGAAAATTTAAGAGGTATGGGAAAAGTTTAACTTGTCCCAAAAACCTCCAAAAACAGTCTCCAAGGACAATTTCGAATTCTAAAGAAGATGGAGTGTTTCATACTCCAATTTTACTTACATATCTCTTACACATCATTTACACACATCTTACAACATTTAATACTAGAGTCAACCAATCCAATAATTACTTTCTTATGACCCAAGTTGGTTAATTTATTTTAACAATATGATTACTCACATTATATGCCACAATTTTTTAAATAAAAAGGGGTGAACACATCACTTAATAAACACATACAAACATCAATAAAAAGGAACCAAATAAATAAATTCACATAACCCTTGGTCGTATTTAAAGGTGATCCCCCCATGGGAATCCCTAACACAATCAAATACAAGTTGTCATGGCGACCTTGTTGATTTCATCTAGAATTCCAATGTGGTTGGTCTCCAATCCCCCGATGTTTGTCGTGATATTTTAAACTTGCAAAATAGAAATACATGATTTAGCCTCGTGACCATATTAGAACATACAAATGAATATAAAAATAATTTCAAGATCATCTAGATGTATGAATCACAACAACATCCAAGCAACCAAAAAGATCATTTGCAATTTTACTCAACAACTATATCATCATAAAATAATTCCATTTCTAGGTCTGCTCACAATATCCAAATATCACATGTCCTAACAACATCCATAATAAAACCATATCAAACAACATGCCATCATCAATATATAAAAATGTATCTAATAATCATCATGCATCATAACTGAATCAAGGTCAACAATAATCCATGATCTAACATCTAATATCATACTATAATAAAGTCAATACTCATGCCAATGATATAATCAGCAGTATCATGATCAATATCAAAAGGTGTCAAAGGGAGGTGGGCACTACAGACTAGATATAATATCTTTGGAATATTATATTATATTGGTTAAGGTTTTACTTTGATACCCCTTCTCTTTATGTGTTTACTATTGAAGGACATGATAACAATTTTCTTGAAAATTATACTTCAAGAAGAGTAGTTAAATGTATATTGTTTTCTCACTTTTCGAGCTAGAAGGTTGATGAGGATTTTGATGATTCCTTCCTCATATGGAATGAAGAGGAATCCTATATCTTTAATGACATGGATATTCTTAATGTGATTTATTTTTCTTTTGGGTATTCTATCTAATGGAATGAAACTCAATTTCAGACACAATCTTTCACTTACATTCCCATCTAGTTGCATGGATACGAGCTATATTAGATTCATCCTAGTACACCCAATTGAAGTTTCTTGACATCCCTTTTAATTTTTGATCCACACCCTTTAATCTATAGATTTATGTGGCCCAACAATAAAAAATTGGTAATTATATTTTCTAGTCTTTAACTCTTATAAGAAAATTCCAATCTTGTTCCAATGCATTGGATGATATATATGTCTAATACTCTTCTTGTTGGGCATCATCTAAGAATCCTTGTCCCAAGCTTTATTTTTTTAAAGGGAATTCCTCTACGAAATTCTAATGACAACAACTCCCCCATACGTTTTTGGAATTTCTACTATGCTATTAAGAACATGGTGGCCTTTTGGTTCTTAAAATTCAAATCCAAGACACACATTGTGTGCTAAATAGATTATTTCGGTCCTTGAAGGTGACAAGTATAGAAAACTACTTTTTTTGGTATTGCATCGCTCTTGGAAACTATTATACATATTTCGCCCCAAGCTAAATATTGGATCAAATCATGACGCTGCATAGGAGGGACACAAGAAAACTCATTCAAATCCTATAAATTGGTTGCAAAAAAGATCCAGCAACGAAGTGGTGGAGATGAAGAAAGAGCAAAGGATCATGTACAGAAAGAAACAACTATATCGGGCCGTTTCTAGATCTTAAATCCATTCTCCAAGTTACAGGTAGGCAGAACTATAAAATATCAGGGTTAGATAAGAAGGGAAGATGATATAAAGGAGCCAGAAGAAAGAAGAAGGAAGAACGACGAAGATTCGAGGTCCTCGGGCTCAAAACAGTTAAGGAAAAGGTCAAGAAATGACTAAGTATGGAGGAGGCAGCGGAAGAGACATGTGACCTAACGACACTTATCCGAAGTGAATCTAAAAAAAGGGAGCTCAAACTTGCGCCAACCCTCCACATAGAAAATGTTCAAAAAGAGTCAAGGGGTGGGAAAAAAGCTTCAAAAAATGGTTAAGTATGAAAGTGTAAGCCGAGAGTGCCAAGTTTCAGCCTGACGCATTTCCAAGAGTTGGTCCAAAGGTAGAGACCCAAGTGAGTGTGAGCTCGCCACGTAGCCCAAAGTTAAAAAGTAAGAGGGACCGTTGAAAAGTCCACAAAGAAACGGGAGGCCGAAAAGTGTCAGCTCGACGCTCCTCCAAGGGAAAATTTGGGTCAGGTTTGCAAATAAGCGCGGTGCCTCCACATGTCCTCAAAGGGGCCAAAGTTATTTGAATAGTCAATGCAAAAGCCAGGCTGATAGAAGCTGCAAAGTGTCTTAAGGGTGCTATTTCAAGGGTTAAAAGGAGAAAAGGTTCCTGAGCAAGTACCCAGATTGACGCGTGTCCTAGGGGAAGGCTGGGCATCGGGGAAAAGTTAGTTTTTTCCCTTTTCAACAAAAGGAGTAAAATTTTCAGAAAGGCCCACGACTCCGCCAAGAGGAAAAAGTCAGCGTTTGAGCCCGAGTCAAAGCCGAGGCAGGGAGTCAGGAACAAAAGTGAAAGTTTTCCTTTCGTCCAAAAGGCATAAAAGTAAATATGGAAGAACATTTTGTAGCCAACCAAAATGAGCCACGTGTTCATGCGAAGTTCCAGGGCTGCATGGATTTTTAAAGTTTTGTGTTTTTGGGAAAAAGACAAAATGTAAATTACGGACCCATGTACCTAATTTTTGTCCCAATCTGGTTGCCACATGTCCCAATCCAAAAGGGGGTACCCATTTTTAAAATCATTTTCCCACCCATTTTTATGGAATCGATTCAAACTTTGAAGGGACATATCTTTCGACCCAGGGCTCGAGAGATTACAAATTTGATACCATTATAAAGATCTTGATCTTGTCTACACCATGGGAGTCTAAAAATTTATTTTTTGGGAAGTTAGGTGGAAGAAAAATGGAGAAAAGTCTTTGAGCTTTCAATGTAGGATCATCAGTCTGAACAACTAGATCAGATTCGATCTATTTCTGCCATTTCCTCTACCTTCAAGGTGCCAAACCAAGGATCAATGCAAAAAAGATGGATTCGGGGGTAGATTTTAGCAGAAGTATTAACAACGGTGGTTGAGCTTCGATCCATGTTTTCCCACTTCTCTCTCTCTTTCTTTCTTCTCTCCGATCAAATCTATAAATTTGGGGGCAGGATTCATTGTAGAGGGTTGGATATTCTTAGTTTTGCAGGCTCCCTTCTCCTTCTAGCAAAATATTTTTGGGGTTCAGGCCTTCCATTAAAATTGTAATACATTTATTCCTTTCAGCTATTCTGTAATGAACTGTATCAATCTATAGAGTAATAAAATATTTTTGTGATTGATTTTAGATCCTTCTTGTTTCTTTTACTTCTAGCTGGGTCTCTCATTACAGATCTGGCTATATGTGCTTGTTTTTTGTATGCATTTTATTGATTCATGTTGAAGTCAAACTAAGTGTTCATCATTCCTTTGGTGCATCACCTGGTAGTTTAGTTATTTCTTATTTCTGTACTTTTTTATCCATGTCTCCTTGGCAAGTTTTAGACTAGGTATAGATATAGATCCTCTGTGAATCCCTAATCCCTACGTATGATCCAATTTGCAAGTTCCCACACCTTAGGAAAAGTTCCATGTTATGCAATCACACTAGATGATTCTACCTTAGAAAAGCAAATCTTTAGAAGTCATTTGGGGGTGCTGTGATTTCACACTAACAGAAACCCTGTGGAATACAGATCTTAAAAGGGATTGAATATCCAATAATTTGTTTTCACACGTCCATATTTAAAATTTTGGATCTCTTTCTTCACAAAAATCATTTTGGAATCAAAATTTATTTAAGTTGGGATAAATATGTAATATGAATTCATATCTAGATTCTCTTATAATTCTCACACTATTTGGTACTCTCATGTGCTCTCCTACTATCATGTTCGATTTCATTTTCTCCCTTGGATTAAAATTATAAGGATATTTAGGAACATTATCACGGACATCTCTGATCTATTATGAAAGAAAACTAGGGACTGGATAAACATCATGGATTTAACAAGACACTCAGAGGTAGATAGATGATTATGTATGTCATTTTTTAGTCGGGGAAAGCATTCTATCTAACTTTTTAGCACTCAGGATTTGAAAGGAGTGGGTAGCACCTTAAAAGGATGTGATCACATCCTAACTATTTTAGGTTGTGCCTTTCAACCAAGGTAAGAGAACCTATTTTGTAACCTCTATTATTGAAGAATGCTGGTAAATCCTTCTTTTGCACAAATTTTATAGAGAAGACCTTGGGAAAATATGATCAACACACCAAATCTGACTCTCACAAGTTGTCACTTCCAGATTATGGAGATATTTTCAAAACAAGGAAAAGGTTACTAAAGACATTTGGAAACCTGATTGTTTCTGCATGCTTTAGTGATAGAGACTATGCATTTGTATACACACAAGACAAACATAGGTAGTAAGAGTAAGATTGGATGTTTTTAAATAGATTTTGGTGGGAGGTGAGGCAAGATGAACTTGATTCACCAGATCCTTGAGAGATTTTACAAAATGGTAAACTAAAACAACAGAATGCCACAGAGCAGCTAAAATGTTTCTTTAACCAGAATATGTGCTTCAATGGAGGCCCAGATTAGCACTTTTTCATACAATCTATGAGATTCTAACACGAAGGCTCGAGTTGGAAAACCCAACAAAGCATCAAGATATGAGCCCAATCATGCCTGAGCTACACCCAGAGGCTTACATACAATCTCTATCAACAGATGATGGAAAAGTGATTTTAAATCATTTATTTCACTCCCAGATGAAAGCTCTTCTGAGAAATGAAATTGCAGATGCCACTAAACTGTCATAAGGATTGAGAACTATGTGTCCTTGAGATAGTTTTCTATGAAATATTGTAACAGAAACAAGAAAAAATATTTGTAGACATTAAGAAATAAAACAAACACATTTTGCATAAGATCAACATAGAATAACTCGAGTTTGATTAAATTTATCAGTAGGGGAAAGTTTCTAGAACAATCTCAGAGCTTGTCAATGGATGTACACTCACAACCACCTTGACACGATCAAATTAAATACAAAGGAGATATACAGGCTTCTAAAAAAACTTCTCAAAAAAGATGGGCCTCTATCAAGCCTTTTTCGATTCGAAAAATCAGTCCTGACACGTCACACTCCAACCTCTTTCATGAAAAAAATAATGTCATTTATAAGATTTCGCAACATATTTTTCCCCCCAAATAACCCAAACATTGAGTGCACCAGTGCTTGCCATGATTACGATCATGATTCCCAGAATCAGATCTGTAAAAGGTCACCAGGTGCTCAGGGGGTAAATCTATTCGAATATCTCTTACATTCAACTCCTTCCTCTAGAAAATCACTCTTCCTTCTAATTGTCAGCCAATTCCACCCCTAATCTATCAAATCTAGTTCCTTGCATTCTCGGGAGAATTAAAATGGAAAATCAGATCGATCCCCATAGTCAGACCATTTTAATGGCAAAAGATGTCTCCAGATCTCCCCCACCAAACTTAGATATAAAAATTGACTCTCCTTCTGTATTTGGCATGTAGGAAATACCAAGAAATCGATGAAGAACTCACACTTCCAAGAGTTTTCAGTAAAAATGGGGGGAAAATCAGATTTAGACACACAGCTGTCGTTGATCTTTACTTTGAATTTGGGCCGTCCACGTGGAAGATTCAATTTTAAAAATGGGCATGTGGGTTCCTTTTTCCTTTTACAACTTTTGGAAAAATGTAAAATTTTCACATTTTCCTTCGCGCCTCCGCCCTTGAGAAATGAACATGACATGTGTTTTAAGGTGGGTCCCAAAGGAACCATTGCAAAATTTTGCCATTTCACCTATTTTCTGGAAAAGGGAAAATTTTCCAAGTTTTTCCCACAGCTCTGCCCTTGAAAAATGGGCTTGACACGTGTCCCAATGTGGGTCCCATCAGAACCACGCTTCCTTTTCCACTTTTAACTCTTTTCTCCTAAAAGGAAAATTTTCCAAATTTTCCCCCGAGGGTCCGCACCACTACCATTGACTTTGAAACAAACCTTGACTGATCCTTTGTTGGGCCTGTGGGCCATTTTTGATATTTTAACCCTTTTGATAATAAGAGGCAAAAATTCTAAGTTTCCCCCAATGGTCTGCTTCCCTGTCCGTTTTGACTTTTCAAACTTCCACGTGTCACAATGGCACACCTTGAGATGGTCCCCAAAATTTGAGACCTTGAAAGAGCATGGGCTCGCCACATGTCCATGGCCCAGAAAAATTTGTTTGAAGGCTTGAAGCTCAGCAGAAGGTGCCATGTGTTAGAGTCCGAGGTAATCTCCTTTGGTCGTTGAAAAGTCCAAGCAAATTGCAAAGTGAGCGGAGGCCTCAAAGTGTCCTCTTGGTGCTTCTTTAAAATGAAACTCAAGGACCGGTCCTCAAACATGCACAGTTTTCCACATGTCCTAGGCCCCTTAAAAACTTTTTTTTAAAAAAAATACTAAGTATAGGAAAACCCAACGGAAGTCTTCACGTGTCTTCATGGCACAATTTCAAAATGGTGCCCAAAGAGGAGACCCTGAATGAGCACGGGCTCTGCCTCGTGTCTCTTTTCCACCAAACTATACCAGCAACATAAAAATTTGTCTAAGTTTGGGCAATAGCAATGAAAACCTCCATGTGTCCTCCCAGCACAACTTCAAGTCCAAACCAAAAAGTGAACTTTCAAATGAGCGTCGTTCCTCCACGTAGATGAGTTTTCAAGTTGAGGTGATTTATAAAGTTATGAAGTACCCCATCGAGCTGTATCCAACCAAAAGAGGCCACATTCCCTATCGATGCTAGGATGTAAATTTGACTGGGAGAAATGCCTATCAAACCATAAAATGTAGAAAAAACGATCATTTGATGCCTGGAGATGAATTTTTTCCCAAGGACCAAGGATTCTTTGAGAAATGTTACAAGGATCAAATACATTCTTTAGAGCTACATCCATTCATTTTTCTTCAAGTATCCAGGATGAAAACAATAGGACAACAATTACTTCAACTGTGGAAAATGGAAAGAACAGGAAAGCCCAAGTTTTTAGACACCCAAATTGCAGGCTCTTTTGGACAGGAACAAAACGAGGAAACCCTATGGATCCATAAGTGATTCATTAGCCCAAGGAAAGGATTAATTACGGAAACAAAATGGAAGATAGTAGACATTACAAGCACAACACATGGAGATTAAAATGTGATAGAGGCCACGAATTGAAATATTTTAATGGAAAATGGGGTGAGACAAATCTAAGCACCAACATCAGATCCAGCTCAGGGATGGGCACATCCCTGTGAGTGCCACAAGAACAAAGGTAGACCAAGTGCCAAAAATATCCATTAGCGAAAGGAGTTAGCTTGTAGAGAAAAGAAACAAAGCCATCTCCCAAAAGTTAAATAGAGAAACCAACAAAAATAGGTCACCAAGGACCAGAACCGAGCAAAAAATACAAAAGACAAGGAACAAACAACCAACTATACACTGTACAAAATATTTTTTACCTTGATTCTAGGGAATCAATCCAAGAAATGCTTCAAATGCCTACCATTAATAGGTAACTCAAGCAATTCACCATCCAAATCCTTCAAGAAGAAGGTATGTTCACCAATCCTAATATCAATGGAGTAAGGGCCCATCCATAATGAGTCAAATTTTCCATGCTTTCCCTTATCTTCATGCCTAGTATCCCATAGTAGCACAAGATCTCCAACATTGAAAGCTCTGGGAGTAACCTTCTTGTCAAATAACTTCTTCATCTTTTCTCTGAACTTTACATGCCTCTGTGGGATGCCCTCCTTTCTTCATCAAGTTCAACAATCTAGTTAATGCGAGCATCATAAGGACTTACTTCTTGATCCTCCAGTTGTTGAATGAACTGATATGAGGATAATTACATATGCAAGGGGCAAGCAGGGCCTGAGTTCCATACACCAACTCAAATGGACTCTTTCTAGTGGCTCTTTTAACAGTGATTCTATCAGCCCAAACAACAAACTTCAACTATTCACCCCATTTTCTCTTGTTCAGCTCCAAGGTTCTTCTGATAATCTTTAGCAAGTTTTTATTACTAGACTCAGTTGTCCATTTCCTTGGGGATTGTAATTAGAGGCATATGTCAAGTTGATCCCATACTCTTTACACATTGCCACCAGAGGTTTAGCCCTGAAACTCATGGCATTATCAGCTACAATTTTGACTGGCACTCCAAACCTGCAAATGATGTGGTTCAGCACAAAATCCATGACAATTTGGTGTGTTTCCTTCTTGGTGGGGATTTCCTCCACCCATTTAGTAAAGTAATTAGTGGCTACAAGAATCCACTTATGGCCAACACTTGAAGGGTCTGAAATCTCACCAATGAAATCCATTCCCCATTGCTTGAATGGGGCTTCAATTGATACAGGCTACAAAGGAAGGGAGCCTGAAGCTTTCAGTATTCCAGAGAAGCACTAGTAAAACTCTCACATCTTCTAACCAAAAGGTTGTATCCTTGAAAAGAGTTGGCCACCAATAACCAGCCCTCAGGATCTTGTGTGCTGTGACCCTTCCAGCAAAATGCCCCCCACAAACTCCTCCATGGAGATCAACAATTATCTTGGGGGCTTCATCTTCAGTAATGCACCTTAATAGGACTCCCTCAGGGTTCTTCCAAGCTAACCCATAATCAGTAATGACATATTTCTGGGAGGCCAACTTAAGAGCTCTTTTCTATTTCTTACTTAAATACTCAGGGTAGTATAAGTGTCTGAGATAAAAAATCACATCCTTGTACCACTCAGAACTCATCAACCTTTCAAAAACACCTACCCTTTCTTCTCCTACCTCATTTACCTCAATAGTTTGCAAGTTGCTTTCAGCCATAAGCTTAGCCAAGCCCAAACCTCTCACCAACTTTGTGGTTTGGATATCCATATCATATTCTTGCAACTTGTTCACCCACCTGCACCTTTTTCTTGAGACCTCCATCTCTGACAAGATGTCTTTCACCATGGTGTGGGGAACATAAGCAACAATTTAGAACTTAGAATGTAAGGCCTAAAAACCTTTGTTGCTTTTACTAAGGAAAATGCTTGCTTCTCCATAATAGTGTATTTCAGCTCAGCCCCCTGCAAGGCCTTACTGAAAAAGGAAATTGGCCTTTCAGCCCCTTCATCATCTTTCTGCAATAGGAAAAATGCAATAGTGTTCTCAGAAGCAAAAGAAAATAGTTGGAAAGGCTTCTTATAGTCTGGAGCTGCTAAAACAGGGGCATGTTTTAATGCCTCCTTGATCCCATTGAAATATTGGATGGTAGTCTCTTCCCATTTGATGACTTGGTCCTTCTTTAGCATGGAAGTGATTGGAATGGTCAACTCAACAAAGTTTGATATGAATCTCCTGATGAAGTTTTATCTTCCCAAAGAAAGACTGAATGCCTTTCTTGGTTCTTGGAATTGGGACCTTGCTGATGGCCTCTACCCTTTCTGGATCAATCATCACCCCTTCTTGTGACACAATGTGACCAAGCAACCTTGCCTTCTGCACTCCAAAATGGCACTTCTTTGGATTGAGTGAAATGCCATATTCTCTACATCTTATCAACATCTTCTCCAAGTGCAGCAAGTGATCACTTCTCTTCCTGGAAAATATAGTTACATCATCTTGATAAACTGTAATAAACTCATTGATGTAACCAACAAAAGAAACATCCATTTCTCTTTGAAAGGTGGCTCCAGCATTCATCAAACCGAAGGGCATCCTAACATACACATACGTCCCCCAAGGAGTAGTAAAGGTTGTCTTGATCCTTTCTGATTCCTTCACCACAACTTGGTTATAACCAGAGAAACCATCTAGGGTGGAGAGAAATTCAGAACCAGTCACTAATTGCAACATGTTTTCCATATTTGGTAAAGGATAATTATCCTTCATAGATGCTCTGTTTAGATTCCTGAAATCTACACACAGCCTGATATCACCATTCTTCTTTCTTACTGGTACTAGGTTTACAACCCAAGAAGAATACCTTGTGGGCTGAATAATCCCTCCATCTCTTAGCTTCTTCAGTTCCTCTTGCATTTTAAGAGATAAGAGTGGATTGATTGGCCTTTGTTTCTTCTTGAATGGATTTGCATTAGACTCCAAGGGAATCTCATGTTGAAACAGGTCCTCTCTGTATGCTTTTAGTTCAGAATAGGTCCATGCCATGCAATCCTGATACTTTTTCAACAATTGGATGTATGATTGCTTCTCCTCCCTGCTGAGATTGCTGCCTAACCAAATTTTCCTTGGTTTCTCCTTTGTGCCAAGGTCATGCTCCTCAATATCCCTTGAGGCTGTCATGCTTCTGTTAATAATGCGATCAACATTATCAAAGTTAGACTCAAGAGCAACCAGCCCTCTTAGGAATGGTATTAGTCTTTAGTTGGATGATGCCTTTGCCAAACAAGGTTTCTTTACCCTCTGCTACGCACACCATTGGCTCCCAATCAATATTCTGATCAGCAAAACTCCTCTTTGTTCTACAAAATCTTTTGACCTGAGCATCATCATCAAAAACCTACCAATGCTTAATATTGTCAGGTACAGATGGCCTAGTTAGCACTTCAACATCATACTCACAATATGGGGACATTGCACAATTATCAAACTGAGATCCTAGTACTACAAGTTTTTCTACCAAATCATTGAATTTCCTATCATGATGCACAATGTTGAATGAATCAAACATCTCAATGAAATCCCAAACTGCATGCTTGTATTGTTTCATTCACTGATTTTTTGTGGCATACAATTTTCTGACTTGCTTTACAATTAATTCTGAGTCTCCTTTGAAAATGATGTCCTTGACACCATATTTCCAAGCAATTCTTAAACCCAACAACAGTGCCTCATACTCAACAATGTTGTTAGTGCACTCAAAGTTGAGTTTGAAAGAAAAAACAAATTTTTCCTGACCTGGAGAAAGTAGAACAACACCAACACCATTCCCAAACTTGGAGCAAGCTCCATCAAACAATAGAGTCCAAGGAGAGACCGCTTGTTCAAGACACTTGCATTCCTCAATCTTGTGCTCCTTTCCATCAGCAAATCCTACAAAGTTATCAGCATCAACATTTGTGTACAATACTTCATAGGATGCATTGTTGGGATCTTCAATAAGGTGCAACATCTTCTTTTCCCCATACAACTTGACAAGGCTGCCCTCAATTGGGATGGTGGCATAGGACATATCCATTTGAACACTCCCACCAACACTTGTAGCCCACTTTCTAGATAACAACATACCCCACTTGGCTGGGCAGTCAACAATAACTACATCAAGTTTCAAATTCCTACCTAGATAGGCTGCAAGTTGCACCACCAGACCCTTCACACACCCCACCACTGGCACCTCTCTGGAATCCATAGTAGTGCACTTCCCATATGCAACTGTTACTTTGATATTTAGTTCATTCATAACTTCCAGAGGCATAACATTGCATGATGCCCCTGAATCAAACATACAGTTGTGCAACAATCTATCCTTAATGATCAGGGTAGTGAAGAATGGATCCACATTCAGCTGAGAATCTACCAAGGATGTTCCCAAATAAACCTCAGGTGGTTCATCTAGATCTTCTGATGCTGGTGGTGCCTCTAATTCTTCAATGACTGGTGGAGTCTCCACAATGTTTATATTTTTTCCTGGGGCAGTCTTCCCCTCTTTCAATCCCAAGTATTCAAATGCTCTTTTCTTGTGCTCAGGAATCCTAAGCAACTCAACAATTGGAACAAAAACTTTGATTTGACTTAAAACTTGGGCAATGTCATATGGGACATTCTTTGGCAAGGCAACATTGGATGGCAAGGTAGTATTGGAAGGAAAGCTAACACACTCACTAGGTGGTACAGGATTTTTGACAGCTTGGGCATGAGGAGGGGTATAATTTTTGTTTAGAACTGTAGGGCTTTTGGCAGATGCATCTTTCTTAGGAGCCTCTTTAGGAATGTTTGAAAGTAAGGGAGATTTTGGCTTGGCTTGAGGCCCTGTCCCTTTGACAACCTTACTTCTTGTGTTATATTCCTTCTCTTGAGCAACAACAACATTCATCAGTAACTGTCTATCTTCCTCAGATGGGATTCCTCCATCATACTTCTTTATCATTAAAGCCCTTAAATATTCAAAGTCATTATTGGGAAATTCAAAATATTGTATAGTATCTACTTCTAAAGTATGAGAGGGAGGAAGAATAGGTACCCTATGAATGCAGTCCCAAAAAGTGGCAGCAGTTCTAGGAACTTATCACCTCAGTTGAAGTTGCCCCTTGTTGTGAGCTCGTGGAGCAACCCATCATGTAGACATCATCATCATTATCATCATCAGCTTCTTCTTTGTTCTTGTTGATCTTCTTCACAAGGAGCATGGGGCATGAAACATTTGTCACACCAATCACTGACATCAGTCTCTTCCACAACATCAACTCTGGCAGCCAAAGGATCAGGCACCATTCTGTTTTCCCTAGCTTGGGGCTGCCTATTTCCAAATCCAACATAGGTCCCTTGCCTCTATCATCAGATATTTGGTGATTTGTAAACCTGTCTTGGCCTTGTTGCTTGTGTTGACCTTGTGAACTCTGACCCAATCCCCTTTTCTACCTAGGCTAGTTTGTATGATATTTCTTTGACAACCCCTACCAAAGTTTTCACAACTTCCTCCAAATCAGTAGCCTTACTTGTCTTGAGGTTTTTCTGGGTTAATTAGCTTTACACCCTCCCTTTTTGGAGGCTTTCCAATTGCCTTAATATTGTTCTCTATTTGCAGAGCCATGGTGAAGGCCTGCCTCAAATTAGTAGGGTTTTTGTCCCTCAAGTAGTAAGCAACTTTTTTATCAAATGCATCTGAATATTTGATCAAACATGATTCATCACATGGCCTTATCCTAACAGGAAATATCCTCAAGGTCTTATTAAACCTTGTGTTGAAATCATGTACTGACTCATTAGGATTCTTCTTGATGTTTTCAAATTCTGATAGAAGAAACCTAGGGTCTAGTTCTATCACCATACTGCAATCTAAATGCATTGTTCATCTCAGTCCAAGAATCAATAGAGTTATCTGGAAAAGCCTTATACTGGTCCCTTGCATCCTCTTCCAAAGTATGGATAAATAACTTGATATATACATCTTCATGTTCAATCTCAAAGTCTTCCATCATATTGATAAAAAGATTTAGATGTTGATCACCAGTTATAGCGTTGTTTCCTTGGAACTTTGGTAGTATGTTCCTTACATCTTGAGGAACTGCATTTGGATAACCAGCCATCCCTACAAAATTTATAGGTCCAAAGGTATTTACAAAAATGGAGGTCTGGGTGGGGGAAAGGCCATGTTGTTTTGAGGAGGTGACCCTGGAGGGGTGACAAATTGATAAGGGGCAAAGGGTCTTTGAAACACAGGGGTATAACTTTCAAAATGGATATCCCCTAAAGGCCTTGTTTCTTGGAAATCCCTATCAACTTATGAAAAGATAGGGGCAGAATGAGAAGAAAACTTTTCAAAATCAAATGAAGGCCCCTCTCCAGTTGGAGAATTCAATTCCACAAAGAGGCTACCTAATTCAGAAGCACTTGAATAGTAGTCTTCAATGATAGGCCATGATCACTTTCATCAATGGAGATCCCTTTTCTTGTCTACTGATCTCCAACAACTCTCCAGGATTTTCTTCCTTCTGATTTTGCTTTTCCTAGCTCTGGAAATAATGTCCTAGTAGGATCCCTAGCAAAGAAAGACCTTCTTCCTTCCAGCTTTGCAAAGGTTAGTAACAAAACTCACTTGACAGAGGTTAAGACACTGGTATTCATTAAGAATCAGATCAACAGGGAGTCGCCACCAAGGATTTCCACCTTAGTTGTGCAAATGCACTAAATATGATCTGTCAAATGTTTGTCAACACTAGAAACTGGACAAGGAAAGATTCTGACTCTTCTTTACTCAGATTTATCAATGAAACTTAGTGCAATAACTGTAGAAAATGGAAATATTGCACATAGCATTTGTAACTTTGAAACTTCTTATAGGCCTAAACACAGGATGATGCCTGAAAAAGATGTATTAGCACTTTGAGCATACAAGAAGTGTTTACCAGGGTCTGAATATGAACTGCAATCACTATGTCCCTAGAAACGGTGCAAGAAGCGTGTTGTTGACGGGCTAAATAGATATGAATTGGCAGTGAATCAGCAAATTAGTCTCAGTAACTCAAATTAGTTCCCCAACAATGGCGCCAGAAGTGTGTTGGTACCCAAAATTAATCTCCTTCAAAGGCCGAGCAACATCATGGATTTAACAAGACACTCAGAGGAAGATAGATGATTATGTATGTCATTTTGTAGCCGGGGAAAGTAGTCTATCTGACTTTTTAGCACTCAGGCTTTGAAAGGAGTGGGTAGCACCTTAAAAGGATGTGATCAGATCCTAACTATTTTAGGTTGTGCCTTTCAACCAAGGTAAGAGAACCTATTTTGTAACCTCTATTATTGAAGAATGCTGGTAAATCCTTCTTTTGCACAAATTTTATAGAGAAGACCTTGGGAAAATATGATCAACACACCAAATCTGACTCTCACAAGTTGTCACTTCCAGATTATGGAGATATTTTCAAAACAAGGCAAAGGTTACTAAAGACATTTGGAAACCTGATTGTTTCTGCATGCTTTGGTAATAGAGACTATGCATTTGTATACACACAGGACAAACATGGGTAGTACGGGTAAGATTGGATGTTTTTAAATAGATTTTGGTGGGAGGTGAGGTAGGATGAACTTGATTCACCAGATCCTTGAGAGATTTTACAAAATGGAAAACTAAACCAACAGAATGCCACAGAGCAGCTAAAATGTTTCTTTAACCAGAATATGTGCTTCAATGGAGGCCCAGATTAGCACTTTTTCATACAATCTATGAGATTCTAACATGAAGGCTCGAGTTGGAAAACCCAACAAAGCATCAAGATCTGAGCCCAATCACGCCTGAGGTACACCCAGAGGCTTACAGACAATCTCTGTCAACAGATGAAAGAAAAGTGATTTTAAATCATTTATTTCACTCCCAGATGAAAGCTCTTCTGAGAAATGAAATTACAGATGCCACTAAACTGTCACAAGGATTGAGACCTGTGTGATTGAGACATATTTTGATACAAGATTGCAACAGGAACAAGAAAAACTATTTGCAGACATTCAGAAATAAAACAAACACATTTTGCATAAGATTAACACAGAATAACTCGAGTTTGATTAAATTTATCAGCAGGGGAAAGTTTCTAGAACAATCTCAGAGCTTGTCAATGGTTGTACACTCACAACCACCTTGACACAATCAAATTCAATACAAAAGAGATATACAGGCTTCTCAAATAGTCCTCTATTTTCAAAAAAAGATGGGCTCTATCAAGCTTTTTTTTGCTTGCGATTAGAAAAATCAGTCCTGGGGCACCCCTAACACTCCAACCATTTCATGGAAAAACTCATGCAATTTATAACATTTTCCAAATATCTCTTACATTCAACTCCTTCCTCTGATTTTTCCCCCCATGCCAAAAATTTTGCAACCCAAACATTGAGTGCACCAGTGCTTGCCATGATTACGATCGTGATTCCCAGAATCAGATCTGCAAAAGGTCACCAGGTGCTCAGGGGGCAGATCTCTTCGAATATCTCCCGCATTCAACTCCTTCCTCTAGAAAATCACTCTTCCTTCTATTTCGCCAACCACTTCCGCCCCTAATCTGTCAAATCTGGTTCCTTGCATGCTCAGGAGAATAAAAATGAAATCAGATCGAGCCCAATAGCCAGATCATTTTAATGGTGATAGACGTCTCCAGATCTCCCCCACCAAACTTAGATATCAAAATTAACTCCCTTCTCTGTTTGGCATGTAGGAAATACCAAG
Organism: Taxus chinensis; assembly: GCA_019776745.2. NCBI lineage: Eukaryota > Viridiplantae > Streptophyta > Pinopsida > Cupressales > Taxaceae > Taxus > Taxus chinensis. Next base: position 893,953,188 of record CM034147.1, on the reverse strand, counting down.
AAATCATGAAGACTCACACTTCCAGGAGCTTTTCAGTAAAAATGGGGGAAAATCAGATTCAGACACACAACTATCGTTGATCTTTACTTTGAATTTGGGTCGTCCACGTGGAAGATTCAATTTAGAAATGGGCCTGGGGGTTCCTTTTGACTTTTTACAACTTTTGGAAAAATGTAAAATTTTCACATTTTGCTCCACGCCTCCGCCCTTGAGAAATGAGCCTGACACGTGTCCTAAGGTGGGTCCCAAAGGAACCGTGGCCAAATTCTCCATTTCACCTCTTTTTGGAAAAGGGAAAATTTTCCAAGTTTTCCCTACAGCTCCGCCCTTGAAAAATGGGCCTGACACATGTCCCAATGTGGGTCCCATCGGAACCGCACTTCCCCTTTTTACTTTTAACTCTTTTCTCCTAAAAGGAAAATTTTCCAAATTTTCCTCTGAGGGTCCACACCTCCGCCGTTGACTTTGAAACAAACCTTGACTGATCCTTTGTTGGGCCTGTGGGCCACCCATTTTTGATATTTTAACCCTTTTGAGAATAAGAGGCAAAAATTCTAAGTTGCCCCCGATGGTCCGCTTCCCCACCCCTTTTGAATTTTCAAACTGCCACGCGTCACAATGGCACACCTTGAGATGGTCCCAAAAATTTGAGACCCTGAAAGAGCACAGGCTCACCACATGTCATGGCCCAACAAAATTTATTTGAAGGCTTAAAGCTCAGCGGAAGGTGCCATGTGTCAGAGTTCGAGGAAATCTCCTTTGGCCATTGAAAAGTCCAAGCAAAATGCAAAGTGAGCGGAGGCCTCCAAGTGTCCTCTTGGTGCTTCTTTAAAATGAAACTCAAGGGCCAGTCCTTCAAACATGTACGGTTTCTCCACATGTCCCAGGCCCCTTAAAAAATTTTTTGAAAAATACTAAGTATGGGAAGACCCAGCGGAAGCCTCCACGTGTCTTCATGGCACAATTTCAAAATGGTGCCCAAAGCGGAGACCCTGAATGAGTGCGGGCTCGCCATGTGTCCATATCACTGCCAAACTGTATTAGCTACATAAAAATTTGTCTAAGTCCAGGAAAAGCAGCGGAAACCTCCACGTGTCCTCCCCATGCTACTCTAAGGCCAAACCAAAAATTAGATCTTCAAATGAGTGTTGTTCCTCCACGTGGACCAAATCTTTAAGTTGAGGCAATTCATAAAATTTCTGAAGTACCCCTGCCGAGCCACATCCAACCAAAAGAGGCCACATTTCCCTTGATGCAAGGATGCAAATTTGACCAGGAGAAATGCCCGTCAAACCGTAAAATGCAAAAAAATGACCATTTGAGCCCAGAGATGAAATTTTTGTCCAAGGAAAGAGGATTTAGAAATGTTACAAGGCTCAAATGCGTTCCTCAAAGCTACATCCATTTATTTTCCTTCAAATATTTAGGGTAAAAATTACAAGGACAACAAATCTCAACTGTGGAAAATGGAAAGAATGGGAAAGCCCAAGTTTTTAGATGAACAGAGAAACGAGGAGACAAATATGGGCCCATGCTCATACGTGATCATCGGCCCAAGGAAAGATTAATTATGGCAACAAAAGGAAGGAAGATACCTTTCGGGCACAACACAGGGGGATAAAATGTGACAGATGTCGTAAATCAATGGATTTTCAAAGGCAAAAAGGGGCGAGACTATTTTAAGCACCAACACTACATATTTATGAGATTAATGTTTATTCACTTGTAACCAAATGGTGAAATGATTGAAGTGGCTTCTTGAGGCCCCTTTACATATTTATAAATTATAGACCAGTTAATAATTCATTTCTTCTAAACCTATGCAAACCAATTCTGTTGACACCTAATGAATTATCAATTCCATTTAAAAATTGTTGAATTTTTTTGATAGAGTGTAGGGTACTACCAAATATCCCAAAACACATGTTCCCTTTTTGCATATACTTCATCAAGGTTTACAAATTTTCTCTTGTTTTTTAGATCTAGTTGTTGTTGAGTGAAATACCATATTTTCTCTAGTTTCCATTACCATAGGTTGTTTAAACGTGTATTTTAGTTTTGTAAATGTGCTCAGGATGTTCGATAAAGGATTCACAAAATATTTCCATCCTTATGTTCTTAAATTTTTAGTTAGTAACTTGTGCTTTTGGGGATCTTAACCTAAGTGATCTCCAAAATTAAAAAAAAAATCATATATTTCATTTTTAAATTATCCTTCAATTATGAAAAGATAGAAATAATTATACTTTTTATGTTTCTAATAGATTATGTTATTTTTGATGTCATCCTCCTTATTCAAGTGCAAAAGGAGACAATTCATTTAGAGGTTACCTAACTCAAGTAATTAATTTCTAGATCATTGGTGTGGTGTCCATTGTGTGGTTAGTAGAGTCTTTTCAGAACTGTCTCACCATTATTCTTGGCCTCAAGGTCGTGGCTTTGGACCATGAGGGAGGAATCACTCTCACAACAATAATTACTTTTTAAAACCCCACTAGTTGTTTGACACCCTATTTGTTGTTTAACACACTTGCAAGGGAAGTTTCCTCACTTTGAACATGCCATTGCAATTTCTAGGAAAGGTGTTGAAGAAGAAAAATAGAAAGAAAATAAGAATGGCAGTCGTAACATAATCCTTAATGCTATAAAATCCTTGCACTACTAGTGGTTAGGGGGGTTGTAGTGATAAACCAAATTCACATTGCTCCACTACGACCATCATTACATGTCGTGACTCTTGTTGCCTAATTATAGCTTTTTTAGTTGAATATACTTACTTTTGTAATTTCTTTAATATTTGAAGCGTGATTTAGTCCATTCACTTTTGGTATGATTAGTTTTTGTAGCTTTATGTTCATATATATAGAATAATATTTCAATAAAAATAAAATAAAAATAGATAAGAGTTCGAGGAAATTTGGACAAAATAAATACCCGTTAATCCTCCACACCAAACCGGAAAGAAGTACTGATAAAAATATAAAAGAATTCCTCAATTCAAAAAAAAGTTGATTACTATTTAAAAAATATATTTTTTAATTATATTATTACAATAAAGATTTAAACTTTATAAAATAAATAAAAGAAGAGCAAGAGTTCAAATGCAACAACACCTAGAGGTTAATATTAATTTCAATCCTACATCCCCATTTGTCCCTTTCATTTGGGACAAAATTTAGATTTAAAAAATGTAGAGTATAATAGTAGGTTTATGGATTTAAACTATTGTCGATTCCACTGATTTTGTACCCTCCCTATTTTTTTACTTAAGAAGTTGGATTGTTTGAGCTATACTCAAAGAGAATGGATTGTTAAGGGTGTTCACGGGAAAGAGCGTGTTGGACGAGTGCGATTCAAAAAAAGTATGCAATGAGGAGCATGGGTTACAGCCACCGTGCAGGAATAACATTGTGGATGGGTCTGCAGCAGTTTGGGATGCCTTGGGCGTACGCAAAGATCAACAGGGAGACGATCTCTCCATCACCTGGTCCATGGCTTAATCCTCCTTGGATTCCTTCCGACTTTCAACAATCCACTTTCATTAAATAAATAAAATCGAAAAAATAAAATGGATTTCCTTAGTAGTATTTTCTTCGTTATAAATGAATAATTTTTCAATAATGAAGGACTTTAAAGTACACATGGTTATCCTTTGGGAAAGCAGATAATTGTGTGTATTTTTGGGATGCTTGTCACTCAAAACATTTTTTAATGTAAACCCAAATAAATAAATAAAAGTAAATGGGTATATATTTCTAAAATTCTAGAACTTTCTTTTCGATTTGTTTAAGTAATTTCTAGGATCTTCTTATTTTTATTATTAATTTTTTAAAAATTTTTTTAATAAGGTGACGTGATTCATTTAACACACTATTAGGTTTTAAGTATTTGTTGGTAAGGTAGATATGTTTTGTGCTTCCCACTTTTATGCTTTTTTAGGCCATGTTCGCGCGAAGTGACACGTAGGTTATTATTTGGCCACGTATGGCATTGAATGTGATTCGCGCGAACACCATTTCGCGCAAAGGGCGTTCACCGCGAACACCCCTGTTTATATATTGGAGGCACTACAGAGGAATGCACTTCGGAGGAATTCACTTTTCCTCCGCTCGCCTTCTTTGCACGAAGATTACACACACCATACCAGACCAAGCCCACCGAGCAGACCGTGCCCAATGAGCCCATCGAGTAGACTAGCGTGGCCACTTATGAGCACTAGGTATGAAATAACATAGACCAGACCGAGCCCACTGAGCCCACGGAGCCCACAAGTGCAGACCGTGCCCAACGAGCCCACTAACATGGTCATTGACACCTAATGAGGCCATTGACGAGCACCAGATATGAAATAAGTTATTTTATTGGTGAAAATGGAGGATCCCATGGATTTGGGAGTAAAATAATTGAAACCCTAGCTCATTTTTTGTAAAACCCTAGCCAATTCGATATGTTTTTGTCTAATCGTTATTAACAGAACTCTGTTCATTTTTTTCTTTGATCTACCTCTACATTGAAACCCTAGCTCATTTGTCACATAACCCCATTTAAAATCTCCTGTATCATGACCAGGGTTCACAAATTTCAGTGTTAAGTGTCAATGCATGGTAATAATGGTGATGTGAAAACTGTTATTTGCAAGGACTACCTAACCACGTTGAAGTTGGTGGGATGTCATAACTTATCCAGCACCACACTAGAAAGTTGCTTGGGTTCTCAAGAGAGTGTATTTGTTGGTGGGCCCGGGGTGTCCACACCACAATTACATTCTTTTTATAGTACGACTAGCAATCGCACACGAGCGTGTGCGATGGGAACGCCGAAACGGATATCGGTAAAGAGCAAACTAAGAATTGTTACAAACCAAGAGAAGAAAAAAATAGAAAACAATGCGATAAAAAATGAGACCATTTGCGAGAATGTAAGGAGTAATGAAGAGTGGCAAAGAAGATAATATTATTTAGTATAACAAACTAAATATGTACATAGGTGTTTGATGCAGAAGAAGAAGGGGAGGGGAAGGCCCGGAAAAAGGTTAATAGGAAATGGCGAGATTGTTATTGTGCGGAGGATGTGACGGGGGCGGGGAGCTATAGACGGTGAAGGTTACAGGGGATGAATTAGGAGGAGGGGGACGGCGGAAGGGATTGGAGGTGAAGTTCTTCTTGTTTTCGGAATTGCAGGAGGGAGGCTGAAGAAATTCTTGAGTAATGGTCAAAGGAGAAAGCCGGGGAGATACGAATCTTATCCAAGGAGGGCACGCGCGAAAGAGTAGTAAAAGTAAGGCCTGGTCTCTCGGTGGATCCAATGTCTATGGTGGCATGACCGAGGGTGAGCCCTTGAGCTTTGTGAATCATTAATGCCCATGCCATTTTTAAAGGCAGTTGTGTACGAGAACCTCTCGAAATGGGGGGAATGGGGATGTGGGTGGGCTTTGATGGATTCCACGGTGGACCAGAATAGCGATCGAAGTCAAAAATAAAAAAAGAAGGAAAATAAGGTGGAGTAGAGGAAGGGGAATAAACAATGTCAACGATAGTGCCAGTTGCGCCATTAACAAGCCCGGTAGCAATCCACAAATTAGCAGTGAGCATGATTTTTTGGTCTTTGCAAAGGAGCACTATTTGTTCTAGCTGGTTGTCATCAGGATCATTGTAGTCAGTTCTTCTTGTATTCAAAGCAATGGACAAGGCAACTGGAGAATTGAGTTCCTTCAGCATTTGTAAATTGTGGTTTTTAACAAGAATATTTGTTGAGAAGAGGTGGGGGGCATTATGGAAGTATGAAAGTTCTTGTTGTGAGAGGCATGAGTCGGTGCGGGACATCAAAGTCTCCCAATCTAGAAGGGTGGCCACACCGTTTCGAATGTTGAGAAGCAAATTGCGAAAGGAAACTTGAGTCAGAGCAGAGCCTTGTTGTCGGAATATAGACGTTAACGAGATTGAATTAGGAAATTTGCGCCAAAGGGATCCACCGTAGGAATTACTACCATATAGTGGAATGTCCATAACGGGTGGAAGTTGACCAAGATCTCCAACAAGAATCATTGATCTATTTCCGAAGGGGGAAGTACGGAAGTGCAGGAAGGCCTCACGCAGGCGGAAGTCAATTTTTGCAAGAAGTTTAGGACCAATGAAGCTCATTTCATCAATCAAAATGTATGTGAAATGTTTTAAAGAGTCTTGAAAGGAGGCCAAAGCTTTCCCTTCAAGGGGTTTTAAATCTCGAATGGGAATTCGGAGGCTGGAATGAACGGTCGATGCGGAAATGTTAAAAGCGGCCACACCAGTAGGGGCAAGCAAAAGAAGGGGTGAAATGGCAGGGGCAGCGAGGGAGGAGAAGGTAGATCGGAGAGAGTGGATAAGGAATGACTTGCCTGTTCCTGCAGTTCCTTGAATAATGAGAAGAAGGGGTGGTAGGCTGTGTGTCGAGGAAAAGTGGTGGAGTATTGTAGTGAAGGCTCGTTGTTGGCTATCGGAAAAAGTTGACAAAGAAGGCAAACTAGATGGATTTGTATGGTCAGTGCAGTAATTCACCCTACCATTCTCGACAAAAGAGGGGGTGACGTCAACTAAGTGAACCGGAACGTTGTTTGAGGACCAATCATAGCAGGAGTCATATTCTCGGAGGCCAAGCATTTGCAGGTGGTCTAGACCTTCAAAATGTCCCGGATGGAGGCCTGCCAAAAGTTGCCATTCATAGATTCTCTCGCTTGTTTGCATTGGGTCTGTGTCAGATTCAGACGATTCATCTGGAGATGTATCAGGATCCGTGTCTGTTCTTCTAACATGCCATGGTTTGTATGAGCTTTTGAACAGGTGCCAATTGGAAGAAACAACATCTGGCGAGGAACCAACATCCGAAGGAATGTTCCGGAAAGGCTTGTACAGCAGGAGCTCAGACCAACAGAAAAGGTGGAAAGCCTCTGTATTAGCTGGTGGAATGATGGAAAACCTTGGGTACACGCGGACAATTGCTGGTGTAGTGCGATGTTTCCATTTCTCTTTTTTTCGGTATTTGCTGTAATTCCATTCTCGAGCAATTTGGATAAGGGAAAGGGATTCCATTGATGGTGGGCAGACAAGGTACGCATCAAGAAGCTGTGATGTATCTTGTTCCTGAGTAGCCGATGCAGAAAGGTGCCTAAGTATTTTTTTTCCCACATTTAAATAGACGGTTTGCCGGCTGGACACAACAAGAGGAAGTTTGAGAAGCAAGTGACAAGCTTCTTGTGCACTTATGTCATGTTCAACAACACTTTCAGTGAGCATCTTCCGTATTGCAAAAGACGAAGGGAAATCGGGGTTAGCATGCGAAAAAAGCCTAGACAACATTTGGTGGTATGTCTCAGAGCGTTGCTCTGCTTTAGAGGCATACTTTGCAATGTATTTAAGAACAGCGTGCCGAGATAGTACAGGCTGACAGTCAATGTTGGCTCTCCATATAGCTAGCATGGCTTTATTGTGAATGTTTAATCTGTCATCATTCCTGAAAGGAAGGTATTTAACGCTTTTGTTGGCATCCATGGTCAAGGAAGAAAAATCCTGTGTTTCCCAAGGAGCACTGTAACGGCATATAGTTCTGGAACCTTTTTTTCGAAGACATGTCTGCGTAGAACATTTGGTGTGGCACTGAACCCGGTTTATAAGTTCCTCGACATCATGCAGAGGGTTGGAAGCTAGAACCTCTGAAGAGGAAAGCAAGCAGGGATCATCCTCGAGAGATCTTTGAAAGAATGTAGGTCTACATGCAGGAGCTCTAGGGTTCCATGCAGAAACATATTGATCAAAGTATAGTCTTGTTGTTTCAACAGAAGCATTGTCATTCCAATCTATTGTGTCAACATTGGGGGCGCCTTCCAGCCAAAGGAAACCGTGAACATGTGCGGACCCTCTATGTTGCCATTCGTACCTAAAGGAAAAAGGCGGTTAGAAATAAAGAGAATCAATAGAGTGGCAAACGAACCATTTAATTTTGTTTACCTGTACCAGTAGTCCTTGGCTCCAAGGTGTTTTTGCAGGACCTCCTCGTGGAATATTGTGAACCTTTGGTGCAAGTAAGCAGAAACACGATGGGGGTGGGCGATAATGCTCTCTGTTCTAAATTTCTGCGCGGACCGACGATCAGGAGGCGGAACACCAGGCATACAGGTATGCAAATCAGGCCATTTAGTATCTGCAGCACTAAGAGTGAAGAAGAATGTAGGTGCACCCAATTGTTCAACCATGTCTGATATCTCTCCTCTGTATTTGGACCAAAAGGAGCATGTTCCGCGCAGGTTATTACCAAACCGCATCAAGGTATCTGGAAGCGAATATGCAGGGTCTTCAAGCAATTTTTTTCGGAGGTCAGCTATAGTTGGCGGTATGTCATTTTCTAGGTTTTGCTGCATGAAAACTGCTACTGTAGATTGGCTCCTATGCCGCATGATGAGGTTAAGCAAAAAATAGCGAAACCGGGGGTGGGAACCGAAGCGGTTATCGTGGAAATGGATTAAATGGAGGGCATATTCATGAAAAAGTACCTCTTTCATGCGAGGTTGTCTAAACATAGCCTTACCTTCAGGAAACAAAGTTGGGAATGCCATGGAAAAAAGACCCTCAGTGGTGTATTCATTTATGGGAGAAAGACTTATGTCTGGCCAAGGCATGGTGGAAGGCATGTTTTGATCATGGGAGAGAAGGAACTGTGAGATCTGCTCGTCTTCGGTGCCGAAGTTGTGGGCAGAAGGGACGAAAGAAGAAGAGTGGGCGTCAATTAAATTGCAGAGAGAAGGATCATCGCTGGAATCAGGTGCGACAGTGCCTGAAGAGGCGGGGATGTCCATCGGTATGGAGTTGAGGGAGGAGGAAATATTTGTTTGTTGTACGGGAAGAGCGTTGAGGGCTTCATTGTCAACAAGAACATCCTTGTAGTATGGGTCATGCAAAATTTTGTATTGAAGTGCCTGCCATACACGAGATCTACTAACGTAGAAATCGTATTTTGTTTGTTGGGAGCCTGCCTTTTGCACAAGAAGCAAATCCAAATCACCGAGACGTCGAGGGAGGTACTTTGCTATGGTAGAGATATCTTGGGGGAAGCTTATAGTGTGCCTAGAGTATTTGTATTGTCCACCACGTGCATGGGTTACTTGGAGAATTGGGTTAACTCTAGCAATCAACATTTCTTCAACTTGTGTCAAAGATTGTAGTACGGATGGCTGGACACCAGGGTCCATGTTGTTCCAAGAAGAAAATCGGTGTCCTTGTTTCTCAAGCCTGCACCTGGAGCAAAGGATAGATCCTGAACAACACTTAGTTAGAATGCCAGGGTAATTTTCCAAACAGATTGTGCATGTGCTTGCAGCGGAAAGGGAATCTATCCTTTTGTGGAAACGCCTTTGTGCATCTGCGAAGGAGGACGAAGAAGTGGCGGATGGCTCGGAAGGGAACATTCTAGCAGAACAAAACCCGTCAAGATTTTGGCATGTATTGGAAGCTGGGGAAGGTAGCACAAATGAATGCGAAGAGGTCGACAGAGCATCAACAGGATGGGAGAAACCAAAGGACATTGGAGAGTACATGGTTGATGGGGGGGAAGAGGAATGCGTCGATCGAGAAGGGAAGTGTTGTGTATCCTAGGGTACATGGGCCTCATAGAAGGGAAGGGTGGAAGTGTTGTGCGAAAGGAAAGGGCAATGTGGAGCGGATGGCGGGGAGAGAAAAACATTTGTGGCGTTGGATGAGGAGGCACCGTGAGAGCCAGAATGGGGCGATGGAAGGGCAGGTGTTGGGGGCCGGAACAGGGCGGGACGGGGGGAGAAAGATGTGCTATGTGTGTTTTTTCTAGCATGGTAACGCCGGCGCTGATCCGCATTTATTTTCTCTTTGTTTTTGGTGTAGATTTCTCTTCTTCGAGCTAATCGTTGCTCTGCAGACATGGGGAATCCTGCAACGCTTTGCAGCAAGAGAAAAAGTATGAGACAAGTAAAGGAAAAAGTGTGCATCTAGCCATACATGGAGTAAAACAAAAGAATACGAAAGTTGTTTTGCGCATGTATATTACAAGTAAAGGAACATAGCACCAACAAATCTCATTCAACGAAAGCTATGAATACAGGAAAGTGTTCGAAGGAAAGAACATGTCCATACAATATAAAAGACCATCACTAGTATTTATTTTTTAAAGGAAATGGCTTAGGAATTCCAATTATTGATATTCAAGAACATAGAGAGTGTGACAAAAATTACAAAACAAAACGTATATATATCGATATCCATTGAATCCGAGTTTACATAAGCAAAAGTAGAGCAAAAAGGAACAACTAGACATTCGTCTGTGCAAGAAAGAGTTATTGGAAAGGGTGCTAGCATATCAAGAGACCACGAGAGCTTTACAAGGGGGGAACACAAATGCAGTGAAGCCTGTACATTGTTACACAAACGTAATTCAGGGAAGGGAAGCCGCAGCTTCAAGTTTGTGCGACTTTATAATGACACATTTAAACTGCTTCTTCTCACGGTATGTTTCAAGTTTGATGGAAAGCGTAAATTGATATTCGTGGCCTATAACTTGGTCTACAATTTCAGTTGTAGCACCATCATCTATGCTCAAAAACTGCAAGTCTTCAGCTTTGACGCCCATTATATTTTCAGCAGTCTCATCAAATGCAGTTACGGATTGAAGTTCTCCTGTGCCATCTTTTAAAGTGACATGGAGTGCATACCTGTAGTCACATTTTTGGATAGGAATATTACATTTCCCACAAAACCAGGACCCGTTTTCTAGTTCTTGCACTTTCTTGCGACATTGTGTACCATTTTTCACTAAAGGGCATGCCAAGTAATAAAAATTGTCCAATGAAATGTCTGTGATTTTTGCTGTAATTGTAGCCCATTCATTTTTATCTGTGCTACCCATTTGCAGGACCTGAGCTATTGTTGCCGGAGAGGACAAGGCAGATGGAGGCCCTAGAACCCTGTTTGTGATAGATGGGGCGGGGACATTGAAAGCATCGGATGCAATCCATTCCTGTAGAGAGAGGCTTTCAGGAATCATTGGATTGACAAACCATTTTGTAGTGGATATAGTATCAAGAGATGTTCCATTGAAGCTGGAAACACGAGCTGTTTTAAGAGCAAGAATTGGTTTCTGTGGAATTGAAAGGAATTCTTCTAGCTCTTCTCCAAGTACAGTTGAATGTTGACCCCACAAAGTGATGGAAACACTAAATCTGGACATGTCTTCAACCTGCACAGTTCGCTTGAATGTTTCTGTCTGATCACGTCTGCGAATGGTGGATCGTGGAGAAATAACAAGAACAACACCAAGAATGTCAACAAAAGATCCGGCAGGTCTTCCAGGTATGTCTTTGATGGGGACAAAGTGGAAGTTGTGTAAAGGTATGATTTCATCGTTGACATGCAGAGGCCGGACAATAGATGCTGCTGAAAGGAAAATTTCGAGTTTGCTGTTCAGGTTGTTGAACTTTTCTTTTGCTTTTCCAATTCTTCCGTTAGAGATGGTGTACATTTTTTCGTTCTCTATCGTGCCATAGAACTTCTCCGCAATCTCATTGAAACAAGTGACACAGATTTCACCACCTCTGCTATCCACGAAGTCGAAACCAAAGAAACAACCATTGCCGTTATCATTACTATATGTCTGCATGGAGTTTTTCGCGACCGCTCTGCCCTCTATGGACCAAACACGCATGGTTGTGTTTAAGTCGTCTATGAAAATGGCCTTCGATGCTGATTTCGAGGAAGCATAAATATTTTGAGGCGGTGTTTGCGGAAACAAAGTTTTGGGCACACCCTCGGGGTGGTCGACACAGGCTTGTTTTCCCCGAACAACATGGCCAGGGATCCAGGAAGGAGAACCAATTTGCGGATAAGTTTCTTTCGCTATTTCCATATCGGTAATTAAAACGGTCCTGCACGCATGCAATGCAAGGAATAAAAAGGTTAGGAAACATTGTGTGAGATAGAAAAGACGAAAGGGAAGCCAAAATGTTGGCTACTTACATTTCATGGTCGACCATCCTGCAAACGGTTTTTTGCAGCTGAATTATTGTGCCTTCTTTCAACGTTTTGTCTGCAACTAGTTGTGAAAACTTGGAGGGCAACAATGCCTTCTGGATGTGAATACCATCGGAAAGGTCAACGCGATGCTGAGTGCCACTATTCAACAGAGACCACACAGGACAAATGTTGAGGAGCTGGAACGTGGAACTCGTCTCCGAGCAACCGGACATTAGGCACGTAATACCTCCTTCTGTTAAAGTTGTGTCCATGGTTGCAATGCAAAAAGTAGAGGAGAATGGATGCGCTGCACGACAAATGCAACGATCAACCAAGAACGTGAAAGAAAACACCAAAACAAACAACCAAACCGAATGCTACGCCCCCACCTAGAAAATCGAACCCGATATTTCGTTTTACTAGAAGCAAATGCGGAAGGGAAGCTTGAAGCGGAACAAAAGAATGATGCCAGCGTAAAGGATAGTAGCTTAGAGTTCACATAAAAAAGGTAAAATCTAATGCAATGTCACAAATCACAAAAGCCCTTTTTTTTTCTTTATTAAATTCCATTGTGGAAGGGAAGCCAGAAACGAATGTAAAGAACAATAACAGGCAAACAGGAAGTTGTGGTGAGCATGTATAATAAGTTTTTTAAAAAAGGAGGAAGAAACAAATTAATGAACGGTGAAGCAAACATGTTATTATTGAAAAAATCTAAAAACTGCGAACGGACACGCAGGCACACCAAAGGCAAAAGAGTTTGAAATAACAGATAGATGTGGAATTTTTTTTTGAACAGGGACAAATTTAATAGAGATATGCATTATATAAGTGTATTCTACAACTATCATTTAAGCACGGACGAAGAGTTTGCATAAGAAAATGTGTTCGGGAAATGATCAAGCGAAAAAAACTTATCATTTGTGAATGTGCCTAAATATAAATATTGTTATTGAATTTCACTACATAATAATTAAGAGATACTTATTATATAAAAAACGTAGATCATTATATTAAAAAACCTACCATAAGTCATTTTGAACTTTTGTTGAGATATTATTTTGTATTCATATTTAAAGCATGTAGCGTAAGGGCCATGGTTCAGTGATGGGCAAGTGGCTTACAGCTGGCAAATTTCTGATTTGAACCAGGTCGTTTGCTGATTTGGGAATGAATCCATTGAGTTTAGGAATAAGATTTGATTTTTTGATGGCTATTCCATATGAGAGTTTGTTCCGACTCTTACTGCACTCTTTTTGCATTTACTAATCACATTCACCAAGTATAATCACTCCACGCATAAAATTTCTATACCCTTTGACTTTAGTTTTATAATCCAGATTTAATACAAACATACAGTTTTTCTGGTAAACTGACCGTGCTAGTGTAGAAACTGCGCTAATGCTGAGAGTATTGGCCTTAAAATCTCCTTAGTGTCCCTCATTGTTTCCGATTAGTTATATTTTTTTTTCGATCATTATTGAAGAAAAACTACAGAGGAGGTGGGACAGTTCTGATTGCAGCCATGCTGAAACGAGAGCTATCCAACACTCTAAAAAATCTCAAGGCAAGTTAGCTTTTAAATTTTATTTTGATATCAAAGATTTATTTATTAAAATTTGCTTCCACGGAAATTGAAATTTGTGGGCCGTACTTAAAATAAGGTCCTTGAATATGTATTGACAAGTCATTCAAATTTCTTGAACTCCTTTGAAACATCAAAGAACCTTACCGTCTATTCTCCTCCATGCATTTGTTGAACACTTACTCTGAAATCAAAAGCCTTTTTCCTCTATCCTTGTCCTTGGCTTTGTTTAATTCTAGTCACTCAACTATCACGAACCTTCTCCCTCACCCCATCACCCTTCTATCCTCATATTTGGCATTGTTTAATTCTAGCATCTCAACTCTCACAACCCTTAACCCATCATCCTTTTCTTCTAATCTTATCCTCTTTTGCTTAATTCTGGTCTCTCAACTTTCACAACCCATTTTTGTCCCCCCTCATCACCGTCATTAACTTGCATAGTATTAAGGATGATAGCAAAATGGCATATAATACCCCACATAGAGTGTAAATCAAGTAGATCAAGTAATCAATCGCCATATAAAATATATACCAAATTTGAGGCATGCAGGCACAGTTACAAAACTTTATAAAGTCATAGGCGCACAAAAATGCAACAAAATAAACACTACGGCATAGCATGTAAAGAAACCCATGAGGAAAAGAGGTATCTATTGACATACATAATAATAAACATTAGATCATTCGCATGGCATAAAATATCATAAGGAAATGACGCATGTATACATATACATTGCAGGGTTTAACAAGCAAAAAGTTACAAGGTTATATCAAGATTGTAATTTTACATTGTAGTAAGTTTTCTAGCTTTTGATATAACAAGACAAGAATTGGTTAAATAAGTCATAGCATATGATTGGCGGAAGTCATGGCAAGATACGAATACCAGACCACCTAACAGCTTACAAGCGATAGAAGACACTTGACATGTGTTTGGTAAAAAAATTGATAACTGCATTATTTCCAATTGATATTCACTTCTATTAATGACTTCTCTCCTGCTAAGATTTACAAAATAATGAATTTGTGAAGCACTCCACTAGGTACAAGACACTAATCGTGCCTTACAGCTACCTATCAGAACCACCTGCCGTGGAAACCTTAGCACTATACCAATGCAATATCAGAAAGATTTCCATCTTTTTCTGTGACTGATCTAACAACATTCAGATGCCCTAAAAATCCATTTGATGCTATAAAACTGCATATAATGCCTTTACACAACCTCTAAGTTCCATAAAACATTTGATAAAAAAGAAAACCAGTTTAATAACCAGACATCCAAACATTTCCCGTTTTTCCCACAAAACGATGCACCAACGTCAAGGTTTTCCATAACAGATACTAAAAGCAATTCCTATGTTCAGGAGCTCCAATGTAAAACAAAAGCACACATTAAATCACTCCATAAGCTGAGTACAAAATTTTGAACCAAAAAGTTTTACCTGTATTTTTTCTAGATGATGCACCGGAATAAAGGTTTTCAAGAACAGATAGACTTACTATGGAATTGCTATGTTCAGGACCCCAACAAAGAAGAAAAGTACATACATTAATCACTTCAAAAGGCAAGCAGAAAATGATCCAATGCAATACTAAGTTGAACGCCACCCCAAACATCAGCAGCAACATCAAAAATATAAGTATTGAAGCCAGTATTGCACAAGCACTTTTAGACGTTGCTCTTCTAAACATGATTGAATTAACAGCAAATTCTTAAACACCATCAAATTAACCAAAAAAGCAGGTTCAACTTCTGACATTCAGCAGCTACAACAGCATCAGCTTCAGGTCAAATCTGGCACAACTAAAACCAGTGTTTCCACAACCTCAACTATCACAGCCCAGGACATGGTCCAAGGCAAGTTAGAAATACTCACTATTAGAACATTAATACTTATAACTATGATCAATAATAATTAAGATTTTGTAGATAAAAAGAAGTGGACAGTTCCTAACATCCATCCTAAATATGAATTTTCTTTTCGCCGCCACTAATATTAGATAATAACAGTGGAAACACCATCTCTAAAAAATCTATTAACCAAACACGAAGCTACTAGTTCTGTAGGTATCTTTACATTACTTTCAGCAGGCACAACAGCATCAGCTTCAGGTCAGAGTCCCTGCCCTCCATCTTGGCTAGCACAACTAAAAACCATTGTTTCCACGACCTCAACTATCACATCCCAGGGCATGGTACAGGGTAAGTTAGAAATACTCGCTATTAGAATATTAATACTTATAAATATGATCAACAGTAATTAAGATTCTGTAGAATAAAATAAGTGGATGGTTCCTTAATGTCCTAAGATGTCCATCCTACATATGAAATTTCTCTATGCCACCACTAATATTAAACAATAGCAGTGAAACAAACCATCTCTAAAAACTCTTAAGTCTGACCTTGAGAAAGTTAATCAACACTAACAATCCAACCAACACAATCTACTAGGTCATTTACAATACTTCCTATGCTTATAAGTTTTTTTTAAAGAACTAATACACAACAAATCACTTGAAGAGAAAAGCACAGAATGGTTAAATGCAATACCAAATACTCAATCGAGTTGAATACTACCCAAGCATCAACAGCATCATCGAAAAAACTGAAGTTCACACAAAACCCCTACCCGAATATGCTTGAGGCGATCATGGAGATACTCTCAAAAAGCTAAAACTTATTGTCCTTTGAGATTATCCAATCATTGAAATGACATGGCAAAGATTTTAAAGATAGAACCGCGTCACATTAAGATTATCTGATGGAAAGATAGCACAAGTTAAACCGACTTTAAATTCAAGGCTAAAAATTCAAAATAAAGTATGACCACAACAAGAATATTATGGCCATTTATATATGTTTTGTCAAGAAACTTTTTTATTATAATTGAGGTTCTTTTGTCTATCTCAAAAACAAACGAACTGTTACCCAAATCAAATTCAACAGACAAATATGCTTGCAAACCTTGGAGCTTTACTCCAATAAATAACTGATAAGAATATGTATATTTCGAGCACCAAATATTATAATTGACGAGAATCACCTAGATCACCAAAGCTTTAGATGCATTATAACACACAATTTCTGTCAAGAAATCTGGATTCAAAGAGCACAGCCGCTTTACTTTTTTTAGAGTGATATATGGTGACCCATTCAAATTCTACATGGGCCTCCGATTATTTTTAGTTTCAGTTAAACATTTTCATTTCATATTCTATCAAATATGGCAAGGTAAACAATCGCATTCACAACAAATACAACGCAAAAGGTTACACGCTGGAAAAACAAAGTACATGCTGTTAGATAAAACAAAGTAGTATATTGGAATTAATATTTACAGATCCAAAATATGGCTCATTGTTTCACGTTTACTTGCAGAAAAGTATTACAAAAAATCCTGTAGCTATATACAGTCTACAACTTCGTTTTCGTCTACAAGGTGTTTGGGGAGGAGGCTATCAAATGTTTTTTTTCTTTGTTTTTCTTGCTAGCACCAGCAATTTTCTTTGCAGCTTTGTTTTTTTTTTTTCCACTGTCTTGTTTCGCAACAGCAACACCCATTTTTCTTAATTTGTAGGAAGGTTCACACGCCATTGCAGCCTCCTTAGTATCGTAGACCAAGCCAAACCCTCGGGAATGAGGCCCAGCAGTTCGAAATTTGGACAAGTACAAAGGGCTATGTGGCAAAAGGCAAAGTCACTCTCTAACCAAATCAGCTATAACCGGTTTAGGCAGTTTTGGTTGCCTGCAGTGTAAAACGTTCACAACAAACTGAGTCCTCTTAAACTGTTCTTCTCTTTGCAAGTGCGGTGTCATAACAGTTACTCCAACCGGGGGAGAGATAATTGTATTTCTAGTCTTCATTCTTTTAAACTGAACAGGAAAACATCCAAACATTAGGGAAAGCAGTAGCCGAAGCAAAATGTACAATGAGTCGAAAGAGAAGGTTTCTTTCCAGGCAGGCAGCTTCAAAAACCTTCCTGTTGAACATTTTAATGCTCCGCAAGGGTTGCTTGCGGAACGCTTCAAAGTGGCTTCCCGGGGAGATAACTCCCTCCGCACACTAGGAATCATGCTAACAAGAAAGGCACGTGCTCCTATATGCCATTATTATACAGGGAAAATATAGTTTGCATCTTTCCAAAGCATAAGGAAGGAGGCACACAAAACGATTTCTGAAAGGTAAAGCCACTCAACCATAAAAACAAAAACACACATTGAAAGTTCCATGCGATACTATCACAAGCGAGCCAGATGTACACAACATGAAAATAGCAGTCAGAGATATGGAGCGCAAAAAAAAAACAGCAATATATACGCACACAAGGCAAAAAAAACCAAAGCTATTCATTCCAACAAACATGTTTACAATTTATTTTTAAAGTCCATGGCATGCTTAAATGAACAGTAAGCAAAGGGACAAAGCATTAGTAAAACAGAAGATGATTGCACCTTGCTTTCCTCCCGACAACCTTTTTTTCCCGCCGCTGATGAAAACCTTCAGAGTAAGTTGTTTTGCATGCAAACAAGGGTAAAAGACAGCCTGTATTTCAGCACCAATTTTCCTGTTTCAACCAGCAATAGAAAGGCAAAACGTAAGAAACAAAACAATATCCAAGGAATATAAATATAATAGGATTAGGCATGCCCAAACATCAAAGTCATGGATCAGGATAGCAGCAGCCCTTAACCTACTGGAGACAAAACAACAACGGTTGACCTTGTTTTTCATTTGGCGTAACAAAGGCAAAGGAAATAGATATATAGTTGAAAAAATTGATAGAATATTAATTTCAGAAGAATGGATCACAGCGGCAAAACAATTTCAACCCATTGTGAATGACACTACAATTTCAGTCCTCAGCATCAACACAATTCAGTCAACAACAATAAAAACAGTCCTCAGCATCAACACAATCGAGGCATTTTGGCCTTCCCTCTTATTGTGAAGTTGACATTTTTTTACAATGGGTTCATATTTCATTGCATAATCTGAAACTCGGCTAAGGAGCAACCATTTCCTACGAGAAATGACTCTTACTTATGAGACTAAGACTTGCACAGGTAAAGAAATGATTTGGTAAAAAGCACAAATGTTTTCAAATAAAGCCTGTGCAGCCCACCAGGCTCTGGCCTAGCAGTAAATGTGAGGGTCTTACGGCTATGATGACCCAGATTCCATAACCGATGGGTATCACTCAGATCTGATTTGTAGAAGTATCAGGTGATTAAGATAAAGTGTTTTACATTGTAATAAACCAGCAAATATGATTTTCATTCAAAACATGAGGTTCGAGAATCATAATCACAAAATTTCCCTTACCCGACTTGCACTTACCAGCTAGAATTGTGTCATGGGAAGATCAATCATGCCCAGAATTGCTCCAAAAGCAAATAGCAGCATATTATGACAAAAACACAGCGCATAAAGTCATGGGGCCTGATTTCTCAGTTGTGCCAACAGAGCATGTGGCACAAACCACAGTGAATCTCCATATCCTATATTACCAAAAAAAGGCTAGAAAATGGAGAAGGCAAGCAAAAGAAGATACAATACTGAAAAGAACAATGAGTATTACAGGTTTCAGTAAAAAGAAATGATTTGGTAAAAAGCACAAATGTTTTCAAATAAAGCCTACACGTTCAGCAATAAGACTTCAGTAATATTCTGTAACATCAGAGGAATAAGATTTCGCCTTGTGTCCTCGTAAGAACCTTTCCACTTTATTTTCCTAGTTAGGTGTCTGTTTCAATCTTTAATTTTCTCTAAGACTCCTCTCTCTCAAATTTCCCTCTTTCAACTTTATTCTGGGCTTCTGCTATTTGCATTAAATCATCTTGTTTGAGACCTTCAGGGTCATGTCTTGCCTTCTCATTTTCCACATCCATTAATCTTTTAATTCTAGAGATGTCATTGCGCTCCTACAGTATTTCTTATTTATGTTTTTCTCCATTACTTTTTGTACTGGATCCCAATCTAAATTTACTTGATGATGCTTACTGGCGAGTAACTTTTTGCAGAAGCAGTCTTTCCTACAGTTGTAGAGCTTGACAAAGAGGTGCATGGGAGTTGCGTAGCATCCATTTGTGATTTGACCCCACTACATCCCAGGAATTGTTTCAAGCTTTTTCTTCCCTTCCACTCAATAGAAAAATATATGTTAGCTAGTATACAGGTGTGATTTGCTCTCCACCTACAAAACACTGATTTTTTTTAGGTTCATAAATCAGAATGTACACAAGGAGATGTTATACTAGAACTGCACATTCAAACTTTATTGTTGCTTCCAAACAAGAAGCACCATGCATCTCAGAGAATGCTGCATCATCTGCTGAACATTTCTTCAGATGGAAATGCATTGTCTGAATGTTGCTCATCTGTATAAATTTAAGAAACCAACCAATACAGACTAAGACAGATGTACTAATTAAAGAGACAATAATGTTTGGAGTCTGGGAGCCAATCTTGTGCGTAAAAGCAGTTACGGAAAATCTCTGGCCATAAAATACCCATGAAGCCCCAATTACCATCACCGTTGCTGTAATGTGTGAGTGAGAGCCAATGACAAAAACACAGCGCATAAAGTCATGGGGCCTGATTTCTCAGTCGTGCCAACAGAAGGCACATTTTTAGTTGGTATAACACAATCATAGACAACCACACCTCCCTTTCCATCATTTCCCCAAATAAAATATGCAAGAACAGCTCAAAAACATTCTATTGCCTCTTTCCGACTTACACATAAAATATTATAAAAAAAAAGATTGGGCATAATACGCACAGGTGAATCGAGTTGGGCATTTTTGAATATTTTACAGCAAAAAACCCTAGCTTTGTTGTTCATTACATTCTCCATGAGTTTGTGGATGATATGGGTGTGGATCTATGGCCAAAACCCTAAAGAAAGCTCGAGATATTGCACATTGGCTCATATTCAATTCCTAGTTTTTTCTCTTCAATCTGATTTCCAAAAAACCACAAAATACAACCAGTGATCTAATTTAACAACAAATAAAGAGAATGAAGGAAATACACGAGTGATGATGGAGGACATTCGGTTCCTGTTTCTTTCTCCTTCTCTTCTTTCTCTTCCCAAACGCCTCCTTTCTAGATTTAAGCAGACTTTCTTTGCAAATCAGTTCATGAACTAGCATACAGTGGCGACCGACTAAATGACATTTATCAACTCCGGGCAGCCATGCTTCAGCGTACACTGCCAAAATCCGTGCAGCAGATACTCCTTTGCGTATCAGGGTTTACAATCTCTGGGCAGGCATGGAGGCGTACAAAAAATACACCGAACCCTTACTGGCGCGCAGACGAAATTTAACGAGCAACAGTGCCTTCGCCTAAAACAATTTATGGTCTCTGTCCAGGCATGGAGGTGTACACCGCATGGAGGGCCAGATCGCATCCGTGATTGATGTCGTCCTGAACGACCTCATCTCGGCCGTCTCCTCTCTGACATGCGTCAGACAGCCCTCAGCTTGAACCCAGCTGAAGGAACGCCTTTCGGCGTAATAAAGGTACGTACCATGAATCCCACCGACCATGTGCAGATTACAATTGAAAAAGAAATGCACAGGTAATTTTGTTTTGTTTTGGCAGGGCATCACTTTCAAGGAGCAATGTCTACTGGCTACTCCGCGCATCTCTTCGAAATGGGAGAGGGAAATATAGAGACCATCGTGGTTGTGAGAGTCGCGCTGAGAAACAATAGATGCAGGGACAAACCAAAAGACAAAAGGATCCACGAAAGAGACTCTCCTCTCCGAACAAATAACTGCAAGTACCACTACAAATTACAACACTCAATTAGGGCAAACCCTAAACGTCTGTACGCGGAGAAGCCATTCTCTGTCTTCCCCGGTAAAGTAAACCGATGATTTTCTTTGGAACGCAACCCACACCGAAATCATTAATTTCAAGTCCAAGTACACGCCCTGGTAGATAAGCAACGAATACTTTTCTTAAAATACCCACTTCGCAGGTTCTTAAGAAACCGTGTGTGCTGCGTTCAAGGTCACGGCACCGCTAGGTTTTGGCTATTAAACCCGCTTTCGTTTCTCATATACTCATTCTTTCTTCTGCAATGGCAAACAACAATATCATTCTCATTTGCGCGCTCATAATTTTGTGTGCTGCAATCCCTTCACACTCGCAGGAGAATGGATGCGGCCAAGGCTGCGAAACTCTCAACGATTGCCCCGGCCAATTGATTTGCTCCAGCGGCAAATGCAATGACGATCCGGATGTGGGCACGCATATTTGTTCCAGCGGCGGAGGAGGCGGCAGCCCCAGCCCAGGCACGGGCAGTTGCATGCCGAGCGGACAGTTGAAAGGAACCGAACCACCTTCGGGTAATGCGTGCAACACCGACAACGGAGCGGAGTGCTGCACTGCCTCCGGGAGCTACGATATCTATGACTGCTCCCCCCCCGTTTCTTCTGCAACTCCTGCCACTCTTACGCTCAACGATTTCTCCCAGGGTGGAGACGGAGGCGGGGCTTCCAGCTGCGAAGAAAAGTTTTACGACAACAATGAGCTCGTGGTGGCGCTTTCCACAGGCTGGTTCGACAACCGAAACCGGTGCTCCAAGATGATTAAAATCAGCGGCAACGGGAAGAGCGTGACCGCGCGTGTGGTGGACGAGTGCGATTCCAGGCATGGATGCGATGAGGAGCACGCGTATCAGCCGCCATGTCATAATAATATCGTGGATGCCTCTGCGCGGGTGTGGAATGCTTGGGGTGTGCCCCAAGATCAGCAAGGAGATCTCTCCATCACCTGGTCGCCCGCTTGATTTCGACTCATTAAATCTTAGCCCACGCACGTATTACATAAACTAATAACTGTCAGCCTGTAATATTGTTTGAGAGGTCAACTATTAATTAAGCAGCTGATATAAAGACATAATTCATAGTATAATAAAATAGCTACTATGCTGTTTCCCATGTTATTCCATTGCCCTCGTCTTATGTTAGAGTTTTGTAATTCTGTATTCCTTGTGTATTTTATCTGGAATATTGCGAACACATATATGGAATTGGAGAGATAAGAGCATAGATTTGGTCGGAGACCGCACAAATGGAGTGTCCTATAGAATCTATATAACTATTCAAACCTTTGCATGTACAATATTCGTTGGGAGAGCCATATACCATACAGCAAGAATTTTATATAAATAAAAGTTGATAGGATTATACAACACCAATTTCAAATAAAAAATGTTTGTGCCTAAATTTGTAAAATTTAACAATTATGGTCTATATAAATATAAAGATTATTGGACGTTAGAAGTTCATAGTATTTTAGATTTTATGTTTATTATATTGATTAATAATTTTATTAATTTATTTTAAAATTATCATTAACAATGACAAATAGCATCAATAAACATTTGTTTACTAAAAAGTGAATGGTCATGATGTTACAATTTAATTTTTAATAAATAAACATATGTACATAAAGTATTTAAAAAAAGAAGAAAACCCAATAGTCCAACCCCAATCTTAACTGTATACACCCCTTGTACATTATAATTTGAATGCACGCTCATCACATATTGTGATATATCTAAGTGATAATCTTCTTGGGGACTAAGTAATGAACACACATAATATACAAACACATTTTGTCGAAATGATGATGTTCACGACAATGACACTAAATGAAAAGTAATATAATCTAAATTAGCAGTTGAAACATAAGAGATTTGCTGATATGAAATTTAAGAGAAATTACAAATTCATTCTAGTACTAAGGGGGTCCATTTGAGACAATATTTTGAGACGATTAATTATAATTTTCACTAACTTTAAAAAAATATTCATGTCACTTTCTTATGAAGACCACAAGGCAAAAAATATATTATATTATTATGGTGGTTGGTAAAAGTTAAAACAACGGGTGTATGCGGGGATTTTCTTTGGGGAAAATGCTAGAACTAACATTGTACGAAATAATTTAGGGCATTCACGACATGCAAATAAAATGTTTTACAACAATTTCATAGCATGGAGGATGTGCGTAGATCAATATTAGCATCCCTGCAAAATCATCCCAAAGGCATCCTTGACAAATCCTCTAAAAAATTTTCAAGAAGGGATTAGATCTGTGAGAAAATCAAAGGATTGTTTTATTTATTTATAACCCTACATGTGCTTTAATTTCATTGTATTTTGTTTTCATTTTTTATTACAAAAATTTAAAATGGCGGGTGTATGGGGGGGAAAATTTGGGGCAAATCGAACTTACTTTGTAGGAAACTATTTCGAGTAGTGGCAACATGCAAATAATATGCTTTACTACAACTTTACAATGTGTATGATGTGTGTGGATCAATATTATTCGTCCCTAAAAAATTATCCCAAAGGCTGTAGTGTCAGCTATATAAAATAATTAAAAAATAAGAAGTGGGAAGTGATGGTTAGGTGAAGGCATGGGCAAGTGAGTGAGTGAAATAATTTTTGCCATGTGGAGGCACATGGAACTCTTTGACATATCTCATGGGTGAATCCTCCCAACTTGACCAACTTGTCATTTTCCTAACACAATAATTGATGCACTTTATTTTTGGCATCCAAGGAGGTTTCCATATCTTTTAGAATTTATTGTGCCTACCATGGGTTTGTTCTTATATGCAGAAGAAATAGGATTGAGTTGTAGGAGGCATTGGAAGTGGGTATTAACACACAATTGTATTAGTTTTCTTCCTTCATTTCTAATCACCAAGAAAACATACCCACATAAACCTCCTCCACTAAATCTTCAGCAGTGCGTGTTATTAATAGAAAAATGAAACTTACATGGTCATGGTATGTTTTTGAGTCCTTTCATGCTATTTCTCTTATGACTCTACAAATTTGTCTCTTTCACTCTTCCTTTGCGTAAAGGCCCTTGTTTGAAAATAATAGACCCAGTGTAAATACATAGGGGACCTTAATCAAATGCATTTATAGGTTTAAAGCTAGATTTCTTCCACCTTTGCCACCATCTCCTAGCCTATGCCAAAATGGGATCCATAGAGTAGGGTTTGGACGTTTATAAAAGAAAAAAATATAGAGGAAGTTTGTCAAATTTTGTTTTTTACAAATTCTCACGTAGTCATGCATGTTGAATGTGGAACCTTATGCAGGGCATGTGAAGTGTTTCACTGAGTTTTTATTTTTATTAAAAAAGGAAAAAAATTGTGGCTTCGGGGTACATCATTGTTTGCAAGTTTGCCAACAAATGTGCTTAGAAAGTGTCTCATGGATATATATTCTGATTGATGGAAGACATGGACTCCATCCATAGATATGGAGGTTACTAAATGGACATGATCTCCACAGTAAGTAGTCTCCATGTTTTGGATGTGATATAAGAGTTGGTTTTCAACGAATCTCATTCTAAGGGAAGTATGGCACGATGGGTGTGGCTTCTCAACTATTGATAAATGATGTAGTGTAATAGTAAATAAAAAGGAGAGAAGGGAAATTAAGGCAAGGTGTGTTGACTATTTTTTTTAAAAATGCATAAGAGAAATGCATTGTTATGGACACCCACAACTGATATTTAACTATTTAAACCATTCATTTGGATGCCTCAAAGAGATATGATCCATGGGCTACAATAGTTGTAAGGCACACTCGGGTTGGAGCTTTGGATATACCCTAGATGACTGCTAGCAAGTGCAATTGATGGGTGCAATGTCAAAATCCCCAACTCATGCCTCACCAGTTAAATTTTTAGGCATGGTTCATCTTTTCCTATCTTTCATAATTTTTGTTCTTTAGTTGTTTATTTGCAGTGAAATAAAGTTTTAAACTATAGCATCATCAAAGAGTTGATAATTTTAAATAAACTTGTTTTCTAAAAAATAAGACGTCATACTGTAACTTACGCAATTAAAATATTCCTTGGTAGACATGCATGAACTCAAATCCTCATTTTGAGTTGATTTAGCAAACATCATGACCAAAATAGATTGTTACAGTACCCCTTTTTTTCTTGACAAGTTAAAGTTGAGTTCCCTATAAAATTTTTTTACTGCTCCCTTGTTAAAACAAATAAATCATAATTTTTGGAGACTTGCAAAAAAATATTTGTAAATCTGGACAATAGAGGTTAAGTTTCTTTTGTGTTCCTTGTTATGTGGGGAGCCAGTTCAAAACTTAGATTGAAGACCTTGGGAAAATATGATCAACACACCAAATCTGACTCTCACAATTTGTCACTTCTAGATTATGGAAATATTTTCAAAACAAGGCGAAGGTTACTAAAGACATTTGGAAACTTGATTTTTTTTGCATGCTTTGGTAATAGAGACTATGCATTTGTATACACACAGGAAAAAACATGGGAAGTAGGAGTAAGATTGGATGTTTTTAAATAGATTTTGGTGGCAGGTGAGGCAAGATGAACTTGACTCACCAGATCCTTGAGAGCTTTTACAAAATGGAAAACTAAATCAGTAGAATGCCACAGAGTATCTAAAATGTTTTTTAACCATAATATGTGCTTCAATGGAGGCCTAGATTAGCACTTTTTCATACAATATGTACAAAATATACAAATTTAATAAAATATATGAACTTGAATTATCTAGTTGACAAATTTAAACACTTCAAAGAAATTATATATACCAAACGTGAGCATGTAAATTCACTCCAATGAAACATCAAGATCAGATCTACTCTGAAAAGAATACATGATTACTTCATGATCTGACTCTCAAATCTTCAGAAGAATATTTTATTAGGCCTTCCTCAATATCTATACAGCTGAATATTTTTTTATAGAACTATATGCAAATAAAAGAGTATTTTCTTGTGTGTCTCAAATTCTTCAAACACATAAACCGAGTAGTTTTTTAATGGATACCATCGAAGCCAAGTTCCATTAACTACCACTGACCCTGTAGGGTACTCAATATCTTCACCATCTATAATACGAGAAGTAAACTTCTTTCTTTCCTCGATTTAATGAAATAAGAAATAGTCTGTTCCTGATTCATTGTCTTCTGTCACAATAACTGCAAACACATGTCCTACAAAAAAAGAAAGGTTTCAACTCAAATTTAAATTACTTGTTAATTTCAATGGACATAAATCAATACAAAAATTGTAAATAACCATTTACCTTTTCGCACAAAAATCAAAATTTCGTCAAAGTCCTTGGATGTTGCAACTTCATATGCAGCAATAAGTCGTAATTCATGTGGAGGTTGATAACTGGGAAGCGGAGTTAGAGGCCTAAAAATCCATCCATCTACCCATTCTTGTGAATCACACTCAACAGTGACAAATTTGATAAAAAATGCAAAAAAACATGCCAACTTTCTTGTCCATATGGCCCAGAAAGTAGCGTCTGAGCTTTAAAATGAGTGCATATCATTAGACCATGTGAGTGTCATATAATCCTCATAGTTAGCAATTTTTTGTTCCTCTATCAACCAAAAATATTTGTGAACTGTGGAATTTTCTTGAGAACCTCGGACCATGTTGTCAATACCCCATTCCACTATGTTCTTTGCATCTTTCAATTTAGCACCATATTTATACTTCAACTCTTCTCTTGCAAGAGTTCTTTTAACACATTCCCCTGCACCACCATGCTCTCCTTTTCGATGTCCAACCTTAGTGAAACTCTAAATATGTTGCACACCCATTTTGACGTGCATCCTTATCATCCAATAAAACATTCATGCATTCTTAAGTTGAGATGTGCAATTATCTGACCATATATAATGTTGTTTGAAGCAGAAATCCCTATCAAACAAGTTTCCACAAAATAACTAGAATAACCCTTGCAAAAATTTAGTAGAATGAGTACGATAATCATTGATATAAAATTGGTCCTCTCTTAAATATTTTTTGATCATTATCTGTACTATCAAGAGAATGAATAATTGCTATATGCACAAAAATGGCAACTTGTACTGAGTGGTAAGATTGCGATTAAACCTCTATTTGTGGTTGAAATGTGTAATTCTCTGCAAAATCAACCACTTAAATAATAGTACCAATAGGAAATGTGTCCTTGCATATCTTGAACTTTTCATCCAGCCATCAAGCTCTACATGTATTCCTAGCATACTCATAAAAAATTTCATCCTTAAATTTTGTCATAAATTAAAAAATAGGCATATGTTATGTACACACTATTTAGACTCCTTTCTATCTTTCAACTAGTATGGTATTGATTTATATTTATTAAACTCAACTAAATTATGTCCTATTGCACCTTCAATTTTCTCATGGATGTAATTTTCCAATTTAGGTAATCCACCACATGTATCACAAATTCCATCTAAACAATCCTGACTATAAAAAAATTGTCCAACTTCTCTTTCACAAAATATCATATGAATGAAATCCCTGGAAGATATTGGTGGAACTTGAACACCACATTCTGATAACATAGTTTCATAATGAAAATTAGAACAAATACTTACAAATTTAGCATAATGCATCACAAATTCAACATGTTGCCTACAACAACAAGTTGTGCAAGCGTGGTTGATTTTCAAATAGAATGGTTTCAACATTTCAAAACAACATTGAATAATTTTAATTTCTAGATGCTCTTATGCAAACTTACAAAAAATTTGAGTTTGAGTCATATCTAAGAAATGATTTGGATGTGGTTCACGATTAGTAGAACCAACTCTTAGTTTTACAACATCTCTTGTATTAGGTGAAACTCCAGTGTTATCGTGCCAAAATTGAATAATAACTTCTCTTATCTCATCACATTTATCATTTTCCTTCTGTGGTGGTCTAGGTGAAAATGCCCAAAAATTACTTTTATTGAGTGATTGAAGGATATTACGTCTTTCAATTGCTTTCATTAGAGTTTTTCGATTAAATTTCAACATTTGACGTGTTTGCATAGTCAAACGTTATTTTTTTGTTGATTCACTTACAACACTATTAGCACGTACACGACGCACAATATTACTATCCCTAGTGCATCACTTGACACCAACAATGTGATATGCATCATGAAGGTTTTCAAGAATTGTAGAGGTTTGACCACGTATATTAGATGTTGTCAATCCTAATGTGTTTAATGTAGGTATCATTTTAATAAATTTCATCAAACTAACTAACAACTCACATATTTGGGAATCATTTAAAATTTCAAAATGTATATCCCAAATTTCAATTGTGAAAGTTTATCAGACATCGATTTCAAAATGTTTTCATCAATTTCAATAAAATAATTATATTTATTACGTAAAATCCTAGGAGGTGTTTTTGTCAAATTTTGCTTGTCTATAGGTTCAACCTGAATTTCCTTATTCACATTTTCATTGTCTCCTTCAATTTCAACATCAACTATATCAAGAGTATTTAATTCTTTTCCAATATTGACAATAAAAACATCTTCATCACGAGTATTTAATTCAACTTCATCATTGATAGTAGAAACATTACCTGGTTCCTCATTGCTTACAATAGTAAGGGTTAAATATGAACCTCTTCTTAATTCACGAAGATTCCACATTCGCTCAACATTTTGAAATTTGTTTTCCTCTAATTCGTCTAGTGTTTTTTTACTTAATGAATTCCTTTTTTGACTTCGTTTCTTGTCTCCCATGATGTTTTTCTTCCGGTGATAAGAAAAACATGAAAAAAGTGACAAAATTTCACAGTAATTCATATGGTAAGGTCAAATAGTAAAAATCACATCGTAATTAGAACATTGGGATGTGTGTAAATATGATTTAAGAACCGCCATCATACTTTATAAAATGTGATCATGGTTTCTAAAGCGCAATCGTGGTGCTTATTATCAAAACCATAATTGCGGTTCTATCTGTATCATCAAATATGACCCTAAGGCTTGAGAAATAATTTTTTTCTCCAACCAAAGCTATGGGAGGTCATTATGGCATGTAAAAGGTCAAAACTTCAAATTTTCTCTTTTGTGGACTTGAACCATGCTAAAAAAATGAAAACATTTCAAAAAAATGGTTCCATCACGTAGGGTAGACTATTAACTTTGTAGAAATATTGATTTTAAAGTGAATAGAATAAGATGAATATCATTTTATAATTTTTACTATCAATAGGTCTTTAAGGCATTTCTTCTCGCGAATGTTCATGTCTACATTTAAGACTGCAACTTTTGTTTCACTTATCAAAATGTGATAAAACTTATACCATCCCAAGCGTGGAAAAATTCTATACATGTTAAAAAAATATGATTTCGATATTTTTTGATATAGTTATGGTGGGCAAACGGAAAGTGCTCTGTTTTCTAAAAAAATTTAGACCACTTTCACGGAAAAAAATCATAAAAAAAAATTATTGCTCGAAAAATTATAAAATAAAATCCATCCCAAGATAGATAACGACATCTAAATTTTCACCAAAGAAAAAAAAAACAAGATTTGGTCATCGAAATTACAGGAAAACAGACTATAATCTTATAGGTTTTTTTAAAAAAACAACAAAGTCATATAATTAAATGAGTGATTAATATAGCTAAACTTGTCTATTTTTTAAAAAAATTAGTAGTTTAGAAACTAGATTCTGGATGCTATGATTTATATTGAAATAAATTTTTATAATTTTGAGTGCGTGTATTTCTAATAATCCCTACAAGTTGAAATTTTGTTGTTTTTTGCAATATGATGTCCACTTATGACCCCTTTTTTGTCCAACAACTTGCTGCACTTACCCATATCACCAAGTTTATTTCAACACCATTTGATCTATACCCTTGTTTTCTTATTTCCCATTTTTGAAAAAAAAAGAAACAACATATATGGATACCACTAGATATCATGTGTCCACAAATTTTGTATTCTAATTTCAATAGTAGGTTGCAAAGTCATAGCACAAGTGTTGAAAGTGTGCATGGTACATACTCACAATTTAGTAGGCCCCCTTGTCTCAAAGACCCATATTTGAGACTTATTATCATCATAGTTAGATAATTTCATCCTTGTATTCTTTTCGGTTGTTACACTGCTCGCATTTTCGCCATACAATTGATATATTTTCGTCTTGTTTCCATTGTGAAATTAGGCCTAAATCTATATATTGTAAAGTTACGTTGCTCACACACATAGAAATTTCTTGCTATACTTAGACATATTTTTTACACCCTAGCTTTATTTTGAGTTTTGTGAATTTTTAGGTTACTTTGTTAGCATCGATATAATGCCATTTTGATACTAAAATATTTCTTTATCGTAAAGTTTGATTACTTATCCAAATGTCATTACTACATTGCTTGCACTTGTATCATTAATTTTACAAATAGTATATTTTTTTAGTGTTTATAAACTAGATTTTAGTATATCTTGTTAAAGATCACGTCAACATTCTCTTATCATCTATGCCTTGTTTGTTGCAAACCTGACCTACCTGGTGATACTGTGTTGTCACTATTCAGTTTCAAACCTATCTAGACAAATCTTAGGGAGTAAACTATTTGGTGTGACTAAGTTTCGAACATTGTACGTCATTTTATTATTTTAGAAAAACTTGTGTCATATTTTACCTTAGTAGGGTAGCTTATTCGTATTCTTTAGTTCATACATTTTCTTTGACCTTATAATTTTGTGGCTATTCTACAGTCACCTTGTTTTGATGATTTAGCATCATTGCAATGCAAAAAATTGACTAAGGTCTCTTTTTTAGTAAATCTAAGTGGAAAGGTTTTGTGTTGTATCTCCTATCTCGAGTATGCCTTTTACGAGAATAGGATCCCGGATATTAGAAGCGAGTATATTTAGAGGTGACAACCCTCTTTTAGAGGATAATATCTTGGTTGACAATAGTGGTGGAGAAGAGGGCTCTCCTCTTAGAAATCTATAGCATCGTCCTATCAACTTCGACAATTACATTTTCCAAAATAGATATGAGGTTCTTATACATGTTATGGAATTAGGAGTTAAGTTACCTCCCATAGTGGATCCTTATCTCATTGTTGGAATGATTCATGGAGAAGAAGAAGTAGACAAAACTCATCATACTATCAATGAAATTTTAAATCCAGATCATGCCTCTACTTCTGCATGGAAGAATAACGAGGAGATACCATTTTAAAAATATGGAGAATATTGAATACCTATTGTTAAAATACGTTTTGAAGATAATGAGGAACATGTTCATCATGCACAACCTCCCCTTAACAAAAATCATCATGAAATACCTATTCAAGAGGTGACATTAGAACAACAGGTCCAAGCCCTTACTCACCAATTGGAAAGTTTGGCTTCACATATGCTAAAGGAACAACCCAACATGTTGAAACAAGCTATACCAAAAGACAAACCTAAAGCTTAATTTCACGAATTACCAATAAATAATCCTCGATAGGAGGCACAGAGCGATCCTTATGAAGAGATTATCGTAGAAAGTAGGGGTGGTAATAAACTTAGATTTAATCCTACATATAGACCTACACCACCCACGCAAGATCCACTTTTTAATCAAGAGTGGTTAACTATAAAGAACACCCTTCTAGCATTGCAAGAAGGTAAAATTGGTTAACAACAAGAAATACCAATTCAATGAGTTGATTCCCTTACCTGTTTGATAATGCCATGTGCTCTAGGTAACTTTCCCACAACACTTTGATTTTCCAAAATTTTACAAGAATAAGGGAAAATGTGACCCTCGTGACCATATAAAATATTTTTATATGACATGCTAAGAATTCGCATATAGTGACAACTATCTTATCTGTCTCTTCCCACAGAGTTTAGGAGGATAGGCGTTAGAGTTGTTTATGCACATCCCCAAGGGATTTATACCTACATGGACATAGTTAATTGAACACTTTATATGACACTTCTATTTCAATATTGATAATGATTTCACCATATTATATCTCTGCAATGCCAAGCAACGAAATAACGAAAAACTTTGCCATGTTTTTACAATGATGTAGAGTATTAACTAACCATTTTCCTTGCTCCATACCTGAAAAGTAGTTAATCAATATATTTTTTCCCAGCCTCCATCAAGACATTACGTTCCACTTACAAATACATTGTGATAACACATTTGAATAGGTAATAAAAAAAGGGAGTCAAATTGAAAATATGTTCTTAGCCAGTGAGACTCAAAAACCTTTTTCCTGTAATCATAATGATTGTAAATCTAATGAAAAACCAAAGTTTGTTTAGAATAAGACCAAAAACATTGTTAATGATGGAATAATAGACTCTAAATGAGTACATAGCATTAAAACCAAAACTCCTTTAAAGCTTGTAAAGGGAGCTCCACCTATGGAGTATAAGCATTGTAATTTCACTCCTATATCTGACTCAATGTCATCAATACTAAAATAGGTAAAGGCAGTTAATATGGTTAGATATCCCAAAACTATTCCTTATGAGGATGATGTGCTTAAACCATCATGGTTTAGAGATAATGAATATTGTCAATTTCACCTCGTCAAAGGTCATA
Organism: Taxus chinensis; assembly: GCA_019776745.2. Lineage (NCBI taxonomy): Eukaryota > Viridiplantae > Streptophyta > Pinopsida > Cupressales > Taxaceae > Taxus > Taxus chinensis. The sequence goes on along the minus strand of CM034147.1, from coordinate 893,920,178 downwards.
AAACATATAAGTGTTTGAAGTTGTAGTACTACATCCAAGACTTAATCGAAAGTGGCGATGTGGAGATAGATTCATCCACTCCTAAAAAATCCCCAATATGAAGAATTTTCCTAAACATAATCAAGAAAATAATTCTAATTATGCGTCTAATAAGGAGAATCATTTTCATGCTCTCATTGGTTATGTAGATACACATGTTGATCATGTCAACACAATAACCCCTGTGAAATCTCCTAGACTATCCATGTCTAGGCATGTGACAATAAAGACTGATTATCACATAGTTCTGTATACTTATGGCAACAAGGAACCTAGGTTTCATAATTCTTATCAAAGGATTCCTATCACAACTAGACCTCGTTTGATTCTTCGCGCTAAATAATCCGTTCACTTACCTCTTCCCCCATCTTCAACTCATGGTAAGTGGTATGCTTCTAATTCTTATGAATATTCCAATCCCAATGATTTTAAGTCTTCTAAATATTCCAATCCAAATTATTCCTCTAATATGAATCCTAATTCATGTTCATCCTTGTCTTCGCAAGACCCCATTTCTCAGTCACCTCAATGACCCCTTCTTCCGTCGAAGAGCTCTCTGACTCAAAGTCCTTCTAATCAATCATCCAAGTTGACTCCCATGACGCATTCATTCAATCAACATCTTGTGGTAGAATAAATACCCACACCAATTGATTCATTTCATAATGAAGAAGGCATTTTATAATTTATGAGGGTACATGAAAAAATTCCTCTAGAAGTTTGCACAAGAAAAATCTTTAGACCTTGATACATTCGTATATTGGGAGGAAGAGATTGACGCCTTTTATCAGAAAATAGAGGAAGAGCCTAAGATTATCAAACATGATCCTCCTCTTATTATTCCATCTTCACATTCTTCATTGGGAAATGAAATTCCTTGGTCTAGCATTAATCCATGACCTATCTTCTCATAACCTAATCATTATTTATCTACCAAGATTCCTCCATCACAATCTTACCTCAGGTCACCAGTTGGTATCCCATCATCTTATTCAATATGTGGGCCACCTCTAAGTATCCCCACATCATCTTTATGTGGCTCATCTCCTGGTAGCCCATCTTCATCTATTCTTGGGCTACATCCTAGTAGCTTACCATATTCTATATATGGGACACCTGCTAGTAGTCCTTCCTCTTCAGTGTATGGGAGACCTCCTAGTAGTCTGAATTATTCTGTATGTGGCTCACCTTATAGTATCTCATATTTGTCTATACTAGGGACACATCCTACATGTCCCTCATCTTCAATTCTTGGGCTGTGTCAAAGTAATCCATTATATTCTATATATGGGACACAACCAAGCACTCTTTCATCTTTGATCTTAGGGCCACATTGAAGTATTCCTTTATCTTCAGTATATGAGACACCTCCTGGTAACCCATCCTCTTAAATTCTTGGACTATATCCTTTGCATCCATCACATTGTTCTTCTATCAGTGATTGTGGCAAACCCACCATCACTTCTCACATCAATTCTATTCATCCAATTTCTTCTCCTACTTCTCGGGACCAGACAAGTCACATATTAGATTATAGGAAACTAAAAGGATTCCTTCATTAAACTTAGATCAATAATTCCAAGAGCTCCAAAGCTCACAACAATTTAAAAAATCTTAAAGGTCATAATCAAAATGCACTTCAAAAATGCACATCAACGCACCCATCAAGTATGGCGTAAAGTGGAGAAACCTATGAATAGGGACATTAAGATCCCACATACAAAATACATGTTTCATGATAAAACACAATCATCTATTGAGTATGTGCTCACCACGATCATTGAGATTCGGGATAATATGACTCTTGATAAGCAAACACGCCTAGTATTCCTTATTAAGGAAATTGCTAACATCGTCTTTGGATCTTATCACGTCAAGTAACCTTTTCAGTCCCACCTTTTCAAAAAATACCAAAAAAAAAAAGAGAAAACAGTTCAATAGAGTAAAGGGTAAACAAACACACATTGCAATCAGGTATTGCATACGCATGGATGTTATTTCTTCACTTTCTTGCTCTTCTTTTGCAAGTATTCCTACCATTTTCATCCCTTTGGTGATATTTTGGTTACATATTCAACACATTTTGTGACATTTATCTCTATGGTATGCGTTTGATTGGGTATTTTATCACCTTGGTAAATTAAAGAAAATTTGACCTCTTAGAGATACTATCACAATCAACATCTTAAAAACTTTTTGCAATGTAATTTTCGATATATTTGTTGACACTAGCCAATGTCATCGTCACAATCACTTCTACCTCCTTCCATCAAGCCATCAGTGGTTCTTAACCCCTTTTTAAACAAGAGATCTGAAATAAGTTTTCAGAAATCAAAAACATCAATCAAATAAAAAAGAAAAAGCTAAAGGAAAAAAACAAATTGATATATAACTCTCTCTTGGGGTATTTCCAATAATCTCTACCAGGGGTGTGGATACCTAATTGGTAGTAGATCAATGTTATGATTATAGTAAAATGCATCTCTGTCAGGGCTATGGATTCCTAGTTGGCAGCGGAAGAATGTATGTCTCTCCTTCCGCAATCCATTCATAAAAATCAACTTTGAAAAATAAATAATTCCTACACATTGGCTAGGGTCTTCACTTGTTGTCTATCAAATCTTCCCTCCAAGAGGTAATAAACTTCCACGTGCACACACAAGTTCATGATGAGAAATCATGATTAGTATGTTACGAAGTGTCTTTTTCTGGACCTTGTTCAGACTCTTACTCTAGTCTATATCTTGCCTCATGATTTGTACCTTTGGCTAATAGTTTCGTCATTGCGAGGCTTCTAAGCTACATACATTCACAACATTCTTCTACTTTGTTCAGAACATCCATGTGTATAAGATTTCCTTTTTTCCATGTTTGTAGGAACCTTTGTCCCATTCACAAAAATAAGATTCCACTTCTCTCTATCATGTGCTTCTTGGAAAACTTACGTTGGGGGAATCCTTTCTCCTTCGTAGCACGTCATGTGTTTATGTTAGTAATCATGATGAACCTATCTATATTGGCCATTATCCAAAATTTTCACGTGATGATTTTGCCTTTGAATATTCCCATCTAAGGCTGGGGGAAATTTCACATCTTAACTTTCTTATGCATACGTGTGGCATTCTGCCCTTGTACATCCCATCTATCACTGGGGGCATCCACGTTTCTTCGTTTCCTATACAAAGATTAAGAAAAATTATAATATTCAAAAAACATTTAAATATATTTAAAAAACTCCCAAAACATTCAAATATGTTAGTAAAAAAGTAAAAATATCCAAATAAACGTAAAAAAACTGAAACAAATTTGTAAAAAAAATTCAAAAACCCAAAAAAAATGGTAAACCAAATTCAAAAACCTAAATTTATCTTACTATTGCGTATTTTTCTTCAATAAATTTCCAATGTGAAAAAATAGGATCGTTTCGAGGTCGGGAGGAAAAGTTATGGCATCGAAAGATAGGTTAAGTACTCAGTGTTTCCCAGGTGCCCTTGCAGTTGCACATAGGTGCAAAAATTCCCCTGCATTTGTGCATAGGTTCCTAGGTGCCCTTGCATTTGTGCATAGGCACCCACGCGCCGTTGCAGTTGTGCATAGGCACCCAGGCGCACTTGTATTTCTTCTACCAGTTGCGCGTGAGCTCATTTTCTCCTACGTAAGCTCCTTTTATTCCTGTAACATGTTTCTTGCCCCTGAAGAGCCTTGAAACCACTGTATTTCTTCAAAATTATTCTAACACTTTCTGTGATGGCTATTTTTAATAAATAATTATTTTTGGCACATTTTTGCTTCCCAGTGGCCTTTTCTACTACCTGAGTCATATTTTTTCCCTAAGATCACTTTTAACATTGTCTTCTTACTTTGTTATTTCTTCTATAATATTTTCTTTTGTAAAAATGAAAAAATGAAAACAATATAAATTTTGAATTTTTTTTTGATAAAATCATTAAAAATCTGTAAAATTATTAAAATTTAAAATTTTACAAAAAATGGTAAACATCATATACGCAGTTAAAATCCTGTGTTTATTTCTTTATCCTCGAACATTGAAATATTACAATAGCATATTTCTACGGTTCTTATTTATTCTAGTCTCAAATGACTTGCGGATCATTGTGATCTACCTCCATTAACAAAAGATTAGTTGTATGCTATGTCGGTAATCCCATGCAACAGTGAGTTTCCAGAGACTATTTCGTAGCACAAAAAAGATTTTCTATGGTACTACTTATGTCCTCCGTTATCCCCCTCGCATATATCCTTCCTTGGGGCACCATTTTTAACCCTTGTCGTTACAACATGAACATTTGGGAACCATGACTTGATAACAAAAATATTGGTGCAACTATATTAAACGTTGTTTGTTTGAGTGTGCATGATTGTACTGGTTGTTCTTATTAGGTTAGATGGTTTACTTTCTCATATTTCATTGCATTGTGTATGTTGCATTTGAGTTAGATATCATTTTACTTTCTTGTATTACATTGCATTATGTATGTTGCATGTAGTTACATAACAATGGACAAATGTTACTAATTTATCTTTTCATGTCATCTTATATTTTTGTTCATTTCAACAAAGGTTTATGATGTAGACCTAGGAGAAAAATGATATAAACAAGTTGCTTATTGAAAGGCTGGATGCAAAGATTGGGCTTGTCCTATATTCTCCATTAATAATTTCTTATCACTTATCATTTATTATGCCTATTAGTTCTCCTAAGTCACATAGGGCAATAAACAACCATGTTTATCCTTATCCCTATTTCTTCTCAATACCTAAGGGTTTTGTGCCCATTTTATCCTATTTTATTATCTCCATTTCAATCATATTTTCAATCGTCGATTTACTTCTTCTATCATCCCATCGATACTTGAGGGGGCATCCTTCATCCTCCTAATGTTTTTTCAAAAATTTACCCGTTTATGCTTCTCTACTATATTTGAAGTGAAGTCACAAACTTCACCTCAAATAAGGGAAAATGTAGACACTTAAATTCTGCTTTTTCAATCTCATTGCCAAACACACACAAATCACTCTCATTCTTGCCAATTCTGTTATAATTAGTGATATTTGCTAATTAACTAATGTTTCTTACAACTTTAACTAATTAACAGTGCTTTTTTGATTGCGTAGCCCCTTTCCCATTTAGGATGTGACTTTACGGTGAATCATAAGTCAAAATCCTCTTATAAACAAGCAATTAGTTATTATAAGCTAATTCAGCCTATTTTACCCTTGATTTGGTCAATATGCCCTAGTATTGACTCAAACCTCTCTTCCAACTACTCAAAATCACCCCATTCACCTCTATAACATCTCAACAAGCTTAAAATATTATCGTAACCTTCTAATTGACCCTAAGCGGTTCATTAAGGCTCCACAGCTCTTAATCACTTGTTAATTCACTAATTGTGATTAGAAAAGTTTAATCATGATTATCAATTCTACTATAACTTGGGACTTTTAGTCTCACATGCACCAAATTACAAATTTCTCCCAAAAGGAAAACTATAAAAAGAGTGCACCACTTACCTTAATACTTTACACCATGCTTTTACTTACATCTCATATAATAAATATGATTTATAGCCTAGGTCAATCCTTGCCTAAAGTGTTTAATGGGGTTAGTAGATGGATATCCAAAATGACCATGGAGTCATTTGGAGAGGCCATTTCACCTTGTTTGGAGCAACAATCATACCAATTTCATTGCCCATTTAGGTCTATTTAGGATTATCTTCGGTAATTAAAGCATATTAATAGGCATGTTTAGTTATATTTTACATTATTTTCATACTAGTTAAGCCTTCCTTTTAGCTTCTATCTTAATGTTACATTCCTATACTTAGAGCCTTAACTAGAGATGGCAATGGTGTTAGCCTTCCTTAATTACTCATGCAATTTTCTTTGTAAATTTTAGGGTGCTTTCAATCCCTTTCGGCTCTGTAAAATTTATCATAAAGAACATGAAACTTGAGGATAAAAAAATTAAGACATATACACCTTTGATTTTTGTGAGATAGAGAAATGATTTAAAAATATTCAAAGATTGAAAAATTAAAAATAAAAAACATTAAAACACACAAATGCATGGTTTTTTCAAACTAAAAATGTCTACCAAACCATTTTTCTTCTTATGTAATTGTCGTTTCTCTTATTGTTTTTGTTGTTGCACACATTTATAAATTCTGTAGATTTCCCATCAACTAATGAAGATGGCTGCACAAAAGGTTCATTCTAAAGGAAAAGGAGATGATTTATGTCAAGAAAGAGGAAGACAATCAATTTTTTGCATGTAAAATGTGCATCTTTGTTTAATATTTTTACACAGTAACCGAGCTCTGTAACATATTTACATAATCGACATCATCTCTAAACCATCGGTCCATATGTTTTCAATCAAGGACCATGAACTTATTGCAACATCTCCCTCCATTCTAGTTGTGTGTGTCATAAGCACTTCAAGTTTATAGAAATGAAAACATCCTTGGTGTAAGAAACCCTTAGCTACATCTTCCAGTGGTTGCTTCAATTGCTTCCCTGAACATGTCTTGGAATCACAAGCCTTTCTAGGGTGTTGAAGAAATTAGGTCTAATAGAAATTAGATCAAGAAATATATAGCCTTGTTAGATTCATGGATAGTTGATTAATTTTTTAGAGAGAAGTGGGTAGGGAAACCTACATTCCAACATTCTACTAAGCAATGTCAGTGTATTCTAGAATGTGTAGTCACTAGATAATATTCAATGGACCGTATTGGAGACATACTTGACTTAGACGTTTCTTGTTTTATATAATTATTTATTATTACTCATGTATGCAATTTTCCTAATTTTATACTCATGTATGCTTAAACTTTGATTATAATTTAATTGGGTAATATATACAATCGGGAGATGATGTATGATATGTTATTGAAGCATTTTTGCTTACTAATAATAAGGCGGTGTTGTAGAGCCTTTTTCAACTTTCAACACATTTTCCTTAGCTCACTTTGTTTTCAGTGAGGTTTAAATTTCATGGTCATTTTAGGGAAAGGAGAAGAAATTATATATTGAGGGGTATTGGTGTCATAATATGTGAATTGGACTAAGGAGATAAGAAGCCAAGACCAAGGAAACACAATCACAAATCCATTTCAAAGCATAATTGTTACAAGTTTGAAACAACCTTAATGTTCTGTAATTATTTAGAGTGCCCCCAATGTTTTATACCACCTTTATACCTATGTAGGGTGTCCCCAACACTCTTTCGATCAATTGATCCCAATTTGTAATTGAGATAATTGTCAATATTGAATCTGAATTTGTTTAATCATAATCTAATCACTTCCACTAAATTGTAATGCATTAAAGTTAAGTAGTTACAAATATTGAACTTGAAATAATAAAATAAACATTATTATTGAATCAAACATATAGTTAAATTATTTCATTTACCATACGGTATTCTGTAAGATAAGTTGTTCTAAATAGAAACTCAGGTAAGTTATCATATGCAAAATTTGTAGCGGATGACGAAAAAATCTCCTCAAATTGAGTAATTGAAGAAATAAGAATGGAAGAATGTGGTGCAGAATCCTTAAAACTATTGCTCGTTACAATGAAAAATGGACTACTAAAATATTCTTTAGAATTTAATAATAAGGAAGAGTAGGCATTGCGGAGAATGTGCAAGGAGAAGGAGAAGTCGCTTCAACATGACCAAGCTTGGACATGAACGTTTCGATCTCAACAACATCAAATACTGACTCAGAGCACAAAACTTCTCCATTATACACCAAAATTTAGAAAAAATTCAAATTCCAAATAGGATTCACTACCTTTTGTATTGTTATATTATTGAAGAGTTATTTTCCCAAGGGTACGACCTTCAACAGACCATGTGTGCATGGTTTTATTCAATGCACTTATCTATACAAGCCCATTTATACTGTTTGGAAGAACAATTTTCTTTTGAGGAGGTGTTTATTGTACCAAATCATTGTCATGTCCATGATTTGTCTCCAGAATGGAACACTTTGCACGAATGACATATGCCGGAAGTGGAGTTAGCACACTAATTATGGTATGTGTTTCTAAAACAATATCCATGTTAGAAACAAGAACAATGCTTTAACGCATTAAAAATGAAAAGGTTAAAATTTTAGATAATTTAAAAAGAGTGAAATCCACATATTCAAAGGAAAAAAAATATGTATTCGTATAATTCTTGCCCGATCATTCTGCAAATGATTTTTCACAAATGGACAATAGCACCTTCTTTCAAGAGGACACGAGTAAGATGAGTATATGATGAAATAAATATTGAGTAACATGTGTCAACTTAATAAAAAAATAGTGTCGAGCTTAATAATAACCTTTTAATATCTTATTTATCCATATGGAGGAGTCAATCAATCAGTTTTGTTAACTTGTTTGTCAGTTTTAGGGCGATCAAAAAAAATTCTTAAGAAAATGAAAGAGGTGGAAAATTTAGAAAAATATTTTTGAAAATGGGATTTATTGTTTTGAATTATTTTTATGCTTTCTTTCTTTTTTATTATTGGTAAATAGTTTTTTGAAATGGACTATATCCTTGTGCAAGAGGGCTCAAAGGAAATATTTTACAATTTTAGCATAAAAAAGGATTAAAATCAAGATAAAACATGGAATCCCAGTAGCAGAAAATAGTCTTCTAAAAAAAGTATCAAAAACCAACAATTTATCAACACATAAACAATTGATAAACAACAACCAAATTGCAATGGTTTAACAACACCATAACAGAAAAACAAGCTACTACTCAGAAAGACAAATGAAGCAATAGGGATCTGCCAAACAACAATAGTGAATCCAAGACAAGTCTCAAACATTTTCCAAAGCAATGGGGGATTTATATTTGGAATGTCCTTTATTTTTCCTATCTACCCCATCCATTTATCATTGTCTTCTTCCTCTAAGATCATAATTAAACTTCAAGTGTCTTGATAGGAATTTTTTCCTCAACAATGGGTATCGAGGAACAACCAGTCCCTAAAAGAAAACCCCTGGAAGAGAATCTTGAGTTTTCTTCTCTGTAGTGTTTGGAAAATCTTCTAAGGCAGGTGTAACAACATTTGGTGGGATGAATGTTTCCACTACCAGGTCTGCATGGGGGTGAATCATTAGATGTTCTAACATAGAATCCTTCTACCATGCTAGTTTGATATTGTGTTTAGAGTGCTCACAATCCTATAGAACATGACCCGTTTGGAAACATCGGTGACATCTAAAATCCAGGCTCTCATAGTCTTTCACTAATTTATAGATTGATTTCTATGGGAAAGTCTTGGGAGGTATCCAGATCTAAAAGGATTCTAGCATAAGTAGTATGAGTCTAAATAGAAGTCTTATCATCAAATTTCACACAAGAGCTTAAAGTATCTCCTATGGAAAGCAGACATGATCTATTCCAGATATGAAGTGGGAGTATAGGAAAGTGAACCCATACAAGGTAGGTATCAAAGGAGTATTTAAGAGGGACAAAAGATAGATAAAATGGCTTGAACATGAGCCCGTGTTCACCTCAAACCCAATATTATTCAAAAATAAAATACTTATATTCAAGGGTTTAAAAAAAAACAATGAAATATGCTTTAGCACAGGGATGAATCTCTATCTTACCTTTTATCTTTTCCCTCCATGATATTAGTGCAATCCATTCATGCAGCTCATAAAGTTTAGGCCAAAATTTATGGATTTTGTAAATGAGGTCCAGATGGGAAAGATTATATTCCTCCTTTAAAATTTTTTAGAGAAAATCCTCTTTTATCTTCAGTGTTGGAGTCTTTTGCGAGGGTCTCAAGAGCTTGTATGCATGTCCTCCATCTCTCTTCCCATTTCCTTGTTGTTTAGACACCACCGCAAATTTTTTTTTATGTTCCCTTGGTTGTGGCTACTAGAACCCTATAGGACCTCCCTAGGTATGGATTTGACCCCTGCCCTACTAGGGTTGGTTTCCTTCTTCCCCTCTTTCTCTGGTCTATTAGGATTGGATTTTTCATCCCCAAATCCACTATCACCAGATCTGGATCCATTTCAACCACAGACATTTTTGTTAGGGATCAAAAATTTATTTAGGGGAGAGAGCTCTGTTTCGTTATGGATTTGGTCCAATCTTGCCACCAGTGGTCCCTATGGCCAAACTAATCCAAGATAAATATTCCTCTTGTTTGCCTCGAAGGAGTGGCCACCATTTCCACTCCTGACTTGATCAAATGCCTTGTTGTCGCTTGTGGAGCTATCGGGGCTACGTTTAGGGTTAAAAGCCACAACATGAGCCATTAGTGGAGGGATTCTTAATAATAAACAATTCACTTTTTTTATGGTGTCAACATTTTTGATTGGAAAATATTTCATTGGATAAATAAGAGAAAGACATGAATGGAATGTTGGAAATAAAAATGTGGGACGTAAATGTGGGAATTAAATAATTGTGTATATGAAACCTATTCCATGGATCAAATTGTCCATACCCAAAAATATTTGCTATTTGTGCTCCAATTTATCATCATCACCTTGATCACATTATTTAAGTGATTGCCATTTTTTCTAAAAGGGTCCAATGTAAAAAAAAAAGGAAAATCGAACAAGGTATAGGTTTGAAACTTTACTACAAGGTTGGCTTCTCATTACACTTTGTGGCCTCTATTTTCTTTTTTAAGTTAGAACAATGGAAGGTAGATCAAAAATGCTAATCAAAAGTTTCAAACTAAACCTCCATACCATTTCCTACATTGTTGAGTGTAAATTTGTCTTTAGTTTACAAGGAGGGATATTTACAAGAGGATACTAATAAAACCATCGAAGTGTATCATGTTTATTGTCTAGGCGTGAAATAGATTTCATGTTTTCTTCATTTTAGATCAAAAATAAAAACTCTAGGTTGAATTTGTTGATTTTGTTGCCAAAATTTGGAAGTATACACATGTAAAAATACATAAATTATATGATAACGATCCCTTTCAACTATATAAAGTTTATCACAGGCACATAAAATTTTAGGATAAAAAACTTAAGATAGAGACACCTTTGTATTTATGGAGCTAGAGTAATGCTTTAAAAATATTCAAATATCGAAAAATGAAAAATAACTCAAAAACACACAAATGCAAGACTTTTTAAAACTAGAAATGTTTACCGAACCATTTTTCTTCTTATGCCATCATCTCTTGTACTTTTGTTGTTTCTACTACGCACATTTACAAATGCCATATATTTCCCGTCAACTAATGGCGAAGACCGCAATAATGCTTCGGTCTAAAGGAGAAGGCGACAAGTTATGTCAAGAAACAAGAAGATAATAGATTATTTTCATGTCAAAATTTGTATCTTTGTTTAGTATTTTTACACTGTAACTGAGCTCCATAACATATTTCAGTAACCAATGTCATCTCTAAACCATCAGCCTAGATGTTTTTAGTCAATGACCACAAACTTATTGCAACATCACCCTCCATTCTAGCTGTGTGTGTCAGAAGAACTTCCAGTTTCCAATAGTGAAAACACCCACTATGTAATAAACCCTTGGCTACAACTTCCATTGGTTTCTTCAACTACTTCCCTGAACATGTCTTAGAATCACAAGCCCTTTTAGGATGTTAAAGAAATTAGTTCTAAGAGAAATTAGTTAAAGAAAAACTATAGCCTTGTTAGATTCATGGATAGTTAATCAATGTTTTGGAGAGAAGTGGGTAGGGAAACCTAGAGTTCAACATTTTACCAAGGAGTTTCAATGTAGTATAGAATGTGTAGTCACTATGTAACATTCAATGGAGACCGTATTAGAGAGACGCCTGAGTTAGATGTTTCTTGCTTTATATGATTATTTATTATTACTCATGTATGCAATGCTCCTAATTTCATACTCGTGTATGTTTAAACTTTGAATATGATTTAATTAGGTAATATATACAACTTGGAGATGATATATGATATGTTATTGAAGCGTTTGTGGTTACTAATAATAAGACAGTGTTGTAGAGCCTTTTTCAACTCTCAACACATTTTCTTAAGCTTGCTTTGTTTTCATTGAGGTTTAATAATCATGGTCACTTTAGGGAAAAGAGAAGGAATTATATATTGGGTTTATTGGTGTCGTAATATTTGAATTGGATTAAGGAGATAGGCATCCAAGACCAAGGAAACATAATTCTCAATCCATTTCAAAGCTTAATTGTTACAATTTTGAAACACCCTTAATGTTATGTAATTATTTAGAGTTATCCCAATGTTTTATACCACTTTTGTACCTATGCAGTGTGTCCCCAACACTTTATCGATCAATTGATCCCAATTTTTAAGTGAGGTCATTGTCTATATTGATTATCAATTTGTTTAATCTTAATCTAATCACTGACACAAAATCATAATTTATTGGAGTTAAGTAATTATGAAGATTGAATTTGAAAGAATAAAATAAACATTATTATTGAATCAAACATATAGTTGAATTATGTCATTTACTATACAATATTCTGTAAGACAATTTGTACTAAACGGAAGCTCAAGGAAGTTAGCATATGTAGAATGTGCAGCAGATGACAAAAAAACTCCTTAAATTGAGTAATTGAAGAAAAAGAACAAAATAATGTGCAACAAACTGTTGAAAACCATCCATTGTTACACCAAAAACTGACTAATCGAATAGTCTTTGGGATCTAAATAATCAGAAAAAATAGGCGTTGTGGAGAGTGAGAAAGGAGAAGGAGAATTTGCTTCAACATGACCAAATTGTTTCAATCTCGACAACATTGAATAGGAGAACCTTATCTAGCATTCATAAACCTGCGTGACATCACCTTTTCAAACTTGCTTTGACGTGGAGTTAAGGGATCCTTTTCCCTTCTGGTAAACCTTTTCGTTACACCTGTTAACTAAGATATCTGTGAGCCCCAACATCCTCAAACCCTTTAACCATGTCAGATTTAACACACTAGAGGAGGGAATTTTCAACCACGACAGATTTTCCACGATGGAGGAGGGAATTTTCAAAGTGAAAAGAAATAAAAGTGTAATAGAATTATTCCTATGCCTGAATCCATAAAACATAAAATAAAATAAATAAATTAAACTTTAAAAATATTCTTATTGCCCCTGTGTGCCTCTATAAAATATAACCTAATCATTGTAGCCAACAAGTTTTACCTAGCGTAGAACAAAAGAGTTTAAAAGTTTCTTAAATCTTGTTATTTTACTCCACCCAGTATGGAGAACAAAGAAGTAATTTAATACTAAGACTTCATAATTGTTTATTCTATTCATTCAAGCACTATCACTATAACCAGCACCAAGGTTGGTAAAATCTGATTTAAAAACCCATTTTGTTTTATATTACTTTCTATACATCTATGAATTTTGATTAGTAATTAGTTTCATAGATTTATATTAGTAATTTTTGTATTATTAATTACATTGTTGGCATTCAATATCATGATTTTGTATTACACTAAAAAAGTCTGTGGGTTTCTCACCACCCTTCTCAGTTGGACCTTATAGAGAAAAATGGTTAACATTGCGAATTTTTGGGGGTGAATGGTCACGAAGAAACGTGGAAGAATTAAACATGATTGTTACATCTAGGATGATAGTTCTCCTTATCATAGATTCACAACTCACATGTACATATGAGGTTATAAGAAGATGTATCAAAGAAAAACTCCTTGCAATTCCATGGAGAGATTATCTTGGAACATACCATTAATTTACCTTGGTTGTACACCCACCTCCAGATGAAAGATGGCTAGGTTTTTCTTAAAAATTACTTGTATGGTGGGATGATGTTTACTTCCACCTAGAAGAACTTTAAAAGTGGATGTATGAAAAGTGGAAAGGAACTCGTCACGAATCTTATGAGTGTGACAATGATTGTAGTGGTGATGCCTGTACTGGCCTTTTTCATCTACCATGAGTCCATATATTTTGTGTACAAATGGAAGACAATGCATTGGAAAATGTATTCCCCACTTTTGATAGACATATTTTGTATAAATAAATATCTTTATAATGTTAGTAGTAGTATCTAATTCATTTTTATCATTTCTATGTATCTTGGCTTGTACCTACTAATGTTTTTGATATAATCAATGAAAATACAAACAATGAATTTAATGGGTATACTTTTTGTTGTATTCGTGATTGGAAGAGGATACAATTTACCATCATAGACTGTCAATTTGCATGAATAATAATTAGGCCTTATTTAACATATGTGACAATGAGGTTAGAGAATATGTAAATTTAGGGCGTCTAGAGTCAAATTAGGCCTACTTTTGGGTATGTTTTGGAAAATCAAGGGAAAAATGGATTATACATACTTTGGAACCACTCCTAGCACATGGTAAATGCATTCATCTTTCATCCCTAGCAATCTCAGATCATGAAAAATTGAATTTACCAAGAAAATGGATAAACTATAGTCATAAGACCTTATTTAATCATGCATATTGAGGGCTTAGTGGTTTTGATTCTATGCTCTCTAGTCCATGAAACTAGCTTACTTGACAAGTTCTCAATTTCCTTAACCATGCAAATTATTCATTTTTTTCAAGTTATGTTACTAACCCAACAAGTTCACCATTTCATAGATCCTCAACTATACCAATCCCACCTTTGAAATGGTTTATAAAACATCAAAATGTCAACATTATGTTTACTGTGAAAAATTCCCTTAAATGGCTTCTTAAAAAATTTCTCTTAATGCTCTCACTACAAAATTTTAACCTACACCACCCTTATTGCCTTTACATTAGGTTAATTTATTGTGAAAAGGCTTGAATCTACAACTGTCACATTCCAAGTAAATTATGTGATGAATTGAGATTAAAAATCTTCAAATTATCTGAGGTGATTTTTTCAAAATGATAATTTTAAACCTACTCTCCCTGATTCCTCCTTTGCACCTTTGTCTTCTTGACCTTAATTTCTTAGCAACTCTATATACTCTCATTCGTCTCAGCATAGTCACTATTATCAAAGACTCTAGCAAAATAAAGTTGTTGACCCTTTTAATCATTCAATGCATGCTTGCCAAATGATTTTAAAACACTCTCTATGAATTTAAAACTTCATTCCCTTCATACGACCCTTTGTATATTCTCAAACACTTCACTCTTGTATCCAAAAACAATCACATATAAGTTACTTCTCCTACTGTCACATTTTTCTTCTAGCTATGATTGTTTCAAAGCCTCTATTCACTTCATTTATTCAATTTAGGACTTCATAGGAGTAGCTAGAAGATTTGAAAGGTTTTCATACTCTCCAAATCTCTCAAATCATCTTCCCTCACAAAACCTTAGTGATGGTTTATCAATGAACCATTGACGGTATATTTGGTTGTAGAAACCTCTAAAACTCATTTTTAAAGCTTAATGTTCTTCCTTAGGGTCTGCATGAACATGCTAAAGCATAAAAAATTACAAGATAGGATCAATATAGCCCTCAAATCCATGATCAACCTCAAAAATCTCTCACTCTTCCCCTTGAGAATAGGGGTCTTTGCAAAATAACAATTCGGTCAAAAAAGATAACCCTTTTCTGACCTTACAGAGCATGGTTAACATAAAATAGACTTGTGCACTTCACTAATCATCTTCTGACTATAGACATCAATATTCATATAAGACACTTCGTCAACTGTAATGGAAAGTTTAGTCTTGTAAGGTTTTCCTTTTGAATGTTATAGGAATGTAAACTATATTCAAGCTTTATACTCACACATAAGTTGTTGCATTGCATTACTGTCAACTTTTACCTTGCTTTTCCTACTGTGAACTGAAAGCCTACTTTTCCTACTATCAAATTTTACCTTGTTTCCATGTCTGGTTTTAAATATACAAAAATCACAATTTCAGCTGGTTTTTTATTCATAGATGTCCAATTTCAACGGTTTTGAGGTTGGTTTTATTATGCATGATCTTTACATTCAACAGTAGTAACTAATTCATCATTATCATTCATATGTATCTACATTGAATTTATGAGTAGTGCATATATTTGATGTTTCTTATGAGAATAGTTTCAGCATTTTTTTGTTCATAGATGTTCATAGATGCTCTAAATCAAAATTATGATTACTGAGGTTGGATGTATTACACCATATTTGATTAAATTTTTTACTAGTGTAATGATACTTTTTTCTTGCAGGTACAAGTAAGCATGTGGGATACCATTTTACATCTCCCAATTGAAAACCCAACCAAGTGTTTATTTAAATGCAACGATTTACATTGGAAAAAATTTCCTGACATCAACGAAGATGATATGTTGGTTGCATGGATTAAGATTGATAGAGTGGAGGATTTTCTGAAAGGAGAATCAAATAGAAATTTGTATCCAACCAAATTTCGTATTTCGCATCAGAAAAAAATTCCATCACCTATTCCTGGAAAAATGACAAGAATCAATAGCACTTTGAAATATGTGATGTGTGTGGGTTCTCATTTAAAATATTATGTACATGGATGCTTTTTTATTTCATGTTTTAGTGTGAATGTGCTAATAAATTTCATATTAATGTGCAAATATTGATGTTCGTATGGGCCTGAGGACTATCAGAGAATTGACGCCTTGCCACAAGACAAGTCCTTATTTCCAAAGAAAGGAAAAGCTAATTGACCTAGATGAAATCATATTAGATGTGGTTATCAATGCCATTTTTGCACTCGGAGAATGGTCAATAGACTTGATCAAATATTGCTTACCTACAATCATGTAGAACATGTTGATAGTGAAGGAAATCATTTTCATGGTCAGGAACATGAACAATTCAAAGGGAAAAAGTGTTTTTTGGCCCCTTTTATTATCCCACAACTTAATGAATGGATTCATAAGTTGATTTCGTTAGGAATTTCTTCCGATGCTATCCAAATTAAGCACTATGAAATGGTACATGAGAACTCACATTTTTGATTGGTGAAATAGAACGAGATGATTTCCTAAGAAGGGATGACATCTTTAATAGTGAATGCTGAATTAAGGAGCTGCAATATGTGTTTAACCCCTATGATGCAGAAAGTGTTTGAGAGTGGACTCTAGCAAATCCTGAGAAGTGGTTTTTTTATCAAGAATATAATAATGAAGGTAATGATGAGGATGGGAAAATCCCATTCATATTTGGAATCCAACTCCTACTTCAGTTTGATTGGTTGTTGAGATATGGAAATGATAGTTTAGTGGCCATGGATTCAACGTTTAGAACGAATTGAATGAAGGTATGATTTGAATACTAGCAATACTACTAGTTGAACGTCTTCATTTATTTAACATATTAGTTGACTTTTGTAAAATATTTTCATGCAGTTTCAATTGTACATGTTACTTGTATTTTATTACAAACACCAAGGGCTTCCTGTGGCATGGGTAATTATGTCTAGGTTGTGTGCTAGTGACATCACCCAATGGATGTAGTTACTTCAACAAAGAGTACATTTGAAAGATATTGAATGGAAAATAAATGCCTTTATGGTAGATTACGCAGGTGTGGAGATTAAATAAATAAGGTATGTGTATTTTACGTTGCATATGCACAACACAATTATAATGATTATGTTGTGAAGTATGACTAGCTTGTCCTATGTAGGGAAACATTTGACTGTGAGTTGTATTTATGCAGTTGGCATGTACGACGTGCATGGTTGAAGAATTTGATAGCCAAAGTAAGAGAAGATGATGTGAGGTGAGATATGTTCAGTGAAATTGGATACATTATGAACATATGTATTGATGAAGAGATGGATAATAGGGAAGCCATAAAGTTCATAAAGAAGTATCATTGCACGCAACCCTAATTTTTTGAATATTGGGAGGAGCGTTAGCTCCATAGGGTTACAATGTGTTAGAGGTGTTGTCGTACCCTCAAACATGCCAGGATATAAACCAACAAAGCCATTGAATCCTATCATTCACATTGAAAAAACCATCTATTGCGTACAATTCACAATGTTGCGCATCGAAGGGTGGATTGATTAGTACACCAACTAAGCACAAGTGTTTACATACACTACTAGTGGCTACAAATGAGAAAATACAATGGTTTTAAAAGGAAATTTAAATTTGAAAAAATTGTTCCATGGGTAAAGACTTTGCAAATTCCAAACTATCATGTCACTTTTCACACGATGGACATCCGTATTGCATGGGTGGAAAGACAAAAAGATGATACATTACATTATCAGGTGTATAGTGCAATGAAAATGATGTCAATGTGTAGTTGTCCATTTTTTAGTCCAATCCTACACATGTAGACATGTAATAAAGGTGGGGATGATGTGAGAGAGGAAGGGAGTAACTGACATTCATAAAATAGGGGATTGTGTTAGCTAATCCATCAATGACAACAATATAGATGTGAATGTATAGTTTTTTCAATCTTCAATATTCTTTGTGTTTTTTTTAAATTCCCAATCTCAAATAGTTGATTTGTTTTTAATACACATGCTTTGCAAAGTGTTTAGACAAATGAAAATGAATTTGATGATGGTATGGACAACAGAGGATTGCCAGATGCTAATAATATAAGGGAAAAATCTAGTCACAAGATGTTTCATTTATACTTTAATCATTGTTGTTAAAACATGGCATCCTTTATTTTATTAATGTAGGGAATGGAAAATGGACCAGAAAATGCAAATGAAATCGAAGCTCAAATGGATATTGGAGACTCACCGGATGTACATATGGTTGATAATGTAAGTCATCATTCCACTTGTAACAATTTTCCATTTTTTTTGTAGCATGATGTTTATCTTATATTAATAGATCATAGTTGATGGGATAGAGGATGAACTATAAGCGTGTATGATGAGAGCTAGTGAAGTATTTGAGAATTACCTCACATCAGTAAAAAATAACGGGACACTATATTTCTTGGAGAAGTGTATGGAAGATGTTTACAACAAGGTCAAGATTAGGGAATTATCAAATACACTTGGGTTTCAACACCCAAATGCTCAACCTTTCCAACAAGTGCAAGATGGCCATGGAAACACCCTTCATAGAGAAAAGGACTTCATAGAATTGCTGAATCAAAGAAGACAATGTACCATGTCACAAGAGAAATCCTTGTTTCCAAATCCCCCTAATAATAAAAAATGACAAATGTGGAATGGCGATCTAAATAGGGTAGCCAAACGTGTCAGAGATAGAAATAATGAAGATAATGCATCAACACTTATTTCACTAAATCAGGACATATTCGAGTGAATTGAGACTCCAGTATTACAAGTATTGGAAGAAATCCATTTCCATTTTTACATATATAAGATTGCATTTTTTTCTATATTGGATTCCATTATAACTATTATTTGAATCCATTAGTAGAAAAATTGCATTCCAATTTCACTATTATTGGATTCCATTATCGCTATTATTGGAGTCCAATTTGGCTATTATTGGATTCTAATTTCTCCATATTTTATATTTTCAATGTTGAGAGTATGTAAGACTAGTTTCTACTAATTATTATAATGCATGAGCTAGTTCAAAGTTGTGAGTGGACGCTAACTATTATTTCCTGAGCCTGTTGTATTATGGTGAGTGGTTTCTAACTATTATAAGTCATGAGCCTCGATGCAAGGTGAGCAGACGCTAACTCTTATAAGTCATGAGACTCGATTTAAGGTGAGTGACCACTAACTCTTATAAGTCATGAGCCCATTGTATTAAATGAAAACTGAAAAATCCTGGATGTAAGGTTAGATTCCGGTAACTGTTGATGCAAAATTACATGACCCCTGATTGCTTGTGACTTGTGTACGTGGTCAACAGTGAAACCTACATATCATGGGGTTATCATGCAGTGTGGGACTTTGCAAGTAGGATAATCCTCTAGAGAAGCCATCTTCTTTCTCTAACCTAGTGCCAAATTCTTGAAAGTGCAAAGAATGGCAAGCTAAACTAACCCTATTCTAATGTTTTCCAAGGAGACATGGATAGAAATATGCATGAAATAAAACCACTCTAAGTGAAGGTGATTCACTAAGAAAGGGTGAGAAAATCGCAGTGAGTAAAAAATAGGGAAAATTTGAGAAGGAGAGGGCTGATAGAAACACCACAGTCCAAGAAAACAATAAATTCCCTATATTTGTACATCACAACAAAACTAAAGATGTTGCAAAGAGATAATACATGCACAATATAATCATAAATATAATGGAAGGAAAGAGATGTAACTCATCCAAGCTGGGGAAAAAATGGCCACAAAACATGAATTTTATTGCTCAGAGACATGCACAATCCATCACACCATAAGCACAAGACAAAATCCTTTAAAATAAGCCCAAATTTGAGGCCTTTAGCTGACAATAGCTCTGGATTTTTTTTTACAGAGTTTCTCTACTTTTTGGAAAAAATACCCTTCAAAATGAGGTGAATTTTATTATGTATAGGGAAAATTGGGTCTCCAACCGGTAGGATGCATTGAAGAGGTATGGAAAAACATCTATTTTGGTAATTTTCCTACATGGGTGGTCATGGGTGCCATGCCTCATTAATTCTGGTTGTTGGGATGTCATTCATTCACCTACCCTTGTGAGGTGTGTAAGTCATTCATCCATGTCATCTAACCATATCCAACTAAATTGTGTGTCATGTAAAGATGAGGGGTGTGACAAGCATCAAAAACCATTCAGATGCGTCAAAAATATGACCCAACCAACCCCTGGGTGTCCAAACCCCATCCGTCCAACCTTGACCTGTCAAACCCCATGCCCCATCCAACCTAGGTGTCATGTAAGTGTGATAGGTGCGACGGGAGTCAAAAATCTATTTAGATGCGTAAAAAATGTCACCTGATGAACCCATGGGAATCTAACCCCCATCCATCTAACCTAGACCCGTCTAACCTCCAGCCGACCAACCTAGACCCATCCAACCCTTACCCATCCAACCTCTAGCCGACCAATCTAGACTTGTCAAACCCTGACCCTTCCAACCTCTAGCTGACCAACCTAGACCCGTCAAACCCTGACCTATCTAACCCTGTCCCGTCCAACCTTTGGCCGACCAACTTTCGGAGGAGATAACTTGAGATCCCGGATGTGTTTCTGGGTGAATTGTTATATGATTTCACATGGAAATAACCCATTAAATCAAATGGTAGTAGTCATAAGGTCTAATTTTTACTTTATCACCTTGAAATGGCTTATTCGTTCTCAGGATTGTTGGTTGTGCACCAAAAGAATGAACTTCCTTGGGAAGTGTATGATGCTTCATGATGTCTCATATTTTCCACCATGTAGGGAATGGAAAATGGATTCCATAGGAAATTTTTTGGACTTACAATTCATGACACGGCTATAAAAATATTTCATGTAATCTTAGGTTCTCTTTCACATTGAAAACTCCTTAAGGCCCAAAAGCTTACTTTTGATGGATGATCCTAAGACCTCCAAAAATTCCTCGAAACATTCGCAATGGTCCCCAAACTTGAAAAACCAACAGTATAATTCCATATTGATCCATGAATCACTGTATAGTTCTCAACCCATCCACCCAAGTTGTCTATTTTACCAGGGGTTGAAATAGATAACAATTAGTGACTTGCAGGATGATCTTCCTTCTTGATCTTGAAGACCAGTGACCTTAGGGGATCCATTGGGCATGGAGTCATATTAATTGCTAAAACTAGCCTGTCACTTGAAAAAACTAACTTCCAACCTCTGGGGAGCTACTCAATATTTTCATTTCAAAAGAAATCTCTTGTGTACAACTGGGTGCTTCGTCACCAAACTTTTCCTGAAACTGGAAAGTGCAAGAGCAATAGGGGCACACCTATTTATAAACAAAAAACATCATACGCATTCCAAACAGAATATGTAGAGAGTACATAAACAATTATTACAAAATTAACCTAAACTAAAACAAGGTGGTGTGCTATAAGAACTTGGAGGAATTACAACTCCTAAACTAATATATACAAGGGTGAAATTTTTCCTTTTAACTTAGCAATGTTTAAGATGGATTCTGTTAACTAGAATCGAAAGCTTCTCTTCCTCAAAGGTAGACAATTGGAAGGAATTTATACTTTTACATCCCATCATAGAATTTTAGTATGCTAGACTCATTTGCTTCTTTGAGTGCTACTACCTTAGTCCACTTGGTGAAATAGTTTGTTGCTGTCAGACTTGTGGTGTTGGCTTCAATTTGGATTGATGACCTTGATGAATTCCAATCCCCATTGCATGAATAGCTGGTCAACTAAAATTGGGTGCAATGGGAGCATTGCTAATATTTCTTTGCCTATGATGAAAGCACATTTATTACACCTTTTGATCCATGTGTAGTAGTCATTGAACACCGTGGGTAAATAATAACCCACCTTCATTATCTTGAGAGCTATTCCTCATGGGGAAAAATGACCTTTGACTTCTCCATCGTGAAATTCCTGTAACATTCTCTCAATTTTATTTGTTCCAATACACCTTAATAGAACACCATTGATGTCCCTTTTGAAAAAAACAACATCAACAAGGACATATGGAATGGCTTGTAATCTGAAGTATCTCCTCTTTGATTTACTCATTTCTAGAGGGCATAGGCATGTTTGTAGGAAGTGTACCATATTTTGAGTCCAACAAGGAGTGGGAAAATCATCATTTATCTACTCTTGACCATCATGTAGTACCAAAGCAACTTCATTTTCATCACCTACTTCAACTTGTTGAATCAAGTCTAGCTGTTCACATAATCCCTTCCCATGGACCAACTTAGTGACTTTAATTTCAATTTCATATTCCATGACATGAGTGATTCATCCTACATGTTTCTCATTCGGATATTTGTTTAGAAGGAAGTCCTTGAATCCTGCATGAGAGACTAGTAATTGGATCTTGTAGTTTAAAATCAGGTGTCTGAAATTCTTTAAGCTCCTGATCACTGCAAGGAGATAATTTACAATGAAGGAGTATCTAACTTCATAGTCCTCAAAAATTTGACTAAAAAAGGAAACTCATTGTTCGGAATCCCCTTTGTTTTGTTGCACTAGGATTGTAGAAATTATGTCCCCACCACCAAAGGCATAGAGCATGAAGTCCTGAGAGAAGTATGGATTCACGAGATTTGGAGCTTGCGATATGGCCTATTTAATAGCCTCAAAAATTACTTTACCCTCATCTTTCCACCTAAATGCCATGCTCTTCTTTAACATCAGTGTTATTGGCTTCACGAGAGTAGCAAAGTTTGGCAAAAATCTGTAGAAAAAATTGATTCTTCCTAAGAAGCTTAGGAGATCCTTCTTATGACTTGGCAAGGGCAATGCTCTAATTGCTTCAACAATTTTTGGGTTAATCACTAATCCTTCCTTTGACACGATATGGCATAGGAGCTTGCCTTCATGAGCCAAGAATATGCATTTTTTGGGATTCAATGATACCCCAAATCTCCTACATCTTTGAAATACTTGTCTTAGATGAAAGAGGTGATTTGATGTGTTTTTGGAGAACGCAATGATATCATCAAGATATATCAATACTATTTTATTGATCAACCCCTTAAATTCCATGTTCATCACCCTTTGGAAAGTGGCTCCTACATTAGACAATCCAAATGACATTTTCCTATAGGCATAGGTGCCCCACTTGGTGGCGAAAGCTGTTCTGAAATAATCGTCTTCTTTCACCACTATTTGATTATACCCCGAGTAGCCATCTAAGAGAGATAATCATTCTGATCCAGATACTACCTGTAATATTTTTTTCCATTGAAGGAAGTTGGTAATTTTCTTTAAGAGAATCCCTATTTAAGTCTTAAAAGTCCACACAGAACCTGATTTCTCAATTCTTCTTCCTGACCCATACCAAGTTTGCAACCTAGATTGAATGCTTAATTAGAAATATAATTCTTTCCTCTATTAGTTTTTTTTTAGCTCTTTCTTCATTAGAGGCTCAATGTGTGGGTTTATTGGTCTATTATTATGCATGATGGGTTTAACATCTTGATCCAGTACAATTGTATGTTGTGCTAGCTTCGGATTCAATCCTCACAAGTCCTCATAGCTCTAAGAAAATACATCTAGAAATTCATGGCAAAGTTGTGTGAACTCATATCTTTCTTGTTCAGTTACCATATTTCTGATTTGGAGTGTTTTTCCTTTCCCAACCAAAATAGGCTCTGAATCTTCTCCCTTGACCTGTATATTTTCTTTCTCTTTACGAATTGATCATTTGGGTTGAAGATGGAGTCCAACAAAAAAAACCCTTTGGGAAGCTTGTTTGTCCATAGCTGCACTACTTGATCCTCGTACTAACTGCTCTAATTTTTCTTGATTCCTAGCTAAGAATTTAGCCTCTTCTTGCAATAAATTGATGATCTTGTGATCATTCTCAAACACCTACCAACTTGTGTTATTGTCTAGAACTACTAGCCTTACAATCACATGGATATGTGGTTACTTTTTATCTCTCTTCATACTATCCACCACATCAAAAATTGTTATAATTGCTACGAGCCTATCCGCCTCTTCATTCTTCTTTTTGGTTATGGACTTGATGTTAAATTATTCAAATTCGTCAATGAGGTGGGTAAGTTCATGAAGTTGGTGGATAATTCCGTGGACATAAAAACCCAAAATTCAAGAACCGCAATCACGGTTTATATACCGCGATCGTGGTTTTTAAACCACGATCATGGAATTCCAGGTTTAGTAGTTACTGAACCTAAAACCATGTAATTGCAGCTTAGAACCATGAGTATGGTTATAAAACCACGATCGTGGAACTCTGAGACAAAAATTAGTAGTCCCACGACTCCTTATTTTCCCCATTTTTCATTTCAAACCATGATTTCTCCTAGACTTTTTTCACTCGAGCTTTGAATACCACCTCAAAATTTCTCATCGGACTTCTGGATCACGATAGATTCAACCATGCCGCCAAGACGAGGAGGTAAGCCCCCGATTTTAATCATTTTCTTTACATTTTAGGTTTTTTTTTGCATTTTAGGTTATTTTTTTAGCATTTTCATGGGTTTTTTGAAATGTTTGTTTATGTATACAATTTTCTTGTTTTATCAGTTGGTCGGCAAGCTCAAATCATGTGCAAACCGTCAAAACATTCCTCAAAACCCACCGAACATTCCTCAAAACCCTCCGAACATTCCTCAAAAACCTCCTCCAAACATAGATCCGCCTCCTGTGGCTCCTTCTGTCCCCACTGAGCCAGCAGGAACACAAGATAATATCATTGGAAGAATCCAAGAAAATAAAATTGTCATTGAGAACCTAATTCAGACTATAAGACAAAATCATGCAACAAATCCATCCCACATGACTTTAGCCAATACATTGCAAACATTGATTGGTGAAGTCGAGTCCGTAACCAACCAAATACATAGATGGAATACCTTTAGAGGTGACTGTAGGCGGTGGTATGCAGATAAACTATCCCATGCGGCCGTAAAAGACAAAAAAATTGGAAAAGACCTCATTTGTGCATTATTTACCGACCCTAGAACCAATGCCCCCACCCGCAGTTATTTACAAACGGTTCCCAATCCATTGGTGCCACAATGACCGAATCAAAAACAATTTTTGGGACCGATGGTGGATGGTTTTTGATTATCCACCATGCAACAACAATGAGGTTCCTCTTTATTTTTTGAAGAAATTATATTGCGAGTTCATGCTCAATGAGGTCTTGAATTATTTTGACTTTTCTGACTTTTTTGGTCGAGGAGGTGGCTCTGCACAGAGTAGACCTGTGCACGCATAGGTCAACCTAGGATCCCCCATGCCCCAAAACCCCCATTGCCTTCAGTTATCCCTCCTACAAGGAAGGAGGTTATGCAGAGATTGATACACTGCATGCATTGAGGGAGCTCACTGACACTCTGACCTAACATAGTGACCAGATTGCATCTGGTGATGTTGGTGGAGGTGCCAGTTCTAGCACACCACACCACTGTGGATCATGTGGTGCCATATGCACTACAGGCGAGACATCATTTGTTGGTTCACAAGATTTCTTTTCTATAGATGAGATGTTGGGGAATGTTTTTAGAACTGGTGCCACTGATATTGGTCTTTCATAGGTAAATTTCAAATAAATATAAATAATATACATACAATAGTTTAATTCACATGTTTGAGATATTTAGATATATATATATATGATTGTACGTCATGTACATACATGTAAAAAACTAATTTTTTATTTTATTTTAAATAGCAAGAGCTGGTGAAGGAAACATCTGGCGTCGACATGCTAGCTACTGTAGTTGGGCGTGTTTCAAATGTAAGTTTCAAGTTGTACAAACTTACATTTTTAATTTCATTTGATTGCACTAGATTATTATTATAATGTTTCACGTGTATGTTGTACATATTAATATGTTTGTCTTTTATACACAGGAGCCTGGCGGTCATCATCTATTCTGGGAACTGAGGCTACTGGCACGCCTCACATGAGTTTTACGCAGGTTAGTAAATCTCTTTACACTTTGTTTCTAATTATTGGAAGTTCACGTGGATTGTACATGCTTTGGACCTCTGTTATGTGGTGCACAGTCATGTAGATTTTAATATTGATTTGTACATGTTTTTTGTATAGCTTATGACTGCTAGAGAGACTCCTCCATATATGCAAACTGTGGAAGCTGACTGTAGATACTCCCATAGCATCTGCAGATCCACTAACTGAGGTACAATTTTTCAAATTTGTTAAATTTTGGAGGTTCATTATTTCTTATTACTTAAATCTACAATATCAAATTTTGTATGTATGTGAAATATTTAATTTGAAAATTAATTATTTGTATGTAGCTTACCCCTCGTGAGTCTATTGTTTTCCCTGCGATGCATCAACAACAAATTGATAGGGATCATGACATTGCGGTAAGATTTCACATGCATTTTAACTAAATTGTACAAGTTTCTAAATTTTGAATGTATTTTAAAATTTTAGGTGTTAAAAACTTGTTGTTTATGAATGTGCAGGTTAGGTTGCAGGCATGCTTAGAGACACCTAGGACCACACGGATGAAATCCGTAGTGGCATCTCCCTCCACTACATCCCCAAGTCATGGACGTGCTACTTCTAAGCAGGCGAAGAGAGGGAAGATGTTTCATGAGTAGATTCATAGTCCACCTGGATGTACATAGATATATATATATATATATATATATACACATATATATATGGGCCATCTGGTCCTAGTGAACATGTTTCTTCATATAGTCCATTGTATATATATAGCCTTTTGCGACCGCATGTGGTCCTATATACATTATGACACACTTAGTTCAATATGTACACATACATTATGAACTTACATATATTTTTAGAGATGTGCGTCTGGAGCACACTTTGTTTGATTCTTATATATCCATGTGTGTTGGTTTTCATAACGATAAATCTAAACTATATGTTTGATTTGATTTCATTGCATGTATGATATCCTTCTATGTATGTTTTCATAACCATTTAAATTAGTTATAGATATGTATGTTTGATTTAAAATTAAAAAACCATGTCCCGGAGCACTACATGGTACAATTGTTAAGCAAACCTATTCCATTTAGGAAAACCATGCTAGGTGAACTACAAGAGGTTAAAATTTATGTACAATTACTTTTTTTAAAGCTAACACTCAATCTGTTGCATATCAACTAATGTGAACATTGATAGAAATAAGTGAGGTCTAGAGTTCATCTTGAACTATATATGAATATTTAACGTTACTTATGGTGCAACATTGAAGATTTTACAATTTTCCCGATTTTCAAGTTTTACAATTTTCATATTTCTAGAATTGAAGATTACACAGAGGTTTCAATTTTTTTCTTTGTTATCAAAACTTATTATTTTTAGTAAGGCTCGTATGCCAATTTAATAATAAATATTTAATCATGTCTTCTTGTATTTGGATTGAGATGAAATTTTTTCATTAGATTAGGTATTTTCATATGGTTTCCTGCTTCAAATTTCAAGTGTTTTCGATCTCCAGAATTGCAAGGATCTAAAAAGGCAAGTTTTTTCTCTGAAATTTTAAATGGGATGCTATAAAAAATTAGGGTACCAATGGAAAATATTTTTAGATCATCTTCAAGGAGTTCATGAGTAGAAGTTACGGGCAAAATTGACAGGGGAAATGGAGCAAAAATGAAGGAGATATGAGCAAAAATGTGATTTTTGCAATAGGGTTTCTTGAAAATTTAGTAGCATAACTAAATACTAGCAGTAATGAAGGAAAAGGAAATATTAAAAAGGGATTAAAAAAATGGCTAAGTGTATGTTTATACTCACCTCTTAACATTAACCTAGCTAACTCACCTTCTAACTCATCCTTGACCATTCTGGATTAACCCGGGTTACATGGCATGACAGGGTAGGGTTACAAGCCTTAAGTGACAAAGGGACTTAAAGGGGTGATAATGTGTGAAGGGGTTAAGTATTCATGAGAGGGGGAAACATAATCAAGTTGGGGTGCTGAGGAATTGAATACCTAGTGAGAATGTTACAAGCCTTAAGTGACGAAAGGGAGAGATTTCATGTGGTGGTGCATTCTGATGTCCCAAGTTGAAAAGGGTAAAAATTTGACAGTAAGCCCTTATTAGTATTCTTAGGTTCCACCCATCACATGAAGAATCCTCCTCTAATGAAGAATCAACTCATGTCTTCCTCTAGCGGAAGATCTTGAATGATGAGGCTTTTCCATAGACCATCTTGTTGAATCTGGAAACTACAAATGAAACTTTCTCATCTTCCAAGATGTTCACATGCTCCAATGTGTTGAGTCAATTCTCAGGAATGGCATTGATATTTCCACATTGACTAAAATATTTTTCATTTAACTCTTCATAGGATTCTAGAGATATAACCTATGATCTCTACAAGGGCTTCTAAAGTATTGACTATTGAAGGAAAGGGTCACAAATATTTTCCTGAACCAATTCTTAAAATTTGAATCCTGAAGATTCTTCATGTGGAATTATTCTCCCTGAGAGGAGTACCAAGCTCATGCATTCTTGTGCCAAGATCTTCCAAAAAAATTGATACATTCTCCTCATGGGATTCAAAATCAGAAATGGCTTCTTTTAGAGCATCAAACCTCTAGGTGATGGTATGGGACAAAATGTCATACAAGTTCTCTGAGTCAGATGAAAACACACCTGAGCTCACCAAGGAATGAGAATCAAAATTATTCATCTCACTCGCAAATGGGAGATTATTTTCCCAATGGAATTTCTCTTTCTTGATCTCAACTCTATTCCTATTGATTTTCAAAAATATGACCAAGAAAAATCTAAACAAAGAGATAATCTCAGGAAATAGATCATGTTCCCTTTTTCAAGGATCATGCTCACCCAATGGTCACATGTCCTTCTTTGCAGTATGAATGCTTGATCTTGCTTGATGGACTGGGGGGTTGAAGTTTCAGATGGGAGACATTGCTTCAATTTGAGGCAGAGATGATTAATCTCATGCAATCAATGATGGCACTTATGAATAAAAGGTCCTCACACATGTGTTCCCTTAATTGTTTGATGATTTACTTATACTCCTAATTCTGTGTAGTGATCTGTGATGAAGAATCCTATTACAATGCAAAAATAATGAGCATGTAAGCACATAGTTGGGGTAGCAGAGGATGGAGAGAGATCACCACAACAACATAGCTCAAGAGAGAAAAGCAAGGACAGTGATGAAGCACCTAAGAGGACAGAGGAAAGTCCAAAGAGAACAAGAGAGATGGAAGGTAAACAAGTGACATTGAATGTTTTGAGTCCTAGGAAATGAACGGAGGTGAGGAGTGAGAATTCATGCCTCAAGGACATCATGGCACCAAACCAACTATGCTCGGCATGTCCAGGTGGCCAGGTGAATGCTAGAGGAGGTGGTGTTTTGGTGCGCGACAAGGTCGTTGCTTCCGGGCTACTTCGTTCGGGCGTAGTCCCTTAAGAGCCCTGAGACCAAAATATCATTCAACTTCGACGAGTGACTACTCAGACTCCGTGGCACCTAGAGATGCCTCATGGTCTGATCCAACACCTCAGTGTAGGGACCCTCTACAAAAGCCTCTCTCAGTTTTTTCCTTCTCATTTCGGTGCTCTCGCTGCCCTATTGTTTGCAAACGCGTGAAATAGTGCAGTTGGAGCAGTGTAAGGTTGTCAAATGCTATATTTTGCAAACGGTGGGTCATGGCACCAAACCAACTACACTAGCACATGTTTGGTGGCTAGGTGAATGCTAGAGGAGGTGGTGTTTTGGTGTGTGACAAGGTCGTTGCTTCCAGGACTACTTCGTTCAGGCGTAGTCCCTTAAGAGCCCTGAGACCAAAATATCGTTCAACTTCGACGGGTGACTACTCAGACTCCGTGGCACCTAGAGATGCCTCATTTGATCCAACACCTTAGTGTAGGGACCCTCTACAAAAGTTATCTCTCAGTTTTTTCCTTCTCATATTTGGTGCTCTCGCTGCCCTATTGTTTGCAAACGCGAAATAGTGCAGTTGGAGCCAGTGTAAGGTTGTCAAACGCTATATTTTGCAAACGGTGGGTCATGGCACCAAACCAACTGTGCCAACATCCAAGTGGCTAGGTGAACACTAGAGGAGGTGGTGTTTTGGTGCGCGACAAGGTCGTTGCTTCCGGGCTACTTCGTTCGGGCGTAGTCCCTTAAGAGCCCTGAGACCAAAATATCATTCAACTTCGACGGGTGACTACTCAGACTCCGTGGCACCTAGAGATGCCTCATCTGATCTGACACCTCGGTGTAGGGACCCTCTACAATAGCCTCTCTTAGTTTTTTCCTTCTCATTTCGGTGCTCTCGCTGCCCTATTGTTTGCAAACGCGAAATAGTGCAGTTGGAGCCAGTGTAAGGTTGTCAAACGCTATATTTTGCAAACGGTGGGTCATGGCACCAAACTGACTACGCCTGACACATCTGGGTGGCTAGGTGAATGCTAGAGGAGGTGGTGTTTCGGTGCGCGACAAGGTCGTTGCTTCCGGGCTACTTCGTTCGGGCGTAGTCCCTTAAGAGCCCTGAGACCAAAATATCGTTCAACTTCGACGGGTGACTACTCAGACTCCGTGGCACCTAGAGATGGCCTCATCTGATCCAAACCTCAGTGTAGGGACCCTCTACAAAATCCTCTCTCAGTTTTTTCCTTCTCATTTCGGTGCTCTCGCTGCCCTATTGTTTGCAAATGCGTGAAATAGTGCAGTTGGAGCCAGTGTAAGGTTGTCAAATGCTATATTTTGCAAACGGTGGGTCGTGGCACCAAACCAACTACACTGACACATGTTGGTGGCCAGGTGAATGCTAGAGGAGGTGGTGTTTTGGTGCGCGACAAGGTCGTTGCTTCCAGGCTACTTCGTTCGGGCGTAGTCCCTTAAGAGCCCTGAGACCAAAATATCGTTCAACTTCGACGGGTGACTACTCAGACTCCGTGGCACCTAGAGATGCCTCATCTGAATCTGAAACCTCAGCATAGGGACCCTCTACAATATATCTCTCAGTTTTTTCCTTCTCATATCGGTGCTCTCGCTGCCCTATTGTTTGCAAACGCGTGAAATAGTGCAGTTTGAGCCAGTGTAAGGTTGTCAAATGCTATATTTTGCAAACGGTGGGTCATGGCACCAAACCGACTATGCCGACACATCTGGGTGGCCAGGTGAATGCTAGAGGAGGTGGTGTTTTGGTGCGTGACAAGGTCGTTGCTTCCGGGCTACTTCGTTCGGGCGTAGTCCCTTAAGAGCCCTGAGACCAAAATATCGTTCAACTTCGACGGGTGACTACTCAGACTCCGTGGCACCTAGAGATGCCTCATCTAATCCAACACCTTGGTGTAGGGACCCTCTACAATAGCCTCTCTCAGTTTTTTCCTTCTCATTTCGGTGCTCTCGCTGCCCTATTGTTTGCAAACGCGTGAAATAGTGCAGTTGGAGCCAGTGTAAGGTTGTCAAACACTATATTTTGCAAACGGTGGGTCGTGGCACCAAACCGACTACACCGACACATCTGGGTGGCTAGGTGAATGCTAGAGGAGGTGGTGTTTTGGTGCGCGACAAGGTCGTTGCTTCCGGGCTACTTCGTTCGGGCGTAGTCCC
The DNA here is from genome assembly GCA_019776745.2 of Taxus chinensis. Lineage (NCBI taxonomy): Eukaryota > Viridiplantae > Streptophyta > Pinopsida > Cupressales > Taxaceae > Taxus > Taxus chinensis. The sequence continues at coordinate 893,888,070 of CM034147.1, read as the reverse complement.
TTAAGAGCCCTGAGACCAAAATATCGTTCAACTTCGACGGGTGACTACTCGGACTCCGTGGCACCTAGAGATGCCTCGTCTATCCAAAACCTCAGTGTAGGGACCCTCTACAATATCCTCTCTCTCAGTTTTTTCCTTCTCATTTCGGTGCTCTCGCTGCCCTATTGTTTGCAAACGCGTGAAATAGTGCAGTTTGAGCCAGTGTAAGGTTGTCAAACGCTATATTTTGCAAAACGGTGGGTCATGGCACCAAACCAACTATGCCGACATGTCTGGGTGGCTAGGTGAACACTAGAGGAGGTGGTGTTTTGGTGCGCGACAAGGTCGTTGCTTCCGGGCTACTTCGTTCGGGCGTAGTCCCTTAAGAGCCCTGAGACCAAAATATCGTTCAACTTCGACGGGTGACTACTCAGACTCCGTGGCACCTAGAGATGCCTCATCTAATCTGAAACCTCAGCATAGGGACCCTCTACAAAATCCTCTCTCAGTTTTTTCCTTCTCATATTCGGTGCTCTCGCTGCCCTATTGTTTGCAAACGCGTGAAATAGTGCAGTTGAGCCAGTGTAAGGTTGTCAAACGCTATATTTTGCAAACGGTGGGTCGTGGCACCAAACCGAACTACCTGACACATCCAGGTGGCTAGGTGAATGCTAGAGGAGGTGGTGTTTTGGTGCGCGACAAGGTCGTTGCTTCCGGGCTACTTCGTTCGGGCGTAGTCCCTTAAGAGCCCTGAGACCAAAATATCGTTCAACTTCGACGGGTGACTACTCAGACTCCGTGGCACCTAGAGATGCCTCGTCTAATCCAACACCTCAGCATAGGGACCCTCTACAATAGCCTCTCTCAGTTTTTTCCTTCTCATTTCGGTGCTCTCGCTGCCCTATTGTTTGCAAACGCGTGAAATAGTGCAGTTTGAGCCAGTGTAAGGTTGTCAAACGCTATATTTTGCAAACGGTGGGTCATGGCACCAAACCGACTACTGCACGACATGTCTGGGTGGCTAGGTGAATGCACTAGAGGAGGTGGTGTTTTGGTGCACGACAAGGTCGTTGCTTCCAGGCTACTTCGTTCGGGCGTAGTCCCTTAAGAGCCCTGAGACCAAAATATCGTTCAACTTCGACGGGTGACTACTCAGACTCCGTGGCACCTAGAGATGCCTCATCTGATCCAAAACCTCAGTAGGGACCCTCTACAATATCCTCTCTCAGTTTTTTCCTTCTCATTTCGGTGCTCTCGCTGCCCTATTGTTTGCAAACACATGAAATAGTGCAGTTTGAGCCAGTGTAAGGTTGTCAAACGCTATATTTTGCAAACGGTGGGTCATGGCACCAAACCTACTGCGTGCCGACACATCTGGGTGGCCAGGTGAACACTAGAGGAGGTGGTTTTTGGTGCGCGACAAGGTCGTTGCTTCTTCGGGCTACTTCGTTCGGGCGTAGTCCCTTAAGAGCCCTGAGACCAAAATATCGTTCAACTTCGACGGGTGACTACTCAGACTCCGTGGCACCTAGAGATGCCTCATCTGATCCAAAACCTTGGCATAGGGACCCTCTACAATAGCCTCTCTCAGTTTTTTCCTTCTCATTCGGTGCTCTCGCTGCCCTATTGTTTGCAAACGCGTGAAATAGTGCAGTTTGAGCCAGTGTAAGGTTGTCAAATGCTATATTTTGCAAACGGTGGGTCGTGGCACCGAACCGACTATGCCGACATGTCTGGGTGGCCAGGTGAATGCTAGAGGAGGTGGTGTTTTGGTGCGTGACAAGGTCGTTGCTTCCGGGCTACTTCGTTCGGGCGTAGTCCCTTAAGAGCCCTGAGACCAAAATATCGTTCAACTTCGACGGGTGACTACTCAGACTCCGTGGCACCTAGAGATGCCTCGTCTAATCCAACACCTCGGCATAGGGACCCTCTACAATAGCCTCTCTCAGTTTTTTCCTTCTCATTTCGGTGCTCTCGCTGCCCTATTGTTTGCAAACGCGTGAAATAGTGCAGTTTGAGCCAGTGTAAGGTTGTCAAACGCTATATTTTGCAAACGGTGGGTCGTGGCACCGAACCGACTACTGTGCCGACACATCTGGGTGGCCAGGTGAATGCTAGAGGAGGTGGTGTTTTTGGTGCGTGACAAGGTCGTTGCTTCCGGGCTACTTCGTTCGGGCGTAGTCCCTTAAGAGCCCTGAGACCAAAATATCGTTCAACTTCGACGGGTGACTACTCAGACTCCATGGCACCTAGAGACGTCTCGTCTGATCTGAAACCTCAGGTGTAGGGACCCTCTACAATAGCCTCTCTCAGTTTTTTCCTTCCCAGATCGGTGCTCTCGTAGGTATTCTTGTAAACACTTTACAACATTTGAGCCAGTGTAAGGTTTTCAAAATTTACAACTATATTTTGCAAATTTGGGTTTTTCAAACCAAACCGATTTACAATGGTCTTGTTTTCAAAATTTACAACTTTTTTCAAAATTTACAACTTTTCTCAAAATTTACAACAAGAACCCCCTCAACATTTTACAAAATTTACAACAAAATTTACTTTTTCAAAAACAATGAAAGCTTCTCTTAGCTTCGAGAATTTAAAATTCTCTACTAACAGTGCCAACCACGTGAAGGTGGAAGCTTTTCTGGCACCACTAACCTAAACATAAAAGTGTTAGTCAAAGAAATTTAAGTTTCAAATCAAAACCATATACTATCTATATATACAAAATACACAAATTTAAAATAAAATATATTCAAACTTAAATCTAGATCTTTAAACTAACAAATTTATATATATATATGAAAGAAATTATATATACCAGACATGAGCATTGTAAATTCATTCCAATGAACCATCAGGATCGGATCTACTCTGAATAGCAGACAAGATTGCTTCATGATCTGACTCTCGAACCTTCCAAAGAATCTTGTTATTAGGCCTTCCTCGATATCTATACAGCTGAATATTTGTCGCTAGAACTAGATGCGAATATAAGAGTATTTTCCTGTGTGTCTCAAAGTCTTCAAACACCCAAACAGAGGAGTTTTTTAATGGATACCGTCGAAGCCAAGTTCCAGTAACTACCACTGACCCTGTAGGATACTCAATATCTTCGCCATCTATAATAGGAGAAGTCAACTTCTTTCTTTCCTCGATGCAACGACATAAGAAATAGTCTGTTCCTTCTTCATTGTCTTCTGTCGCAATTACTGCAAACACATGTCCTACAAAAAAACAAAGGTTGAACAACTCAAATTTAAATTACATATTAAAATTTCAATGGACATAACTCAATACAAAAATTAAATAAATAACCATAAATACCTTGTCGCACCAAAATCAAAATTTCGTCAAAGTCCTTGGATGTTGCAACTTCATCTGCAGAAACAAGTCGTAATGCTTGTGGAGGTTGATAACTAGGAAGCGGAGTTAGAGGCCTACAAATCCATCCATCCACCCATTCTTGTGAATCACACTCAGCAGTGACAAATTCGATACAAGATGCACAAAAACATGTCAAATTTCTTGTCCATACGGCCCACGAAGTAGCGTCTGAGCTACAAAATGAGTGCATATCACTGGACCCAGTGAGTGTCATACAATCCTCGTAGTTAGCAATTTGTTGTTCCTCTATCAACCAAAAATATCTGTGAACTGTGGAATTTTCTTGAGAACCTCGGGCCATGTTGTCAATACACCATTCCACTATGCTCTTTGCATCTTTTAATTTAGCACCATCTTTGTACTTCAACTCTTCTCTTGCAAGAGCTCTTTTCACACATGCCCCTGCACCGTCATGCTCTCCTTTTCCATGTCCAGCCTCAGTGAAACTCCAAATATGTTGCACACCCATCTTGACGTGCATTCTGCTCATCCAATAAAACATTCGTGCATTCTTAAACTGAGACGTGTAATTATCTGACCATATATAATGTTGTTTGAAGTGGATGTCCCTATCAGACAAGTTTCCATAAAATAACTGGAAACACCCTTGCACAAATTCAGTAGAATGAGTACGATCATCACTGATATAAAAGTGGTACTCTCTTAAAAAAATTGATCATTCTCTGTACTGTCAGGAGAATGTAGAAATGCTATATGCACAAAAATGGCAACTTGTACTGAGTTGTAATATTGCGATTGAACCTCCATTTGTGGTTGCAATGTGTAATTCTCTGCAAAATCGACCACTGAAACAATAGTACCAATAGGAAATGTGTCTTTGCATAGCTTGAACTGTTCATCCAACCATCGAGCTCTATGTGTATGCCTAGCATACTCATAAACAATTTCATCCTTAAATTTTCTCAAAAATTGGAAAACAGACATTTGTTCTGTAACTAGCTCACACCGTTTAGACTCTTTTCCATCTTTCAACTGGTATGCAACTGATTTATATTTATCAAACTCAACTAAATTATGTCCTATTGTACCTTCAATTTTCTCATGGATGCAACTTTCCAATTTAGGTAATCCGCCGCATGTACTACAACTTCCATCTAAACAATCCTGACTATAAAAAAATTGTCCAACTTCTTTTTCACAAAATATAGTAGGAATGAAATCCCTGGAAGATATTGGTGGAACTTGAACACCACATTCCGATAACATAGTTTCAGAATGAAAATTAGAATGAATACGTAAAAATTTAGCATAATGCATCGCAAATTCAACATGTTGCCTACAACAACAAGTGGTGCGAGCGTGGTTGATTTTCACATAGAATGGTTTCAACATTTCAAAAAAATGTTGACTAATTTTAATTTCCAGATTCTCTTGTTCAAACTTACGAAAAAATTGAGTTTGAGTCATATCTAAGAAATGCTTTGGATGTGGTTCACGATTAGTAGAACCAACTCTCTGTTTTATAACATCTCTTGTATTAGGTGAAACTCTAGTGTTATCATGCCAAAATTTAATAACAACTTCTCTTATAGCATCAGAATTATTTTTGTCCTTACGCGGTGCTCTAGCAGAAAATGCCCAAAAATCGGCGTTATTGAGTGATTGAAGGATATTACGTCTTTCAATTGCTTTCATTAGAGTTTTTCGATTAACTTGCAACATTCGACTTGTTTGCGTAATCAAACGTTGTTTTTTTATTGATTCACTTACAACACTAGTAGCAAGTACACGACGCACAATATTACTATCCCTAGTGCGTCTCTTGACACCAACAGTGTGATATGCATCATGAAGGTTTTCAACAATTGTAGAGGTTTGACCACGTATATTAGATGTTGTCAATCCTAAGGTGTTTAATGTAGGTCTCATTTTAATCAATTTCATCAAACTAACCAACAACTGACATCTTTGGGAATCATTTAAAATTTCAAAATGATTATCCCAAATTTCAGTGGCTTTTCTTCTGATTTGTCATTCAGAAAGTTTGTCAGACATTGGTTTCAAAATGTTTTCATCAATTTCAATAAAAAAATTAGGTTTCTTACGTAAAATCCTAGGAGGTGTTTTTGTCAAATTTTGCCTGTCTACAGTTTCAACATGAATTTCCTTATTCACATTTTCATTGTCTCCTTCAATTTCAACATTTGCTACATCATGAGTATTTAATTCTTCTTCAACATTGACAGTAAAAACATCTTCATCACGAGTATTTAATTCAACTTCAACATTGACAGTAGAAACATTACCTGGTTCTTCATTGCTTACAATAGTTGGGGTTGAAGATGAACCTCTTCTTGATTCACGAAGTTTCCGCATTCGCTCAGCATTTTGAATTTTGTTGGCCTCTAATTCGTTTGGTGTTTTTTTACTTAATGACTTCCTTTTTTGACTTCGTTTCTTGTCTCCCATGATGTTTTGCTTCCGGTGATAAGAAAAACGTGCAGAAAAAGACAGAATTTCACAGTAATTCATACGGTAAGGTCAGAGAGTAAAAATCACATGGTAATTCAGACATTGGGATGTGTGTAAATATGATTTATGAACCGCGAGCGCACTTTATAAACCGCGATCGTGGTTTATAAAGCGCGCTCACGGTTTGTGTTAAAAAAACCATTTATAAAGATCGCGCTTTATAAACCACGATCGCGGATCTATCTGCCGAACCTAAGCCTCGGGAAATCTTTGTTTTTCCCCAACCAAAGCTATGGAAGGTCATTATGAAGTGTAAAAGGTCAAAAAACCTCAAATCTGCTCTTCCAAAGACTTGAACCATGCTAAAAAACTGAAAACATTTCACAAAAATGGTGCCATCGCGTAGGGGAGACTGTTAGCTTCGTAGAAATATTGATTTTAAAGTGAATAGAATAAGATAAATATCATTTTATAATTTTTTACTAACAATAGGTCTTTAAGACATTTTTTCCCGTGAATGTTCATGTCTACGTTTAAGACTGTAACTTTTGTTTCGCTTATCAAAATGTGATAAAACTTATACCATCCCAAGCGTGGACAAATTCTATACACGTTAAAAAAAATATTTGATTTCGATATTTTTTGATATAGTTATGGCGGGCAAACGGAAAGCGCTCCATTTTCTAAATATTTTCAGACCACTTTCACGGAAAAAATCATTAAAAAAAAATATTGCTCAAAAAAATACAAAATAAAATCCATCCCAAGATAGACAACTACATCTAACATTTCACCAAAGGAAAAAAAAAATAACAAGATTTGGTCATCCAAAATGCGGGCAAACGGACTACAATCTTATAAGTTTTTTCAAAAAAAAAAAAACTAAGTCATATAATTTTAAGTGTTTAATATAGCTAAACTTGTCCATTTTTTAAAAAAATAGTATTTTAGAAACTAGATTCCGAATGCTACGATTCATATTTATATAAATTTTTCTAATTTTTTTTTGCAATATGACGTCTACGGATGACCCTATATTTGTCCATCAATTTCCTGCACTTACCCATATGCATGATGAGCCTAAAATATGCCCTTTTTTTTGGCACCCTCTATTCCTTTTTTACCCACCTCTCCTAATAGCCAGCCTTGTATATGCATATTGACCTTTTTATCCTCCGTAATAAGTAAGCATTAATTAATATGTTTCATGTTTATTGGATATCACGTGCTAATTTGGTTGTTTATGAAGTAATTAGTATCTATTATCTATGTTGTTATGATTGAAATTATCATTAACACCTACATGTAGATTTCAAAGCAATTCATAGTAGTCGAGCACCTGTATCAACCGTGGAGATCAAGTCAACAAGCCACCCCCATAGCCAAGGTTATAGGTGCTTCTTTTCCACCCGGAGCAATGACTGCAACATTCATTGATCGCCCATAGCAATTAGATGGGCACAATTTTCGGCACTAATGATCAACTTACAGTTTGGGTTGATTCTTTTTACAATTTGTGGGAGGAGTGAAAAATTCATGTTTGAAATAAGATGAATCAACTTTTCATTGACTCATTATCATTCTCTCTCGTCTAATTGAATTGAATTGTTTGCAATAGTGGCAAAAATGGATGTGCTATTTCCACTACTGCTCTATTTTTCCAAGCAATGGGAAGATCTTCTCACATAACTGCCAAATATGTTGGTTAATAGGATTCTCCCTCTCATTTCTTATTCTTATTTCTTGCTCTGCTAAATTAGAGAATACAATATTTATAGAATAACAGTAAACAGAGTCTTATTCAAACTCAAACTCAAACTATCCTACATCTACTCTTCATCCTACAGATGGACAACATTGCCAGCACGTACACATATCATCTAATGTGATGTCAAAAAACAAAACAACTTCGCTAAATGCTAGCTACAAAATCTTAAATGCTAACTACATAATCCCTAAATATTAGGCTATAGTTTCTACATGCTAACACTCCCACTTAGCCAAATATTTGTCAACCAGCTTGTATCACATTGAATCCTTCTTTGCAAAACTCAAACTTATTTCTTGGTAATGCCTTTGCCAATGCATCCACCACCATCATTTCAGTTACATAATACTCCATTTTGATAGTGTTGTTCTCAATTTGTTCATGGATGAAATGATATTGTATCCCTATATGTTTACCTCTCCCATGATACTTTGAATTCTTTGTCATTGGCTATGCAACTTTGGCTGTCACATTTTAATATTGTTGGTTGGTACTAAGTAACCTCAATGTCCTACAATAATCTTCTCAACCAAATCAATTCTTTTGTAGCTTAACATGCTGCTATATATTATGCTTCTGCACTAGAGAGAGAAACAGTTCGGTTGTTTCTTACTTTCCCATGAAACTGCACCTCCACTAAGGATAAAATAGAAACTTCATATTAATCTCTTACTATCAACGTTCCCTGCCCAATCTGCATCACATTACACTGTAAGTTACAGATATTTTTCTAAACTCCCACTCAATCTTATTCCATGTTTAGCTGTTCCTTGAAGATATCTAAAAATTCTTGTAACTACTGCCCAATGTTGTGGTTTAGAATTGCTAGAATATTGGCTCACAATGCTTACAACATGTGCAATATCATGTCTGCTAAAAACCATTGCACACATTAGGATCCCAACAACATTCTGATATGGAACCATACTCATATAACTTTCTTCTTCTTGTGTTTTGGGACACATGTCTAGTGAAAGTTTGTTTCCTACTTCCATTAGAGTACTTACTGACTTGTAATTTTCCATCCCAAACTTCTTCAGAATGTTCTTAATGTACCTCTCTTGGTTAAGATGGATTTTTCCTCTTCTCCATATCTCTTAAAAATTGAATTCCCAAGCAATAATGAATCTCACTATGATCAGTCATCTCAAATTTTGTAACTAATTGAGACTTAAACGTGCCTAAAATCTTAAAATCATTACTCATAATGATGGTGTCATCAACATATAAAGCTAAGATGACTAGAGACTCACCATTATGCTTTATGTAGACATTTGAATCAGCATTGCAACTTACATATCCTTCATTTTGGAGAAACCCATCAATACACTCATACCATGCTCTTGAAGACTGTTTCAGTCCATACAATGGTTTTCTGAAGCTTGCATACTAACTGCTCCTTTCCTTCTTGTATGTAGCCTTCTGGTTGTTCCATATAAACTTCTTCCTTTAAGAATTCATTTTAAAATGTAGTTTTTATATCTAGCTGATGTACATGAAGATCCAAGGTTGCTGCCACTGCTAACATAATCCTGATGGATGTTATCTTGACTACAGGAGAAAAGGTGTCATGATAATCCAAACCTGCAATTTGGGTGTAACCTTTTGTTACCAAATCGAGCCTTTGTAGCTGGTTTATTGACCCATCAGACTTGTACTTTTGTTTGAATAACCACTTGCACCTAACCACTCTCCTTCCAGGTGGAAGAATTGTGAGTTTCCATGTCTGATTTTTTTATGAGCGATTCATATTCAACATTCCATTGCTTGCCTCCAATCTGCTACATAAATACTTTGAAGTTCTTCTTGAACACTAAGTGGTTCATCAACCTCTACATAAGTGCATATGATTCAGATGCCTTTTTAGTGAGTTTCCATAGTCTTGTTGATCTACGAAGCTACTGCTCTCCTTGTTCATATCCTATGGGTTATGTGGCTACAACTTGTAATGGTCTTGCTGGAGTAGAATTCTCATCCTTAGATTCTTCATTAGATCCGAAATCAGAAGGCCTTGTTTTAGATCCTTAGCATTTTCCATCTCTTTTGATTTGTGCAAAACTGAATTTTCATAAAAAATGACGTCTCTTCTGACTAGAATCTCATGTGTTATAGGATCATAAATTTGATATCCCTTTGAATTCAATCTGTATCCAACCATTATACACTTCTTGATTTTTTCATCTAGCTTCTTTCTTTCTTCATTTGGTATATGTGCATACGCTATGCAACCAAAAATTCTTAAATCATTGACACTTGGCTTGCTTCCATGCCATGCCTCATAAGGCGTCTTCTTATGCAATGCAGCAGTTGGCAACCTGTTTTGTATATATGTTGCACTGGAGACTGCTTCAACCCAAAAAACATTAGATAATCCACTACTCTTAAGCATGCATCTAGCACTTTCAACAAGAGTCCTATTCCTTCTTTCAACGACACCATTCTGTTGCGGTGAATAAGGAACAATATACTCAAGTTTGATACCTTCTTTTGCACATAAAATTTTGAAAGCATTTGAGGTATATTCACCCCCATTATCACATCTGAGTTGTTTCAAAGGTTTTCCTGACTACTTCTCACCAAATGCTTTAAAAACCTTAAACATCTCTAATGCACGTGATTTATTTTTGATAAAATAAAAACAGGTCATTCTGGAGGAATCATCAATAAAGGTAATAAAATACCTTGCCCCATTGTGTGACATTTTTTGCATTGCATTGCAAGTATCTGAATGTACAAGTTCCATTTTCTCCTTAGCTCGTGTTTCTCCTTTCTTTGGGAAGGGGAATTTATGTTGCTTTCCTAAACAACAACCTTCACACACTCCCAACTCAACTGGTAGATGCAAATTAAAATCTTCCACAAGCTACTCTGATTTTAATATTCGAAGCGAATGAGGATTTGCATGTCCGAATCTATGATGCCAAAGAACTGAATCAAATATTTCATTATTTGTTGTTGTTAGCACCACATCAGGTACTGCTATACATAACTTGTACAGATTTCCATCTCTGATTCCCGTAGCAACAATTACTCCTTCAACATCCTTTGGGACACATTCCATGTTGTCAAACTGTACAATTATGCCAGCATCGGTAATTTTGCTCACTGATAAAAGACTTTTTACTAGAGCAGGTACATACCATACGTTTTGGATTTGCTTGTATCCACCATCTGGCATTTGCAATGGAATATCTCCAATTCCGATCATCTCACATTTGCTATCATCTCCAAGATTGACAGTCTTACTCTTGGGTGCTTCTGTATATGCCATAAACCAACTTCTCTTAGGTGTCATATGCTGAGTTGCTTCTAAATCTAAATACCAACAATTAGAAACATCAGAACTTGGGGTTGTGACAACCGCAAACAAATTTTCTTGGTCATTGCTTGAGGTCATGGTAGCTTCAGCAACCTTCATTTTCTTTACCTCTTCTACCCATGCTAACCACTTTCGGCATTGTTTCTTAAAATTCCCAGGAGCTCCACAATGAAAGCAATTTCCCTTATTTTTCTCCTGCTTTGTGTCTTTACCATTCTTTGAGACATTGGACTGGGAGGGATGAGATTTGTTGTCACTCTTCCTTTTTGCTTTGCCCTTATATCCTGCTGAAAATAGTGCTGTAGGATTCTCATCATTCATGCCCCCATCCTTCCTTCTGATTTCTTCTTGAAGTAGTGCTACTATTACTTTTGTCAAATCCAAATTGGATTGGGTGCTTAGGGCTACTACCAATCCAGAATAGGATTCTGGAAAACTCCCAAGAAGTGACATAACAACATCTTCTTCTGCAATCACTGATCCACATGCTGCCAATTGATTTTTGAGAGATTTAAACTGATTTGTAAAATCTGATATTTTTTGTGTTTCCTGCATCTTTAACTGAAAAAATATTCTTCTAAGATATAATCTTGTGCTAACATCATTTCATTCATATAACTTGATTAATTGATCCCAAGCTTCCTTTGCTGATTTTGCTTCACTTACATGTAAAAGCACATTATCACTCAAACTTAAAAGTATATAGGAACAAGCCCTACCTTCTTTTGACTCCCACTTACTGATTAGATCTGCACACTGGGTGGGTTTAGTCTCATTCCCTTCAAATATATTGAGTAGATTCTTGTTTAACAACAACATCTTCATTATGAGCTTCTAGAGATTAAATCCAACGCCATCAAATCGTTCTACCATCCTGTGAGGATCTCCTACAATAAATGTGGTCATATCTCCATCTTTAAACTTCTGATACTTCTCTGCAGCATCACTTCACCAACATCGCTCTGATACCATGAAAATTATTAGCACTCTTAAACAGAACACATAAATGCAACTGCAGGTTTTGATCTATTTCTTATTCTTATTTGCTTGTGCTCTACTAAATTAGAGCATACAATCTTTATAGAATAACAGTAAATAAAGTCTTATTCAAACTCAAACTCAAACTACCCTATCTCTACTCTTCATCCTACAGACAACATATGGACAACATATGCCAGTACGTACACATATAATCTAATGTGCTGTCAATTACAAAATAACTTCCCTAAATGCTAGCTATAGAATCCTAAATGCCAACTACAGAATCCCTAAATATTAGGCTATAATTTCTGCATGTCTAACAAATGGGATGTAGAAAATAACTATAAGGAAAGACAGAGAATCATATGTAAAGAATTATGCAATTGAATAGAGATAATTCTTAGCTTGTTGTTCTAGTCTACTGTTATGTAACTCGGTTTCCTTTTAGCCATTGTAATTTTATTATACAGTAAGCTTGTTCTGCGGTAGGATCTTGTTGTAGTAGAGGAAATGCGTAAAACACAATTCAGACCAAGCAGGGGCCCACTGGAGAAGAATTGAGGTAGAATCCTCATCCGTATTAGAGTATTTTACCTTTGTGTTGTGTGTGTAATTTCCAATTGCAAGTTAGTTATTGTGTGGTTTTCAATTCCGCACTATTGATTTCAGTTTGAAATTAATTAATTTTGGATTTCTGCATTCTTTACTTTCATCAGAGGAAGATTCCACTTCTAGCTTTAGATTTCCTTTTCCAAAATTTTCTTATCGACAATTTGCTTTGCTTCAAGCATGTTAAAAAAATCTATCTTCACTAATAGTGTGAAAAAAATATGGAATTCCAAAGCTCTGATTTGGTTGTATGTGGTGCGAGAGATCATCTAGTAAGATTCCTTCCAAGAAGCAAAAGCATTAAGGTTATGTCTGAAGAAATTGAAGAACTTATAGCCTCACCAACTATTGCCCATAGCCCAACACCCGTGGCCATACAAACAATTTCTTTTGAAAATACTACGGCTGAAGAAGGTTTAGCCAAAGTAGTAGAACAATTTGAAGCTCGAATTCAAGCGGAGGAACCTGTCACACCAGATAACCATTTACGAGGAATCCCACAACAAGCCATTAGCACTAAAGGATCCAAAATCTAGTCCCTCCTTATACCTCCCAAGCCTCTTTCCAAGAAAGCCTATTGTCAGAACATTATTCAAGTTGTCAAGGATAAAAAAAAGTCCTTGGAGAAAATTCTTGAATCTGTGCCAAAACTTGCTTCATCAACTAAATCCCTTCCAGAAAGAGAAAAAAACTATTATACCGCTTAGGCATTGTGTATTGTCAAGAGCCTTTAACAAACGTGTGAGGAATACACCAGGGTAGAAATAGTTTGTCATTTATGGATAGCGATGAAGGACAAAACAACCCTATTGAGCGCTCTACCTTTGAAATCCCCACCTCTGCAGAAGAGCGAGGAGTTGCAATGAAAAACATTTCACCCTCTACATTACCTAATCTTCATGGATTAATCTCAGAGTACCTTGATACATTATTATTTGAATTTGATGTCTTCTACAGGAGTAATGACTATAATAATGATGACCAATGCCAAAATTTATTTCCAGAAACTCTCAAATATCTTGCATTACGATGGTTTATGGGCTTGGGGAGGGATGTTGAAACATACTAGAGAATAATGAAGGAAAATTTTCTTCTAAAATATTAGGATTATTGCATAATAAAATACCTCAAAGGAGATATCTTCAAGATTGAACCATCGGAGGATTATACGGAAAGTTTTTTATTTTTCTACAAAAATCTAAGCAAAACAAACTAGATCAAGAATCCATCAAGTTGATATTCTTACAAAGAATTAATGAAGAATGCAGAGAAGCTTTGGACCTCATTAGTAGAGGGGATATATCATGCTTAACACTCAAACATATTTTTACCATTTGTAAAATTTATTCGATACCCTCCATGAAGAACACATGAATCAACCAAGAATTACCTTCTTCAAAATCAATAGTAGGCGTATCAAGAATGAAACTCACCAACCTATTGAAAGATATGAAGAAAGACATCATCACCCACATGGTCACCCAACTTGACATGTTGCATACACAAAGGAAGTGAGAGGAAGGATAACAATCATTTTGGAAGAGAAGAAAATATGCCAAAATTTAGAATGATTGAATATGAAGGAAGACAAATATTCTATGTAGCATAAAGGAAATATTACCCACCCAAGTGGCAATATTTAAGTATTGATCCGAAAATAATCAATTTTTTATCTACCTGATCTTGGAATCTTATAGGCTTTAATTATTTGTCGATAATTTGCTCCTTTTTCAGTAATCAATTTTAAAATTAATGCAAGATAATAAAGACAATTGCACAATGATTGATTACGGAGTTCGGCAATTGCCTACGTCTCCGGGTTCTTATCAAACCATTCCACTAGTCAAAACTTGTAAGTTACAATAGTAATTTCACAAGAAAACCTAATGAAAACTATTACGAACTTGCTTAGAAGAATAACTAGACCTTCAGAAGACAAGGGTGAAAAATAGCACCTGACTTCCCCTTTCCTGGCGTATTCGGCAAGCTCGATGGCATCAGCTCCATTGTTCAGATTCCTCCAATTCTCGATCGGCCTTCTAGACGCTTCGTAATACCCTATGGCACTCCGGTCGATATTCCAGGATTCACAATAATGTGGTGTGGCCCTATGGGCCGACTAGGTAGTATTAATAACTCCTAGCCACAATAATTTTAATTTATTATTGCCTAAAAAATAATAGGTCAATAATAATTAAAATAATAATGCCTAAATAAATTAGGTCTTCACACAACTATGCCCATTGAAACTAATTCTCTTCTTGGCTCGCTCTCCGCCTTTCCGAGCTCTAGGAATGAACTTCTCCGTTGCATTGTGTGTCCATTACAATGAAATGGGTTCCCTATTTATACAAAAATAGGGCCCTTAAAATAATGCCTCAAATATTATCTAAGGCTAATATTAGCATAGCCCGTAGCAAAATAAATGGGATTATTTCCCATAGTGGTGGATTTACTTTAGGAAAGTCGGTATATCCCACACTAGGGGAGGAGATAGGTTTTAGGCTTAAAATAGCCTTTCCACGCATGTTTTAAAGTGGTCAAAGGACCACTTGGGGCATAACCGCCCCCACCTCCTTCTCACGTGGATCTCTATGCATGACATTTGCATGCCTCCTACCACCACTTCATCTCCTTCACCATGTGGACTTGGCAAATAGATATGGGGTTGGTGGTTTATGTGGATGGCTGTATTAATGTTTTGTCGAGTCATGTGGTGTGCTTTGTGACCACTGAGATATGTGGGAATGTGGTCTCACCAAGATTCGACCCTAAACATTACAAATTGGAATTGTATAGTAATATGGTGAATAATATAAAATTCAACGATGTAATACTATGATATTCAAAATGAAAAATGGTTAAGTGGTGGCAAGCCACATGGTGGCTTGTGAACCCACCACATCGGCGATAATACCATAGTCCACATGGCGACCGGGCTCCCCTTCGTAACAAAACTTGAGCCTCTTGTTCCAATGAGCTATATTTTTACGACCGTCGAAGACCGGAGATCGAAAACCCACAAATGACTCCCTTTACCTTTTCGCCATGTGTCACAGTGCCCTTGGTCTAATATTGACCAATTGACCATAGTTGACTTTCCCGTTGACTGAGCTTTGACTGAACATAACTAGAGCTCCCGATGTCCGTTTGTGACGATCTCACAGTTGATGGAAAGCTCTCAAAATGATCTTCTATACTGACACAATTTAGGGATGTTTAGGGAACTTTTAAAATGATCCCCTGATCACACCTCCCCACTGAGAAAGGCTTTTTGTCCTAAAAATCTTATATTGGAACATTTTGCCATCCCGTCCTGAATCTAGAAACTCTGTTGCCACCTCGGAAGTGTTACTGTAGTAGACCCTTATGTCGTCTCGTCTACAACCTTCTCACTTTGATAAATTTGCTCCGATCCTGGGATCTGTGGGTTATGGGCCCACGATGCTTCCATTGTGCCACTTTAATAGCCGAAGAATACCTCCACGCCTCTGCTATATGGTGATAAGTTTTTGAATGAAACCTCAATGATCCCATTGTGCGGTGCTAAGCTTCCAGATATCTGACAACATGGATCTTCTTTTACCCTATAACACAACTCCTATCTCCGAGTTGATTCTGTAGAATCCAAACTGGTTTGAAGGAACTCCATGTTACTTAGAGCTATGATTGATCCGATGTCGATAATGGACAATGACTTATCCCTTTTATGACCTCAACGCCTCCACTGTGCGGTGCTAAGTATCTTGTAAACCTCAATGCCTTCATTGTGTAGTGCTAAGTCTCATTCAGACCTCAATGCCTCTGCTACACGATGTCAAGTCTGATGATTAGCTACCATTCGAATGTGCAATCACAATGCCTTGACTCCGAATGACATTCTAAGCTAATATTTTGAGAGCTGCTCTTGTTTGACAAACAATATCAAGTACCATTCTGCTAGATGCCCATGATGGCTTCTCCACAGAACAAAGTTCCAACCTAACGTCAATGCCAACGGTGATTCAGCTACCATTCTGCTACATGGTCATAATGCCTCTACACAAAATGAAGTTCCAAGCTGATCTTTTGAGAGTTCCTTTTGTTAACAAATTATATCAGGTACCATTTTATTAGATGCCCATGATGGATTCTCCACAGAAGGAAGATTCGACCCAACGTTAATGGGTAAGTGCATGAAGTTGGTGGACAATTCCGTGGACATAAAAACCTGAAATTCATGAACCGCAATCACGGTTTATATACCACGATCACGGTTTTAAAACCATGATCGCGGTTCTTGAATTTTAGGTTAGGTAATTACCGAACCTAAAACCGCGAGCACGGTTATAAACCGCGATTGCGGAACTTTGAGACAAAAATTAGCATTCCTGCGACTCCTTATTTTCCCCACTTTTCATTTCAAACCGCGATTTCTCCTAGACGTTTTTCACTCGAGCTTTGAATACCACCTCAAAATTGCTCATCGGACTTCTGGATCGTGATAGATTTAACCATGCTGCTAAGACGAGGAGGTAAGCCCCTGATTTTAATCATTTTTTTGCATTTTAGGTTATTTTTTTGCATTTTCATGGGTTTTTTGAAATGTTTGTTTACGTATACAATTTTCTTGTTTTATTAGTTGGTCGACAAGCTTGAAATCATGCAAACCGTCAAAACATTCCTCAAAACCCACCAAACATTCCTCAAAACCCTCTGAAAATTCCTCAAAACCCTCCTCTAAACATAGATCTAGCTCCTATGGCTCCTTTTGTCACCATTGAGCCAACAAGAACACAAGATAATATCATTGGAAGAATCCGAGAAAATAAAATTGTCATTGAGAACCTAATTCAGAATATAAGACAAAATCATGCCACAAATCCATCCCGCATGACTTTAGCCAATACATTGCAAACATTGATTGGCGAAGTCGAGTCCGCAACCAACCAAATACATAGATGGAATACCTTTAGAGGTGACTGTAGGCGGTGGTATGAGGATAAACTATCCCATGCGGCTGTAAAAGACAAAAAAAATGGAAAAGACCTAATTTGTGCATTATTTACCGAACCTAGAACCAATGCCGCCCCCGCAGTTACTTGCAAACGGTTCCCAATCCATCGGTGCCACGATGAATGAATCAAAAACAATTTTTGGGACCGATGGTGGATGGTTTTTGATTATCCACCATGCAACAACAATGAGGTTCCTCTTTATTTTTTGAAGAAATTATATTGTGAGTTCGTGCTCAGTGAGGTCCCAAATTATTTTGACTTTTTTGGTTGAGGAGGTGGCTCTGCACAGAGTAGACTTGGTGCACGCATAGGTCAACCTAAGATCCCCCATGCCCCAAAACCCCCACTACCTTCAGTTATCCCTCCTACAATGAAGGAGGTTGTGGAGATTGATACAGTACATGCATTGAGGGAGCTCACTGACACTCTGACCCAACATAGTGACTAGATTGCATCTGGTGATGTTGGTGGAGACGCTAGTTCTAGCGCACCACACCACTGTGGATCATGTGGTGCTGTACGCACTGCGGGTGAGACATCATTTGCTGGTTCACATGATTTCTTTCCTATAGATGAGATGTTGGGGAATATTTTTGGAACTGGTGCCACTGATATTGGTCTTTCACAGGTAAATTTCAAATAAATATAAATAATATATATATACAATAGTTTAATTCACATGTTTGAGATTTTAATATATATGTATTTGATTGTAGGTCATGTACATACATGTAAAAAACTATTTTTTTAATTTTATTTTAAATAGCAAGAACCAGTGAAGGAAACATCCGATGTCGACATGCTAGCTACTGCAGCTAGGCGTGTTTCAAACATAAGTTTGAAGTTGTACAAAAATACATTTTTAATTTCATTTGATTGCACCAGATTATTATTATAATGTTTCACGTGTATGTTGTACATATTAATATGTTTGTCTTTTATACACAGATCCTGGCGGGTCATCATCTGCTCTGGGAACTGAGGCTACTGGCACGTCTCACATGAGTTTTATGCAGGTTAGTAAATCTCTTTACACTTTGTTTCTAATTACTGGAAGTTCACGTGGGTTGTACATGCTTTGGACCTCTGTTATGTGGTGCACAGTCATGTAGATTTTAATATTGATTTGTACATATTTTTTGTATAGCTTATGACTGCTAGAGAGACTCCTCCATATATGCAGACTGTGAAGGCTGTTGTAGATACTGCCATAACATCTGCAAATCCACTAACTGATGTACAATTTTTCAAATTTGTTAAATTTTGGAGGTTCATTATTTCTTATTACTTAAATTTACGATATCAAATTTTTGAAATAGTTAATTTGAAAATTAATTATTTGTACGTAGCTTACCCCTTATGAGTCTATTGTTGTCCATTCGATGCGTCAACAAAAAATTGATAGGGATCATGACATTGTGGTAAGATTTCACATGCATTTTAGCTAAATTGTACACATTTCTAAATTTTTAATGTATTTTAAAATTTTGGGTGTTAAAAACTTGTTTTTTTATGAATGTACAGGTTAGTTGCATGCATGCTTAGAGACACCTAGGACCACACGGATGAAATCCGTAGTGGCATCTCCCTCCACTACATCCCCAGGTTGTGGACGTGCTACTTCTAGCAGGGCGAAGAGAGGGAAGATGTTTCATGAGTAGATTCATAGTCCACCTGGATGTACAATAGATATATGCGACCGCATGTGGTCCTATATACATTATGACACGCTTAGTTCAAGATGTACACATGCATTATGAACTTAAATATATTTTTAGAGACATGCGTCTGGAGCACACTTTGTTTGATTCTTATATATCCATGTGTGTTGGTTTTCATAACAATAAATCTGAACTATATGTTTTATTTTATTTCATTGCATGTATGATATCCTTCTATGTATGTTTTCATAACCATTTAAATTAGTTCTAGATATGTATGTTTGATTTAAAATTAAAAAACCATGTCCCGGAGCACTACATGGTACAATTGTTAAGCAAACCTATTCCATTAAGCAAAACCATGTTTTGGTGAACTACAAAAGGGAAAAATTTACGTACAATTACTTTTTTTTTAAAGCTAACACTCAATCTGTTACATATCAACTAATGCGAACATTGATAGAAATAAGCGAGGTCTAGAGTTCATCTTAAACTATATATGAATATTTAGCGTTACTTATGGTGCAACATTGAAGATTGTACAATTTTCCCGATTTTCAAGTTTTACGATTTTCATATTTCTAGAATTGAAGATTACACATATGTTTCAAATCTTTTTCTTTGTTATCAAAACTTATTATTTTTAGTAAGGCTTGTATGCCAATTTAATAATAAATATTTAATCATGTCTTCTTGTATTTGGATTGAGATGACATTTTTTCATTAGATTAGGTATTTTCATATGGTTTCCTACTTCAAATTTCAAGTGTTTTCGATCTCCGGAATTGCAAGGATCTAAAAAGGCAAGTTTTTTCTCTGAAATTTTAAATGGGATGCTATAAAAAAATTAGGGTACCAATGGAAAATATTTTTAGATCATCTTCAAGGAGTTCATGAGTAGAAGTTACGGGCAAAATTGTAGGGGAAATGTAGCAAAAATGAAGGAGATATGAGCAAAAATGTGATTTTTGCAATAGGGTTTCTTGAAAATTTAGTAGCATAACTAAATACTAGCAGCAATGAAGGAAAAGGAAATGTTAAAAAGGGATTAAAAAAATGGCTAAGTGTATGTTTATACTCACCTCTTAACATTAACCTAGCTAACTCACCTTCTAACTCATCCTTGACCATTCTGGATTAACCTGGGTTATATGGCATGACAAGGTAGGGTTACAAGCCTTAAGTGACAAAGGGACTTAAAGGGGTGATAATGTGTGAAGGAGTTAAGTATTCATGAGAGGGGGTAACATAATCAGGTTGGGGTGCTGAGGAATTGAATACCTAGTGAGAATGTTACACGCCTTAAGTGACGAAAGGGAGAGATTTCATGTGGTGGTGCATTCTGATGTCCCAAGTTGAAAAGGGTAAAAATTTGACAGTAAGCCCTTATTAGTATTCTTAGGTTCCACCCATCACATGAAGAATCCTCCTCTAATGAAGAATCAACTCATGTCTTCCATAGCGGAAGATCTTGAATGATGAGTCTTTTCCATAGACCATCTTGTTGAATCTGGAAACTACAAATGAAAATTTTTCATCTTCCAAGATGTTCACATGTTCCAATGTGTTGAGTCAATTCTCAGGAATGGCATGATATTTCCACATTGACTAAAATATTTTTCATTTAACTCTTTGTAGGATTCTAGAGATATAACCTATGATCTCTACAAGGGCATCTAAAGTATGACTATTTAAGGAAAGGGTCACAAATATTTTCTTGAACCAATTATTAAAATTTGAATCCTGAAGATTCTTCATGTGGAATTATTCTCCCTAGAGGAGTTACCAAGCTCATGCATTCTTGTGCCAAGATCTTCGAAAAAATTTGATACATTCTCCTCATGGGATTCAAAATCAGAATTGGCTTCTTTTAGAGCATCAAACCTCTAGGTGATGGTATGGGATAAAATGTCATACAATTATTTGAGTCAGATGAAACACAACCTGAGCTCACCAATGAATGAGAATAAAAATTATTCATCTCACCTCGCAAATGTAGATTATTTACCCAATGGAATTCTCTTTCCTTGATCTCACTCTATTAATATATTGATTTTCAAAATATGACCAAGAACAATCTAAACAAAGAGATAATCTCAGGAAATAGATCAAGTTCCCTTTTTCAAGGATCATGCTCACCCAATGGTCGCATGTCCTTCTTTGTAGTATGAATGCTTGATCTTGCTTGATGGGACTAGGGGGTTGAATTTTCAGATCTACATTGCTTCAATTTGAGGCAGAGATGATTAATCTCATGCAAGCAATGATAACACTTATGAATAAAATTCCCTCACACGTGTTCCTTTAATTTTTTGATGATTTACTTATACTCCTAATTCTGTGTAGTGATCTGTGATGAAGAATCCTATTACAATACAAAAATAATGAGCATTTAAGCACATAGCTAAGCTGTGGCAGCAGAGGATGTCCAGAGAGATCACCACAAGAATAATACTCAGAAGAGAAAGTAAGACAGTGGGATGAAGCACCTAAGAGGATAGAGGAAAGTTCCAAAGAGAACAAGAGAGATGGAAGATAAACAAGGACCTTGAAGGTTTTGTAGTCCTAGGAAATGAACGGGGAGAGAGTGAGACAGTCATGCCTTATGACTTATGGCACCAACTATATGGCGCGTGTCTGAGTGGCTAGGTGAATCTAGAGGAGGTGGTGTTTGTGGGTTGCGTGAAAAGGTTTGTTGCTTTCGGGCTACTTCGTTCGGTTCGTATTCTTCCTTACAACTGCCCTGAGACACCCAAATATACTGCAACTTTCGACGAGTGATTGCTCAGACATGTAGTACTAGAGACACCCCTCAAGTGTATAAACCCTCTAAAAAAGCCTCTCTTAGTTTTATTTTCCTGTCCTTTTCAGTCGGTGCTCTACTCTTCTCTGCCCCTATTGTTTTCAAAACAACGCGTGAAATAGTGTCAGTTGGGCCAGTGTAGGTTGTCAAAACGCTATAATATTTTGTTAAAAGAAGTGGGCACATGGCACCAAACCAACTATGCCAGTAACATCAAAGTGACAAGGTGATGCTAGAAGGTGTGGTGTTTTTTGGGTGTGTGGTACAAGGTCGTTGGTTCCAGCTACTTCATTCTTCGGGCGTTCCCGTTAATAGCCGAAGACAAAAATCACGTTCACTTCATGGGTGACTACTCATACGCCATGTGCACCTAGAGATGCCGCATTTGATCTATAACCTTGGTGTAGGGACTCTTCTACAATCGCATCTCTCATAGCATCTCTCGAGTTTTTGTCCTTCTCATTTCTGGTGGCTCTCGCTGCCCACCTATTGTTTGCAAACGCGGTAAATAGTGGAAGTTGGAGCCAGTGTAAGGTTTAAAATGCTATATATTGCAAACGTGGTGATGGCACCAACCGACTACAGAGTCCCATCCGGGTGGCTAGGTGAACACTAGAGGAGGTGTGTTTTGGTTCATGACAAGGTCGTTGCTTCCGGGTTACTTCTTCGGGCATAGTCCCTTAAGGAGCCTGAGACAAAATATCACTCACTTTGACGGGTGACACTCGGACTCATGGCACCTAGAGAAACCTCATCTGTTGGACTCTTTGTGTAAGGACCCTCTACAAAAATTCTCTCTCAATTTTTCCTTTCTCATTTCATGGCTCTCGCGCCCTATTGTTGCAACACGTAAGGATTCAACAGAGATATATAGGAGGAGACGTGGGGGGACCCCCTTTTCTTCCCCCCCCCCCTCAAGCACCCCCCAGCCCCCACGGAAGAAGCGAGCAAATGGATGCGAAAGCGATAAACGACCACTAAGCGACTGACAGGGGCTCCACCCTGCAGGCCGCATACAAAAAGAAATCGGGGAGGAAAAAATGAGCGAAGAAAGGTAGATTGGAGATGCGCGTTTGGGGGTCGGGATTGAAATGGTAAACGCTTGAGAAGGATAGTAGTGGATAAATAACAGGGATGGGGGAGAATGGGAAGAGGGGGAACGACAATGAATTCAAAAAGGGAAGAAGGCACGAGAGCTGATGCAGAAGCGTAAGAGGCACGATCCCCCTCGGCACAAAACCTCATCCACCCCCTTTTCTCCTCCCTCCCACCCCCTTCCTCGCGCGAGCCAAAACCCCCTCCTCTCCACCCTCCCCCACCAAAATTACCAGCCGCAGTAATGGACACCGAACATAAACTGAAATACACGCAGCAGCAATTAACGAGAACGACAAGATCAAGGCAGAGTGATGGGGCACACTGAAGAAATGAGCCGACCACAAGAGAGGACAAAAGAAATCGATTAAAGAAAATACAGGGAGGAGGGGGATAGGAAGAAAGTGGAGGCATAAATATAAAGAAAAAGAAAGAAAGCAAGATAGAAATGGAGTCGGGAAAAAACGGCATGATAAGCAAGAAGCGAAGGAGAGGAGACGTAGGTTGATACTTGGAAAGAAAGATCTAGGGGGATTGGAGGCAAAAGAGAACAAAAACAAAGGGAGTCGAGATTTTGGTCTAATCAGGACGAAGGGAAGATTAGACGTAAAATGGTAACAGCGAAGGATGGTGAAATGAGATACGAGAGATGGCGACAAGGAACGGCTCGACGAAATGAATGATGGGGGCAAGATACCTGAAAGGGTAGGAGGTATTCAGAGGAGGGGAGGGGAGATTTGTACGGCGGGGGAGAGAGGAACTTGGAGAATGAAAGACATAACTAATCCGAGGGAACGGGCGACCAAAGGACCAGAAGTAGAGTAGTTGAGAGGAATAGTGGGAGATTGTAAGGGGGGCATAAGTAAGAGAGGCGGAGCATTATGACAGGGGGGAGAGGAAAGTCGGATATAGCTGACGCGGGAAGGTAGGGCGTGCTAAGAAGGCGGAGTGGAGAGGGAAATGCTAGGGCGGAAAAAAAGGTAACAAGACTAGGGTCAAAATGAGAAAATAGGCATAAAGGGTTGAGGTGGTAGTCCAAGCGGGAAAAAAGACGGAAATGTGAAAGGGAGCGAGGGAAAAAAAGGGGAGGAGCACAGATAAAGTGGGACTGATAGAAAGAATGAAGCTACAACTATTTACCAGAACTTCGGGGAAACGGAAGGCTATGAGCACGAGACGGGATCAAGAAAGCTGGCCAACTTGATAGTCCTGCGAGAAAGGAGCCCTTACCCCGTGCCTCTCTACTGTACCAGGGGGGTAATTAAGGCCGCTTTTCCTCAAATATTATATAAACTCATATAGTGCATGGGAGCCGGTGTAAAGGTTGTCAAACCTATATTTTTGAAAACGTATGGGTCATGACCCAAACCAACTATGACGGCACATCTGGGGGGCTAGGGTGTAATGCTAGAGAAAGGTGGTGTTTTTTGTGCGTGACAAGGTCCGTTGCTTCTGGGCTACGTCGTTTGGGCGTAGTCCCTTAAGAGCTCGAGACCAAAATATCGTTCAACTTCGTGGGTGACTACTCAGACTTCATTGGCACCTAGAGACACCTGCTTTGATCTGACACCTCTATGTAGGGACCATATACAAAATCTTCTCTCAATTTTTTCCTTCTCATTACGGTGCTCTCGCTTCCCTATTGTTTGCAAATGCGTGAAATAGTGCAGTTAGAGCTAGTGTAAGGTTTTCAAATGCTATATATTGCAATCAGTGGGTGGTTGCACCAAACCAACTATGTTGGCACATTTGGGTGGCTAGGTGAAAACTAGACGAGGTAGTTTTTCGGTGCGCGACAAGGTCGTTGCTTCCGAGCTACTTCGTTCGAGTGTAGTCCCTTAAGAGCCCTCAGTCCAAAATATCATTTAACTTCGAAGGGTGACTACTCGGACTCCATGGCACCTAGAGATGCCTTGTCTAATCCAACACCTTGACGTAGGGACCCTTTAAAAAAGCCTCTCTCAGTTTTTTCCTTCTCATTTCGATGCTCTCGCTGCCCTATTGTTTGCAAAAGCACAAACTAATGCAGTTGGAGCCAGTGTAAGGTTGTTAAACGCTATATTTTGCAAAAGGTGGGTTGTGGCATTGAACCACCTATGTCAGCATGTCTGGGTGGGCAAGTGAAGACTATAGGAGGCATTTTTTTTGTGCACAACAAGGTCGTTGCTTCCAGACTACTTCGTTCGAGCGTAGTCCCTTTAAGAGCCCTGAAACCAAAATATCGTTCAACTTCGACGAGTGACTACTCAGGCTCTGTCATGCCTAGAGATGATTCATCTAATTTGACACCTTAACATAGGGACCCTCTACAAAATCCTCTCTTGGTTTTTTCCTTTTCAATTCGGTGCTCTCGCTGCCCTATTGTTTGCAAATGCGTGAAATAGTGCAATTGGAGCTTGTGTAAGGTTGTTAAACACTATATTTTGCAAACGATGGGTCATGGCACTGAACCGACTGTGGCAACACATCTGGGTGGCTAGGTGAAAGCTAGAGGAGGTGGTTTTTTGGTGTGTGACAAGGTCGTTGCTTCCGAGCTACTTCGTTCAGGCGTAGTCCCTGAAGAGCCCTGAGACCAAAATATCGTTCAACTTTGACGGGTGACTACTCAGACTTTGTGGCACCTAGAGATGCCTCATCTGATCTAAAACCTCTATGTAGGGACCCTCTCCAAACTTCTCTCTCATTTTTTCCCTTCTCATTTCGGTGCTCTCGTTGCCCTATTGTTTGTAAATGCATGAAATAGTGCAGTTGGAGCCAGTGTAAGGTTTTCAAATGCTATATTTTACAAACGGTGGGTCATGGCACCAAATTGAATACGCCGGCATGTTTGGGTGGCTAGGTGAACACTAGAGTAGGTGGTGTTTCGGTGTGCGACAAGGTCGTTTCTTCCGGGATACTTTGTTCGAGCGTAGTCCCTTAAGAGCCTTGAGACTAAAATATCATTCAACTTCGACGGGTGACTACTCGGACTCCGTGGCACCTAGAGATACCTCACCTAATCTAACACCTCAACATAGGGACCCTCTAAAAAATCCTCTCTCATTATTTTCCTTCTCATTTTGGTGCTCTTTCTACCCTATTGTTTGCAAACATGCAGAATAGTGCAGTTAGAGCCAGTGTAAGGTTGTCAAAAACTATATTTTGTAAACGGTGGGTCGTGGCACCAAACTGACTATGCCAGAACATCCAAGTGGCTAGGTGAATACTAGAGGAGGTGGTGTTTCAGTGTGGGACAAGGTCATTGCTTCCAGGCTATTTCATTTGGGCGTAGTCCCTTAAGAGCCTTGAGACCAAAATATCGTTCAACTTCGACGGGTGACTACTCAGACTCCATGGCACCTAGAGATGCCTCATTTTATCTAAAACCTCAGCATAGGGACTCTGTACAATAGCATCTCTTAGTTTTTTCCTTCTCATTTTGGTGATCTCGCTGCCCTATTGTTTGCAAACGAGCGAAGTAGTGCAATTGGAGCCAGTGTAAGTTTGTCAAATGCTATATTTTGTAAATGGTGGGTCATGGCACCGAACCGATTGTGCCGGAACATCCAAGTGGCTACGTGAACATGAGAGGAGGTGGTTTTTTGGTGCGTGACAAGGTCAATGCTTCTGGGCTACTTCGTTCGAGCGTAGTCCCTTAAGAGCCCTCAGACCAAAATATCATTCAGCTTCGACGGGTGACTACTCAGACTCCGTGGCATCTAGAAATGCCTCGTATAATCCAACAGCTCAGCATAGGGACCCTCTTAAAAATCATCTCTTAGTTTTTTCCTTCTCATTTCGGTGCTCTTGCTGCCCTATTGTTTGCAAACGCGCAAAATAGTGCAGTTGGAGCCAATGTAAGGTTATCAAACGCTATATTTTGCAAATGATGGGTCATGGCACCGAACCGACTACGTTGGCACATCTAGGTGGCTAGGTAAAGGCTATAGGAGGTGTTGTTTTGGTACGTGACAAGGCCTTTGCTTCTGGGCTACTTCGTTCAAGCGTAGTCCCTTTAAGTTCCCTGAGACCAAAATATCATTCAACTTCAATGAGTGACTACTCGGACTCCGTGGCACCTAGAGATGCCTCATCTAATCTGACACCTTGGTGTAGGGACCCTCTACAAAATCCTCTCTCATTTTTTTTCTTCTCATTTTTGTGCTCTCACTACCCTATTGTTTGTAAACGCGTGAAATAGTGCAGTTGGAGCCAGTGTAAGGTTGTCAAATGCTATATTTTGCAAATGGTTAGTCATGGAACCAAACTGACTATGCCAAAATGTCTAGGTGGCCAGGTGAACACTAGAGGAGGTGGTGTTTCAGTGTGTGACAAGGTCTTTTGTTCCGGGCTACTTCGCTCGAGCATAGTCCCTTAAGAGCCTTGAGACCAAAATATCGTTCAACCTCGACGGGTGACTACTCAGACTCCGTGGCACCTAGAGATGCCTTATTTGATCCAACACCTCAACATAGGGACTCTCTACAAAATCCTCTCTTATTTTTTTCTTTCTCATTTCGGTACTCTTACTGCCCTATTGTTTGCAAACGCATGAAATAGTGTAGTTTGAACCAGTGTAAGGTTGTCAAATGCTATATTTTGCAAACGATGGGTCATGGGACCAAACCGACTGCACCAGCACATCTAGGTGGCCAGGTGAACACTAAAGGAGGTAGTGTTTCGGTGTGTGACAAGGTTGTTGCTTCCAGGCTACTTCATTTGGGCGTAGTCCCTTAAGAGCCATGAGACCAAAATATCGTTCAACTTCGACGGGTGACTACTCAGACTCCGTGGTACCTAGAGATGCCTCATATAATCTAACACCTTAGCGTAGGAACTCTCTATAATAGCCTCTCTCAGTTTTTTCCTTCTCATTTCGGTGCTCTCGCTTCCCTATTGTTTGCAAACGCATGAAATAGTGTAGTTGGAGCAAGTGTAAGGTTGTCAAATGCTATATTTTGCAAACGGTGGGTCATGACACTGAGCCGACTGCATCGACACGTCTGGGTGGCCAGATGAATGCTAGAGGAGGTGGTGTTTTAGTGCGTGACAAGGTCATTCCTTCCAGGCTACTTCTTTCAGGCGCAGTTCCTTAAGAGCCCCGAGACCAAAATATCATTCAACTTTGACGGGTGACTACTCAGACTCTATGGCACCTAGAGACGTCTCATCTGATCTGAAACCTTAGCATTGGGACCCTGTACAATATCCTCTCTCATATTTTTCCTTCCTAGATCTGTCCACACGCGTAGGTATGGTCATGTAAACACTTGGGGAGGAGTCACTTTCAAAATTTACAACATTTTCAAATTTTACAACTTTGTCAAAATTTACAACTTTTTTTCAAAATTTACAACATTTTCAAAATTTACAACATTATCAAAATTTACAACTTTTTCAAAATTTACAACTTCGTCAAAATTTACAACTTTTTCAAAATTTACAACTTTTTCAAAATTTACAACATTTTCAAACAATGAAAGCTTCTCTTAGATTTGAGAATTTAAAATTCTCTACTAATAATACCAACCACGTGAAGGTGGAAGCTTTTCTGTCACCACTAACCTAAACATAAAAGTGTTAGTCAAAGAAATTTAAGTTTCAAATCAAAACCATATACTATCTATATATACTTGAAATACACAAATTTAAAATAAAATATATTCAAACTTAAATCTAGATCTTTAAACTAACAAATTTATATATATATTGAAAAGAAATTATATATACTAGACGTGAGCATTGTAAATTCATTCCAATGAACCATCAAGATTGGATCTACTCTGAATAGTAGACAAGATTGCTTCATGATCTGACTCTCAAACCTTCCAAAGAATCTTGTTATTAGGCCTTACTTGATATCTATATAGCTGAATATTTGTCGCTAGAACTAGATGCGAATATAAGAGTATTTTCCTGTGTGTCTCAAAGTCTTCAAACACCCAAACAAAGGATTTTATTAATGGATACAGTTGAAACCAAGTTTCAGTAACTACCACTGACCCTGTAGGATACTCAATATCTTCGCCATCTATAATAGGATAAGTCAACTTCTTTCTTTCCTCGATATAACGACATAAGAAATAGTCTGTTCCTTCTTCATTGTCTTCTGTCACAATTGCTACAAACACGTCCTACAAAAAAAACAAAGGTTGAACAAATCAAATTAAATTACGTATTAAAATTTCAATGGACATAACTCAATACAAAAATTAAATAAATAACCATAAATACCTTGTTGCACCAAAATTGAATTTTTGTCAAAGTCCTTGGATGTTGTAACTTCATTTACAGAAACAATTCGTAATGCTTGGAGGTTAATAATTGGGAAGCGGAGATAGAGGCCTACAAATCCATCCATCCACCCATTCTTGTGAATCACACTCAACAGTGACAAATTCGATACAAGATGCGCAAAAATATGTCAACTTTCTTGTCCATACGGCCCACGAAGTAGCATCTGAGCTACAAAATGAGTGCATATCACTAGACTTAGTGAGTGTCATACAATCCTCATAGTTAGCAATTCGTTGTTCCTCTATCGACCAAAAATATCAGTGAACTGTGAAATTTTCTTAAGAACCTCAGGCCATGTTGTCAGTACACCATTCCACTATGCTCTTTGCATCTTTTAATTTAGCACCATCTTTGTACTTCAACTCTTCTCTTGCAAGAGCTCTTTTCACACATGCCCCTACAATGTCATGCTCTCCTTTTCCATGTCCAGCCTCAGTGAAATTCCAAATATGTTACACACCCATCTTGATGTGCATTCTGCTCATCCAATAAAACATTCATGCATTCTTTAACTGATACGTGTAATTATCTTACCATATATAATGTTGTTTGAAGTGGATGTCCCTATCAGACAAGTTTCCATAAAATAACTGGAAACACCCTTGCACAAATTCAGTAGAATGAGTATGATCATCATTGATATAAAAGTGGTACTCTTTGAAATTTTTTTGATCATTCTCTGTATTGTCAGGAGAATGTAGAAATGTTATATGCAAAAAAATGGCAACTTGTACTGAGTTGTAATATTACAATTGAACCTCCATTTGTGGTTGCAATGTGTAATTCTCTGCAAAATCGACCACTGAAACAATAGTACCAATAGGAAATGTGTCTTTTCATATCTTGAACTTTTCATCCAACCATCGAGCTCTATGTGTATGCCTAACATACTCATAAAAAATTTCATCCTTAAATTTTCTCAAAAATTAGAAAACAGGCATTTGTTCTATAATTAGCTCACACCGTTTAGAATATTTTCCATCTTTGAAATGGTATGCAACTGATTTATATTTATCAAAATCAACTAAATTATGTCCTATTGTACCTTCAATTTTCTCATGGATGTAACTTTCCAATTTAGGTAATCCGCCGCATGTACTACAACTTCCATCTAAACAATCCTGACTATAAAAAAAATGTCCAACTTCTCTTTCACAAAATATAGTAGGAATGAAATCCCTAGAAGATATTGGTGGAACTTGAAGACCACATTCCGATAACATAGTTTCATAATGAAAATTAGAATGAATACGTAAACATTTAGCATAATTCATCGCAAATTTAACATGTTGCCTACAACAAGTGGTGCAAGCGTGGTTGATTTTCACATAGGATGGTTTCAACATTTTAAAAAAACATTGACTAATTATAATTTTTAGATTCTCTTGTTCAAACTTACGAAAATATTGAGTTTGAGTCATATCTAAGAAATGCTTTGGATGTGGTTCACAATTAGTAGAACCAACTCTTCGTTTTATAACATCTCTTGTATTAGGTGAAACTCTAGTGTTATCATGCCAAAATTTAATAACTTCTCTTAAATAGCATCAGAATTATTTTTGTCCTTATGCAGTGCTCTAGCAGAAAATACCCAGAAAATGACATTATTGAGTGATTGAAGGATATTACGTCTTTCAATTACTTTCATTAGAGTTTTTAAATTAACTTGCAACATTTGACTTGTTTGCATAATCAAACGTTGTTTTTTTATTGATTCACTTACAACACTAGTAGCAAGTACACGATGCACAATATTACTATCCCTAGTGCGTCTCTTAACACCAACAGTGTGATATGCATCATGAAGGTTTTCAACAATTGTAGAGGTTTGATCACGTATATTAGATGTTGTCAATCCTAAGGTGTTTAATGTAGGTCTCATTTTAATCAATTTCATCAAAATAACCAAAAAATGACATCTTTGGGAATTATTTGAAATTTCAAAATGATTATCCCAAATTTCAGTGGCTTTTCTTTTGATTTTTCATTCAGAAAGTTTGTCAAATATTGGTTTCAAAATGTTTTCATCAATTTTAATTAAAAAATTAGGTTTCTTACGTAAAATCCTAGGAGGTGTTTTTGTCAAATTTTTTCTATCTACAATTTTAACATGAATTTCCTTATTCACATTTTCATTGTCTCCTTCAATTTCAACATTTGATACATCATGAGTATTTAATTATTCTTCAACATTGACAGTAAAAACATCTTCATCACGAGTATTTGATTCAACTTCAACATTGACAGTAGAAACATTACCTGGTTCTTCATTGCTTACAATAGTTGGGGTTGAAGATGAACCTCTTCTTGATTCACGAAGTTTCCGCATTCACTCAACATTTTGAATTTTGTTGGCCTCTAATTCGTTTGGTGTTTTTTTAATTAATGACTTCCTTTTTGACTTCGTTTCTTCTCTCCCATGATGTTTTTTTTCCGGTGATAAGAAAAACATGTAGAAAAAAACAAAATTTCATAGTAATTCGTACGGTAAGGTCAGAGAGTAAAAATCACATGGTAATCAGACATTGGGATGTGTGTAAATATGATTTATGAACCACGAGCACGCTTTATAAACCATGATCACGGTTTATAAAGCACGCTCACAATTTTTTCAGCATTTTGAATTTTGTTGGCCTTTCATTTGTTTGGTGTTTTTTTACTTAACAACTTCCTTTTTTGACTTCGTTTCTTGTCTCCCATGATGTTTTGCTTCCGGTGATAAGAAAAACATGCAGAAAAAGACAAAATTTCATAGTAATTTATACGGTAAGGTCAGAGAGTAAAAATCACATGGTAATTTTGACATTAGGATGTGTGTAAATATGATTTATGAACCGTGAGCACACTTTATAAACCACGATCACGGTTTATAAAGCGCGCTCGCGGCTTGTGTTAAAAAAACTGCGATCGCACTTTATAAACCATGATCACACTTTATAAACCGTGATCGCGGATCTATCTGCCGAACCTAAGCCTCAGGAAATCTTTGTTATTCCCCAACCAAAGCTATGGAAGGTCATTATGAAGTGTAAAAGGTCAAAAAACCTCAAATCTGCTCTTCCAAAGACTTGAACCATGCTAAAACACTAAAAACATTTCACAAAAATGGTGTCATCACGTAGGGGAGACTGTTAGCTTCATAGAAATATTGATTTTAAAGTGAATAGAATAAGATAAATATCATTTTATAATTTTTTACTAACAATAGGTCTTTAAGACATTTTTCCCGTGAATGTTGATGTCTACGTTTAAAACTATAAATTTTGTTTCGCTTATCAAAATGTGATAAAACTTATACCATCCCAAGCATGGACAAATTCTAAACACGTTAAAAAAATTGATTTCGATATTTTTTGATATAGTTATGGTGGGAAAACGGAAAGTGCTCCATTTTTAAAATAATTTTAGACCACTTTCATGGAAAAAATCATAAAAAAAAATATTGCTCAAAAAAATACAAAATAAAATCCATCCCAAGATAGATAACTACATCTAATGTTTCACCAAAGGAAAAAAAAAATTAACAAGATTTGGTCATCCAAAATGCAAGCAAATGGACTACAATCTTATACGTTTTTTCAAAAAAAAAACTAAGTCATATAATTTTAAGTGTTTAATATAGCTAAACTTGTCTGTTTTTTTAAAAAAATAGTATTTTAGAAACTAGATTCCAAATTCTATGATTCATATTCATATATTTTTTTCTAATTTTGAGTGTGTGCATAGCTAATAATCCCTACAAGTTGAGATTTCACTATTTTTTTCAATATGACGTCCACAGATGACACTATATTTGTCCATCAACTTCCTACACTAACCCAGGTCCCATACCCTATTTTTGTAGCTTTTGAGTAGGTAATTATTTATAGCATGTTTCCCCTTGACTTTATTGATGGTTAGTTCGTTATCCCTGAACACCTGTAAGTTCTTTATGCCCTTTTTCCTAGCCCAATCAGTCCCTGAATCAAAGACTCATATTAAGTTGTGTTGTTTGAACATGGAAACTGAAATCTGAAAGCTGAATAATACTTGATGTTTTGTGGTGAAACCAACATTTCACCTCCTCTAACACCCATTTTTCTTCTTAAACCATCAAAAATTAGTTGCCAAACTTTGTTTTCATTCTTATTTTTTGGCTTAGTGACATTAGAAATGGGTGAATTTTCTTCGTGTACACAATACACACCCAATTCATATTCTTCAATTTCCCTATATGGGTGAAATGTATGCCTTTTGTTTTCCCATTTATCCAGAGTTGAATATGGAATACCCTCAACCTTGGTACCTATTTCTAGATCATTTGAACACTCTTCTTGATCAAAGACAACAATTTTCATTGAGAGGACTTGGCACATGAGGATCAATGTGAAAGTTTGTAATTGGTTATGATCTGATGGTATCCTTGGATCCACGCCCCATCCTAAAATTCATGTGTGAAAAATCTGTAGATAGATACCCACCAATTTTTACTATGAAGTCCCTTGATAGACACAACACAAAGAGTGGTGGAAGGTCAATAACAAACATGTCCTGCAAGACTGTGACATTAGGACAAACATGTAGTGGAAGACTTAAACCTTTGATGATCCCCGACCAATCCCACTTTTGCTCCATCTAGTTGTACTACTCCTTTCAACATTGACTCATACTTTAGACCCAATTGATTTGATATTTGCTTTGGCATTACTAAGCTACTTTCCCCTGAATCCATCATTCAGTTGTGTACCAAGTGGTTCTTGACAATCAATGACATAGAGAATGGTGGAGGCTTCAAATTTTTTCCTGGTTGGCCACCACCTTGTTAAACTGCATTAGTGAGAAAATTCGCCTGTGCTTGGTCTGATCTATTCAAGGTAGACCAATTAGCCATTACAACTTGCAAAAAATATCATTTTCCTAGGATTTCCAGTGACTCCCACATGGAAATATTAACATGTGTTTTATTCATCTGTGTAGACACTGAAATTGGGTCATAATCACCTTGGTCACCTACCGCAGCCCTATAATCACTTCCTCATCCTCAAACACGTTAACACCAATCTCCTGTACCCCACACATTTTAATTTAATTACTTTAATTAAATTAATTCCATTTATCTCTATATATATTAATTTAATTATTTTAATTAAGTTATTGAACTTTTACCCACACACACATTAATTTAATTATTCACATTAAATTAATTCACTACCCTCACACATTTATTTAATATAATTGCCTTTATTAAATACCCCTGACCTAAACAACCCTCATCTTTTGACCCATTAAACTAAACCCTAAACCAATGCCCAAAACAAACCTAACATTGGACCCATCCCCTCACTTCACATTTAAAATCCTCCTAAGGTCAGTTTTTGTCCCAAGAAAAAGAAGAGACCCTTATCAAATGGTGGAACAACTTCTGAGGAAACTTTTGAGTACCCCAAGATATCTCACCCAAACTGACATTGGTTCACCCTAAATCGATGTCGGTTCCCCTAAACCAATGCCGGTTATGCCAGGATGGACTAAATGGCCTATGTAGACCCATCTACAACTTTATAATAGAGGTTGGTAGTTATTTATTTAGGGTTGAACCTTTGGCATTGGATTTCCTTATCACAAATTTGATCTTTTCAGATGTAGCAGCAAAGCAAGGATTTTTTTTTGATCAACCAAGAGAACCAAGTTCATTGGGACAATAGTGAAGCCTCTTCCCAACATCTTCCAATGTAGCCACTCTTCCACTGGGCTTCAGATCAGTAGCTTACCCAAAAGTAAGTGTTTCCCTCTCATCCCAACACCTTCTACTAACCCCATTCTTGCCTAAAAACCTGTTATCCAAAATTCACCCCCAAGGTAAATTTTGATAACATGCATCAAATTCTTTAGTCCCAAGCAATTATATTGATTCAAGGCAAAGCATCATGTTGTTGGGGTCCCCTCAGAATTTTTCTAACTCCCTTGGCCAAGAAAGAAAGAGAAAGCTCTGAAAAAATGTGAAAATGTTGCAGAAGAAAGGCTCGGGCTAGGAAAAATCATGAAAAATGGCTAAGTCTTAGTCTCCGGGACAGCCGGGACAAAAGTACGTGAGGGACGCGTGGGACGCGAAAGCGCGGATTGCCCGAAGGAAGATTTTTTCGTCCGGGACAACCGGGACAAAAGTACGCGAGGGACGCGTGGGACGCAAAAGCGCGGATCGCCTGAAGGAAGATTTTTTCATCCGGGACAGCTGGGACAAAAGTACGCGAGGGACGCGTGGGACGCGAAAGCACGGATCGCCCGAAGGAAGAGTTTTTCGTCCGGGACAGCCGGGACAAAAGTACGCGAGGGACGCATGCACTTTGCCTCTGTATTTCACACATTTGGAGATTACTCTCACACCCTCCTTTTCTGGTGTATCACCACTTTAGTGTAGACTTTCATTTTATGTATTCTCTCTCCCTGGTCCCTTGGAAATTTAGTTTAGAACAGTTAGCTTATCCTGCATTAGAGTAGATTGTGGCAAGTAGTTTAGGAGCAAGAACCAGCTTTCTCTGGAGGTCTGTCTCAAGTAGCAAGTCCCACAACTTGGAGATAGTACCCATGTTATCCAATCACACTGTGAGTTCAAATACATGCACAGGGGTGCTGTGATTCGGTGATAACAAAACCTTTAAAGCCCAGACTGTGTAACTTTACTAATCTCTGACCTAACTGCTGTCGGTTCTCTATAACCGTCACTGGTTACTTAAAAATGTGGTCGATCTCTATTTTCCCTGATCTCTACAAAAACAACCTATTTGTGACTCACATTCAACCTAACCTCATTTTTTTGACATATACCTACTTGAACACCTATTTGACTTTCAGATCTGTACCTAACCTAGCCTGTTAGCTTAGATTCACCTACAACCAACCTACTTGACCTCTAGATATCCTTCTAGCCTAGCCTATTAGATTAGATCTATCCTATTGCGTTGTATGAGATGCCTAAATCATATTAAACTATAGTAGGAAACTATTTACTTTATTTTCAACTTTGAATTGTTTTAAATGGTGGACTGACAACCATATAGGAAGTATCACACTTCCAGGATCTAGCACATGCTAGGCAATCCACTACATATATCGTTTAACTCTCTTTGGTGGTCTTGCTTTGACTCTTATACAGGTAGTTCCTCCTAGTCAAAAGGAAGGTCTCACAATCACTTCGATTCAGGATACAAGTATGCGCTCATACAACCTACAACCATCCCAAATAAGGTATTCCTCTTACCACCTTTACCTTATCTGTTTCATCAAGTACTTCTAAGGAAAACTAAGAAATCAAGTAAAACATTTTGGCATGCCCGGTGGGACCCATTCGGGGTTCCTTGCATCTTTCTTCATTCCTAGGTGAAAAATTGTGTGTGTTTGTTTCCCTTCTAGTAACATTCACATTAAAAACTTTCTCCTTGGTAACATTCTCTTCTTTCTACTTTCTCTGAATGACACATTTCTTTTGGTGTATTTAAAACGAACCTTCTTATTCTTGCTTTCTGGATTTTAGTGAAAGAGCATCCCTCTTCTTGTTCATCTATTATTGTCATCGAATATCATACTTTCGATTTGGGTTTAAAACAAGTGCACTACATTCTGATTTAGCTCATTAGATCACATTAATTGAGGGCAACCTATACACTGGAGGTCATGACTAGCTGATGGTTGACAAAGGAATTGTAGAAAAGCACTTCTATCCTTTTCTCTTTCTCTGAGTCTTACCAAACCACAAAAAAATTCAAAATACATACATTCTTAAACAACTTCCTACCTGGAAGAAGGTGTAGGTGATCACATGATCACGGTACAGTGGGCACCTAGCTAGTTGCTCTGTCAAGTCATACTTCATAGTGAAGCCCGTCCCCGCCATAACATTCCTAAAACCTCACCCTTTAGAATTCTTTCTTTGTAGGAATCCTTCCTCACCAAGAAATTCTATTGTTTTATTCATAATAGTCAGCCATACAAATGGTATAAGTTGAACAAACGTAACAGAATAGGCACTCTAGGAATGTTCTTTCTTAGTGTTCTACTTGATTTATGTTTTGAGGTGAGAGCTTTCGATCATTATTTCTCTCTTTCCTTGCACACTCCCAATCATAGTCGGTGTATTATGACTTCCTCTGAGTGTGCCTGGGCCACATCTACATCATTCTCAAACTTCTAGGTTTGATTCAACGCCAAATTTTTTAAATTACAACCAATTTTCTTATTCTTTGTTTCAATTTCATAGTAACAGGCTACAGTTATCTTTAACCAGCATCGGTTTAACCCAACCGGTGTCAGTCTGAAGTCTTCTTGGATTCCTATCCAAAAGATGCCTATTTCACTTTCTGAGCTGTAAAAGGTTCCTATCACCTTTCATATTGTCATTACTTCAATCACAGTCGCCTTACGTCTCATCCTGTGTGAAAATTGTCACTCTGGGACTATCCTTTAACAGACTGTTGGTTTTTCATAGTAATTGGCACTGTTAATCCTAACCGGCATTAGTTTACCTGAACCGGTGTCGGTCACCCTGTGTTGTTTTATAGCTTACCAGCTGACCTAATTCACTTACCATTGACTAGTTTTCCTAGTTCTTGTTATCACCGAATCACAACACCCTTCTATGGTATAAGCGCATGTATTTGAACTCACGGTGTGATTGGATAACATGGGTACTATCTCCAAGTTGTGGGACTTGCTACTTGAGATAGACCTTCAAAGAAAGCTAGTTCTTACTCCTAAACTACCTGCCACAATCTACTCTAATGCAAGTGAAACTAACTATTCTAATCTAAACTTCCAAGGGACCAGGGAGAGAGAATGCATAAAATGAAATCCTACACTAAAGTGGTGATACACCAGAAAAGGAGGGTGTGAGAGTAGTTTTCAATGCGTGAAATACAGAAGCAAAGTGCACACTAGAAGAGGTGATGACGGTTCTCTATAATCTAGCAAAACACATTTACAACAATATTTTGAACATACACAATGATAATGGATCCCTACAAGAACATAATAATAGACACAATATTCTTGTAATCCAAGTTGAAGGGGCAAGAAGAATGTAAGAAAACACAGCAGGGGAAGATGCATCCACAAACTTATATTTTATTACTTCCTGATACGCACAGTTCAATCGGTTACAAGAAAAGGGTCTGGATCACCATGCAAGGAGTCCACAACAAGGGCCTGCAACACATTATCTTCACAGAGCAATTTTGGCAGAGATTTGCTACAAAAACTACCTCCTCTTACAATGAGCCCAACACTCCAATTTATAGAAAAATGAGAAGGGAAAGAGAAGGGAAAATGGAAATCCCAAAATCTTTCCTTCAACCACCTATAAGAGGCATTAAAAGGATTAAAATTATTGTATATTACTTGAAAAATTATCCCCATACTATCCCAGGTGCTGCAACAGAGAAAGAATGATGACTATGCCTCTTAATTGCACTCCCAACCACCAAATAAAACACTGTTATGAACCCAGCCACGTTTTATAAAAAATATCAATAAATCCCTCATCAAATCCATAATTTCTTGATTTTTGTGTGTCGGGCTCAGAGCCATGATTCCAACGGTACCAATTTTGTGTGATTTCGTTAAGAAATGCAAAAGTTATGGCCTTCTGAGTGCGGACAACAATTTTGGGTCTAGCAGGCGTTTTCTGTCATTTGACGGGAATGAGCATTGACTGGAGCTGAATATGTTTATTTTATTTAAATATATCTACCCTTGTTAAAAATAAGAAATCCAGTGTTTTTGGAGTAGAGGACGTCGTGCTCGTTCTAGAAAGTCCAATTTTGTGAAAATTGGAGCTTAGAGTCAAAAGTTATGGCCGTTTAAAGTTCACGGGTCAAACGTTGACTTTTCTCCTTTTCCTTTGGCCGTTTCAGCTTTTCGTATCGTCCTTTGCGTCCCACGTGTACCTTTTTCTTGGCTGTGCCGGATGAAAATCTCCTGCTTCGGCCAATTCGGGCTTCCTTGTTCCTGTTTGCGGCTTTTTCACCTTTTCGCGTCCCTCGCGTACTTTTGTTCCAACTGTCCTGGACTGCTTGGGACAAATATCTTTGAACCGCCCAAAATGGACTGTCTATCGGCAAATCGGCCGATTCACGTCCTATGCATACTTTTGTCCTGGTTGTCCCAAAACCGCGCGAAACAAAAACTTGACGATTTTCCTTGCTTTCGGTCGTTTTAGCTTTTCGCGTCCTTTGCGTCCCTCGCGTCCCGACGTCCCAACTGTCCCGTGGACCGCCTGGGAAAAATATGTCTGACTTAGCTGATTTTCTTTGTATTTCAGCCCCAAGCTTGGTACGAAAACCTCGGTATGACCCGCACTGGTACAACCCAAACCCTTTAGACCCGAAATGCCTTAAAACAATCCTGTAACCTTATTTTTCACATTTTTTCCATTTTTTCTAACTCGTTGGGATCTCTTCTTGGATGGGAGAGTTAGAGAGAAGCCAAGGGCCCCCTAAAAACATGATTTCGGGCCTTGAATCAATCTACTTGCTCAGGACTAAATAATTTGATAAATGTTATCAAAATTACCTTGAGGGTGAATTTTGGATAACAGTTCTATTGTGTTTTGTGCCATTCAGACATAATACAGTATTTCCAAAATCAGTTCCTATCCACATAGTGCTAACCCGTAGTAAGGAAAGTGCCCTTGTGTTTCACACTAGTCAACTACTGCTCCCACCTAGCCCTTCACCACCTAGCTCTTCACCACCTAGTCCTTCATCACCCAGCCCTTCACCACCTTCCATCTCATCATCCATGTATCCTAATCAACCTATCACCATTCATATAGGTGACATGGACTTTGCATGACTCCTGGATCATAATCCTACTACTTTGAGCCACTACCTCAGCCATACCTCCAATTGAGATGCCTCGGGTCAATTTATTTATGGCATGCCCGTATCCTTACCTCCATCCTTAATGATCACTTCTACCTCAGCTCCACGTCTTACCACGGTGACTTCACCCATTTTAATCCCTAGTTGTGTCACAGCTAGGTCCCACGCCAGCTTTGACTGCCGCATCCGCCACCTCTATAGCACCCATGGTCTCCACCATACCTTCATCCACACCCAAAACATAGCATCATCTACACCTATTGTCTCATATATACCAGTCGCAACACTACCACCCCCCATTTCAAATTTTTTTCCTTTCTATTCCCCAATCTTTACTTCCCATCTCTACAAGGGTCACTACGAGTGTCCCACCCTCACATACCTACTACTAGCCGCCACCTATTTCATCGGTCATTTAGTCTAGATACATACCCTCCATGTCTGTCTCTCAATTCCTGCCTCCTTATTCGACACCACCATACTATGGAATGTCCTATTCTTCATATGTCCCACAAAAACCTCCTTTCATTCCGGGGGGTACCCAATCTTCACAACCTAATAATGACTTTATCAAGTTAATGATGGATAATATGTAGACATTAGAAGCATCTGTTTTTGGCTCCCATAATTCTCTCACCTATGACGAGATTTGTAATGATCCTATTCACCCATCCATTCCCATTCACCCATATCCCATACACTGGGAGATGCCTAATTAAAACCACTTTAATAGTAAGGAAGACCCACAACAACATTTGCGATCTTTCAAACATGGGTGTTACTTAATTGCCCATGATGATGTTCTGCTTTTACGAACATTTCCCATGTCCCTAACTGGTCTAGCATTAGACTGGTATAGTGGATTACCTAGACATTCCATCTTCTCATTCAACCAAATAGCCCAAGCCTTCTTAGATCACTTTTCGATTAACATCATCAAGAAGGTTACCATTATCGATCTCTATTCCACATGTCAATATGACGATGAATCTATCGCAGATTTTGTCACTCGGTGGCGTAGCCTAATCAACCAAATCACCTTCCAATTACCACAAACTAAACTCATAGAGCTCTTCACACGAGCTTGTACTAGACATATTTCACCTACCTTACAAGTGCAAACATTTTGAACATTCGATAAGGCTTTCAGCATGGCACGTAAACTTGAAATTCGTGCCATCGAAGAGAAGAAGATACAATTACGAAACAAGAACTCCTCATTTAAAACACACAATACTTACCCTTCCTCGAAACCTCAGATGAGTTATTCCTAAGCCAAGGGAACTGCCAGAGTAGTGGTACTTAAGGCTAGACCTACCCACCCATCCAATCAGGCTAAACCTTCATCCGACCTGTCACCAGTTCAAGCCTTCCAATGCAAACGAGAACAAAAGAAATACACCTCAATTTGGGAGCCATATTCATTTGTTTTAGAAAAACTTATTAAAGCTAATGCCATCACCCCTTTGCCTATCAAACCACATATTGGTTTTGACCCCTCTTGCCCCATACCAGGTTGGTACAAGGAAAATGACTACTGTAACTATCACCATGTAAATGGTCACAGTGACAACAATTGTATCACCTTTAAAAACGTTGTTCAGGGAATGCTTGAAAGCGACGAGTTAGTCCTAGATAACCCTAATGTACCTGCCAATCAAGACCTTCATATTTTCAAGAAACCATTCCCTAACCATTCCCCATCTAATGATCAAACTGGTAATGCCTCACACAATGAAAGTAATACACGTGAGGTACATGTTATCTTTTATAACTTATCAATTGATTCCCAAATATCTCCCATCCCCTCCATCAAACAAATCCTAGCCTTAAATCCTCTACCCGCACAGGAACCTACTTTATCCGTTCCTCTACCCATAGAGGAAATCCCTTCACCTCCTCTTACACCTACAGAGGAGTCTCTCGTTAGCACCAATATCATTTCGCCTTCAGCTTTCCTACCCCATGAATCGCTACCAATTATACCTCCTCCACCCATAGAGGAGTACCCATCATCTTCTCCAGCTTTCCAGGATCCAATAGATTTATCGCTACCACTTGGTGACCATTCTCCAATAGCTACCCAAGATCATACGGACCTACTTTCGGATCTCTTACCTATAGAGGTTGAAGCCAGTGAATTCCCTATTTCTCAGACATATTTTATGGGAATTCCCATGCGCTACACATCTGCCCCATCTACCACAGTGCCATTCTCACGTTTGGCCGACCAGCTGGATTATGTTGATAGGTCTTTACTTTGGGGGCATCTCTTACTCCCAG
Source organism: Taxus chinensis (assembly GCA_019776745.2). Lineage (NCBI taxonomy): Eukaryota > Viridiplantae > Streptophyta > Pinopsida > Cupressales > Taxaceae > Taxus > Taxus chinensis. The sequence continues at coordinate 893,845,629 of CM034147.1, read as the reverse complement.
TATTGACCCAAATGCAATCATTTTCCACTGACACCTCTACCTTTTATCCAAAGAAGTTTCAACAACCCCAACCACACATGAACATAACTCTCGATACATCTTCTACTGCATCATCCTCATCTATACCCGTCCCTCTATTTACTAGCCGACGTGTTCCAACATCATCTCTTGTATCTAAACCCACTAGTGTTCTAGGGGTCACACCCACACCAAACGTTGCACATCCTCCTGTCAAGATACACTTGACCACATCTTCCCATATACCTATTGAACCAATCCCTTAACCTAAATGAAAAACCCAACCTTCTAATCCTGACACACACCGACCTCACAAGCTACACCTTTGTCACCTTCACCACTACCATCCATATTGGGACCTCACCCCTCTACCTTAACAAAATCTATGCTCTCTAAGGGTGAACCTAAAAATCCCTTGACCCCTTTACCACAACCTACAGTTCTACCTAGGTGATCCTTGCATCCTTCTTCACCATTTATAGCTTCTTTACCTCCTATACCACCATTACCTTCTATACCTCCTTCACTACCTATGATGTTTTCTTCCACCTCGCCTGTACCCCCCTCTTGACTTTGACCAAAACCTACCACTGTACCTCAGTTGTCCCCCTGGGTCACTCATCCTCTCCCACCATTTGCCTTGCCATCTACATCACATGCTCCCCCTACACTTCTACCTTAGAAAAAGCACCGAAAATCGAAAAAACCATCAATTTCCAAAGAGGTGGTTAAACTTACCCCCCTTTTTGTTGCTACACCTACACCAAAGAAAGTACAACCCAAATCCAAGACTACATTACCTCAGCTACGACCACAACCACCCAATATTCCAACAAAACCTACTTTTACTTCTCATTGTGATCCACTGGTGGGATCATACGCCACCATCTTGGTTAACCTCTTGGAAAGCTCTGCTATCACTCTCCCTCCTCTTAGACCTTACAACCCTCTTAAACCTAAGCCAGAAGGGTTTGATGATACTAAAATTTGTGCTTACCATCATGTGCCAGGACATGATGTTGAGAATTGTAAGGGTATAAAGGCTTCCCTCATTCAATTATGTCCTTCTGACCCCAATTTTGATGACGATGACCTCCTGGATGATGAACCTATTTTACCCCCACACACCTTCTTCAAATTTTTCATCTGAAACCTATACCACAACCTCCAACCTCATAGCCCACAGAGTCACCTTCGAAATTTGAAATTAGCATGGTTTGCATCAGAGAACTTTCCATGCCACCACCTAAATGTCATTGTGCCCAGCTCACCTCACAGGGTTTTTCTACTCCAGTTGGTTTTTATCCTTCATGTCGTTATACCACTTACCCTACACCTTCTCCATTTTCCAACTTCCCTCAAATCAACATGGTACATGTCACTACACGTGCGCAGAAGGGTAAAGAAAAGGCAACTGACCCACCAACCAATCCTATACCTAACATACAATCTGCACCCATACCTAAAATAACTATTCATGGCCTCGCATACCCCATTTCTAATGGCATCACACATTACACCATGCTCAAACAATTACATCAATCTCCCCTTAAAATGTCCTTATACGAACTCATCCAAACCTTGGAGTCACAACGTCAAGCCCTCATGGAGGCCCTTCAATCCATTGAAGTTTTACCTAATGACCCCACACCTGTAGCATCTATTATCACACCTCATCATGTCGCTTCACTCACCAAATTGCCATCTACCTCATCACCTCCACCTGTTCACCAAGTTGCTCTCCTTAGTTTCTTTAAGGAATAAACTGTCCCCCACCAAACTGATGACCCAGATCCAGTACTTTTCATCTCCATCCATATCGATAATATACATCGATGTCTTATGATCAATGGGGGCGCTAGCATTAACATTATCTCCTCTCATGCATTCGAACAAATGCGCCTTCCCAACAACTGCATGCATAAACATCCGGTCATGTTGTGTTCATTCAATGACGCTATCACCTCTATAATTGGCACTATCATCCTCCACATTTATGTGGGTCCCCCATACTGTTCCTAAGTTGTTCTACATTTTGGAAGGAGAGTTTCAATACAATTTGTTACTTGGAAGACCGTGGATTCATGCCATGGGTTGTGTTCCTTCCACTTTACACCGATGTGTAAAGTTCGAACATGAAGGAAGTTCCTATACCATTCCAGCTGACCCATCAGCTTTCAAAACTTGCAACATGCTTTACCATCCCAATGATGTCCTTGTACCTATTAAGGCATCTACCTCCCTACCAACATCTTCTTCACACACAACCCCATCCACCAGTGCTGTGGCAACCTCACCTTCGCCTAAATCTTCTATTCCCACCACTAAAGTCACTTCTACCAGTCACAAATTAGCTTCCCAACTAACCAACACCTCTGTCAATCTAACTTCTAATGCTTCCTCCATTCCAGCCACCAAATTATCAACCATTGATCCCTTGGAAGGCATTTTTCAATACCTCACTATGGGGGAGTATTGCCTGTACAATGTCAATACATTCCTTACTCCACAAGAGTATGGAAACCTTCACCAACATCCTCACTATGATAAGCACATATGCAATCATCTCCTTTATGGTCCTCCCCACCTCTATACCCATCTTACCTATGGGGGACTTGATATTTCCACTTACACACCCGAACCGTCATCACAAACCCAACCCTTTTCGGCTAACCTTCACTCACTTACCAACCACCAATTTTCTCACACTTTCTTGCATCATTTTGCTTGGAAGGGTTTTTGATTTGTCTTTTATGAACGAGGTCATCACACCGTTATTTCATGTACCACGCATAAACACAATGATTGTAGTGGAATTGGTTTTACCAAACTACCTACCAAAAAGCCCCGTATTGAACTCATTGAAGACATTGACCCCTCTCCACCTTCTTCACCTACCCCACCTTCACCACCTTCACCAATGGAGTCAATGGATCCTGAATCTATCCCTCCTACCTTTTTTTTTTCATAAATACCATTTCCTTGGGACCTCTGACCTATCACCGTGATGGCGAGGCTCCTTCCTCTCTTCTTTTCTTGTATCCTGACATGATAGGGGATGATACTCCTTCTATTAATGTCATTCAATGTCAGGATGATGAATACATACTCACCTACCTTGGTGCTGAAGACTCTTATATTCATCAGTTGTTACCTTTTGAGATGTAAACAATGTTGAATGAATCGACTATCAAAGTCAACATCCACACTCAGGACGACCCCCACATTCTCAAAATTGGCCAATCTCTGGATGCTACTGAATAGGAAGCCCTCACTTCTTTTCTTAAAATTCATAGCCATGATCTCACTTGGTCCTATGCTGACATGCCTGGCATTGATCCCACTATTGTGGTCCACAACATTGTGACCATTCTTGATGCCAAACCCATAAAAGAAAATTTGAGGAAAATGCACCCTCGCATTACTCTTCTTGTCAAAGAAGAACTTCAACACCTTCTCTCAGTTTCCTTCATCTTACCCATCGATTACCCCCAATGGATCTCTAACATAGTCCCTGTCACTAAGGCGACAGGGGGATTTTGCATTCACACTGATTTCCTTGATGTCAACCTTGCCTGCCTAAAAGATTATTTTCCTCTGCTTGGTATTGACTAGTTAGTTGACCTTACCGCTAGCCATGAGATGCTATCACTTATGGATGGTTTCTTAGGATATAACCAAATCTTGCTCACCCCAGAGGATCAACAAAAAACCACATTTATTACACCTTGGGGTACATTTTGCTATCGAGTCATGCCTTTCAACCTTAATAATGCTGGTGCCACCTATCAGCTAACTATGACTTACATTTTCCATGACATCATGCATCCCATATTGGAAGTTTATGTGGATGATCTCTTGGTCAAATCTAAACGCCGCATCGAGCACCTCTCCGTCCTTGAAACCATCTTTGACCACCGCATTAAATATTGTGTCCACCTTCAACCTAAAAAGTGCGTCTTCATGGTTCTCTCAAGAAAGATCCTGGGATTTATTGTTTCCCTTCATGGTATAGAATTTGACCCTACTAAAGTCAAGGCCATTTTGGAAATGCCTTGGCACACTACCCTTAAACAAATCCATAGAGTGTAAGGTAAATTACAGTCCATTATCCATTTTATTTCACAATTATCTGATTGTTGTCAACCATTTCATCACCTTCTCAGAAAGGCTGTCTCTTTCAAATGGGATGAAAACTACCACAAAGCTTTTGAGGCCTTAAAACAATACCTTCTCCAACCACCCATACTCATTCCACCTAAAGACGACCAACCCTTCTACCTATACATCTCAGCTACCGATCACTCTCTTAGGGCCATGCTCGCTCATCGTGATGAACAACATAGGGAGCAGATGGTTTATTACATAAGCCTTACTCTTTTGGACTACAAAATCCGATACACTCACCCTAAAAAAAAATTCTTAGCATTAGTTTTTGTTGCCACCAAACTTTGACATTACCTACTTAACCAAAAAACCTATGTTGTGACCAACACTGACCCCTTACACTTCATGTATGCTAAACCTTACCAAAATCAACGTGCCACACATTGGCTTATGCTCTTTATTGACCTAGACCTAGAATTCATTCACCTAAATTCTATTAAGGGCCAATTTATTTCTGACCAGCTCGCCGAGGTGCCTCTTTCTGGGAATCAATCTTCAAACTTTGAATTCCTTGATGAATCCATTGCTAACCTCTTTTTGGATGATGACCCTTCCCAAATGAACTTATTCTTCGACATTTCCAAATGTTAGCATGGGGGTGGTGCATGCATTATCCTCATTCCTCTTGATGGTGAACCCATTCCCTTATCATTTAAACTTGAATTTGAATGCACCAACAATATCACTGAATATGAAGCATTCGTATTGGGTGTCATGACTACCTATGCCTTAGATATTAAGTCCATTAATATCTTTGGTGATTCCCAACTAGTAGTAAACCAAGTCAATGGTGTTTATCAATGTCATAATGAAATACTTCAAGAATACAAATGTTACGTCGACATCATGTTGACTACCTTTGACCGCTATTAAATTCAAACCGTTCTGAAATCCACCAATAAATTCGCGGATACCATGGCCTACCTCACTTCCCAAATACCCACTTCACCTGCCGATTCAGACATCTTTGTTACCGTAAAATGCATAGCGAGACCTTATTATCAATCTTGTTGTATTAACCTCATCCAAACTGCCTCACCAAACACACAAGACCTTTGGTATCAGCAGCTTCTATACTACCTTTCCCTTTCTATATTACCTCCTGATCTTACACGTAATGGACAAAACACCTTTCTCAAGAAGGCCTCTCGTTATGTAATCATGGACAAGCCACTCTATAAATGAGGCTTTGACAATATTCTCTTAATATGCCTCACCATCTCTGAAATCCACTATACCATTAAAGAGGTTCACGATGGCATCTGTGGAGGTTACTTCAGTGGCCTTGTTGTTACTAAACGCACTCTTCACCTTGGCTATTATTGGCTGACCCTCAATCATGATTGTTGTGACTACGTCAAGTGTTGTGTAAAATTCCAACAACATGCCAATCTTCACCACACACCTAGTCATGCCTTACAGGTCGCTCATGACCTTTGGCCCTTTTCTCAATGGGGTTTAGAACTTGTTGAAGAGATCAATCCTCACTCCTCCCTAAGACATCAATGGATCATTACCACTACCGAGTATTACACCAAATGGGTTAAAGCCATACCCTTCATCTCCACTAAAGTTGAGAAAATATGTGAGTTCATCAATCATCACATTATTTGTCACTTCGGTGTTCCACATCACCTTATCACTGATAATGGGAAACAATTCAAAAACAAAACTCTACAGAAGATTTGCGACACTTTCGATATCCAGCTTAGCTTCTCCTCACCATATTACCCAAAAACCAATGGTCAAGCTGAATCCACCAACAAAACCCTAAATAAAATTCTGATGAAAGTGGTTAACGATACTGGGAAGGATTGGCATACGCACATTCCTTTCGCTCTCTGGGAATACCGTACTAGTATTTGCACCTCCACCACTGCCACTCCATTTTCTTTGGTCTACGGTACCAAGGTTGTTTTTCCTCTCGAAGTCTAGATCCCATCTCTTTGTATCTCCCTTCAAGATATGCTCACTGATGATGAATTTCACCAAGATTGTTTAGCACAACTTGAGTTATTAGATGAATGTTGTCTTCATGCCCTTGACCATCTCCAAGTCTACCAAACACGCATCAAGCATGCCTATGAAAAACGTATCCATGAATGCACCTTTAAGGTCGATGATCTCACCCTCAAAGAAAATCAACACGTAACCAAAGTAGAGAAAAGAAAATGGTGTAAATTTTCTCCTAATTGGCTTGGACCATACATCATGACCCATGACTATGGATCATGTTCTTATCACTTGTCTTCAGTTGATGGTAATCCCGAACCTGAGCCCCTCGATGCCTTGCATCTTCAACCATTCTATTGTTGACTTCTAGTCCTCTATCACTATTTATCTAGTTCATGCTCATCCCTTGAGTGCCATCTACCTTTCTATTTTACTCCCCTCATCTCTAATGACTAAACAAGAATCATGTGATTACCCATCACCATTTTCCCCTATCTTAAATATGTGCACCATGGCTCTGCACATGACATGATTCTCATGGATAATTTTCATCTTATTTTAGATGAGATCCCATGTTCGTTCACCCTTGCCTTCAAAAAAAGAACCAAATGCTTTGTTATAGTTTCATCCATGACTTAAAAGCCAAAAAGAAAGAAAGAAAGATGAATCCCTCATAAGGACATCTTCCAATATAAGGGATCAACTCCTTGAGTCAAACTTCCAATATAAAATATGAATCCCTCAAAATGACATCTTCCACATTCAAATTACCACTATAAGTAGACTTCTCCCATGAAGGACAGCTATAAAAAGCTCACAACTCTCTACATAGTCTATACAAAAAGAAGACTATTTCCTCAAAAATAAAAAATCAGAATCTTCCCGCATCGATCAGCTTCATGAAGACCTCAAGGAGACATATATTCATCCCATATACACTTCTCGCATTAATCAGTCTATCTAATAGTCAAAAGAAAAAGAAAAAGAAAAGTAACCTTTTTTGTCATGGACTTGCCTATTGTGATCTTGGCTCTATTGCCCAAGGCATTTTACCTCCCATTTTACGACCCACTTACCTTCACCTCCTTACCCATTGTATTTTCACCTCATACTGCCTCAAGGGACCTGCTGAAACTACAACATTTGGTGATTCTATGACTATTCTTCACTTCTAGAGTAATCAATTGTGCAATGTGTTTAGGTTCTTATATTCACTAGCCTATCTGTAGATGTGTTTCATACATTTGATCATTGCCAATCAGGCGGCTTTCTTTCCCCCTCTTATCTTTTCTCTTCTTCATTACCTTTTGATCTTCCTCTATAGTACTAGACCCTCAATACTTGTCTTTTGGGATTTCTTCTCACACCTATCGACCTAAAATCACCCTTACCTATTTACCTATAGTCCACCTAACCTAATCAACCTCGACCTAGTCATACCTATGGCCTGGAATCAACACTACCTCTCAACCTACAATTGCCCATACCTATTTACCTATATTCCACCTAACCTAATTGACCTCGACCTAATCATACCTATGGCCTGGAATCAACACTACCTCTCAAATTAAAATCACCCATACCTATTTACCTATATTCCACCTAACCTAATCGACCTTGACCTAATCATACATATGACCTCAAATCCAACCTAACTATCACCCTCACTACCTATTCTTCTATCTTCTCATATTCTTCCCTAGCTTAAGGGAGAACTACATCGGTCTGAGGTCCCTTTTTGCTGGGACTATATAGGAAGCACGTCTAGGGCATGGTTCCCTAGAAGGTTAGCTCAACCACTCTTTACCCTAACCATTTACCCCCACCTGTACCTGATTTCATGTTCATATCAAAAAATTTGACATCTAAACCATATACCACATAACTTTTACCACTTATATTATTGCACATTTTCATACATAACCAGCAATTTCCACATTTTACACCATCTCATGCATTTATATTGCCATTTGTTACATAAATACTAAAATAAACAACCCTGCCTATCACCTGACTCAACCATGCCTATCACCTGACTCAATCCATGCCTAAACTGACCTGACTCGATCCATGCCTAAACTGACCTAACTCCACCATGCCTAAACCGACCTGACTCAATCCATGCCTAAAACAACCTAACTCAATCCATACCTAAACCAACCTGACTCAATCCATGCCTAAACCAACCTAAATCGACCATGCCTATAACCTGACTCAATCCATGCCTATCATCTGACTCCATCCATGCTTACACCGACTTGACTTGATCCATGCCTACACTAACCTAACTTGATCCATGCCTACACTGACCTAACTCGATCCATGCTTAAAACAACTTGACTCGATCCATGCCTAAACCAATTGACTCAATCCATGCCTACACCGACCTGACTTGATCCATGCCTAAGCCAACCTAACTCGATCCATGCCTAACAAAACCTAACTCAACCATGCCTAACCCACCTAACTCGATCCATGCTTGGAACTGACCTGACTCCATCATGCCTAACTCACCTAATTTCAATCTACATCATAGTAATAAATCCATATCTCATCTAACACAAGCCACAAACCAATGTCTCATATACACATCAACACATCATCAAATACCATGCATATCACCATATAAATCAATAACTGTGTATCTCAAAATAAATGCCCGTCTCATCATGGCCATCCTCTTGACTGTCATCGGTTCTATCTTCCCGATGTCGGTTTCCTTGCCTACTCGTTGTCCTCACATTGACCGCATTCTCCTTACCTCCTTTTTCTTTTGCCTCCCTACACCTACCTGACCCACTTTAGCTTCTTCTCTGGCCCTAGACCTTATTTAACCTCACCTCATTTGTCGATTGGAACCTCATTATTTTACCCCTACTTCGGCCTTACCCATTCCATGACCTATCTACCTAGACCCAGGAACCTGTTTGTGACCTTTGACCTCATGTGTTTGCTATATCTTGTGACTCCATTACCTATGTTGTTTGACCTAATGACCTTACCTTGCCTATTGCCATGACCATTTATCCCGACCCTACCTTTGGTGTACCATACCATACCTAAATGTTCCTACACCGAACTTACATTGTACTTCCTGACCTTATCCTATACCTTGGATACTGGAATCACTTCAACCTCGTTTGGATAAAACTATCGATGTTAGACGATGTAGAGTTTGCATGCTCTTCAACCTGGTACTGTGTTGCAGTTTATAAGTGTGCATGCGTTCAACTGCCACTACCTTTAAACTTGGCCCGTTTACCCATTTACCTCTATGCCTGATTTTCCATTTCCCCATTTTTCACTATTCTTCTTCACATTTACCTTTTATCAAATCACTCGCTGATTTTCCCTGTTAAAGTATCAGTTCCTGGTTTGAGGAGGATCACCCTCATTCCCACTTAGGGAAACCACACTCTATTCTTGTTCACGTTGCTTACCAATACATGCTATGCAACAAGAAGGGGCAAAATGTAGACACCGAAATCAGGTCATAATCACCTTGGTCCCCTACTGCAGCCCTATAATCACTTCCTCATCCTCAAACACGTTAACACCTATCTCCTGTACCCCACAAATTTTAATTTAATTACTTTAATTAAATTAATTCCATTTATCTCCATATATATTAATTTAATTATTTTAATTAAGTTAATGACCTTTTACCCACACACACATTAATTTAATTATTCACATTAAATTAATTCACTACCATCACACATTTATTTAATATAATTGCCTTTATTAAATTCACCTCACCTAAACCACCCTCATCATTTGACCCATTAAACTAAACCCTAAACCAATGCCCAAAACAAACCTAACATTGGACCCATCCCCCTCACTTCACATTTAAAAGCCTCCTAAGGTCAGTTTTCGTCCCGAGAAAAAGAAGAGACCCTTATCAAATGGCGGAACAACTTCTGAGGAAAATTTTGAGTAGCCTGAGATATCTCACCCAAACCGACGTCGGTTCACCCTAAACTGATGCCAGTTCCCCTAAAATGATGCCAGTTATGCTAGGATGGACAAAATGCCCTATTTAGACCAATATACAACTTTGTAATAGAGGTTGGTTGTTGGTTATTCAGGGTTGAACCTTTGGAATTGGATTTCCTTATTGTGAATTCGATCTTTTTAGATGCAGCAGCAAAGCAAGGATTAATTTTTGATCAGCCAAGACAACCAGGTTCACTGGGACAATAGTGAAGCCTCTTCCCAACATATTCCAACGTAGAAACTCTTCCACTGGGCTTCAGATCAGCAACTTACTCAAAAGTAAGTGTTTACCTCTCATCCCAACACCTTCTACTAACCCCATTCTTGCCTAAAAACCTTTAAATCCCAGACTGTGTAACTTTACCAGTCTCTGACCTAACCATCGTTAGTTCTCCCTAATTGTTGCCGGTTACTTAAAACCATGGTCGGTCTCTGTTTTCCCTAGTCTTTGCCAATGCAACAACCTATTTGTGACTCACATTCAACCTAACCTCATTGTTTTTGACATATACTTACCTGAACACCTATTTGACCTTCAGATCTGTACCTAACCTAGCCTATTAGCTTAGATTCACTTACAACAAACCTACTTGACCTCTGGATCTCCTTCTAGCCTATTGTGTTTGTATGAGATGCCTAAATCATATTAAACTATAGTAGGATAACGTTTACTTTATTTTCAGCATTGAATTGTTTTAAATGGTGGACTGACAACCATCTAGGAAGTATCACACTTCTAGGATCTAGCACATGCTAGGTAGTCCACTGCATATATCATTTAACTCTCTTTGGTGGTATTGCTTTGATTCTTATACAGGTAGTTCCTCCTAGCCTAAAGGAAGGTCTCACAATCACTTCAATTTAGGATTCAAATATGTGCGCATAAAACCTACAACCATCCCAAATAAGGTATTCCTCTTACCACCTTTACCTTATTTGGTTCGTCAAGTACTTATCAGAAAAAGTAAGAAATCAAGTGAAACAATCTGATCAATGATGTTGAAAAGGGATGAATTATCCTTCTATCGCCCTTTACTTGGCATGACCTGTTTTGGAAATTGAATAAGCACATGTGCTGCTGTGACGAGTGCCTTAGGCTGATTTTATACATTTGGAGCTGCACTTGATCTACTAACTCTTTGTTGTGTAGGGGTGGGCTGAGAAATAACTAGATTAGATGGTTTTCCCTTCTCTATGTTCCTCTTCTTCGATCGTGTATTGGTAGCTACACCCTAAAAAGGAGGTTGATTAACTCCACAAAACTCTTTTGTGTGCTAATTGACCAACATGGTTTCTGTTGGAGGTGCATCTTGTTGTGTTTCTTGCTTCTGATTTCCTTCTTGAATTTTTTCTTGGGACACACCAACGGTCTGTACCATTGAAACAAGTTGATTGATTATGGGGTATATCATAGGGGTAACACAATTTGTACTCCTATGCCATGTTGTTTTCTATTAGAACCAATGCTTTTAATGTTGAGGTTGCATTTGCATCATACGGTCGGAATGTCCTGGCAGCTCGAGGTTTTTCCTGGTTCTAGTTTTGATTTCCAACCTGATTTGGTGGTCTATTTTGTTAGTATGGGGGCTTGGATTGAAATTGATTTTGACGTTGATACGGACTAGAAATTTGAGCTTGTTGTCTCTTAATTGTCACTAACCCATTTCCTAAGTTATGTAGTTGTTTCATAACCTCCTGTAATTATTTTGAAGTGCTTGAAGAAGTAGAGGCCTTGCTATTGCTTTGATTCCTAGGGGCTGGAATGGGATTCAAATATGGTGTTTAACTAGCTATGGGAGCTCCCATGTCTGGAAAGAGAGGCATTGGTGGCCTTGGTGCTAGCTTATCATCTTGAATCAAGTAGTTTTCAGCTATAATAGAAATATTAAAGGCTACGGGAAAAAGTTATACCTCCCATGGATTGTATAATCATTGCAATATCTGAATTTATAGTCTTCAAGAAGTATAAAAAGGCACCTTCAGCTGTTGGTCTCACTGTAAGTGGAATTCTATCCCATGTCCTCTAGAAATGGAAACTGAAATATGTCATTTACTCATTAGGAGCCCTCTTGACTGTTGTCAATTGTTCCAATAAACACAGATTATCCCCCTTTTCCCCAAATTGATTATGGAGGGTTGTGGACAAATGGTCCCAATTATGGATAGACCCCATTGTTAGGCTCCTAAGCCATTGCAAAGCTTTACCCTTAAAATATGAAGCTAATAACTTCACCGCAATATCCATTTCATTGATTTCATAAATTCCATAGACATTTACAATGTCTTGGATGTGGTAAATAAGAGTTATCTGGTTCTCTCCAATAAAATAGGGAATATTCTTTAGTGTTGCAATTGGGACCTGATTTTGAGCATTTAGGGCAAGGGCAAGTGGGCTACTTCCTGTGAAGTTGACATAGGGATTGGGTTGTGCCATCCTATTTGGTCGGAGAACTCTTGTTGATTAAAGAAAATATCTACCAGGTGGAGGTGTAGACAAGGTCCTATTAGGGGGAGATGGTGATCTTTGCAGTCTTATTCCTCTCTTTACTTTGTCTAGTGACAATTGCTAGTAGACAAAAAATCCCTCTTCTTGAGTCTCAAACCTAGTTTGAACTCTTCTCATGTACTTGATAAATTTAGGTTGCTGAAACCAATGGATTTGAAATATGGAGTCGCTGTATGTGTTGCTATAAAGCCTCTAAAGGATGGAAATTTACTAAGACACACACCTAATCTTGATAAAAGTGAAAATGTTGAATTCTCTCCCATCGAGCATGCCAAAACTATTGATGAAAAATTACAGCACACTTGATTGCTTGCGATTTGTATACGAGGGCAACCCATGCAGCCTTCATAACATGGGATTATCCTGTACTGTCGAACTTTACAAGTAGGACAATCCTCTAGAGAAAGTTGGCTTCTTCCTCTAACCTAGTGCCAACTTCTCCAAAGTGCAAAGAATAACAAGCTAAACTAACCCTATTCTAATGTTTTTGAAGGAGACAAGGATAGAAATATGCATAAAATAAAACTATTCTAAGTGAAGGTGATTCACCAAAAAAGGGTGAGACAATCCCAGTGAGTGAAAAATAGGGAGAAACTGAGAAGGAGAGGTTTGATAGAAACACCATAGTCTAAGAAAAAAATTAATTCCCTCTATTCGTAAAGTACAACAAACTATAGACCTTGCAAAGAGATAGATACATGCACAATATAATCATAAATATAATGGAAGGCAAGAGAAGAAACTCAAACAAACTAGGGAAAAAATGGCCTCAAAAAATGAATTTTATTGCTCAGAGACATGCACAATCTATCACACAATAAGCACAAGACAAAATCCTGTACAATAAGCCCAAATTTGAGGCCTTTAGCTCACAATAGATCTAGGAGAAATTTTACAGAGTTCGTCTGCTTTTTGGAAAAAAATACCCTTCAAAATGAGGCAAATTTGACAATATATAGGGAAAATTGGGTCACCAATCAATAGGATGCATTGAAGAGGTATTGGCAACCATCTATTTTGGTACTTTTCCTGCATAGGTGGTCATGGGTGTCATGCCTCATTAATTCTAGTTGTTGGGATGTCATTCATTCACCTAGCCTTGTGAGGCTTGTAACTCATCCATCCATGCCATCCAACCATGACTAGACCAACCTATGTTTCGTGCAAAGATGAGGGGTGCGACGGGCATCAAAAACTGCTCGGATGTGTCAAAAAAATTGACCCAACCAACCCTTGGGCATCTAAACCCCATTCGTCCAACCTTGACTCATCCAACCCCCATGACCCATCCAACATGGATGTAATATCCAGCCTAGGTGTTGCGCAAGTGTGATAGGTGTGATGAGTATCAAAAAATCATTCAAACGCATAAACAAATGTTACCTAACCAACACCTAGGTGTCCAATCCCCAACCGTCCAACCTTGACTCATCCAACCCCTAGCCATCTAGCCTAGACCCGTTCAACCTTGACCCATCCAACTTATAGGTGACCAACCGATACCCGTCCAAACCTTACCCATCCAACCTCTAGCTGACCAACTAGTTGCATCCAACCCTGACCCGTCGAACCCTGACCCGTCCAACCTCCAGTCGACTAACTTCTAGAGGCGATAACTTGAGATCCCGAATGAGTTTTTGCGTGAAATTTTATATGATTTCGCATGGAAAAAAACCCATTGAATCTAATGGTGGTAGTATAAATGTAAAATTTTCACTTTATAATATCGAAATGGCTGCTTCATTTTCAGGATTGTCGGTTTTACACTAGAATAATTAACTTCCTTGGGAAGTGTATGATGCTTCAAGATGTGTCATATTTTACACCATGTAGGGAATGGAAAATGGATTCCAAAGGAACCTTTTTGGAATTATAATTCCTGACACAACTATCAGAATCTCCTATTGAATCTTAGGTTCTCTTTCACATTGCAAACTCCTTAAGGCCCAAAATCCTACTTCTAATGGATGGTCCCAAGACCTCAAAAACTTCCGTAAAAAATTTGCAATGCTCCCCAAAATTGAAAATCCAACTATACCATTCAAAATTGATCCATGAATCATTTTCCAATTCTCAAGCCATCCTCCTAAGTTGTTTGTTTTATTAGGGGGTAAAAATAGATAAAAGTAACTAATCTAAGTCACTATCCTGTTGTATTTAAGTGTGAGCCCTGCACTCTGAAAGTGTGATCCTCACTCTTTAAAAGTGTGAGGCTTTCAATTTTATAGTCTAAGAGCCTTGTAGTTTCTAAGTGCAATCCTCATGCTTTTGAAATTATGAAAGCCCCACACTTTCTAAGTATGAGCCATGCACTATAAAATTTCTAAGCCTCACACTTTCGAAGTGATATCCCCAAAATTTAAAGAATCCAAGCCTTACACTCTGAAAGTGTGATCCTCACACTTTGAAAGTGTGATTCCCGCACTTTCATTCACACCTTGAAATTTCAAAGTCTCGCACATGAACTTTCAGAGTGCAAATGAATTTTTTTGAAAGTGTTAGGAACACATTTTTAATGTTTATTTTGCACATATCCTTAAATTTGACACTGGCCTTAAATGTTAGTGGTGTTATTTTGACTTCTAGTGGAACACATAATAAAATTACATTATCACCTTGAAATATACCTTATAACAACTCAAGTATTGTTTTTTAGATTGTACAAGGTTTATAATGTTTATTATTATAAACTTTATCTCCGAGTAATCATTAAAAACAAACACCAAAGTTTAGAGTTTAAGTATATCAGAAATTCTATTACTATGAAAGATAGTAGAATTTACGCTTGTAAATTGTTCCATTTTGTGTATAAACAATGATTCACTTCCGTGAGAAATAAAATGAAATAATCCTTGACACACTGCTAGAAATATTTTTGTTAGAAAATTTGTCTTACGCCCTCGAAGATACATTGAACAAATATCGTATAGTTTACATCAATCAAAATCCTCATTATTCCCCAATTGTATTATTTCTAAGTCAAGAAATAAAAAAATTGATCTATTAGCATCTTACATTGAAAGGTTCTATCTATACATTTAAAATTTGTTACAAATTCATGCATATACAGTTGTAGATCTTATCTGATGATTCGTCGCCTTTTGTGGACAATTTTATTACAAAACATGAATACATTTACTTCCTCTAGAAAAATACTGCCGGTTTGGATACAAGTAGTGTTGAGTAAATTAGTAGTGGAGGTGTTATCAAAGTAGAGACTACAATTTACAAGAAGGAAGCAACAAAAGAGTGTACTACTATTAGTATCAGAAGCGGATTGTTTTATCTATGATGAAAACAATCCTATTTGGCAAGTGGAAAAGGAACAAGTTTTCCGGAATCCAATATTTCCCTTTCTAAAAGAATTTTGGGCACACTTTTATCTATTTTAAGGGTTTGGAGTGGTTTGAATTATTATGGAAAAAAAATTGGACTATAATCGGTAAAAATGGTCATTGTTTACTTGAAAATCAGCTTAACCATTAAGAAAAGCAAACCCCGGGAAAGTGAGGACTCCAGGGGATGTTTTTTTTTCCCATCACAACATTGTCCAAGTCTCATTCCAGTCAAAAATTGTTTTGTGAAATCACCTCACTAAATCTCACAAACAAATGCCTTTCAGAAGTGCAGCTTGTGCTCTCTGTAACATCGTTTTGCTTACCATCTACATATCCATCCAAATACTTCATGTAATTATTACCAGGGGTTAGTTAGTTTGTTTGGATACTATAAAATTGCATAGAAGAAGGCATTGACGCCATCGAATTTAGAACTCCGGAAAATTTATGCCTGGTGGTTCAAACAGATGGTCGTTTCTTCATACAAAGCAAGACCGACTGGAATTTTTTTCTTATGATCCCAAGATCCCTGCAGGTTTCTACAACTTCTGTATCAACATTTTTGATGAGTGTGTTGTAATCTATTTTTGATAGAATCTAGGCTCACTTGCCAATGTCAAATACAATTCCATCCAAATTTGATTTATCCTGACAACAAACCTTAAAAATACTTAAACAACACACAGGGTAAGCTCCAAATGAAAATTAACAAACATAAATCTTACCAAATTTGGCATATTTGAGTTATTGACCACATCTTCCTTCCTATGAACAACACTAGAAGAAAAATCCCGTAACTGTATACACCATATTTCTTATTCAACCTTAATGTTGTTGCATATTTTGGGTCAATGTCACAAATGGTACCCATAACATAGGTAGAGGTGTGGTGTTTGACTGAGGAAATGTAATTCATAATGCCAAAGTCTGAAAAAGTTATGTTAAAATTATAATCCAAAAGAATGTTAGAAGTTTTCACATACCTGTAAATAATGCATGGGTTAGAGTAATAATGAATATATGCCTATCCTCTAATCAGTACAACGAGCAATCTTTAGCTGATCATTCTAGTCTAACTTAATCTTCTTTGATGATCATATACGAAAATAAAAATTAACAAAAACACTTGCTATATTTTCCAAATATCCATTTTAATATGAAGGTTAGAGGTTGATTAGACAATTTTATTTTAAAAATTGAATCTACAATTTACAGATTCATTTTTCTTCATAACATAATCATTTTACTCACCATGTAGGATGTTTGACAGGCTTCTATTTACCATGTAATAATAACACATAAGGTTTCCACATGGAGAAAGCAAACATCCATGCAGACTGTCAAGATTATGATGGTTAATGCTTCTAACTATTTCCACATTGGTTTTAAATACAAACAAGATTAGTGGGTAGTGACTGTACATTCTCTTTATAGCAATTGGCTTAGAATTCTTTAGATCACATTTTTAAAAATTATTTGTAGCACCATAGCCAATTACATATTTCTCTTTAAGTTTTTTGTGATTACCATTATGTCTTCGTACATGTAAAGATCCATGTTCCTATTCAGTATTACCAACCTTGGATACCTAAATGTAACAAATAAATGTGTCGATAAATAAATTGTAATATGATATTACTTTCTGATTTGTCATCTAATAATCTATACAATATGAAATCATGTCTTGCCATGTTAGTTTTTAACACCTTTCTCCATATTGTTTGTAGATCCTTTTTTAATTATGTTTGGATGATTGTAATGATACAGAGTTGTAATTATTCACAATAGTAACACTGAACCCTAATAAATGCAAACAATTTTTGGTTTTAAGATGGATGTTGTTCATTGTATTAGGCCAAAAGTTTGGTAGACAACATCATAACTATCCAAGTTTTCCAAATTTTCAATAACAATAGAAGAATGTCTCTGTAACCCAAGCTATTCAAAATATAACTACTATTTCTTGCATCAATTAATTGGTGATATCGAAAAAACATATGATAAAAAACTAAATTGGTATGCAGAGAAAATATGTGTTTATATCTACAACTGTATGGAGGAAAACATGAAAAGTTTTTAATGAAAATAATTTCCCCAAACAGATTGTTGTAGGAGAGATTTCTGTAAATGAAATAGATCCATTTAAAGTATCTTCTATTATTAGCGGAAGACAATTAAATTTATTCCTTTGATGACCTTCATAATTCCACAATGATGTAGTGTAACTCAATTTTTTAAAAAAGTGATGGGAAGATAGCCATCAATCCATTATTAGCTCCTATATCCTAAAGCTCTATAGATTGTTTTTTACATTGACAAAAATATATTCTATAAATATATTGATGCTAGTGGCCGCTAGTATTCACTTCTAGCAACTAATTGACATCTTCAATCAACCTAAATTTAATAGCGATTAATTTTTGAAATTGCATAGTGCAACGCACAAGAATTTTTTTTTATTAATGATTTCTTGATTTTTATGACTGTGGGAGGGTTGAAGGGTCCCTTTCCCTTTACATTATAGATAAAATGAGATAATCAGTCTAAAAATACCTGAATGATTCAATAATAATTTAATGAAAATATTCTTAAGGGCCTATTACAAAAACATAAGTGGTTGGGAATATAAAAAAACCTAGACCAGTAAGACAAATATGATGATTTGGTAATAAAGAAACTGACAAGGCTATATAACTATGACAACAAAGTTACAAATTGATGGATTTTAGAAGGAATTATTTATTTGAATTAGATTACACCTCCGTAACCTCCACTTCAACGGGGATAAAAATGGTTTCCTAAAGTGGTTCCGATAAAAGATGCTCTTTTCATGTATTATCCCGACTCTTTAACCAATCGTATGCCTCGTGAACTTCTTAGATAAGAAGATCCCAATGTGTTGGTTCCTGTTTGTAACAGAGAAAATAAATAAAAATAAATATCCACACACCTAAGTGGGTGAGGATAAATGAAATAAAGGTAAAATAATGTACCTAGGAGAACATGAGCTAAGGTAAAATACCTACTCTAACACCCCCCCTCAAGTGAAGCAAGGGGCCCAAAATAGAAGTGGCATGTCCACAGTATGAGTCCTGACATCTAGGCCTGATGAGGTACTCATGTACAATATATCCATCAAGAAATCTCAAACCAAAAGAAGGAAAGAATTCTGCTAGAAGGAAAGAGAAAGAAGAATCAGAAGGAAGATGTTCTCACGAACACCCCCCTAAGAACAACTTCCAAAACCCCAAACATTCCATGCAACTCAAGGTAGCAAGGTGATGCAAAAGGCTTCGTAAAGGTGTTTGCAACCTGTTGCTGAGTCAGAATGTACTCCAAATAAAAAAATCCATCCTGAATGTGCTGACGAATTAAGTGGATGTGTATCTCAATATGCTTGGTCCGCTATTGCTCAAATGGGTTTCAAGAAATGTGAATTGCACTTTGGTTATCACACCAAAGTACAGTCGGTAAATCCTGTGCGAATCCAAACTTTATAAATAATTGGAAAAGCCAAAGAATTTGCTGACTCGCTGTAACTACTACCCTATACTCTGCCTCTGAAGATGAAAGTACAATAGCCTATTGATTTTTAACACACCCAAGGAACTAGAGAAGAACCAAGACAGAAAAGATAGCCAGAAATGGAATGCTTGTCATCAATAGAACCTACCAAATTTGAATATGTATACCCAAGCAACTGAGTAGAGCCCCTATTGTAGTGTAGGCCAAAGTGGGGAAGTTCTATGCAAATAGCGCAAAATCCTTTTAGCTACCTGCCAATGACTACTATGAGAAGAATGTGCAAACCAAGATACAAGCCCTACTATAAATGAAATATCACGGCAAGTATGAGTCAAGTACATGATACTCCCAACCAACTGCCTCTATAATGTAGGATCACAAAGTGGTGTGGTAGATGTGGATGTTACAGTAGGTATTTACCTTAGCTCATGTTCACCTAGGTACATTATTTACCTTTATTTTATTTATCCTCACACTCGAGCCCCCTTTCATTTTATTTTTGTGGTGAAGGAAAGAGCATTTTATTCTATTTTAGTGGAAACTAAAATAAATAGTAGAACATATTATTGAAAAACTTGTATCTTTTGATCGGTAACTCACATTTTGAGTGTCATTTTTTGTAAAAGTATGTGTTTTTAATGCTCTTTTCATTGGAAAATATTTATTTTTAGAATCACACTATAATTATAAAGTGCCATATATTAACATGCACTCATTATAAAGTGCCAAAATCTGGGAGGCTCTTGTTGCATTGTTTGGGGGTCTTGTTGCATTGCTTGGTTCTTGCATTTCTTTTGGTGATTTTTTGAGGATGACATCTTTATATAATTCTGCATTAGATCATGTTGAGCCATTAACAACACATAATTACCACACATGGAAATCTTTGAATGGAAACAATAATTAAGCGAAAAGGATTATGAGAGCTTATAACTTCTTCAGAACAACCAATGTTCACTAGAGAATACATGATGAAATTTCAGTACCAATGCAAATTTGATGAGTGTATGGGTTTGATAGGAACATGTAACTCCTCATGTATTCTTCATCTTCATTTGGAAAAGTGTAACTTCTTATTCTTCAAAATATGGGAGAAATTGGAGGATCCTTTCTTTGGTAAGGTAGATCATGATGAGAGTCATGCAACTTGAAATATGAGATCATATGAGAGTCACGCAACTTGAGTATCTTACCAAGTTTAAGCATGTTGCTGACACAGTTGAAGGGGATTGGAAGAGATAAGAAAAATGAAGAGTGTGTTTACTTGATTCTATCCAAGTTGCAAGGACCATTCCAAATAGGATGCTTCTACCTTTTTCTTTAGCTATGGCATTCCTTAGGTGACCACATTCAAAATTCCTAACTTAGAAACATTTTGTGAAAGACTTACTAGGGTCAAGAATCCAAATTGTCTCACCTTGAGTCTTCCACTCTCAAAATGCATTAGTTGCATCTAATCATAAGGCTCAAGGGAAAACCAAAGAGTAAAACCAAATCCACACCTTATCCATCTAAAAATTCTCCTAAACCATGAAGAAAACATACTCAAAACCCAAGGTATCTCTTCCTAAATCAAAGAATAAGTCTAGTCGTTCATGCTCTTTTTGTGGAGGTAGTAATCATGAACCAACATAGGCAGTTGATGGGGTCAAATGACAATCCTATAGAGGATGCAGTCAAGAAACACAAAATTTCTATCTCCACGCCATCTCCTTCTAATTAGCATGGAAAAGCACTTAATTTTGTTGGGAGTTCTACACTCAGTACTTGCAGACAATTGGGTTATAGATTTTGGTGCCTCTCATCACATGAATTCTTCCAATGAGTCTTTTGTTTTCATCATAGGTTTGGCCCGTTCTACTTCAAAAATTGAGGTTGGAGATTCTTCCTTTCTTTCATGTTGAGGGATCTACAAGAGTGATATACAACTTGATGGTGGAAGTATCCAAGATGTGACTATAATGTTCCTAACATCAATACAAATTTTCTTTATGTATATTAAATTTATCATTCTGGTAAAGAAAAAATAGTGACTTTTACACCACATGGAGCGGAAGTACAAATTTTATTGGAGCCTCATTCAGGCTTGGTTTCTCAAGGTATTGTTGATCATAGTTCTAGCCTATAATACTGGTTGAGGGTATTGATGACACTTCTGATCTATAGGGTTAGGATTGGTTTCTCATGCAGATTCGGAGAGTAAGCTTTGGCATGAAAGATTTAGACATCTCAATTAAAGATATTTGAAGAATTTGAGCACTCATGGTATGGTAGATGGTCTTCCTAGAGTTTCTTTTCTTGAGGGATTTCATCATGGTCTATGCATTAGGGAAACAAAATCAAGATCATTTTCCTAAGAATTTTTCTAAGAGAGCTCTCTTCTACCACTTGAGCTTGTGACGTAGTGACTTGATGGTTTTTCCTACCCCATCTTTAAATGGAGCTAAGTATGCACTTACGTTTATTGATAATTTCTCGAGGCATACTTCAACGGTTTCATTTGAGTCAAGTAAAAAAGTGATGTTTTCTCACACCTCATGATTCTTCTTAGGCACTTTGGTATGAGAAACTGATCTTCTAGGTGCAGTAAATAACTCCTTGTCATTGATAATGGGGGAGAGACTCTTCAGCAATGAGTTTTCTAAATTTTTGGTAACTCAAGGCATTATTCACAAAAATTATGTTCCTCATACTCCACAATAGAATGAATTAGTAGAAAGGAAGAATAGAAATTTGACGAAAATGGTCTAACTGTACTTGATGCATTCTCACCTTGATATACCTCCTATCTATAGTAGGGCTAGAATCAGTTAGGTTGTGCTAACTACATTCAGAATCGCATACCACACAGAGCACTTAAGAATTTGACTTCAAAGGAAGCTTGGCCCAGCATGCTAAGCCAGATGTCTCATTTTTTTGAGTCTTTGCATGGAGCCATGCTTGGGCACTTTGTGCTAAAGAAGAAACAGAAAGATTTGGACTAAGAAGAGTAAACTCTTGATCTTTATAAGGTATTGTGAGGACATGAGAGCTTATCATCCTTTAGATCCTGAAATACATGATGTTATTTTTCGAACACATGTTCTAGTTTGATGAGCATTTCACTCCTCATGATTCTTCATCTTCTTCCATATCCTTCTTCTGTCTTCATCTCATCTTGATGATCGTTGCTTTTTAGGATATTGATGAGGAGGTTATATATGTCATTGAGGATCCTATTCCCACTGATGGTTGTCACAATGCCTAAGTGGGTTCATTTTTCTAAGGCAACACCTTTCAGTATAGGGGTCTTCCACCCACTAGGAATCAGTCACACACATTTTACAGGTTTTGGAATTTTGTGTCAAGAAATTTATGAGGATCCACAGTCTTTTTCAAAGGCTCATGGGATACAGGAGTGGGATGATGCGATGACGGTTGAGTATTCTTCTGGTGATGAAGAATCATACTTGGGATTTGGTATCATCTTCCTAAAGGCAGAAAATATGGTTAGGTGTTAGTGGGTATAATGAACCAAATATGGCAGTTGATGGGTCGATTGACAAGTATAAGGCTCCCACGTTTTGCAAAGGGTTTTTCACAAGTTGAAGGTATTGATTACTATGACACTTTTACACCCGTTGCCAAGATGAATTCTGTACACCATGTACTTGCTATTGCTGCATCATAGGAGTGGCCTGTTTACCAGATGGACATGAAGAGTGCCTTCTTACATGGAGATCTACAAGAGGAAATATATATGGAGAAGCCAGCTGGATTTGTTTGGGATTCTTCTCTTGTTTGTCGGCTTCGAAGGTCTCTCTACGGTATTAAACCAAGCCCCTCGGGCTTGGTATGAGAAGATGGATTATTTTCTTCTATTCTACTATTTTTTTTTTTGTTTCCACTCTAATCATATAGTGTATCTCCAACATGTTGGTGAGGATATTGTGATAATTGTCTTATATGTTGATGATCTGTTACTTACTGGCAGCTCTTATTCCCACATTCAAAGTATTTAGAGGGCTCTTTCTACACAGTTTGACATGACAGATCTTGGGCTATTGCATTATTTCCTTGGTTTACATATTTCTCAGAAATATTCAGGGATTCATTTGAGTCAGAAAAAGTACACCCATGATCTTCTTAGGCACTTTGATATGGCTGATTGCAAGTGAAGTCCATCTCCTTTTCAGTCTGGAGTTACTCTTACATCCACATGTACCACACCACTTTGTGATTCTACATTGTATAGGAAGTTGGTTGGGAGTCTCATGTACTTGACCCATACTCACCTTGATATTTCATTTATAGTAGGGCTTGTATTTAGGTTTGCACATTCTCCTCATAGTATTCACTGGCAGGATGCTAAGAAGATTTTGTGCTATTTGCATGGAACTTCCCACTTTGTCCTACATTACACTAGGGGCTCTACTCAGTTGGTTGGGTATAAAAATTCAGATTGGGAAGGTTCTATTGATGAAAAAGCGTTCCAATTTTGGATATCTTTTCTGTCTTGGTTCTTCTTTAGTTGCTTGGGCATGTAAAAAGTAACAGGCTATTGCACTTTCATCTTCAGAGGAAAAGTACAGGGCAGCAACTACAATGAGTCAGCAGATTCTTTGGCTTTGCCAGTTATTGATAGAGTTCAGATTCTTACAGGATTCACCAAATGTACTTTGGTGTGAAAACCAAAGTGCAATTGACATTTCTCATAACCCATTTGAGCATCATCTAGGTAAGGCAAGGGGAGAAAATTATCTCCCACCCTTGGTGTCTCACCCCATTTGGACACACCAAACATGAATCAAATTAGGACGTCAAACCATTAGAACAACTATGAAAAAATGACCATATCCAAAAAAAATTCCTCTTTATATTGAGATTTAAATAGAAAGGGCCATGACACACTCATGGTTTTGTCTATTTCTGCTTCCATGCCAACCTTATACGCTATCTTGATCTAGTGACGACCCATCTCCAAATCCCAATCCTTCGCCAGGTGTATGATAAGAAGAAGACAAAAAACCTCTAAAACAACCTCTATATTTACCCTCGGATGTCCCTCTAGAGAAAGATTATCATCTCCAAGAACTCCCTTAATAGCAACAGGAGGCCTAGGAGCTAGTTTACCAGCTTGAATAAGATAGTTTTCAGCCCTAATGGCAATGCTATAAGTAGCAGGTAAGGTTGTGCCTCCCATAGATTGAATTAACATAGAAATATCAGAATTCAAATCTTTAAGATAATATAGAAAAGAACCTTCAGCTATTGGCCTAACAACCACCTGGGAATTCTATCCCCAAGACCTTTGAAATTTGAAGTTGAAGTTAGTAAACTGCTCATTGGGAGCTCTCTTGATAGTTGTCAGTTGTTCTAGTAGAGACAAATTGTCTCCCTTCTCTCCAAACTGCTCATGGAGAACTATGCATAACTGATTCCAATTTTGGATAGAACCAACTGCAAGGATCCTAAACCATTGCAATGCCTTCCCTTTGAATGAAGATTCCAGCAATTTGACAGCAACATCCATTTCATTTATCTCATGGATTGTACAAAACGATAGCAATGTCTTTGACATGATCACCCAGGAGTGTGGTATGATTTTCTCCAGTGAAAAATGGAATGATTCTTCAATGCTGCAATTGGAACTGGATTCTGTGCATTGAGGGAAAGTGGGCTACTGCTAGTAAAATTGACAAAGGGATTTGGTGGTTGTGCCATTCTGATTGGCCTGAGAACCCTTTGTTGATGCGAGGAAAAGGTCTACCAGGTGGAGGTGTAGACAAAGTCCTGTTAGGTGGAGATGGTGATCTTCGTGGTCTTCTTCCTCTCCTTCCTCATCCTGGTGATAGTTGCAAGTGGACAAATAGCCCCTCTTCTTGAGTATCAAACCTGGTTCAAATTCTTCTCATATGCCTGGGCAACTTTTACTACTATACCACTTAATTCTACCCCTTCGGAGTCGCCAGATGTGTTAGATAATGAGCTTCAAAAGGCTAGATTATGCCAAGTTACATATCAAACCTGACAATATTAAAAATAGAATTTAAAACTTGAAGGAACCAGAAGATACAACTCTTTAATTTGGTTATGGGGGTATTGATTTGCACCTACTAATCTCTAAAAGGTACAGGTGCCAAAACTCAGGTCATGCAAGGCAACTGGGAAAACTTGAAATACCAAAAACCATGAAATTTTGAAAGTCAAAATCTAATAAAAAACTAAGAATACCCTTTTGAAGATTATCCCCTGATCTATCAACTGGTGAAATTTTGACTTGTTTTGAGCAATTTAAGTCCTTGAAAATCAATTTCAAAGTTCATCCTGGAAGGTGAAAAAATGAAATTGTAAAACCTGTAATTTTTTAGTTCAAATTTCTTGAAAATTCCTTCAAATCTTATGGAATGACCTCTTGGTCCCCACCGGGCATGCCAAAACTATTGAGGGTGAATCACATCACCCCTGAATGTCTGCAACTCGATGGGTTGAGACTCTCAGTGCGATTGCATAACATGGAGCTTTTCCTAAGTGTGGGACCTTGCGAAGTTGGAAAATATCTCCGGATGAAGGCCGGTTCCTATTCCTCTGTTCAGATGCTCACGTAAAAAATGTAGAGGGTTTTCTCAAAACCTGAACCTAACTTGCCAAGGAGACAGGGTAGAAGATGCATAAAAATAAAACCTAAACTAGAAAGGTGATGCACCGAGGAATGAAGAACACCTATCTTGCCAATAAACACAAACCATAAAAAACGCAATGCAATATCATGCACAGATAACCAGATTCATAGTGAAGGATCAGGAGGATGCATATGAACATAGAGAGGGTTGAGAATCATCCGCATACATGCATTAATTTTCTCCAAAGATTGATACAACACACTTCAAAATGCCAAGAGGGTAAAGTTGCATTACAGTTTTCAAATGGGAGGTTTGAACTCCACAAGTTCACCTGCCAAAGAGAAGAAGGGAGGGGCCAAAAAGAAAATGTCCAACCTTTAGAAGGAATCCCCTCATTACAATTTATCGGAAGAATGAGAGAGGGAAGAGAGAGGAAATCCAAATCTACCCCAACCACCTCCAGGTTGCATTTAATTTATCTCATTATAGTGATAGGTGAGAACCCTAGCAAACTTAAAAAGTGGCAAACTGTATTTTTCATTTTGAAGAACTTTTTTCCCACCTAATTAAATATATCTAGTTGTAGTTGGATAGAGGAACTCGTAAGATTTCCAATAATTCCCAACCTTGTGTGAATCTGAGCTCCCTGTGAAAAGTTATAGCTGTCTTAATATCTAGGTCAGGGTCTGCTTCCTGTCAGCACTCAGAATGTTGCGCCTCCTGAAGGTGCGCCATAGGCACATCCATATTCATGTTGAGATACCCTTACGTGTCCCCAAGGCATGAATTTTTTCATGTCAAAATTATGTGTCATGTGCCCTTTATGTGCGCCAAGGGCTCATCCATTTTCACGTCGACACCTTTTGTCATGCGCCTCTTATCTGCGCCAAGGGCGCATCCATTTTTGTGTCGACACCTTCTGTCATGCGCCTCTTACCCTGTGCCAAGGGAGCATCGATTTTCATGTCGAAATCTTCTATCGTGCACCTATTAACTGCACCAAGGGCACATCCATTTTAATTTCGACACCTTCTGTCGTGTGCCTCTTACCTGAGCCAAGGGTGCATCCATTTTTGCGTCAACATCTTCTGTCGTACGCCTCTTACCTGCGCCAAGGGCGCATCCATTTTCATGTCAAAACCTTCTGTCATGCACCTCTTACCTGTGCCAAGGGCACATCAATTTTCATGTCGTCACTTTTCTGTCATGCACCTCTTACCTGCGCCAAGTGATGCATCCATTTTCGTGTCGACACCTTCTGTCGTGCGCCTCTTACCTAAGCCAAGGGCGCATCCATTTTCGTGTCAACACCTTCTGTCGTGTGCCTCTTACCTGTGCCAAGGGTGCATCCATTTTTATATCGACACCTTCTGTCGTGCGCCTCTTACCTGCACCAAGGGTGCATCCATTTTCGTCTCGACACCTTTTGTCGTGCGCCTCTTACCTGCACCAAGGGCGCATCCATTTTCATGTCGACACCTTCTGTCGTGTGCCTCTTACTTGTGCCAAGGACGCATCCATTTTTGTGTCGACACCTTCTGTCGTGTTCCTCTTACCTGCGCCAAGGGCGCATCCATTTTCATGTCGACACCTTCTGTCGTGTGCCTCTTACTTGCACCAAGGGCGCATCCATTTTCGTGTTGACACCTTCTGTCATGCACCTCTTACCTGCGCCACGGGTGCATCCATTTTTTTGTCGAAACCTTCTTCCATGTGCCTCTTACCTGCGCAAAATGGCGCATCTATTTTCATGTCAACACCTTCTATCGTGCGCCTCTTACCTATGCCAAGGGCTGTTGGTGACGTAATAAATATCATGCTTTAATTTTCTTTGATTTCCATATTCTTTCGCTTGTCTATATCTACTCGGGGGTGTGAAAGATGTATACAACAATTTGGCGACTCAACGGGATCACCTGCCTACTAGGTAGAAGATCAGTGGCCTTTTAGCAATCCATTGGGCATGGAGTCATAAGCAATAACCTGAAACTAACCTGATATCTGATCTCGAGCCTGATACTACAACTTCTTCTCTGACAGCACGCTGAACTGTAGAAAGTCAACCTGAGAGGAACAAAACCTGTGCCGAAGCACTTAGGGAAAATGAAACCTAACTATAACAAGACAATGTGCATACGCACTTAGAGGAATTGAAATCTAGGCTAATATTTACAAGGGTAAACCTTTTCTTTTCAGTAACAATGTTTAAGATAGATTTCGTTAACCGGAATCGGGAGTTCTTCTCCATCCAATGTAGACAATTGGAAGGCATTGATATTCTTACATCTTGTGACCATGTAGGGGCCACTCCAAATGGCATCAAACTTGGAATGCCTTCCTGGTTTTGCCAGATCTGCATCCCATTTCAGAACTAGGTCCCCTTCCTGGAAGGTCCTTGCTCTTGCTTTCTTATCGAACCATATTTTTACTAAGGCATGATCCTTCTCAATTGTTTGAACTGCATGTTCTCTAATTTCCTCCAATTCCATCAACTCTGCATACCTGGCCTCCATTGGTTCGAACTCAGACAACTCCAACTGCTTCATGAGCTCTAATGCTGGTAATTCTAATGATATAGGCAATACTGCCTCTTTCCATAGACCAATTTGTAGGGAGAATTACCTAGTAGACCTCTTTGGTGTTATTCTGTCAGCCCATAATGCTGATCTTAGCTTGGTATGCCATGTCCTTTGGTTTTCATCCAGAGTCCTTCTGATGATCCTTAGCAAATTCTTGTTCGTAGACTCTGCCTGTCCATTACCCTACGGGTAATAATTTGAAGAGGTGCTCAAATAGATTCCATTCTTGACAGCCCATTCTATAATCTTGGAGCCTATGAATGCCAATGCATTGTTTGATATGATAGTGGCCGGCACACCGAACCTGGTCACTATTCCTTCATAAAAGTCTAGTATGCTAGAATCATTTGCTTCTTTGAGCGCTACTGCTTCGGTCCACTTGGTGAAATAGTCTGTTTCCGTGAGAATCCACTTGTGGCCTTGGCTTGAGTTTGGATTGATGACCTCGATGAAGTCCAATCCCCATTGCATAAATGCTTGGTCAACCAAAATCGGGTGTAATGGAAGTGTGCTAGTCTTTCTTTTCCTGTGAAGAGTGCACATTTCTTACACTTTCTTATCCATGTATAGCAGTCACTGAAGACTGTCGGCCAATAATACCCTGCCTTCATTATCTTGAGAGTAGTTACTCGTGGGGTGAAATGTCCTCCAGAATATCCATAGTGAAAATCTCGTAACACCCTCTCAATTTGACCTGTCCCAATACACCTCAATAGAACTCCATTGATGTCTTTCTTAAACAAAACGCCATTAACAAGCACATATGGAATGGCTTGTAATCTGAAGTATCTCCTCTTCAATTTGCTCATTTCTAGAGGGCATAGGCCTGTCTGTAGGAAGTGTATCATATTCTGAGTCCAACAAGGAGTGGGAACATCATCATTTTCCTATTCTTGACCATCCCTGTAGTACCAAGGCAGTCTCTTTTTTATCACCTGCTTCAACTTGTTGACTCAAGGCTAGTTGTTCACATAGTCCCTTCCCACGTACTAGTTTGGTGACCTTGATCTCGATGTCATATTCCATGACACGAGTTATCCATCCTGCACGTTTCTCATTCAGATCCTTGTTTAGAAGGAAGTCCTTGACTCCCGCATGAGAGACCAATAATTGGATCTTGTTGTTTAAGACTAGGTGCTTGAATTTCTTTAAGCTCCTGATCACTGCAAGGACATGCTTTTTAATGAAAGAGTACCTATTTTCGTATTCCTCCAATCCTTGAATGAAGAAAGCAACTGGTTGTTCTAATCCTTCCTTATTTTGTTGTACCAAGATTGCAGAAACTTGTGTCTCCACCACCAAAGGCATATAGCACGAAGTCCTCGGAGAATTCTGGATTGACGAGAGTCGGAGCTTGAGATATAGCCTCTTTTATTACCTCAAAACTTGCCTTGCCTTTAGATGTCCACTTAAATGTCATGCTCTTTTTCAACATCAGCATTATTGGCTTTACGAGAGCTGTAAAGTTTGGAACAATCCTGCAGACAAAATTGATCCTTCCTAAGAAGCTTTGAAGAGCCTTCTTGTGACTTGGCAATGGCAACGCTCGAATTGCTTCAACTCTTTCTGGGTAAATCATCAATCCCTCCTTTGAAACAATATGGCCTAGAAGTTTTCCCTTCGTGAGCAAGGAATATGCATTTTTTTGGGATTCAATGATACCCCAAATCTTCTTCACCTCTGAAATACCTGTCTTAGATGAAAGAGGTGATCCACTGCTATTTTTTTGGAGAATACAGTGATGTCGTCAAGATATATCAAAACTATTTTATTGATCAATCCCCTTGAACACCATATCCTTTGCCCTTTAGAAGGTGGCTCCAGCATTTTGATAATCCAAATGGCATCTTCTTGTAGGCATAGGTGCCCCCATTTGGTGGTGAAAGCTGTCTTGAACTAGTCATCTTCTTTCACCATTACCTGATTATACCCTGAGTAGCCATCTAGGAGAGAGAATCTCTTCGAACCGGATACTACTTGCAATATTTTTTCCATTGAAGGAAGTGGGTAATGGTCTTTGAGAGATGCCCTGTTGAGGTCTCGGAAGTCCACACACAACCTGATTTCTCCTCTCTTCTTCCTGACCAGAACCAAGTTTGCAACCTAGCTTGAGTTCTTGATCGGGAATATAATTCTCACCTATATTAGCTTGTTTAACTCTTTCTTCATCAGAGGTTCAATGTGAGGGTTGACTGGTCTCTGCTTCTGCCTAATGGGCTTAGCATCTGGATCTAATTCTATGGTAT
Organism: Taxus chinensis; assembly: GCA_019776745.2. Lineage (NCBI taxonomy): Eukaryota > Viridiplantae > Streptophyta > Pinopsida > Cupressales > Taxaceae > Taxus > Taxus chinensis. The sequence continues at coordinate 893,814,696 of CM034147.1, read as the reverse complement.
GTTGTTCCAACTTTGGATTGAATCCTCTTAAGTCTTCATAGATCCAAGCGAAGACATATGGAAATTCTTGGAAAAGCTGTATGAAATCTGATTTTTCTTGCTCAGTGGCCACTCTACCAATTTGAAGTGTTTTTCCTTCCCCAACTAGAATTGGCTTTGAATTTTCTCTCTTAACTTGTATGTTAGCCTTTTCCTTACAGAACTGGTCGTTAGGGTTGAAGATAGAATCCAATGTTACTAAACCCTTGGGAAGCTTGTTTGTCCGCAGCTGTATTACTTGATCACATCTATGTGACTTTAATGTCCTGATCCTATAGCTGAGAATTCAGCCTCTTCTTGTAAAAAATGACGATCTGTTAATCATTCTCAAACACCTGTCAGCTTTGTTATTATCTGGAACTGCTGGCACACAATCACATGCATATGTGGTTGTGTTTTCTCTCTTCTAATGTTGTCAACCACATCAAATGTTGCTCCAACTGCTGCGAGCCTATCTACGGCTTCATTTTTCTTCCTAGGTATGGACACGATGTTGAAAGCTTTGAAATCCTCAATGAGGTCCCATACCCTATTCTTGTAGTTCTTCAGTAGGTCATTCTTTGTAGCATGTTGTCCCCTGACTTGGTTGATGATTATCTTGCTATCCCCAAACACCTGTATGTTGTTTATGCCCTTTTTCCTGGCCAATGAAGTCCATGAATCAATGCTTTGTATTCAGCTGTGTTGTTTGAATAGGAAAACTAGAAATGGAAAGCTGAATAATATTTGATGTCTTGACGTGAACCGAGCATCGCTCCTCCTCCTGCACCCTACCTACTCCTTGATCCATAGAAAAATAACTGCCATACCTCATTGTCATCCTTATGGTCTAGTTTGGTGATGCTAGGAATAGGTTGGTTTTCTTCATGTATGCAATAGAATCCTAGCTTAGATTCTTCTACCTCTTGGTAGGGATCAAAAGCATGTACCTTGCTTTCCCATTCATCAAGAGTCAAATCTGGGATGCTTCCAACTTTGGTGTCAGCTTCATCTGTACTTGGATAATCTTCTTGATCAAATGCTGAACAATTGGCATTGATTTGTCTTGGAGTATGAGGCTCAATATGAAAGTTTGCAATTGGTTCGGATCTGATTGTGACCTTAGTACCATATCTTGTTCTGAACAACATGTGATGACTAGTCATCAGATAAGTAGCCTCCAATTCTAGCCGTGAAATCTCTTGATAAGCATAGGGCAAAGAGAGGTGGAAAATCTGTCACTTGACACATCTTGCAAAACGGTAATGTTAGGGCATGCATGCAAATTAAGATTCAAACCTTTAATCACTCCCACCATTTCTACTACTATCCCATCCAATTGCACTACCCACTTTGATATGACTTCATATTGGAGACCCAGCTGATCAGCTATTTACTTGGGCATGACAAAATTACTTGCCCCAGAATCAATCATGCAGTTGTGTACTAGTTTATCCCCAATAATTAATGAAATGTAAAATGGAGGGGTTTTCAATACTTTACCTTGTTTTCCTCCATGATTCCCTTCAAGCTAAGCATCATTTGTGAGGACCTTCTCTTGCATATGAACCTACTGGTTTGAAGTTGACCAATTCTTCATGACAGCTTGTAGAAGATCTCTTTAGTCCCAGGATGGATAAATATTCCCACATTGAAATGTTCACATGTGTCTTCTTCATTTGATCGATGATGTTCAAATGGGGATGAAACATATATTTGTTTTCCTTTAGCCTGCACATTCCTTTCTTATGCATGGGTAGCAACAGCTAGCATTTGAGTTGGTTTAGAAGGTGGTTTGGGCTGTCCTTGCATGTTTGGAGCTGTATTTTGCTTACCAACACCTTGTGGAGTGATGGAAGGTTGTAGATCACTAGGAGCAAATGACTTCCCTTCACCAATATTCCTCTCCTTTGATCTTGTTGTTAGCTGCTACACTCTGAGAAATTATTTGATTCATGCTACAAAACTCCTCAGCTTGCCAATTCACAAGTGCAGTATCATTTAGGAGTTGTGTTTTGCTGAGGATGTCCCTTGTTGCTAATTTGTTTCTTGACTCACTTCACCCTCTACGCTAGTAGTTGTCACCATCAAGGCTTGGTTCAAAGAACCATTAAAGCACATAGATTGGTTGTGAGGTTCATTGCATGGGAAACACCAATCATACTCTTGAGCTATGTTGTTTTGTACTGACACTAATGCTTTAGAAGAAGATGCAACATTGGGGTTATAGGGTTGAAATGGTCTATTGGCGGGAGGCCTTACTTGGATTTAATTTTCAGCTAGATTGGGTGGCCTATTTGGCTGGTATGGTTGCCTATTAGGCTGAGCTTGAGGCTGATAAGAAGGTCTAAAGCTTTGGGACTGTTGCCTCTTGAGTGTAAAAAACTTGTTTCCTAAATTTTGCGATTGTTTCATGACCTCTTGGAGTTCATTTGAAGTGCTAGATGATGAAGTAGAAGTTTCATTTGAAATTTGATTTCTAGGAGTGTGAATAGGAGCCAAAGTGGGTGCTTGACTAGTGCTTGGATTTTCTAAGTTTAGATACAAGGGCATAGGAGGCCTATGAGCTAGCTTACCAGCTTGAATAAGACAGTTTTCATCACTAATGGAAATGCTATAAGCAACAGGTAAGGTTGTGCCTCCCATAGATTGAATTAACATAGAAATATCAGAATTCAAAGCCTTAAGATAGTATAGAAAAGAACCTTTAGCTATTGGCCTAATGGCCACTGGAATTCTATCCCAAGACCTTTGAAATCTGAAGTTGAAAGTTAGTTAGCTACTCATTGGGAGCTCTCTTAATAGTTGTCAATTGTTCCAGTAGAGACAAATTATCTCCCTTTTCTCTAAACTACTCATGGAGAACTATGCATAACTGATTCCAATTTTGGATAGAACGAGTTCCAAGGCTCCTAAACCATTACAATGCCTTCCCTTTGAATGAAGATGCCAGTAATTTGACAACAACATCCATTTCAGTTTATCTCATGGATTGCACAAACGTTAGCAATGTCTTTGACATGATCACCAGGAGTGGTATGATTTTTTGCAGTGAAAAATGGAATGTTCTTCAATGCTATAATTGGAACTGGATTCTGTGCATTGAGGGCAAGTGGGCTGCTGCCAGTGAAGTTGAAAAAAGGGTTTTGTTGTGCCATTCTGATTGGCCTGATAACTCTGGTTGATTGCGAGTAAAAGGTTCTACCACGTGGAGGGGTTGATAAAGTCCTGGTTGGGTGGAGAAGGTGACCTTTGTGGTCTCCTTCCTCTCCTTCCTCTACTTGGTGATAGTTGCAAGTGGATAAATAGCCCCTCTTCTCGAGTATTAGACCTGGTTTGAATTCTTCTCATGTGCCTGGGCAACCTGTTCTGCTATACACACCGCTGATTTATATCCCTTCGAAGTCTCCAGATGTGTTAGAGAAGGAGCCTCAAAATGATAGATTCTGCCAAGTTACACACCAAACCTAACAAATATTAAAAATAGAATTTAAAACCTTGAAGGACCTGAGAAGATATAGTTCTTCAATTCGGCTCATCGGGTTTTTTTTGCGCAACTACTAATCCTCAAAAGGTATAGGAAAAACTTAGGTCATGTAAGGTAACTTACAAAACCTGAAATACACCGTGTCGGAACTTGGGACATGCTCAACACTTGCGAAAACCTGAAATACTAAAAACCATGAAAATTTTAAAGGCCAAATATCTCAAAAATCTAAGAATACATCCTTTTGAAGATTACCCACATGATCTATCAACTGGTGAAATTTTGACTTGTTTTGAGCAAGTTAAGCCCTTGAAAATCAATTATGAAAGTTCAGCCTCAAAGGTGAAAAAATCTAAAATTGTAAAACCTGCAATTTCTAAGTCCAAATTTCTTGGAAATTCTCTTCAAATATTGTGGAATGACCTCTTGGTCCCACCGGGCATGCCAAAACTTTTGATGGTGAATCACAGCACCCCTGAATGTCTTTGTAAACCTCGATGGGTTGAGACTCTCAATGCGATTGCATAACATGGAGCTTTTCCCAAGTGTGGGACCTTGCGAAATCAGAAAAGCTCTCCAGAATGAAGGTTGGTTCCTATTCCTCTGTTTAGATGCACAACGTAAAAAGTGCAGAGGGTTTACTCAAAAAACCTAATCTAACTTTCCAAGGAGATAGGGTAAGATGATGCATAAAATATAAATCTAAACTAACAAAGGTGATGCACCGAGGAATGAAGAACACCTGTCTTTCTAATAAACACAAACCATTAAAAGGCAATGCAAGATCATACATAGGTAACCAAAATTGTAGTGAAAGATCAAGAGGATGCAAACAAACATAGAAAGGGTTTGATAATCATCCACAGACATGCATTATTTTCTCCAAAGATTGACACAATACACTACAAAGTGCCAAGTGGCAAAGTTGCATTATAGTTTTAGATGGGAGGTTTGAACTCCATAAATTCACCTGCCAAAGAGAAGAAGGGAGGGGAAAAATGAGAATGTCCAACCTTTAGAATGAATCCCCTTCTTACAATTTATAGGAAGAATGAGAGAGAAAAGAGAGAGGAATTCCAAATCTACCCCAACCACATCCAAGTTGCATTTAATTCATCTCATTATGGTGGTAGGTGAGAACCCTAGCAAACCAAAAAAGTGGCGAATTGTATTTTAAATTTTTGAAGAACTTGTTCTCACCCAATTAAAGATATCTAGTTGTAGTTAGATAGAGGACCTTGTAAGCTTTCCAAAAAGTCCAACCTTGCATGAATCCGAGCTCCCTATGAAAAGGTATGGCCTTCTCAATATATGCCAGGGTTTGCTTCCTGTCAGTGCTCAAAATGTTGCGCCTCTTGAAGGTGCGCCTCGGTGCATCCATCCTTATGTCAACATACTCCTACGTGTGCCATAGGTACTGAAAATGTGGTGTTGATGCCTTCTATTATGTGCCCCCAGCCTGCACCAGGGCGTGATCCATTTTCATGTCGACATCTTCTTACCTACGCCCTAGGCGCATCCATTTTCATGTCGACATCTTCTTACCTGCACCCTAAACCTGCACCAGGGTGTGATTTTTTGCATGTCAACATTTGTTGTGACTATATTTACCTTGGGGGAGATATATACAACAATAACAACATGTCATTATTCCCTGGTGGAAATACGAAGCATAAAACCTACTGTCACCATAACATCTGTCAATCTGTTTCACGCTCTTGGAATTTGTTCAAATATAATGTGCACAAAGTAATATTTCAGAGTTTCTAGTAGATTTTGTAAGGTATAATATTTTCATCTTTAATGTTGTATTCATCATTAACCTACTTAATAGTTAATTGAGAATCACCCACAACTTTGACATGGTGGATGTCCCATTTGATAGTGAGCTTCATCCCTGCGATAAGTGCCTCATACTCTGCGATATTATTTTATAAGGAAAATGCCAGGAGAAAATCCTGGTGGTATAGGGTCACCAGAAAGAGTAATGAGGACCACCCCTGCACCTGAACTATGAAAAGTAAAGAACCCATCAAAATGTATCTGCCACACGAAAGATTCTTCAATGTATAATAATGAGGCATCTGGAAGATCCAGATTCAAAGGTTCAGTGCCTTGCAAAGGTGCTTTCTGATAATTGATCCATGAGTACTTGTCCCTTAACCGACTTCTGATGTACAAATTCTATGTCAAAATCACTTAGTAGAATGATCCAATTAGCCATTCTACCCGTGAGGGCAGGTTTAGATAACAAGTACTTGAGTGGATCAACTTTGGATATCAGCTTGGTTTTGGTATTCAATAGATAATGGACAAAGTTTTTGAAAAGTAAAAACAACAGCCAAGAAAGCTTTTTCAATTTGGGGATAGTTGAGCTCATAAGTGATGAGAGTGTGACTGAGGTAATACACCACTTTTTCTTTGTGACCAAGGTCGTATTGGGCGAGCAGTGCACCAATAGAAAATTGTGTAGTAGAGATATAAAGCAAGAGTGGTTCTCCAGGAGTTGGAGGCATGAGGACAGGCGGATTGGCCAAGTATTGTTTTAAGCAAAGCAAAGGCTTGTTGTTGCTCTGGTCCCCAGATGAAGGTGACATCCTTCTTAAGTAGGTGGGTGAATGAATGGCACTTATCGGCAAGCTGGGAGATGAAGCGGTGAATAGCCTGTATTTTCCCCTGCAAGCTGTAGCAATTGCTTAATGTTCTTAGGAGGAGGCATTTCAGTAATAGCAGACACTTTAGCAGGGTCTACCTCAATTCCTCCTTCTTGATACAATGAAACCTAACAATTTTCCTGATAGCACGCCGAATACACATTTCTTTGGGTTCAGCCTACCTTACTCTCGTAGGCACTCAAAGATATGTCCACAAAATGACAGGGTGATCTTCTCTTGTCTTAGACTTTTCTAGGATGTCATCCACATAGTCTTCCATGATATCATGAATCATATCATGAAAAATTACCATCATTTCCCTCTGATAAGTAGCTCCTACATTTTTGAGACCAAATGGCATCACCTGATAACAGAAGGTACCCCAAGGAGTTGTAAAAGTCATTTTGTGTTGATCTTCATCAGCTATCTTGATTTGGTTGTATCCTGAAAATCCATCCATGAAGAGATAGCATCTCATATCCTACTGTTGAATCCACAATCATATCAATATTTGGTAGTGGAAAATCATCCTTAGGGAAAGCTTTATTAATGTCTCTAAAATCTGTGCAAATTCTGATACCGACAGGCTTTTTCTGGACAGGGACGATGTTGGATATCCATTCAGAGTAATCAATAGGCCAAATGAATCCTGCCGCAAGAAATCTTTCTAATTCCTCTTTAACCAGTAGGGCCACCCTTGGGTGCATCTTTTGAGATTTTTCTTAATAGGCTTAGCATCTGCATGCACAACCAGGTTGTGCATGACCAAAGTTGGATCTAAGCCTGGCATGTCTTTGTAGGACCATGTGAACACATCTATAAACTCTCGTAGCAGCATAGTGAATGTTTTTATTCCCGTAGCCAAGAGTGATGCTCCCAATTTTACTATTTTTGGGTCCTCTTCTGTACCAATATTCACATCGATAGTTTCCTCGACTAGTAATTTTGACAAGTCCTCCATACGCGTAGGATCGGGAGGAAGGTTGAGATCTTCATCCAAGGATGTCTCCATGAGATTTTCATCCTTGGCATGGTCACTTTTATTTTCCCTTGATTTTTGCACATGTTTGTCGGCTAGTGCCTCAAAGAGGTTTTCACTATGCGACTTGGACTTTGATTTTTGCTGAGGCTTTACATTGGAACTTTTTCCCTCACTTTTTCTTAAGTTTTGCTGACCACGAAGCTCAGCCTCCTCACCGAAGTAAGGCACAGGTATCCAAGTCAATATAGAAGCCCTTTTTGTGGTCTCCAATGGGAATTGTATCCCGAATGCCCATGAACTCTGTGATAGCTTCGTCATTCTCAAATAGATCTAGTGACATATGATGTTGTTGGTCCCATTCAACAAGGGAAGGGTAAATAAGGTCAAGGGTAGGTTCGGTAGGGGTTATGGTTAGGACAATGTTGTTCATGAATAGGTTTGTGGAGGCAAGATCCTCATATTGGCTACAATGGGAATCTGTATCGCTGTCTAGATAGTCAGAGCTATCCTCACATTCAGAACAAGTAGCATCTTGATCATTGGGGTGTGCTCCATAAGGGTGAATTCCAATGCCGTATCTTTCTATTTTAAAATGTGGAAGAGGTACTGGTTCTCTCTGTCCTTGTTCGTTTCTTCCACATCCTAGGCCCTTGTAGCCCATGGAGTACATCATTTTACTAGATTTCTTCGTATTCAGGGGTTTGATAATAGGTTGGCTGAGTATCCTCTGGGACCCAAGTTGTAGGTGGATCTAACAATTTTTCTTCAGCCAACAAGCCTCCAGGTAAGAATGACCCAATAGTGTGTTCATTTCTAGGTCTTCTGAAGTGATAGTTGGGTCAACCTCTAGTCTTGGGTGACAATGAGAGGTCTGAAACCAAGAGGGCTTGCTTGCACATTATATTCTCCACAGCCATATTCAAGGATTTTCATCTCCCATGAATCAAAAGGAGAGGTTGATGTAGATGCACCATGGGTGCAAGAACTGAGAGAATCTGAATCTATTCGAGATTCCATGGCCTCATATTGGAGAGGGACAACTATATCGGTGGAGGGACATGCATATGTGCCCTTACGTGTAAAACTATTGAGAGCTCTGTAGTGAGCGAAGGGCTCTGAATCTCCTTGTATTGTAATGGTGTGTCCCTCATGCTTCAATTTAATGCACTGATGGAACGTCGATGGCACGGCCTGCATGGCATGAATCCATGGTCAGGCCTAGAAGCATATTATATGGAAGTTCCAAGTCCAGGACATGAAACTTTGTTTGATGGCAAGTGGGACCCACCTCCATGGGCAATGTGATTGTGCCCACTGACTCCCTTTCCACATTTGTTGTAAGTGGTGATAGTGATGATATTTGACTCAAGATCTGCCTCAGTATGTCCTAGTTGTTTAACCAACTTTAGTGTGCAGATGTTCAACCCTGATCCATTATCCACAAGCACTCATTTGATCTTCCTGCGGGTAACAACTACCTCAATATACAAAGGAAGATTATGCATTGGATTTTTAGTAGGGATCTCCCTATGATTGAAGGAAATGTGTTCATTTGGTATGATGTTTGCTACTGCGGCTTGAAGATGTGTAGGATCTACCTCTAATGGCACTCCCAACCCCTGAAGAGTTTGGTATAGAATGTCTTTGTGTACATTGGATATCTTAAGAAGATCTAAGATCAAAATCTTAGTAGACGTCTTCTCAAGTTGCTCTAAGAGGTTGTATTTACCATTTTTGGGGTTGATGGAGAAGGTTCTAGAATCACGAGGCGGGCACACCTTGTTACCACGGCACAATCCTTTCCCTTGATTCATATGGTGTTGACATGGTCAGTAGGAGAGTGAATACATCCAATAAGTGAATCATAATGATTGTTGTCTTTTTTGGTGTATAAGTAATTCACTGCTTTATAACCTTGGGATGACTCTCCCCGATCTGGCTTTGACTTTTCTGATTTATCATGTTTGGGGAATGGCTCTTTATATATCCCCATTTTTTCGTTGGGTGTCTGGTTTTTCTCAGGTTGTCCACCTCTATCTCCCCATTTTTGATGAGGTCTTGGATATAATGACGAAGTCACAGACATTTTTCTATCTTATGTCCCTTGACATGATGCATTTCACAATATTCATGCTCCTTGTACCATGAAGGTTTTGGAGCATTGTCATCAAATGGTTGTGTCGTAGGATATGTCACCATGTGAGCCACATCCAATTGTTTTAGTATAACCGACAAAGGTTCATTAAGAGGGGTGAACATTCTTTGTTTTGGTGGTGGTTGAATTGGTCCTTTGGTCAGTTTAAAAGGTTGACCAGTTTGGACCATTTGTACACGTTTGGAATCAGTGATCCCATCTCCTACCACATTTTTGTTTTTGTTAAAAACCTTCAGCTTCTCCGTGGGTTTAACATTTTGATTATCTCTAGATTGGGACTTGAGAGTTCCTTTGGCAATGAGATCTTTCTCTATTTGAACCCCTTTTTCAATGACCTCCTCAAAAGTGTGAACACAATGCATTTGGAGGTGGAAGGCTATGTCCGGATTTAGGTTGGGTACAAAAATACTAACCAGCTATTTTTTAGGGAAAGTGCAAGGGAAGCGGCTAGCTATCCCTCTCCACCATTGTAGGAAGCTGGTGAAAAAGTCTCATTAGGGTGTTGTTTGGCACCACATAAATCTACCATGGTGACATCACTCTCTATATTGTATGAGAAGTGACGCACAAACCTTTCTGCCAATTCTGGCCAAGTGAAAATTGATCCCCGAGGTAAACGTGTAAACCACTCCAAGGCTTGACCTCCTAGACTCTTGGGAAAAAGTCTTATGAGATAATTGTCACTATAGGACACCTCTTGACATGCCATATAGAAATATTTGACATGATCCCATGGATCTCCCTTCCCTTTATATTTTTCAAATTTTGGCATGTCAAATTTCTTAGGAAAAGGTTGAAGGGTCATAGTCTTGTCAAAAGGATAGGGACATAATTCTTCATATTGATACTTTCTAATGCTCCCTATATTGCTCTCTTGAAGGCTTGTGAGTGTTGCTTTCATAGACTATACCTCTTGTGTGAGAAATTGTTCTTTAGTGGGAGAAGCGGGGATATATACTCGATGATACCCCGTATCATCTTCTCCTTGATTTTCTCTATGGAGTTCACTGATCTTAACCTTAGGCCTTGACTTTTGAACATTTTTGCTTGCTTCCTTTTGTACATGAGAGGTTAGCAAAGCTAATTTTTGGCTTAGGTTACTAATCTGTTGTTGAATTGTGGTTTCTTCTTCTAAAGGTTCCTCCTCTTCCTCGTATTGTGGAGGTTCTTCACCATTCTCATGTCCTGTCCTGTTTTTACGTGGCACTTTGATAAAGGGTATTCTATGTCCCACCACTTTATCATTTCCTGCATTGGAGGTAGAAGCATGTCCATGCATCAAAATATCCTCCATGTTGATAAGGGGTCGTTCTTCCTCATTAGCGTTATTCGCAGGTGGGATTGTTTCATTTTCAGTGGGCATTTTGGCCCCTAATTCTACAACCCATGCTAGCACTCTATCCTTATTTCTAAAAAGAAACTCATCTAATAAAGTAGGGTCAAAGTCAAATTCTGCATGTGGGGATTCCAATTCATCACCACTATGATCGACCATATCTTCTATCTCTTTTTCCACAGAAAACAGAGGCCCTAGATCATGTCCAATGAAAGGGTTTGACCCTTGTCTATTTGAGGCTTCCCAAGCTTGCGCTTGTTGTTCCTCGTATGTTTGTTTCTTGAGTCCTAATCATGTTTTGGGAGCCATGATTTGTGATAGTTTCACTAAGGTAAGTTGTAAATGTGTTCAAAACTTTGTGACCACACCTAAGTGAAATGCAAGATGAATTTCCAAGAATATGAATGAATAACAATGTGAGAATACCAATGTGATAGAGTGATAAATCACCAGTGACACAAATGTTTGGTATCTAAGCCTATCAAATGAAGTACTTCCTAGACTACGTCTCAAAAAGTAGTTTAGTGTCGCAAGATAATTAACAAGATGTTCTCACTTATGCCAAGTTCAAGAGAATGAACAAGACGTAAGTAAATACAAAAAGTTAATGTGACCTCCTAACAAGATATACTAGAAGTGAGCTCAAATTTGATTAAGACCTATATCCCAAAAAGTGCCAGTTACAATTTGTGAGTGACACAACAATATCACCAAGATATGTTAACCAAAATTTGTGAGAAAGTAAGGTATTGATATCAAGATGCTATTGATATAACACGCACAAGTGGTAACACCTAGCACTCTTCAAAATCAAGGTAATAATAGAATCAAACTAAAAGCTCAAAGTATAGCTAGGAATAGTTAAAATGTGTGTAGTGTAACCTTACAATATAGATATTTAGGTCAAGTTTACAAGAAACAAGACGTAAATACCAAAATTGTAGTGATACGATACAAACAAGGTAACCTTTCTAAGGAAGTCCAAGATGATGAACCACACCTAACTACAATGACGATCTTGACATGGGTATCAAGATCACAAAGGCCACCAATGATATGAATATGCCTCCACACACTTTAGACATTTAACTTACCCAGCCGCAAACATGGATGGGCGTAAACAGACAAAAAAGTGGCAGAAACAATCGATTGGTAACACAGAGGTAGTCACCCTTCTTTTGATCAACAAAGTGTCAAAAGAATGTGAAGGAAGTAGATCAAAAATGGGGATGAAAAATGTTGGCTTCACTTCGGCAGAGTTTCACCTCGCCTTAAGGCAAGTGAAAAACTAAGCTAAAGTAACGCGTCACACGTTTTTTGATGAAAAGATGGTTCACAACTCAACACTATTTTAGAATGGTCAAAGTGGGCTCCTGGCCAAAGAATATCTTCCTAGGTGGTTCTCTCACCCTAGGTGTTACAAAGTTGTCTTAAGCGAGCACAATTTACCCAAAAAGTCCCTGAACTATCTTGGGAGTATCTCGGCTTTACTTTACCCCCTTCAAGAATAGTAGGCAAACTAGTGCATCTACGTGTACTATCACTAGGGTCACCATACGGACAACCGGTAATGCTATCTCACAAAGGAATCACTAGTCAAGTAGGTAGTGCGGAGCACTTCCCATTTCATCCACAAGGTTCCCTCTTGCGTGGACTACTTTGGGGTTCCTGGAACCACCCCCATTGTTATAGCTTAAGGTGTTATGCCAAAGGGGTTATGTTCCAGTTGAGCGGAGAGGGACGTACCCTTTTCCGAAACCTGCAATACAGTGTTTTGAATATGTTGTTCTTTTTATCTTGTTTAATTAGGTGTGGTTTGCTTGAACACCTTTTGGCAACCTGTATAACAACTGTATTAGTAGTTTTTGACTTCATTTTGATTCCTCCTTTCTTTGACAAGCGTGGTGTTTTGGTCCTGTATGACGATTTTAGTAGTTTTCCATCAAAAGAGTAAACATCATTTCTGATTCTCCAGATCATCCAAGGACGCAAGAGAAGAGCATACGTGATGTTTCCAAAATCCAAAAATATATCAAATGGAAAAACACTTTAATTCAAACACACCAAGTTAACCAATTCCAATTCAAATATTCCTAACAACCTCAAAGCATCAAAAAGGACCTAAGAATCATTTCTGATTCCCAAGATCACCCCAAGGGACGTGAGGGAAGAGCATACACGATCTTATTCCTATAAGTAAACATGCAAAGTTTATCTAATCAAGTAAAAGCATGTAAAAACACCCTGCAAAGATGAGTATTTAATTAGATAAAACCTACAAGAATGTTAGCACCTCAACACATTAACTTCAAGAAAACAAAAAGACACCTGCGCCCCTATTTTGGCGTCTACGCGTGGGTTAGGGCGTATGTGCCACTCTGTGTTTTCTAGCTTACAGTGTACCTATGCCACCCGAGAGGCAAGTGTGCCACCAAAACATATGCACTACTCTGTGTGTTTCTAGATTTTACCGTGTACCTGCACCACTAAGAGACATGTGCTCCACCAGAAGAATTTATGTGCTACCTTTGATAAAAACATATTTTAAATTTTGTGCCACACAGAAGCTTGTGCACTACCAAAAAAACATGTGTGCTTACCACAAGAAAAGTGTGTGCACCACCGCTTTGTAAAACAGTCTCAGATTCTGACAGAATGCTTGTGCCACCAGAAATGTGTCTGCGCCACCAAAACAATGTGTGCGCTCAGGTTAGGGTGTATGCACTGGTCTGACAGGTTTTGAATTGTAGTGAAGGTACAGTACAAAATGATGTCTACCAGCCCAGGTTAGTGCGTTTGCACACTGGTTAGGGTATGTGTGCCGGGATTAGTGCTTATGCACCAAGGTCGATAAATAGAGAATCAGGTTCTGACAGTGCACCTGTGCCACCCAAGAGGTGCCTGTGCCACCAAAAATGTACCTGTGCTCCTGGTAGTGTGCCTGCGCCACCCCTGTAACCAAAATATGGAAAAAAAAAACACAAGAAAGCTCACAATACTTCAAATTTTAGCAAGTTAGTTTTAAAATGGCAACAACCCATTAAAATGATGGCTATGAACAAGAACTTACACATATAAAATTAGCAAAAATTCCAAGAAAATGGACATTAATTACTACATGTGCATATCAAAAGTTAGCCAAAACAATGAAATTTAAACTAAAATGCCAAGGGACTAGGTCCCACCGGGCGTGCCAAATGTGTGCATGTATACTTTGCTAAACTAAGTTAATGAAAAATAAGACTAACACCTAGTAGCCCTAATTAACAAAGCTAAAGAAAAGTACAAAGCACCATCAAGATAAGAATTAAGCAAGGTTAGACACTAACATTTATCATAACTTAAAGTTTTGAAACTAACATGCTAAATCATCTAAATCCTCTATTCTCTTAATTAAAAAAAAAATGAATGAACCTATGTAAGCTCCATGATAATCAAATAGGTTGCTCTTGATATTCCAAGAACCTAGGAATGGGGCTTATCAAAGTTGGGCTACAAGACCCTTTTGACACCTCCCATATGACCTAAGCACTTTTGGCTAGAAAAGAGGCTTAACTCTCCAAGTGGTGAACTCTCAAGAAAACAAAGGAAAGCTTTTAGTCTATTTTGCTATATGCTTTGCTTTTGTCTTCTCAAGAAGTTTAGGTGTAGGTGTAAAGGTAGAAGGAGGGCTCCTTATATAGCCCAATGGATAAAGGAAACACTTCATCCCTTTGCATGTGGGATAAAAGGTAAAACAAGATTAGGAATGGATAAGGTTGCTTTATAAAAGGTAACCTTACTTTAGAAGGGTTTAATTTATACTTAGCAAGTCATGGGAGTTGGGGGGGTGTTTTTAATTAATCAAAGGTGATTAACTAATAGGTAGATGTAAGCTTATAGAAGCTAATTAGAGGAATATTAGTATGATTTAGGCTATTAGAAGGGGATTAAATCAATTAAATATTGATTTATTGGTTAAATGAAAGGGAATTATTGAAAGCTAATTAATAATAATAATTAATTAGTCTAGATAGAAGGGGTGGAATATAATCCTCCCCTTACGGAAGTGTCGTTACAAACTTCCTAGGGTGTTTTTTGATGATAGAGCTGACTGTGGATGCTAATTAGCATATTGTAATTAATGTAACAATAGTAAGAGAGAATATGAAGTAGAATTTTTGATGATATGTTGCCAATTTGCGAGAAGGGAGATAATTAGCACAATTTAAGTATTTAAATTGTTCTTTTGATCGTAATTATGGGTAATCTACACTAAGTAATGACCAATTAAGTAAAATCCAATAGTTGCATAAGGGTTTTAATATAGCACAAAAAGTGGTTAGGTCACATAGTTGAAAAAGGATCGACATGCCCACAGGGTGCTCCAATATTACAGTGTTGGGCATACCAGCTGATGCTAAAATGACTGGAAAGTAGCATGACTATAATTGGGCGTGTAAGATTACACAAGGAACCCCTAGGGGTTTTGATAGCTTTAAAAACTTAAAATAAGGTCACCTAAAGATAACTACATGAAGCTTAGTACTTTTGCATCGAGGATATGTAGTGTAACCTTGGGATTGGTAGTATGAGACTAGGATTTTGACCACCCAATGTCTACAGTGCATGGTTTTGTGACTCCATTAGTTTGCTAATACATGCTATTCCTATTGACATGAAATCTAGTATGTCCATTTATAGGACATTTTTTGAATATTTTTTACAGATAAATTTTCATAACAACTATGACATTAAATGCTGAAGAAGAGCGACACCTATTGACATTCAACCATTTCCAGACAATCGACAGCACCCGCAGAATAGTTTTAGAGATCTAATTCACAATCTCGGTGGCCCAAGACGTACTACAAATATTGTAATGGATCCTGAACTTACAAGTTATGTCTAGTTTTAAAATCTTTTGTGTAGAATATAGAGTTCCAGATCTACTCATGAGGTTAGTCCACTGCTTGGCACATCTAGATAATGTGCTTACGATGGTAGTCTTCCTAAATAAACTATAGTCATCTCTACTCTTGCCCATCACTTTTGGTCCCAACACTCTCCCCATAATCTATCATTGTTATCATATTGCTTAGCTCATTTCAAGTTGGAATGTATTATTTTGGTAGATGCATGGCTTAATGATATGCAAGTTGATCTAGCTTCAACAATCTGTTATTGTGTTAAATTCTTACATGAATGTATTAAGCATAATTATCTTTTGAGATTGTGACCCATTCCAATATTGTTTCCATGATCCTAATACTAGTCTTCCTATTCTTCACATTAATACTACAAATGATCCTATAACCTATGGATGACACACCTATTTTGACTTGAATATTTTATTGATGCATTATATGTATAATGATCTTGCTTCTTAACCCATATTTGAGATGATTATTTTTTAGGCCCAAAACTGTGTGTAGAGATATGGTTGACATGTGAATGTTTTAGAATCCTTAGATACACAACCTCATCTTTGAATGCTTTTATTTATAGAATCATAGCTTGAATTCATTGTGTAATGCTTAAATATATTTGAGGATAGACATATAACATAATTTTTTTCCCATAGAGTTTGTAGATTATTCAATTATGAACTATTAAGGGGGTACACCCTTGCTTCTAGTTGAGTGAAAGTATGGACATTATGAAAAGGATGGTAGTTTTTACAACCTTGAGGAAGAGTTGCATTTTTATTGACATGGGCATGGGTGGATGAAGGATCCATAAGATGAGGCTTAGGAGGGTATTTTGATTGAATCATCCACAGACATGCATTACTTACTCAAAGATTGATACAATACGCTAAAAATGCCAAGAGGCAGAGTCACATTATTTTTTTCAAATGGGAGGTTCAAACTCCACAAATTCACCTGATAGGAGAGAGAAGGGAGGAGCAAAATAAATGTTCGACCTTTAGAAAGAAGCCCCTCCTTACAATATATAGGAAGAATGAGAGAGGGAAGAGAGAGGAAAAATCCAGATCTACCCCAACCACTTCTAGGTTGCATTTAACTCATCTCATTATGGCAGAAGTGGTGAATCCTAGCAAAATGGTGGACTGTCTAGTAGAAACGGTGAAACTGTCTGTTGTATTAAAGCTGGTTGTTGAAACGTCACTTCTGTCTATTATTACGTGCCAGAGGCGTTTTCACAATTTTCTCTCTCCAAACTAAACCAAAATGCAATATTGACCCTGGAATCGTGTAGAGAATTTCACCAGCTTTCCATTGATATAAAGAACGTGAAAATCCGAGCTCTGGATCAAAAGATATGGCGATCTGAAGATTTTAGGGAAAAAACAGGCCCAAAAACGGAAAATATTTGAATTTTTTTCCGCACTGCCACTTGGATGACACGTGTTTGGCCGAGACTCTGATTCATCCACGGGTTCATTTCTCTGAAAATTCCTTTCAGGCCTTTTTTCCCCCCGCGCCCCCGCCACTTGGACACGTGGCACTGATTTTGTTGGTTCGGGCCTGAGGGGCGCACTTAGCAACTTTTCAACCTTTTGACACGTGGCACGTTCTGATTCTTTGGTGGCTCTTTCGGATTTTCGTTTCCTTTGCCTCCGTACCTTTGGCCCGGATGGATGTCCCAAAACTGTCTGGGAAAAATTTCTCCGAACCGCCCGATTCGGGCTTCCTTGTCCCTCTTTGAGGTGAAGACACGTGGCAAGATTTGATTCGCTCTCGGCTCCTTTCATCTTTTCGCGTCCCTCCGCGTACCTTTGGCCCGGATGTCCCAAACGAAAGTTCCCTGTTTCGTCTGAAACCGGCCGGTTCGCATCCTCCACGTACTTTTGTCCCAACTGTCCCAGACTGCCTGGGACAAATTCTCGAAACCGAACCACCCGAAATGGACTGACTTGCGCCAAACCAGCCGATCCACTTCTTTCACGTACTTTTGGTCCAATCCCAGACTGCGTGTGAAACAAGAATTAGGCATTTTTTTTCATTTTTTTCAGGCCGGTTCGGTTTTTTCGCGCCCTGTGCGTCTTGATGTCCCAATTTCCTGGATGCTACGCAGACCACCTGGTGGCTTTTCGGCCGATTCACACCCCGACGTCCCAACTGTCCCAAGTGCTGCTTGGGCTAGGACTTAGCTGATTTTCTCTGTATTTTTTTCGGCACCAAGCTTGATTTTTTGCAATTTTTTCACCTTTTCTCAAAATGTTGGGATTTCTTCTTGGACAGGAGAGTTAGAAAGAACCCAAGGGGACCCCAGAAACACAATGATTTTTGTCCTTGAATCAATATACTTTCTCAGGATTGAAATAATTTGATGCATGCATGTTATCAAAATTTGCCCTGGGGGGAATTTTGGATAACAATTTGGCGACTCAGCGGGGTCATCTGCCTGCTAGATGAAGTTATCAGTGGCCTTTTAAGCAATCCATTGGGCATGGAGTCATCAGCAATAACCTGAAACCAACTGACTCTCTGATGCCGAGCCTGATACCGCAACTCATTCTGATGAGCACTCTGAACTGTAAAATCTCCTATGAGACAACAAAACCTTGTGCCAAAGCACTTAGGGAAAAAAAAACTAACTACAACAAACAATGTGCATAAGCACTTAGAGGAATGAAATCTAATAATATTTACAAGGTGGTAAACCTTTTCCTTTTAGTAGCAATGCTTAGATAGATTCCATTAACTGGAATCAGTTCTTCTCCATCCAATGAGGCCAATTGGAAGGCATTGTTGTTCTTTTACACTTCGTGACCATGTATGGGCCACTCCAAATGGCATCAAATTTTGAATGCCTTCCCGGTTTTTCTCCCGATCCACATCCCATTTCAACACTAGATCTCCAACTCGGAAGGATCTATCCTTGGCCTTCTTATCAAAGGTCTTCTTGATCAAAGCTTGATCCTTTTCCATTGCTTGGGATGCCTGATTTCTTCTGATCTCTTGCAGCTCCATCAACTCTGCATACCTCACCTCCATGGGTTCAAACTCAGCAAACTCCAACTACTTCATGAGTTCCAATGTTGGCAACTCAATGACATGGGAAGATTGCTTCTTTCCCATAGACCAATTTGTAAATGGAGAGTTACCTGTAGACCTCTTGGGAGTTATCCTATCAGCCCATAATGCTGATTTTTAGTTTGGTATGCCAAGTCTCTGATTTTCATCAAGAGTTCTTCTGATGATCCTTAACAAGTTTTTGTTTGTAGACTCTGCCTGGCCATTACCTTGAGGGTAATAGTTTGATGAAGTGCTTAAATAGATTCCATTCTTGACAGCCCATTCAGTCACCTTAGGAACCTATGAATGCCAATGCATTATCAGAGATTATTGTAGCAGGTACACCAAATCTGGTTGTTATCCCCTCATAAAAGTCTAAGATGCTAGACTCATTTTCCTCTTTGAGTGCTACTGCTTCTGTCCATTTGGTGAAATAGTCTGTGGCTATCAAAATCCATTTGTGCCCTTGGCTTGAATTGGGATTAATGACTCCAATGAAGTCCAAACCCCATTGCATGAATGGCTGGTCAACTGAGATTGGATGTAATGGAAGGGCAGCAAGTCTCTCTTTTCCTGTGAAGAATGCACATTCTTACACCTCTTGATCCATGCATAGCAATCACTGAAGATTTTAGGCCAATAATAACCAGCCTTCATGATTTTTAGAGCTGTCACTCTTGGTGCAAAATGACCACCAGCTGGTCCACCATGGAAAATCTTCCAACACCCTTTGAATCTGATTTGTGCTAATGCATCTCAGCAGAACTCCATTCACATCTTTCTTGAACAAAACTCCATCAACAATGGCATACGGAAGCTTGCAATCTGAAGTGTCTCCTTTGGGTCTTGTTCATCTCTGGGGCATAGGCCTATGCCTAGGAAGTGTATAATACCTGAGTCCAGCAAGGAGTGGGGGTAGTATTGTCTTCTTTTTGATTGCCACTTGGCTCATGGCTGTCCTGGACTACCAAAACAGCCTCTTTCTTCATTGCATACTTCAACTTTTTGCTTCCCCAAAACCAGTTGCTCACATAATCCTTTCCCTCTTACTAGTTTGGTGATCTTGATCTCAATGTCATACTCCATGACACGGGTGATCCAACCTGCCCTTTTCTCATTCAAATCCTTGTTGAGAAGGAAGTCCTTAACCCCCGCATGTGAGACCAATAACTGGATCTTGTTGTTTGAGACTAAATGCTTGAATTTCTTCAACTCTTGATTACTGCAAGTACATGCTTTTCAATAAAAGAGTACCTAGTTCATAGTCATCTAGGCTCCGACTGAAGAAGGCAATTGGTTGCTCATCTTATCCTTCTTTGTTTTGTTGTGCCAAGGATGGCAGAAATAGTGTCATCCACCTCCAAAGGCATAGAGGATGAAATCCTTGGAGAAGTCTGGGATTGATGAGAGTTGGTGCTTGAGAGATGGCCTCTTTGATTGCTTCAAAACTCTCCTTGCCTTCTGCTGTCCACTTGAAAGCCATGCTCTTCTTTAAAATTTTGGTGATGGGCTTGACAAGGGCTGCAAAATCTTTGGAACAAACCTCCGACACAAAGTTGATCCTTCCCAAGAAACTTTGAAGAGCTTCTTGTGACTTGGCAATGGCAACGCTCGAATTGCTTCAACTCTTTCTGGGTCAATTGTCAATCCCTCCTTTGAAACAATATGGCCTAGAAGTTTCCCCTCATGAGCCAGGAATATGCATTTTTTGGGATTCAATGATACCCCAAATCTTCTACACCTCTGAAATACCTGCCTCAGATGAAAGAGGTGATCCACTGCATTTTTGGAGAATACAGTGATGTCATCAAGATATATCAGAACTATTTTATTGATCAACCCTTTGAATGCCATATCCATTGCCCTTTGGAAAGTGGCTCCAGCATTTGATAGGCCAAATGGCATCTTCTTGTAGGCATATGTGCCCCATTTGGTGGTGAAGGCCGTCTTGAACTGGTCTTCTTCCTTCACCATAATCTGATTGTAGCCTGAGTAGCCATCAAGTAGTGAAAACCTCTCAGAGCCAGCCACAACTTGCAAGGATTTTGCTCCATGGAAGGGAGTGGGTAATGGTCCTTGAGAGAGGCTCTATTCAAGTCTCTGAAGTCAACACACAATCTGATCTCCCCCACTCTTCTTTCTGACTGGAACTAAGTTGGCAACCCAACTAGAATGCTTGATTGGGAATATGATTCTTGACTCAATCAGCTTGTCCAATTCTTTCCTCATGAGAGGCTCCATGTGTGGATTGACTGGTCTTTGTTTCGATAGTATGCTGACAGGCTTAGTTTTGGATCCAATTCAATGGTATGCTGAGCTAAGTTGGGATTGAAACCTTTCAAGTCTTCTTCATTGGGATAGCTCCAAGAAAAACACATCAGGGAACTCTTGACACAGCTGTATGAACTCATACCTTTCTTGTTCAGTTGTCATCCTTCCAATTTGCAATGGTTTGTTCTCTTCTACCAAGATGGATACTGAATCCTCTCTCTTGACCTGAATGTTTGCTTTCTCCTTTCTAAACTGATCATTGGGTTAAAAATGGACTCCAAAGTGATAAGTCCCTTGGGCAGCTTGTTAGTTCTCAGCTGTACCACTTGGTCACCATACTGCTGTTCCAATTTTCTTGATTCTTGGCTGAGAACTCAGCTTCTTCTTGCAAGAAATGGATGATTTGCTGGTCATTTTCAAACACTTGCCAACTGACATTGTTATCTGGCACTGAAGGCCTCACACAATCACGTGGATGTTTGGTTGTACCTTGTCTTGTTGAATACTTTCCACAATGTCAAAGGCTGCCCCTACTGCTGCAAGCCTGTCAGCAGCTTTGATTCTCTTTCCTAGGAATGGATTTTATGCCAAAACCCTCAAAATCTTCCATGAGGTCCCACACCCTGTTCTTGTAGCATTGAGTAGATCATTCTTGGCAGCATGCTGTCCCTTGACCTGATTTACAATCAATTCACTGTCCCCAAAGACTTGCAAGTTCTTTATTTTCTTCTTGATTGCCCAATGCATCCCTTGCACCAAGGCTTCATATTCAGCAGTGTTATTGGAGCATGCAAACTGAAATCTAAAAATCTGAATAGTACTTTACTCCTTGAGGTGAAAACAAGCATGGCTCCACCTCCTGCACCTTGTCTACTCCTTGATCCATCAAAAAACAGCTGCCATACCTCATTGTCATCCTTGTGGTTTGGCTTGGTGATGCTAGGAATAGGTTGATTTTCTTCGTGTATACAATAGACCCCTAGCTCAGATTCTTCTTCCACTTCTTGATAAGGATCAAAAGCATGTATCTTGTTTGCCCATTCATCAAGAGTTAGATCCAAGGATGCTTCCAACCTTAGTGTCAGCTTCATCAGAGCTTGGGTGATCTTCTTGATCAAATGCTGAGCAATTGGCATTAATCTGACTTGGAGTG
The DNA here is from genome assembly GCA_019776745.2 of Taxus chinensis. Lineage (NCBI taxonomy): Eukaryota > Viridiplantae > Streptophyta > Pinopsida > Cupressales > Taxaceae > Taxus > Taxus chinensis. The sequence continues at coordinate 893,792,676 of CM034147.1, read as the reverse complement.
TAAGGCTCAATATGGAAGTTTGCAATAGGTTCTGACCTGATTGTGGCTTTGGTTCCATACCTCATTCTGAACAGCATGTGTGACCAATCAGCAGACAAATATCCTCCAATCTGGCTGTGAAGTCCCTTGACAAGCATAGGGCAAAGAGTGGTGGAAGGTCTATGACTGATACATCTTGTAAAAAACAAACATTTGGACATGCATGCAAGGTAAGACTCAAGTTTTTAATCACTCCAACTGTTGCTACTGCTGTCCCATCTAGCTGCACTACCCCTTTGGATATTGTTTCATACTGGAGCCCTAGCTGATCAGCTATTTGTTTAGGCATTACTGAGCTACTTGCCCCGGAGTCTATCATGCAATTGTGCACTAGCTGATTTCCAATTTCAATGAAACATAAAAGGAGAAAGGGGGGGTTCAACATTTTACCTTGCTGTCCTCCATGATTTCCCTCAGGCTGCTGGGCAGCATTTGTAAGTACTTTCTCTTGCCTTTGGACCTGTTGATTTGAAGTTGACCAGTCCTTCATGGCAGCTTGTAGCAGATCTCTTTGGCCTGGGATAGATAGGGATTCCCACATTGATATATTGACATTTGTCTTCTTCATCTGATCAATGATGTGAATGGGGATGAAGGTATCCTTTTGTTGTCCCTTTGCTTGTACATTCACTCCTTGCACGTGGGCAGCAAAACTGGTATTTGAGTTGGTCCTAGGGGCTGTTCTTGGCTGCCCTTGTGCATTTGAAATTGGATTTTGCTTGCCAATCATTTGTGGAGCCATGGAAGGTTGTGGATTGGTTGGGGCTAATGGCTGTTCTTCACCCAAATTCCTCCTTTTTGACCTTGTGTTGGCTTTGCAACACTTTGAGAAACTGCCTGGTTCATGCCACAAAAAATCCTCTACTTACCAATTTACCAATGTGGTGTCATTTGGGCTGATTGCTGTTGGGATGTTTCTTGTTGTTGGCTGTTTCCTTGACTGCCCTCACCCTCCACACCAGTAGTTGTCACCATTAATGCTTGATTCAAAGCACCATTGAAGCACATGGATTGGTTATGAGGCTCATTACATGGAAAAAACCAATCATACTCCTGAGCAATGTTGTTTTGTGTTGGCACCCAATGCCTTAGAGGCAGCTATGGCATTTTGGATTATCGGGTTGAAATGGTCTATTCGGCTGGAGGCCTTGTTTGATTTATATTTGTAGCTGGGACTAGGAGGCCCTTTGTGGTTGGTATGGCTGCCTATTAGGCTGAGCTTGGGGTTGATAAGAAGGTCTAAAAACCTTGGGCCTACTGCCTCTTGAGAGTAACCAGCTCATTGCCTAGGTTTGTGCAATTGCTTCATGACTTCTTGAAGCTCATTTGGGGCACTTGGAGATGAAGTAGAAGCTTCATTTGAAATATGAATTCTAGGAGTGGGAGAAGGAGCCTAATTAGGTGCTTGATTAGTGTTTGGGCTCTCTAAACTTTGAAATAACGGCATGGTAGATCTAGGGGCTAGGTTTGCCAGCTTGGATCAAACAATTTTCAGCCCTAATGGCAATACTATAAGCCCATAGGGATAGTTATGCCTCCCATTGACTGAATCAACATAGAAATATAAGAATTTAGAGCTTTTGAAATAGTAGAGAAAAGCACCTTCTGTTGTTCGGCCTGACCTGCCACTGGAATTCTCTCCCAAGTCTTTTGAAATCTAAAGTTGAAATCAGTCAGCTTCTCATTGGGAGCTCTCTTGATGGTTGTCAGCTACTCCAAAAGAGACAAGTTGTCTCCCTTTTCTCTCCAAATTTCTCATGAAGTGCTATACATAGTTGATTCCAATTTGTGATAGAGCCAGCTCCAAAGCTGCTAAACCATTGCCAATGCTTTCCGCTTGAATGAAGATGCCAACAATTTAACAGCCACTTGCATCTCATTGATTTCATGAATTGCACAAAGGTTTAGCAATGTCTTTAACATGATCACCTGGAGTAGTCCTAATTTTTCTCCAGTGAAGTAGGGAATGTTCTTCAAGGCTACAATAGGAAATTAGATGTTGTGCATTGAGAGCAAGTGGGCTGCTACCAGTGAAATTGACATAGGGGTTGTTTTGTGCCATTCTGATTGGCCTTAGAACCCTTGTTAATTGAATGAAAGAGCCTACTAGGTGGAGGAGTTGAGAGAGTTCTATTTGGTGGAGATGGAGACCTTTGAATCCTTCTTCCTCTTTTCCTTATTCTTGGAGATAACTGCAGATATTCAAATAACACTTCTTCTTCTCCAACTCTTAACCTTGTGGTGACTCCTTCTCATGAGTTTTCAGGCCTGCACTACTGAAACTAGTTGAGTCTTCCCTTTGGAGTCGCCAGATATGAAAATTGTAGCTCTTTTTTCAAGCAAGAAAATTTCAGCAGATGCCCATCAACTTTGCTGCGATAAAAAATGAGACCTCTAAGTATCCCACCCGGCGTGCCAAAACTGTTGATAGCAAAATCAGCAACACCCCTGGATGCAAATCAGGTTTCTAAGTTGATCATGCTTGAGCATGCAGTGTGATTGTACAACATGGAAACCTCTCTCCAAGTGTGGGACCCTGTTAGAATGAGAGAGGAATCTCCAGATTAGAGGCTGGTTCCTCAAACTCCTCTGGTTTAGATGCTATATTTTGCACAACGTACAGAGGTTTACTCAAAACCTCATTCTACTCTAGATTGCCAAGGAGACAGGGATAAGAAGATGCATAAAAATGAAACCTAAACTAACAGATGGTGATGCACCGAAAGGAGTGGTGAACATCTATCTTGTCATGTAACTTAGACAAAGGACCATTCAGATGTGCATGCATAAAATTCATACACAGGCTGATAAGATATAATTCAGTATCTGAAATGACCAGAAGGATGCAAATACAACATAGAGAGGATTGAGAATCCATTCACAAAGCTTGCATTATCCTTGCTCCAAGGATTGATATAATACCACTGCATTACAATGCTCAGAGAGGTAGAAAACGCATGTCACAATCCTTGAAATGGGAGGTTCTGATTCTTGCACACAATTCACTTGCTGGAAGGTGAAGAAGGGAGAAGTTTTCTATTCAAAATAATGTTTGACCCTTAGAAGAAGATGAGCCAAATCTGGCTTTTACAATGCATGGGTCAAGCCCAGGAAACAGAAAATGTAGAGAGGAAAGTGTGGATCTAGCCCCATTCACTTCTACGTTGCATGGAAACTCATCTCATTAAAACAGACAGTGGTGGATCCTAGAAAAACGGCATACCCTGTCATTTTTGACCAAAATGGAGAAGAATGTGACCTGTTTATCTGTATTAAATTTGGTCGCTAAAATGTCAGTTCTGTCTAGCCATGGACGTGTACTAGAGCCGTGTTTCTAAATTTTCTAACTCCAAACAGAACCAAAATTTAAAATTAACCCCATGGAATCATGTAGAGAATTTTTAACATCTTTCCAATGATATAAATAATGTGAAAATCTAAGCTTTGGATCGAAAGATATGATTGTTTTGAAGATTTTAGGACAAAAAACAGGCCCAAAAACGGATCGGCGGGAAAAAATTTGAATTTTTACCTGCGCTCTGCCACTTGGATGACACGTGTCAGGCTTCGGATTCTTTCCACGGGTTCATCCTCTAAAAAATTATCTCCAGGCACTCTAAACTGGGGTCGATGATGCCACTATTTTATTGGTTCAGGCTCCTGAGGAGCGCATTCACTGATCAATTCTGACTCGTGGCACGTTCTGATTCGTTGGCGGGTCTCTCGGCTCTGAAAAAATGACCCTCACGTCAACTTTGGCCCGGCTGTCCCAAATTACCTGGGAAAAAAATTCTCTGAACCGCCCGATTTGGGCCTCCTTGTTCACTGTTTGTGGCAAAGACATGTGGCATCATTTCATTCGTCTCTCGGCTCCTTCGGATTGGGGGGAAACCTGCGCGTACTTTTTAGTTTTTTGATGTCCCCAAACGAAAGTCTTCAAATTCAGCAAAAACCGGCCGGTTCCACGAGCTCTACGCATACTCTTGTCCCAACTGTCCCGGACCGCCTAGGACACGTATCTCTGAACCGCTCGAAATGGGACCGACTTGCGCCAAACCGGCCGATCCGCGTCCTGCGCGTACTTTTGGTCCCGGATGTCCCTGACTGCAGCTAAACAATGACTAAAAGACAAAGGTTCACCCTCTCCTCCGCTGGATTCGGGCTCCAATGCGACCCACGTGGTGCCCGATTTCTCCCAACTGTACCAGATGCGGCGTCAGACCACCTAGTGGCCAAATTTTGGCCGATTCACGCCCCGAATTCCCAACTGTCCAAAGTGCTTCCTGGACAAGGACTTAGCACATTTTCTTACTTTTTTCGGCCCCAAGCTTGGTACGAAGAACCTCAGTTCAACCCAAACCCTTCAGACCCCGAAATGCCTTCAAAAACACTCCTGCGAACCTTATTTTTTTGCATTTCTTCCATTTTCGGACACGTGTCGTGATTCCTTCTTGGCCAGCAGAGCCAGAAACTCAACCCGATTTTTCCTTCTCAAACACTTAGCAAATTTTTTATTGCACCTCCCCTTGTGACACATGTCACGCTGTGATTTATCAAAATTTACCCTAGGGGGTGAATTTTGGATAACAGGTGTTATTTGTATGATAGTGTAGATTGAGAAACAGGGACGGAAGCCTGTGTAATTTTATTAATCTCAATCAACTAAAAAATTACAGTGAATAGGCTGCAATATTTATAGATATTGCACAGCCAAATACATCCGGGAAAATGAGTTGCACAGGTGCAACCAAATGCCAGAATAAACAAGCTTCCAAATCACCGGGAAGCAAGCAATTACATAAAAACAAATATATGTTTTAAAACAATATAACAGTATGCATACAGACAAATATGGTTTATTAACCATATAACAATATAACCATTTTAATTAACAAAATTAATTAAATAATTCAACTATGCATAATTAATATTTAGGATAATAAATTTATCCTAACATTCCCCCCTTAATTGTGCATTGTCTGAAGAGATGAGGAGAGAAAATGATCTGAACAACTCAAACTTGTCACGTGCAAGTGACTTTGTGAAAATATCTGCTCGTTGTTTAGCCGTTGGACAAAACTGAAGCTAGGATGTTGTGCTTCAACACATGTTCGTGTATGAAATGAACCTGAACTTCAATGTGCTTTGTTCTCTCATGAAAAACTGGATTGCGAACAAGTTTGAGAACACCTTCATTGTCAACATACATGGTGGTTGGTTTGTCCTGTGGTATTCCAAGTCCTTCCAGTATGCGACGTAGCCAAATCACTTCACAGACAGCTTCTCCTGTAGAACGATACTCAGCTTCTGTGGAAAGAGCGAGAAACAAAGTGTTTGTTTCTTACTTCCCCATGATATTGGTCCAGATCCCATAAAGAATACAAATCCAGAAGTGGATTTTCTATCATCAATGTTACCTGCATGATCTGAATCCGAATATCCAGTCAAGAAGAAGTTTTCATTCTTCTTGTATTCTAGACCAAGATCCACTGATCCTTTGAGATATCTCAAAATGCGCTTTGCTGCTTTCCAATGACAAATTTGGGTTCCTGCATGAACCTGGATAGATAGCTCACTGCAAAGCTGATATCTGGTCTAGTGTAGGTCAGGTAAATGAGACTCCCAATCAGCTGCCGATAGAGAGTGGCACTTACCTCAGGAGATGGATCTGAACGAGATAATTGTAATCTGTTCTCCATAGGTGTAGCAATTGGTGTGCAATCCATCATCCTAAACTTCTCGAGCGTTGTCTTGGTATATTTCATCTGAGAAACAAAGATATGATTCTCTTTCTGCCATACTTCCAGTCCAAGACAGTAGTGCATAAGCCCGAGATCTGTCATGTCGAATGATCGCTTAAGATCTTTCTTTGTTTCATCAATCATCTTCACTGAACTGCCAGTGATGACTAGATCATCGACATAAACTACAACAATCACCATCTCCCCCCTTGCTTTTTGAGGTAGAGATTGGGATCGTATGGATTTCTGACGAATCCATGTTGTACGAGATGCTCATCAATCTTGATGTACCATGCCCGGGGTGCCTGTTTGAGGCCATATAGAGATTTCCTGAGTCTGCATACCTTTTCTTCTTGACCAGGTACAACATATCCCTCAGGTTGAGTCATGTAGACTTCTTCTTGTAAATATCCATTCAGGAAGGCACTTTTTATGTCCATTTGGTGAACTTCCAACCAAACTGAGCAGCTAGAGCAAAGATCATCCTGATCGTTTTGATATTAGCTGTGGGAGCAAATGTCTCCTCATAGTCAATGCCTTCTTTTTGTGCGTACCCCTTTGCTACAAGTCTTGCTTTGCACTTGTCCACTGTCCCATCTGCTTTGTACTTATTTTTTAAATATCCATCTGCATCCAATGGGTTTCTTCCCTGGTGGAAGATCGACAAGCTGCCAAGTGTTATTCTTCATCATGATTGATATTCAGAATCCATGGCATCTTTCCAAGCTTTTGACTGTAGGGCTTCCTGGACTGTAGAGGGCTCATCTGATTCAATGACTCTACTCATCAAAGCAAAAGTTAACTTCTTCTCTCTTGCTTTACTGCGAGTCATGGTCCAGGGGTGGATGTATCCGGTGGAGCATCCAGTCTTGCATCTCGTAATGTGCTTGTACACCATTTAGGCATACGTTGACCTGTTCCCATGGGTTGTGGTTCTATCTGATCAACACCATCATCCCCATCATCACTTTCATCTCTTCTGAGGGAACATTAGCTTCAATTTTTACAACTGGTGAAAAATCTACATCTTGAGAGTCTGGAGGAGGAGTCTCTGCTTCCTTCTTCTCGAAAAACTCAACATCTCTGCTTGTGTAGACTTTTCTGGTCTAGGATCCATCAGTTTGTACCCAAGAGTCTCTTCACTGTATCCAATGAAGATGAGATTTTCTGACTTCATGTCCAATTTCTTTGTTTCTATTTGGGTATGTGCATGCTGGCTTTGCACCCGAATACTCTGAGGTGTGCAATGGATGGTTTCCTTTTTGACCATGCTTCTTGTGTTTTTGTAATTCCATCAAGAGCAGTTGTGGGCGCTCTGTTTAAAATACAACCTGTTGTTTTTGCTGCTTCCTGCCCCAATGCCTTTGTAAGTTCGGAATCAGTGATCAGGCATCGCACCATTTCCATGATAGTACGTTTTCTTCTTTCTTCTCGCCACACCCATTTTGCTGCGGTGTGTGTGAGGAGGCATTTGTCTACGAATCCCGTGAGTTTTGTAGAGAGTCTCTAAACTCATCACTGGTGAATTCCCCCCCCGATCTGAGCAGAGAGTTCTGAGTGATGACCAGATTCTTTCTCAACGAGCCACTTGGAACTTTTTAAATGTTTCAAAAGGTTACTTTTCTTGCGAAGACAAAAATCCACATTTTGGCATGAATAGTTTTGTCAACACACTAGCAATGAATTACTGACCCTGAATGGAACTTGGCTGCATCATACCGCAGAAGATCGGTATGAACCATGGCAAGTTCCCGCATGAGCTCTAAAAGTACTCTTTTGGAATGAAACTCTGTTTGTTTTCCTACAATATGTGAGGACACTTTGTCTGTATCCTTCTGAAGAGATGGTAAACCCATGTAACATATTACACCAACGAGTGTTCGAGATATTTAAACTTACATGACCAAATCTCCGATGCCCAACTAGGCTGAGGTGGAGTTTTTAGCCACAAGTGCTTGAATCATTTTTGTGAATGAAATCAGTTAACATCGTCCCATTTGAGGATTTTGTAATTATTTTCGAGCCTCTTGGATTTTATCTCGAATCAAACAACATTTTCTTGCCGATTGACTATCAAAGTCAATTTCAGGTTGTGATCTCCGAGTTGACTGACCGAAAGAAGATTCCTTGTCAACCAGGGAACATCTAGAACATCTGATAGTCTGCATTACGTGAACCAAGGGTAGAGAATGTTTCCCAACCCCGTGAACTGTATATGAAGAAGCATCTCCCACGAAACATGATTTTTCGATGGCGTTCCCTCATTGAAATAAACCAGTCTCTGTGGCCGGTCATGTGTTGAGTGCTCCCGCATCAACATACCAACGTCACTATTACGTGATGGTTCACATTATCGACATTGGAAAAAGAATTCTTCATTGTCTGACTGTTCTTTGCTCAGCAATATTACCTTGCTGGTGGGGTCTTCTTTCCGTTCCCCCTTTTTCTCCCGGGGATATTTGTTTTTTGATGCCTGTAAGTTTTGTTGTTGTTGTGGGCCATGAATTCTTTGATGAACCTTTCTTATATGTGTGAACAACATTCTTGTAAGTCATGTCCTCTTTTGCAAATGGACATCCTTCTCTCTTTCTTCTTTTCTTCTCTGTTGATTGTCCCCATGATACTGATTCTGATGTGGGGACTTCTGATAGGATTTATGTTTTCCTTTACTTTCCTTTCCATTTTTGATGTGAAGAACAGTGCCCCTGTGCCTTGCTCCTCTCATCCTCCTTGTTTGTGCATTGCTTCCTCTTGTTACAGTAGGTTTACTAGCTTGTCCCAAACTAATTGTTGTATCTGCCAAGTTTAGATTGTGACAAAAATGCGGTAAGAAGAAGGGAGAGATCTCAGAACCATGGGAACGAGAGATTCATCTTTGAACTCTTCTCCTAGGGGTCTAGAAGTGAAGCCCTCAACTTTTGCAACCTTCTAGGAGGCTTCAATTTTCTCATTCTGTTTGAATTCAATGTATGTAACTGAAAAAAAAAAACTCTGGCAAATTGAGATGACATTCTTGTTCTTGCCTCAAATTTGTGCTCACTTATCCCAGCTTCTTTTCTGATTTGGCATCTCGAATGTGGCCTTGCACATCGTCGGATACTCCAAACGAGATGATGAGTTTTTGCTTTCTATCTGCTGTATCAAATTTTCGTTGTTTGTTTTGCATCATTGGTGATCTGGTTATAGTATCAGTCACATAGGGCATATTTTTCTTCAAACTTCAAAGCTCTTTCGTGATTTTTGTCTTCCAAGAAGTCATTGCTTGCGTTCCTCTGAGCAATTTGACTCCGGAAGAAAAAATTTTGGGGGCATTGGTGCCCATTTTGCCAGAAGATCACTAACAGGTTTGGGCTCTTATCACTCCAGGTATTAGGTTCTCCATCATTATCCGTCAAGTCCTGAGATACGCCAAAAAACCTTCTATATACCGCCCTTTTCCGATATACGCTCGCTGTCAGGAAGAACTTGCCCCTTTCTATATACCCGCGTATGTGAAAATAGGCATTAACGTTACGTGAAATACTTCAAACGTGGTACCAAGACAGTACTGATGGGGGCGTGTGATTATTGCCACCAAGCTCAAAGAAAGATATCCTCATATGCGTGCGTAACTTCGCTATATACTCAGATAATTTCTCATTCTGGATTTATTGTCTTGCAATCGTTCAACAGACGGATGGGCTGGTTCATGTGTGTGCAAAACTGTGCCTATTACTTCCCCTTACTACTCCCTCGATTTAAGCGACGATCCCCAGACGACGTTGGTTTCAGCTATAATTAGGCGTAGTTAGTAGTATTCGCGACGGCTTTACTGTAAAGCGCTTCCCGAGGCACTATATATACCGATGCTGCGAATGAATCTAGGGTCTCTTGAGTGTTACAGACTCAATTTTACTCTTTTTTATTACAATTCTGCTAGTTTCCTGAGCTTTAAAAAGTTTTGCAGTGACTATGACTATGGCAACCTGCAAATTAGTACAATATGCAGCAGTATACAATTTACATTCCAAAAATTGTACAATTTGAATGACAGGCAAAAAATTTTCAGTTTCGGGGTCCTGGTGGCCTCCTGAGCCCAATACGACCCAAATGCTAAAAATTGCAAAATAATAGCTGAAATGCAATTTTTAGATGGGTCTCCTTTTGCAAAAAATGTCTGGAATGAAAAAACAGATCAGATGGGAGAAATTTTTTTTTACCCTAAATTAGGGATTTCTCCGCTAAATTTAGTTAGTTGTAACTAAATTCAAAAAAGCGTGCTAAATTTAGCAGTTCCGCCAAAATTTCCGCCAGATGTAAAAGGTGAGTTTTTTGAGTGTTTTTGGTGGGATTTGACCCCCAAACCTCTCACTCCCAAGGCACATGCACTAACCAACTTGCCCACATAGGGTGCTTGAGCTATGAAAGGAAGCAACTTGTATTTATTGACAAGTAAATTGACTTACCTCTTGAAAATGGATGACTTGTAGAGGCTCCACGTGGTGCATGCTGGTGAAGAGGCATTTTTTAGGGTTCCTTTGCTCCAAATCTGGATATGGAGCTTGTTATTTGTTATTGTTTGCTTTTGTGAAGCCGCCTCCTTCTTTTCCAGCCACTTTTCCTTGCTCAGGCTACGTTTCCTAGCTTTCCACGCACTGATTTGCTTGTACAGGCCGCATTTTTTGTGTTTCGATGCTGTTCTTCCTTCCTTGGCCACATTTTTTTCCTTGGCCATGTTTTTTTTCCTCCTTGGCCGCGTTTTTTACTTGCTATGCACTATACAGGTCGCAGATCTGAGTTTGGGCGCTTGTTTTTACTTACTTGGCCGCATTTTTTTTGCTATTGTTTGCTTGTACAGGCCATGGTTTCCTTTGGCCGTGTTTTCCTTTGCTGTTTTTCCTTTTGGCTGCATTTTTTTGTTGTAGATAACAAACTAACCCTGAATTTCTTTGTGCAGGTCGCTGAAGACATAAAATGGCGCGGGCGAGGGA